>OX388204.1:24275632-25508102 GCA_947578815.1 Epinotia ramella | reverse complement strand
AAAATGCTATCCTAATAAATCATTGCTAACCCAAAAATAGTAAACGATGACCAAAATGTTATCTTCCTCGGCCCTTCGTTTCACGTGCGCACTCAACCTACGCTCCGCTCGGGAGGTCACCGGCTCGCTTCGCTCGCCACCTTCCCCCGCTCGCTTCGCTTCGGCCTCATGCACCCACGGAATAAAGAATCCATTGGAAGTGGTGAGTGGGCGTTCCCGTGTCGCCGAACATGAGCAATAATAAGCATACTTCTTGCACAGATTATTGTCACTCACCTAGCGACCGCACGCGGCGTATGACATGAGTGAATATTTGTTTATTTTAGGAAAATGCCGTATTGCGTTATTGAAAGCTGCTCCAATAACAGCACATAAAAAATCCTATCATCGTTAAGTAATATTTTAGAATACGTATAAAAAATATTTAATTTTCAATTTCTTAGACACAATTTGCGTCTGTGGTCAAGGAAATATCAATTCTATTACTCTAAGAATAAAGTTCATAATCCTGTGTATTATTTCGCTACTCGGAACGTGAAATGCACGGCAAATTTCCCGAAGGTTCGCTACTCAAATGCTGTGGCTAAGGTCGATAATTGTTATCGATAAACCAAAATGAAAAGGATTATATTTTAGGAGTGATATACAGAGCCCGGAATTCTCGTAGCACTTTTGAGCTGTCATAGGGACATCTCGTTTGTCGAATTCCGATTATACATATGTATGTCGATAAATACAGAATACAATATGTAAAATATGATTACGAATGACCGATCTCTTCGAGATAAACTTTGGATACCCACTTTTAGGAAATTATAAATAGAAATTAAATTAATAATATTTTATTGTTTCTTATAAATCATTTGTGGATTGCTTAAGGGGCTACCCGAGGTTTTCATCGATTTTTGACAAGTTTTGAATTGTATCTCCTACTTTTGCACTACAGATAGAATTCTAAATCAAACGGTTATCGGTTATTCAATCTTTTATCTCCATTTTGGTCCACCGGATTTTGAAACAAATGAATACTTCATTTTGTATGATTTTTTTAAACATTGTCTAAAAAAACACTTATTTCGTATCTCTGTATCTTATATTTGGGTTGGTCTGTGATGTCTCTAAAAACTGGCCCATGGTTTTCATTTTAAACCAATTAACACAAAAGTTATGGCCAGAAAACCAGTTTTCTGCCTAAAATTGGTCAACTGTGATGCCAAATATCTCGAAATCAATTAACTTTGAAGTAAATATGGGTTACTACATTGCTTAAAGCCGTTGTTGTTAATATAATAAACTACAAAAAACATTATAAAACTAAGGGATTCAGATTGAAGGTCATTGGCGTATGGGAGCCCCTTAAGCATATTAATCAGGACAAAGGCCCTCCTTATTATCCCGCACGGCAAACAAACTTGACGGTAAATTCTCTGCACGTCTAGCACACGACGGCCCCGACATACTCGATTTTTATCGCACTATACCTCTTGTTCTAAGTGGTCTAATAAGTGAGAGACGGATAGTGCGAGAAAAATCGAGAGAGCTCGCGCGCCGTCGCGTGCTAGCCGTGCTGGTAAAATAATTCTAAATAGTATTTGAGATGTGCTCGTATTAAATTAAATTTGTAACTAAGTCTTAGCTTAATATTTACCGTATGAATATCATAAAAATATCGATAGTCCAACTCATACCATACCCACATCCCTATTCAGTTCGCATCTCCAGTTTTGAAAACACCGCCATCTTGCGTCGAGTAGCCGAACGACCACGTCTCTTGCAAGTCTTGTAACGCATATGGTAACGGACGTAAGAAATATTTACTTGACACTCTAAATTAGACCGTAAATAGTACTTGTTAAAGTAGATTTTGCATATATAATTTGCTACCGTTAACAACATATTGGCACAGTACGTTTTAACAAATCGAAAGCGTATTGCAATTGTGTGTCCGTGTCTTTATTGGAGTATGGTTGTGTGCGTGCGGCGACAGTGGTTCTCTATGAAAATCGGTTGAATGCCACTTCCAATGGATTCTTTATTCCGTGCATGCACCCAACTCAGGACCTCCTTCGCGAGCTTCTGGCTCCGCGGGCTTTTATATACACTCTAGGGTTAGGACAGACAAGACCACGTGGAAGTGGGGTGCGCTGATTCGGGTTTTGGTAGCACTTGTAAATTTATAGAATAGAATAGAATAGAATAGAATAGAAATGAATTTATTGCCAGCCAAAATAACACGACATCACAATTTCGTTCTTAATTAGAAAACACAATATATAAAAAGAAACTTAATAAATACCAGCTTAAACTAAAAATAACATGTACGTAAAGAAGATTGGTGGTGCTGATAGTGGCCGCAAGTGGACACCACTCAGCATATGCTCTGAGATTGAACAATGCCACAGCGCTGGTCTTCCGTGGAGCCCAGGGCTGTAAGGTAGTTCGGAACAGCAAAAAGTGGCAAACGTGGTACTGCAACCTACATTTAGGGATAAAATGATGAATCAACGTTTACATACCTAGTATATACATAAATTTTATTTAAGAATATAATATTTAATTACTTGTAAGAAGAGTTAGGAACAGGTTTGTACGTGGCAAGTTGCATGCATATTAAGTACTACGCGTATTAAGGAAACGGACTATATAACAGAATATTGGATATTAATTATATGGGATAAATTATGACGATTTATGAGACTAACGTGACGCTATACAGCTATATACGACTAACATAAATATATGAAATAGTTAACGACACGGGCTAGGAGAGTTGTAGGGTAAATAGATATTTTTTGAAGTGGAGCTTAAAAGTACTTAAAGTTTTAGAATTACGAATAAGCGGAGGGATGTTGTTCCAGCATTTCGTGGCTGAGTAGCGAAAACTGCCACGAAATGCTGCCGATTTACCGTGTCTTGGGCAAACAAGACGGATTGCATCTCTGGTCGGCCGGGCAGTGAATGTCAGCTTCTCGTATAGATACTGAGGCTGACGATCGTACACTACACCGAAAAGCAGAGTGGCAAAATAAAGAGAACGAGGGGCCTCCATTTTTAACATCCCGCTTTGGTTAAGATAGGGTGTGACGTGAGTGCGTGGTGGGATAGGGAAACAAAAACGGGCACAGGCATTCTGGATCCGTTGAATAAGCGTTTTTGAGCGAGCTAAAAGGCATCCGTTAATTACCGTGTAGACGTAGTTTAATTTGGACAGGATTAATGTATCGCATAACTTGATCCTAACTAAATTTGGCATCATTATACTTTATTTGGTATTATGCATACATTTTATGGCAATCATTGTGGGTTATTTAGATAGAAATATTGTATTTTAATTTGCTCGCTAAGATTTGGTGACCATTTACTAAATTTGGTCTTCGAATACAATTTAATGTGCAGTCGTTACTAAAACAGCTAGTAACTACTATTGTAATGGTAGAATATTTATTTTTGGTGTTCAGTATATTATATTTTTTTGGTAAGAGCTCAGGGTATCACAGCATTTTTTGTTGGTCATGATATTTAACCCTTTTTATTTGTACTAGCTTGTACTGTGTGTATTTAGATTAATTTACTGTCGCATAGACGTAAATACGTCTCTGTACACGCGTTAGTTTGTCTGTCTTTTAGTTCTGGATGTCGTCTCAATTGCGGATAAATTCGCCTTTGTACCTACTTAACCTATTCTGTCTGTATTCTTACCAATGTATTGTGTACAACAAAGTATTTACATACAAACATTACATACATTTACATAAATAAAATGAAATGAAATAGTAAGTATTCAAATGATTTTAACCAATAGCGGACGGAAATGATACCTATTGGCCGCTAAATCAGAGGCTTGTCAGTTCTGAACCTTAATTTAGGCTTATTGATTTCCTTTCATTCATGATTCATGACATGACATAAATTCATCTTCTATCTTTCTCATAGAGTTAATTATGTTAGTCAACTATCTCATCGTCGTCCAAATGTTCGATTAGCGATGTGTACTAATTTGTTGGTATGCACATTTGGGATGCAATGCAACTTGCAACACGGAACATGGTCTGAGCAACCCAGTGGACTGGACGGTATGATTAATCAAGAGCCAAAGGACAGTGAAGTTTATCTACACGTTTATTATGTACATGGATTTCTGTTGATTCTCACAGTTTATTATCAGCTTATTATTATTTTGGTGAGGTAGGGCACATCGAAATGTCATCCCGCTCGAATTTAGAGCAGCCCAACTGGGGAAGTACCTCCGCCTTGCAGAAGACCACAGCCATAATAACACTACTACCCGCTCTGTAGTAGTGTTGTGTTCCTGGTGGTGAGCAGGGTTGCCAGTGCTCCCGGGGATGCGTTGTGTTGAGAGCGAGGGAATTTGTTCCTTCAGCTGTCAACACGGCGAATCCTCAAACATATCAAGGGTCGGCAACGCCCATGTTACTCCTTTGGAGTTGCACAATAGCACGACTAGCACAAGACGGCGCGCGAGCTCTCTCGCACTATCCGTCTTTCTCTTATTAGAAAACTTGGAAAGAGGCGCATAGTGCGAGAGAGCTCGCGCGCCGTCTTGTGCTATCCGTGCAGGTCAGTCGTGATGGCTTCCTACTGCCTAATGAACCGTTTAATATACGGTGACATTTGTGTGAGGAACGTTAAATAGGTACATATTTTATTTCCTCCCAAGCCAATAATCTTAGTCAGTGAGGGAGATCAAGCTTACACAGAATAAGAATTTTCTAAATCGTACCACGAACAGTAACAACTTAGGTACTTAAATCGAATACAGTCGAAATAAGAACCTCCTTCTTTTATCGATGTCAGTAGGTATGTTGCAGAAGTAAGTAAATTATATCGTAGCATATTATTTTAATTACAACTAAATATCAGCTAAACACGGGTAAAATGGGTAAGCAGGCATGGGATAAGTTTTAGTGGTAGTTCATTTATATTAACCACCCAAAACACCTGCGAAGTACCTGTCCTAGAGATGTACCGACTAGTCGGGAAAGCCGACTATCCGGGCACAATTATAGTCGGCGAATAGTCGACGACTACTGTGCAAAATATACCGAATATTCGGCACTTTATGACTTACTGGAAAATAAAAAATATTTCAAGTATTTTACTTAATTAGAACAAAAATCATCATACAGAAATAGGAACTTTTTTATTTTCATCAGATAATTAGAGATGTGTCGACTAGTCGTCGACTAGTATGGAAAGCCTATCCGGCCATATTTATAGTCGGCGAATAGTCAGCGACTAGGCGGCCACCTCAGCGCTGATTAGTCGGATAGTCGGCTAGTCGGTCGGCACATCTCTAGTACCTATCACTTAATGTGGAAGATAGACCGAGCGGAGGCGCGTCCGGTTTCCGGGCCCGATTCAATTTGGTCCGGTCCGCGACAAACTCCATTGATTGTTTCGATATTCCGGTCACAAACGAACGGACACTCTTATAGGTTTGTGGTTAGCTGCAAAACGTTTTTGGATTACTATACTAACGCATTTTGTGGATAGCAAAATCTGTGATGAATGGTGCCAAATATAGTTCCGGTTATGTAACATTTATAACAGTCAGTCTTATAAATGTTACATAACAGCAACTATATTTCTTCAACATCGTAGTGTTGCAATATGCCTTATCCTTGTTACATAACATTTATAACAGGTTGTGTAGAGCACCACAAGGGTCTCACCACACTTATACACAAGCCTTACTGAGCTTACTATGCTATGGGTATATATTAATGGCTCAAATCGCTTTGGTGCCGTAACTGTGAGTTTTGAAGTAAATATGGGATACAATTTCAGTAAAACTCGTTGTTGTTACTACGAGAACCCGTAAAAAAAGCGAAAAAACTGTTAGTTACAGATCGAAGGTCATTGGGAGCTAGTCGGAGCTCCTTCGCGAAATCAGCTTGAGCCTATCACGCTTAATTTAACTTCACTTATCGCCTAAAATCGGGAACTGGCACAAGATCGCGACCAGTGGCGGCAACTGGTGATGGAAACCAAGACTCACTTTGGCTCGGTCCCATTGTAGTTAGTCTTTATCGTTAGTTTTTATCGCCTGAAGTCAATAATAGAATAGCCTGTCAAAGACGCAGTCCGGTCGATGCTGCAATTTAAGTAGTACCTAGTTAATGCTACCGACTTGCTGTGTAAACTATCTATCGGCCGTCAACGCGTGAACATATTCAAATTTGATTGGGATAGGAAGCGATGGAGTAAAATAGACCTGGTGTATTCGAGTGCAGTCAAAGAGACGTCTTCCGGGCGCTCCTTTATCGGCACTGGGTATCGAACTCACCGCAGCTCGCCGCCGCCGGCTTGCACAAACAACTTCCTGGGATTACCTGGGCAGTACAATTTACCGAGCACGTCTTAAAAATTGTGCTTAGATAGCGATCAACTTGGGATGTTTTCTAAAGCCTAAATATAGACAATAGTGGCGGAGCACCCATACAAGCCGATTCCCACCGGCTTACCTAAAATTTATTTTTAGGCAAGCTAAAAGTTACATACTCTAAACTCTTTCATTACTTTTTTTGCTCCGGGTTGCCCATCGAATATTTTCAGGTGCCGCAGGAGGTTGTATAGCTACATTGAAAAGCTTTTTAGTGTTCCGTACCAAAGTTGGTCCAACGGAACACTTATGCGATCACTCGGAGGCTGTCCGTCTGTCACAGCCAGTTTTCTCGAAGACCGTTTGACATAGGAAGCTGAAATTTGGTATAGATATAGAAATTTATGGCTATAAATAAAGTCAAAAAAGTAAACCTCAATAAAGGGGGCAGTTTGAGGGGTAATAAGGGGTTTCGCATTTTTTATATGGATTGTAAGGAACGTGTGGGGTATCATTGGAAAGCTCGTAAAACTTTAAGACGGTATACACATTTTGAGTTCTTTTTACGATAGCTCTTACTAGTATAAAATATGACCAAAGTAACTTTTTTTTCATACAGTGCTGTACCCAGCTCTATTTCAAACACTATAGCCAACTAAGACTTGCAAATACACATGCATAGCGGAAATTGTGTGTAGATGGCGGGAAAATTATCAACATGACGTTAGATTTAATAGTTTAAATTATATTTACAAATTAAAGTAAATAAAATCGGTATAGCGTCTCATTTTACGCTGGTTCTTCGGTATAGCCGTGCCTGGTGACGTATACATTGCACTTCGCAGTCTGATAAATGAATATTGATATAATGCAAACAGAGTATTGTATTTCGTGTTGTTCCGACCTAAACCGAAAAATAGGTACCCGATGTCAAATAATTAGACAACGCAGGTCTGGTGTTTACAACAATTACCCACGATTCAGTTATAGTCTGACCTTCGATTCGGTGCAGTTTAGTCCAGGCAATGAACTGACAACTTGTATGGAAAAAATGACAATTTTGGAAATAATTTATAATAGCTTATTTTTTATGTGTAACGGATATATTATCAATTAAATAGTTACCCAGCGACAAAATCCGACAAAATTTCAGACATCGAAAAAATTATAAGTTAACTGGCTTCTGAAAAGTCAGTAAAAATATTAATAAATGTTTTTGTCTTTATTTTGGTTCATTTACATTTGCTCTATAATATTCAAGATAAATCGTACAAAAAAAGATAATGCATGCTTCATTTAAATCTACATAATTACTTCCGGGTGGAAAGTTTGTCGGATTCTTGACTAAATCATCTTAGAATAACATTTTCAAATGAAATCAACAAAAAAAACGCTATTATAAATTAATGTTTTTCAAAACCGTATTTTGCCTGGAGTAGTTGTTGCGGATCTGGGAGTCCATATAATATATACTAGAGGTGTGTGGTAGTTTGGAGATAGATTGTGAATAGTTTATATTTCCGTATTTCCGAATGAATCCGACGAATAATTTGCATCTAGTAAAAATAAGATTTATTGTTGTCATGATCTATACCAATTCAAATAAAGAACTCCGTACTTCATGAATGTTTGTTTTTAGTGTTCCATATTTAAAGCTGATACCAAAGGTCGACATAATTATCACATTATTTAGTGTTCCTATATTCAGTTTTGTGCTTTTTTTTTGTTTATATAAGTGCGCGTGAGCGTGTGCTAAACTTATTTGGCTTGGTTGAAAATCGGCTTCACTAGGTTTTTCGTAATGCTCCGTCTATCTTTTTTCTTGGTCTGAGGTTATCGCTCGCGGATTCGACAAATTTAAAGTTATTAACACAACAGTAAAGTAAAGCCCTTACACAACACACAACAATAAGTGACAAGAGGCGGGGCACATTGCACGTAGAACCGATGATGGCCATTGGGGCGGAAAGGTTCTCGAGTGGCGACCACCTACCGGAAGGCGCAGCGTGGGTAGACCCCCTACAAGGTGGACCGATGACCTGGCCCCGTATCATGGTCGGCCTTATCACGCAATAAGTGACAAGATAAGAGCGTCATCTCGTTCTATCGAACGGTGTCAGCCAGTGACGGACGCTCTATCTTGTCACTTATCGCGTGATTCGCTTCAGATTTCTACACTAAAACTACTACAAGCAGCTTTTATGTTCTAAATTTTATTAAAATCTAGAAACAAAATAGCATCAAAGTACGAGGTTCTTTATTTGATGATTCGTCAGTAACGATGCGCCACCCCATACTAAATTAATTTTGTATTAAGCAGTTACGCTGCTAACGAAATTATACACTTTACTGTGACCCGTCTCGTCTGTGCTATGGCTGCCGCGCGGTCACGTGCTCGACGAGCGGGTCGGGGCGCGCGGGCGGGGCTTCACGGATTGCCGCGCACCTCACCCCCTCAGATTGCTTAGCGCGTCGAATCATATCGCCTTAAAATTGGAATACCGAGCTGTAGTGGTGAAACGTATTGTTGCCTTATGCCATTCAAGTTTGAGAGCTTGCTGCGAAAATTTTGAACCCGACACCTAAAAAATAGGCGAGGATCATTAAAATGACTCGTTTTTCGTATGTACTGGGAAATGAATATATTGAAGACGAATGCGTAACTATATTTCACAGGATATTTTCAGAGAATTCAAGCTACCGTCCATGCGACGTGCTTTTAATGCAGGCTCTGCACTTGATTGAGCCTGTGCCTCGGGGAGAAGACCATTTACAAGTCAAGTCAAGTTTCTTTAGTTACACGTCGTAGATTTTTTTTTTTAAACTGAGATCGAAAATATAGAAATGTAATTTTTGTTGAACTCCATTCAATAAATCAAGCAGTTTAGTTAGTAGTAGTTAGCTTCAAAATCAGGAGATATAGTATGAATCATTTAAAATAACTGAATGTACGGAACACTAATTGCTGAGTTCCGACTCGCACTTGGCCGATTTTTTTATTTTAACATTACATTGTAACATGCAGTGTACAAATCAGAATTAACTTAAAACCATATTAATATAAGAGGCATAAGGACATAACAATGTGTGATGCTAAAAAGGGGCTAGACTCAGCAAATGTGTAATGTTCATATAAATATTGAATATTATTACAGATAATCCAGGCGGAACCGCGAGAGCGGTTATTGGTGAAAGAATTTTCTAATCGAGTGAGTAGGTTTGGAGATTACCCACCCAAACCCCCTACACATAAACTTACTTCTTACAACCATAGTTCTATTTCGAACTTACTTTCATGTAATTTTAATCGACTGCGATACGAGGAGGTTCTCAATTCCTTCACATTTTAAATTAATTACATGGAGATACATACCCAGATATGCGTAATACTTTGGTGTAATGATAGGGCACAACGGGTTTTAATTTTTGTTATTTTAATTAATATATATTTGTGTGATGAGCATGAATATTTGTTTCTGAGTCATGGAAGTTTTTCTATGTACACATTTAAGTATTTATATCTATTATATATATCGTCGTCTAGTACCCATAACACAAGCCTTACAGAGCTTACTGTGGGACTAGGTCGATTTGTGTACGATTGTCCCTTAATATTTATTTATTTAAACTACCAATAACATTAAATGTTTACTAAGCTGAAACGTCCGCTAACAAAATTCAAAATTTCGATCAAAGTGGAAAATTTAAAAATGCGTGGCGAATAATCTTTCAATTTCCCACTTTGATCGAAATTTACCAATAACATATTTTAAAAGGGCCACCCGACCACCAATCTGTGACCGACCACACTTATAAATAATCGTCAAATTCCACTACATAACAAAGAATGTCCCTGGTCGCAGGTATTTGACGCCCGAACCGAAGGGAAGGGCAATAAATATGCGATCGGAGGCTTTCTTTATTACCGTCGCGTGGTTAGTAAAAAAAATACTTCTCTCCCCGGGTAGGAAGAAGATTTTCCGCAGGCGTAGCGTGCGGTACTTGCTACTTTATGGCCAAGGGACCGATTTTTGAATTTCGAGCGCTCGAAAATCAAATAAAAGTAAACACGTTTGTAGTGTCAAAATGGCAGGCACTTACTTTCTACCAATATAATTAATTACGAGTGGTCAATACCACTCGTTTTTAAATTTTCTATCGCTATTTCAAAATAGCATTTCACAATTTTTGTCAGTTTTCGAGTGAAAGAGTCGAGCGCTCGAAAGTCAAAAATCGGTCCCCAGGTGTGACGTACAAATATGTATAACTATTAATTGGTCAATACATGGGTACTTATGGTTATCCCTGATAAAAAAATGAAACTTCATTTGCTGAATACGTGGATATGTGAAATTGTAAATAGGTAAGTAAATAAAGACGTTATTAAAAGTGACCATGACCATTCATTAGATAAATCTTTCGATCGTATTTCGTAGTTAATCCTATAGAAAAGTCATTGAGTTAAAGAAACCCACATTTCAACCCTTTACTTTGTGGCTACATATTTTAACCCAACTTGCAAGTTTATTTTATTTCCGGGGTGAGCTGTTGTCCCCACATATGCTCGCCTTCCGCCGGCGCCGAAGGTACAATAGTCAGGCCTCCGTGATATACTTTTATTGTCATGCACCCTCCATTCACTACTCTAGGATTATTCATGAAATTGCGAATGGAACTTCTATTACGTACATAATACATACAAACAGCGGTATAAACCATTCCTAAAATGAACGCCCCTCCACTTATCGACGTAATCCAATGCGTGAGAAAAAATATTTATATGCAGCACTTAGAATTACAGCAGTAACCCTTAAGATTACATTTTCTAAAGTGATGTAATGAATAGTTTTTCACATACATTAGAACACGTTGATTGGTTTTTACTCTACGCGTGATAAAGTTACGTTTGTCCACGGCGTTGGTGGGTAGGTATGGTATGTAAAATTATATCGCCAATAAACTTTATAGCCTTACAATATTATTGTAACAGTTGCCCGAGCATCATAAAACCCTGCCAAATAAAGGACATGTTGTCGAAATTGCCGCGCGGTATCCGCTAACATAATATTTGAATTTCGATAACCTTTTAATGGTAGCAGGTATCCCTGGCGGTCGTCCGTGACGAGGGGTGGTAAAAGGGTCATAACGCAACCTTCTCGTGAGCACCAGCGGTTTACCTTGCACTGTGTAGAGCCCGTGTTGGCTCCTCCGAATACCTAGTAATTTCATAGTCGCCACCCCCGTTATTAGGGGCAGTATAAGCCCGACGACCAGTCGGCGTCAGCGGGTTAAACAGACGATGAGAACCGAGTAATGCATACCTCGCAACCGCTGCAGTTGTTTATGTGCAACTAATTGCGGTTTTCCATTTCTTTTCACTGCTTTTATTGTACAATTTTACCTTCGAAACAAATGCGAGTCAATGATATTTTTTCCAAGAACTACAATCTTCCAGAAACAAAAATGGAACCCTAGTGAATAATGCAGTATATTCGTTTTAAAGCGAATAAACTCGAATACTTAAAGAGCCTACGCAAACGGCACTCGTGTATCGGACGCCAATAAAATTTGTACCGTTGAAATCATAAAACGATCTGTTCCGGGGATGAATCGCCGCTGTTAACCCATATCGTGTGAAACGGCCGCGTCGCCCGGAGACGCGATCTTCAGCGCGACGTGACCGAACGAGCCAATAAAATCTTTGCGAAACGCTGGCTACTGTCAGACTGTAAAAATTGTGGGACGTGACGCGGACGCGAGCCTGGACCACTGTCGCCGGAAATGTGTCATAAGAGCTGCACAAAATATATAGCCCAATATAAACAAGTTTACGGGCTTTCTTATAACTTTATACTTTCTTTTTTTACTTTACTTTACTTTTTTTCTTTTCTATATTAGTGCGTAGGTATATAATAGTTATACCAAAATAAATATATTATATTAATGTAATCATTTGGTACTTTTAATATGACCTGCGAATCCTGCGATCGAATAACTAAAATATGTTACATCATCTTACTTACTCTACAGCTAGAATGTATACAGGGGAGAGAATAGAAACGTCAAGATAAATCGGCATATGAAAACCAAACAATAAACAAGCTTCAAAAATCAATCCCTTTCAATAATTGATATGCAAACCAATAAACATGTCAAGCAGCCTAATGCTCGAAACAATACGACTAGGGCGAAAGGCGAAGTCGAAAGAAGCTGGCAATAATCGCGGAGCGGTGGATCGAGCGACAGTCGAATGCGGATAACAATAAAACTAAATCATCGGGAAGTTATCTATCTTCGTAGCCGAATGGGCCCGGACGCCGGGCATGTGCCCGAGAATGTATTACACGGAATAAAAATGTTAAATGGTGCAGCGCTACGACTTTTGCTCTTTCTGGTGATGCTAGTACCTACACAATGACTAGCATTTAAGTAGGTCCTGGTTAGTAGGTAGTTTTTTTTTTTCGAACTCTTACTACACTGATTAAAGTTCAGCGGAGATCTTATTTAACTTAGTAGTAGGTTGGACATTCTTATCAAGCAACCATAAACATAATTTACTTAGAAGACAACCTTTTATACGCATTAATAAATAGGTAGTTAAATCACGATTTATGATTAGTAAACCGATAAATTCAGCAATTATCAACCATAACCATGATCAGCATCAAGTTAAACGAGACGTCAAAACGTCGTCTATTACTTTTAGCAAATCGATGTCTTCGCCACTACCGGCCCCGAATATGTATGCGGTATTTTGTACTTTACCGTGAGCTTACTGGTGTCGTCCAAATCTCCTTGTTTATCATTATTATTTATATTATCCCACTAATATTATAAATGCGAAAGTTTGGATGTTTAGATGTTTTCGGATGTTTAGATGTTTCGATGATTAGATCTTTAGATGTTTGGACGTTTGTTACTCAATCACGCTTAAACGGCTCAACCGAATTGGATGAAATTTTGATCGAAGATAGTTTATAGCCTGGATTAAACTATAGGATAGTTATTATCCCGGGTCCACGCAGACGAAGTCGCGGGCGGAAGCTAGTATTATATTTGCGAAGTAGCGTGGAAGCGGGGCGGCACGGCACGCATGCAGTACTGCAACTTCCACACTCCATTTCGCGCCATTCAGGAAGCACTCTCTGAAATTTAGGCGCGCTGGAAATAAGAATAACCTGTACTAAGCTGTCTCGGTGTCCACTTACTTGCTTACTTATTGACACCGCACCGACTCCGCGCGGCCAAGTGAAAGTTAATTATCACCAGACTAAAATAAAACGTTCACCCTAATTGTCATTAGCTTTTCACAGTGAAATGAATCAAAAATCAACTCGCGTCTAGACTGCGACTGCGAGTCGTATATATCGCGACTGACATTTCGCAAATTACCGACCTCATTAATTCTCCATTAGGCAATAATTGGGGTTGGAGTTTTAGCGCAAAAAAACCTTAATACCCTCTCTGTCTCTCCCCTAGCGCCTACTTAACACTGCTAACTTTTCTTTTTCATGTATACCTACAGGTAGCATGTGCCGTATTTATACGTTAAAAAATAAATTAATAAATATATTCGATCAATCTTACACATATCAACCTAGTCCCAAACTAAGGAAAGCTTGTACTATGGGTTGGGTACTATACGACGATATACATACTAATATATGTCGCATCCTGCCTGGTCATCCCACATATAGATATATAAATACTTAAATACCTACATAGAAAACATCCAAGACTCAAGAACAAATTAATATTCGTGCTCATCACATAAATAAATGCCCTTACCGGGATTCGAACCCAGGACCTTTAGCTTCGTAGGCGGCCTCACTACCCACTAGGCTAACCGGTCGTCATATATCGTAACAAATTTTTTATCAAAAAATGCCCTTTACAGACGGGCAGACACCAAGTGATCGCATAACAATATTATTAGTCTTCCAATTCGGACTGGTTCCGTAAAAGCCTCCTGACACTTAACAGTAATAAGACGTAATACCTCTGCTTCCATAAAACTGTGATTATTTTCAGCGCGCTGACGTAATAATTAACACCTTGGTTTTTTAGTTGACGGAAAAATAAATTTCAAGGGTGTCATCTAGTCGCATAATAACTCTCGTCATAATTTCGAAAGCCAACAACTTTACGCATAAAGTTGTTGCGCATACAAGGCTTTTGTAATTAATAATTCTGCGCATAATACTTTAAATGTACTATGTCATATTTTGTTTATCCATAATGTTGATCAGCATATATACAAGTTTTAGTCATTCTATTGAAGATCATAATTATTTTTAGTCATAAGAATTGCTTTGCATAACTTATGACAATATTAGGCTGTCATTATGATTGATTCGGAAAGAAAAACAAGTTATTATTTTAGTTGACTAACATTTCATTAGGTTAGGGAGCTAGAAAAGGGGGCTCGGGCGGCAAGGCTCCCCGCAGTAAAAAATAAACAATCGCAACAATTGTATTTTTGGTAGGTTAGGTTATGTATATCTTGTGTCCCTTAGAGCGGAAATAGGCTTCCCGCCAAGCGGGGTGGCATCGACACGTAGGCGGTTAGGTTAAAATAATTAAAATAATTGCCGGGTGTTTGTTTAAAAAAAGAAAGTTGGATTAAGTTTAGGTTACAGAGTTAATTTTTAAAAAATTTACATGATTAAAAATGTTTGTCTTATACCTATGACTTGAAAACGTTATGCGCAAACATATTATGGCGATTGATATTTATGCTTAAAGCTTTTATGCACAATAAATTTATGACATTTGCTATTTATGCTCTCAAACATTATGGCTAAAAAATGTAAGTATGCGAACTAATTTATGACTATTGTCGTTTATGCGTAATGATGATTATGACACAAGTAGTTATGCCTATCGGCCTTATGGCTGCAAATATTATGCAACCCGATATGGACCCAAATTTCAAACATCACATCCATATACTCTCCGCTAGAGTTAGGAAACCAATCCCCATTTTCTTAAAACTTCGCCATTCTGCCGACATATCATTGTTAACAATGGTCTATACTGCGCTGTGCCAGGTGATCAGAGGCTCTAGTATAAGTTTTACCGGAACAAAACTTTACGATCGCGTTTGCGTTTTACCCTCAATTTGTATGGGATTTGACAGCTAAACGCAAACGCGGTCGTAAAGTTTTGTTTCGGTAAAACTTATACTAGAGCCTCAGGTGAGAGGTTCGGTGATCAGCTACTGTATCACCGTATGGGGCAGTGCGGCTAAGACTACTACGAGTATGCTGGAAATCGAGAGAGCGTAACGGTCCGTGTTGAAAGTAATGTTCAAGAAACCCTTTCGATATCCTACAGAAACTCTCTATGCCCAAGCAAAGGTCTTAACTGTGCGCCAATTATTTTTATTTAAAATGGGTGTCTTTGCTCACCCATAAATACTCCAAATCCTCGACTTCCTATAACAAAGTACTTAACAAACGTGTTTTCATCTTACCGGTTTCAAGAAAATCCATCAGGGTATCCATATATAATACAATACTCAAGCATTGTAACTTAAAGGATTGTACTATTAAAGAAGCGCAAATTTTTATCTCTATCTATACTCTACATATACGGTTCTTGTACAACATGTAATTTAATGTGTAATAATCTTGTCATTTCTAATTTGTTTTTTTTTTGAAGTGAAAACTTCTTTAGCGGCGCTGAGCACTTTTTGGGATGGGGAAAAATTGTTAAATACGCGACAGATTATTGTGACGTCAGATGTGAAGGAGGTCACAAACTTTTATATTTTGCTGCTAGCCGATTCGACTTCATTCAAAACTGAACGCTATTCGTAAGAGTATAAAGCCGTTAAACACTTTTTGCAATAGCATATTCGACAAATAAATTTGTAATTTTGTTCACGCGTCCTTCACCGTTTTGCTATTGAGCAAATTCGAATAGTTCGAATTTGGACGTTATTCCTAAAGAGATAAAGCTTTGAAAAATATTTACCAACGGCAAAAACAAATTGATATTTTGTTCACCGCCGCCGTCCGCTGTTCTTGCAAATTCGAATAGTTCTAATATGGACGTTATTCCTAAAGAGATAAAGCTTTGAAAAATATTTGGCAATGGCAAAAACAAATTGGTATTTTGTTCGCCGCCCGCGGCGGGCGAGCCGGCCCGTCGCACGCAACGCGCCCGCGACCCGTCCGCCTAAATAAATAAATAAATATTAGGGGACAATCTTACACAAATCGACCTAGTCCCATAGTAACCTCAATAAAGGCTTGTGTTATGGGTACTAGACGACGATATATTTAATAGATAGAAATACTTAAATACATAGAAAACATCCATGACTCAGAAACAAATATTTGCCCTTACCAGGATTCGAACCCAGGACCTTCAGCTTCGTAGGCAGCGTCACTACCCACTAGACTAACCGGTCGTCAAAATAATTGTTTATAAATTTGCGCCAAATTCATTTTTAGGGTGACACCGTAAGATGTCACGTGACCTGATCGAAAAACTGTTACAATGTTATTGAGCTTTCACTTCTTCCGGCACTCCCGGAGTGCAACCCGGTCTTTTTTTTTCGATTAACTGTACGTAACTTTTGAAACTCTAAATTTCGATCATAGTGGAAAATTGAAAAATTATTCGCCACGAGCGGGATTTGAACCCACAACCTTTGGAATCCGTCCATCGCTCTGCCAATTGAGCTACCGTGGGTCCGCTGATGGCGACGAATCTTTCAATCCCTTCCACTATTGTATTTTACACCTTAGGGAGGCTTGTAGCGACATCTACCGCGAAGTTATTACAACTTCTGAAACGGCACCAACGTCTCAAGTTACATTGAGAAGGTGTTCTGCCTTTTCTCCGAACTTTTTTTGTTCGAATTTCATTTGCCAACCAACATTTCGCCGATGCTTCACTTTGACAACCAACTATTAGCAAATTTTCGTATGACAACGTTTCATTTGGCAGAATTATTATAAAGCGGATTATTGTGATGACTCAATACTTTTTGCATACTGATCATTTGTCAAATCTTTCACTAGGCCTAACAACTATTAAACGAATAATGTTTCGTCAGTGTAACAGTGCCCCTTTCATATATGAGGCAACTTTTTACTTAAACTAAGTAAACAAAGAAAAACATTTCACAGAGTCCAGTTAGGTGCGACGACGAGCGAAGCGAAGAGGAGTGTTAGGTTTAACTGTGACCCTACAGCGCGCGAGCTGAGCGAGCGAAGCGAGCGTGCCGCGGCAGCGGCCGGCGAAGCGCCAGAACCGACTGTTTTTTTTATTCCCTCGGCATCGCGGCCCCTCATCGGTCAAAAGTCGGTTCTACGATTCGTCACTTATTGCTTAGAATCGACTTTTTATTGTTCATAAACTTTAATAAAAAACCCTGTGCAAGCTGTAATTAAAAAACAAAAACCTACCTGTATAAAATTTAAATTTAACTAAATGTATATTATACCGACTAAATCATAAACCACATGTAAATATGTATTTCAAAAAATTCCAATTAAAAACCAAGCCTAAAGATAGAATTGCCAACCATTTAGTTGGGAAATGAAACAATTCCATAAAATTCAATTGGAACATGATCATTCGGCGAAATGACATTATGCGAAAAATTGGTTGCGATGTCATATTCGTACATCAAATTTTCGGAGATGATTTAGAGAACCCATTGAGAAACGTTAGTAACAATGCGCTACCCCATTTTTTTAACAGTAAATGTTTATTAAGCAGAAACGTCCGCTAACGAAATTCCGAATTTCGATCATAGTGGAAAATTGAAATTTATTCGCCACGAGCGGGATTTGAACCTACAACCTTTGGAATCCGTCCATCGCTCTGCCAATTGAGCTACCGTGGGTCTGCTGATGGCGACGAATCTTTCAATCCCTTCCACTATTGTATTTTACACCTTAGGGCGAATGTATAATAAACGATGATTATTATTATTATTACAATGAACCGATTTTGGTACGGAACACTAAAAGGTTAGCCGTGCAAAACTATTTCCACTATCGGCTATGACGGCAGATATAAATGAGCTAGTCAGGTTTAATTATTACCGAAATTAATAGTTAGGAGATAGCGGCGCTACTTTTCCCATAAATAACCTTTCCTTCCGTCGATAAGTTAATTCTATCTCAGCTCCCCTCGTCATCTGCACTACAATACGTTTACTATAATAACTATTTCTTAATATAACTAGACTTTTCCCCGAGTTGAGTTACTTTATCTGATCCCGCCGATCTCTGTAGGTTACCTTTTCTCTCTGACTTTGCTCCATCCACGTTACAATTACGAAATAGGTAAGGAAATAAGTATTCAAGTTTCTCGTGAGGGGCTCAATTTAACATATATGCTGGTATTATTAATAATAATAATAAATACTCTTAATTGCACCACTACAAGAGAGAAACATCTTACAAAAAATTTTCTTAATAAATAATGGTAACAACAGGCGGTCTTATCGCTTTAAAGCGATCTCTTCCAGACAACCTTTGTACAGCAGGAAACACTTAAACAAGAATTTTAAACAGGTAGTGCAGGAGTTCATCAAGAAGAGCATACTAACTCATCAATCTTTCAAATATTACTAAACAGGACACTTTAAAATACATACCTAATAAATGAATAAATACGCAAACATATATACAACCATACATACATAAATACATACAATATACATACATACAATACATAAAAGGCAACTTAAGGGAGAGACAGGTAATATTGTTTCAACAGATTTTTGAAAATAGGAAGTGATTTTGCACACCTTATATGCATCGGCAAAGCATTCCACAACCGAACAGCCCGAAAGGTAAATGAGCTGTTATAAAATTTGGTAGATGAAGGTGGTGGGGCGAGAAGATGGTTTTGGGAAGATCTGATGGAAGTGAGACGATTAAAACGCTCTTTGAGATATGGATGAGTAGAGGTAACAAAAAGTATACTGTAGAGTAACGCAAGAATGTGAGAATCACGGCGCAGAAGAATTGGAAGCCACTTGAGCTGAGAACGAAAGGAGGAAACGTGGTCGTACTTGCGCAAACCAAATATGAACCTAAGAGACAGATTTTGAAGGCGCTCAAGTTTGTATCTGGTGTTGTTTGTGTTTGTATTTGTGTCTGGTATTCCAATTTGATTTCAATTTTGACGTTCGCTCCGACACTAAGGACGCGTTTGTTTAGGCACATGCGACATGTTTCGCGACACGACGCGCGAGTTGTCAGGTGACTATGGCCGGCGGCCGCGGAGCGGATAACCATAGTCGCCTGACCGCTCGCGCGTCATGTCGAGCAACTTGTCGCCTGCGCCTAAACTCGACCAAAAGGCCTTATTTATGGATAGATGATGACTGCGGCAGCGCGGCGCGACACGCGAGATGTCACGTGTACACGAAAACATGGCCTAACGTGTAGAAGCAAGCGCGCGAAACACTTCATCTTCATCTTCATATTCATCTTCATGTCGTTTATTTGAATTGGTCATACAGCTTGGCAAAAATCGACCCTGGTAACTTCGTTAAACTTGTATGTAAGCATGTTATGTATGTAAGCACTTTATTGTACACAATAACAGGTTAAAGAATATACATGTCACACAATAGATCAAAGTACAAAGGCGAACTTATCCCTATAAGGGATCTCTTCCAGCTAACCTTTGAGCAATTGAGAGGAAGGTAGGTCACTTGTCATATGCTAGTAGACGTATTGTCATCTAAGTTATTATTTTACCGTATTTATTAAATTTCGCGGATTTATTAGCATTCAAATCCGCTCGGGAAGTAATCCATACTAATATTATAAATGCGAAAGTGTGTCTGTCTGTCTGTCTGTCTGTTACCTCTTCACGCTTAAACCGCTGAACCGAATTGGATGAAATTTGGTATAGAGATAGTTTGAGTCCTGGGGAAGGACATAGGATAGTTTTTATCCCGGAAATCATCCCCTAAAGGGGTGAAATAGGGGGTTTAAAATTTGTATGGAGATACTTAAACCGCTAGACCGATTTAGATGAAATTTGGTGCAAAGATAGTTTGAATCCTGGAAAAGGACATAGGATAGTTTTTTTCCCAAAATTCATCCCCTAAGGGGGTGAAATGGGGGGTTCAAATTTGTGTGGAGATACTGAAACCGCTGCATCGATTGAGATGGGTGCAAAGATATTTTGAATTCTGGAAAAGGACATAGGATAGTTTTTTCCCGAAATTCGTCCCCTAAGGGGGTAAAATAGGGGGTTCAAATTTTGCATGGAGATACTTAAAGCGCTGAACCGATTGAGATGAAATTTGGTGCAGAGATAGTTTGAATTCTCGGAAAGGACATACGATAGTTTTATTTCCGAAATTCATCCCCTAAGGGGGTGAAATGGGGGGTTAAAATTTGTATGGAGATACTTAAACCGCTGAATCGATTGAGATGGGTGCAAAGATAGTTTGAATTCTGGGAAAGGACAGGGTCTGTCTGTCTGTAACCTCTTCACGCTTAAACCGCTAAACCGATTTAGGTGAAATTTGGTACAAAGATAGTTTGAATCTTAGGGCAGGACATTGGATAGTATTTTCCCCGAAATTCATCCCCTAAGGGGGTGAAATGGGGGGTTAAACTTTGAATGGAGATACTTAAACCGCTGCATCGATTGAAATGGGTGCAGATAGTTTGAATTCTCGGAAAGGATATAGGAATATTTTTTTTTTCGAAATTCATTCCCTAAGGGGGTGAAATGGGGGGTTACAATTTGTATGGAGATACTTAAACCGCTGAACCAATTTAGATGAAATTTGGTGCGAAGATAGTTTGAATCCTGGGAAAGGACATAGGATTGTTTTTTCCCGAAATTCATCCCCTAAGGGGTTAGTGCCATATGGCATTAAGATTTTATTAGGATGAAATTTGGTGCAAAGATACTTTGATTCCCGGGAAAGGATAAAGGATAGTTTTTTCCGATATTAATCCCCTAATGGGTTAAAATGGAGGGTTAAAATTTGCAAGGAGCTATTAAAACCGCTGAGCCTATTTAGATGAAATTTGTTATAGGGATATTTATATGTAGTTCCGAGGAGCGGCATACGATAATTTTTATCCCGAATATCATCCCCTTACTGGTGAGTGATGGGTGGAGGGGGGGGGTTAAATATTTTTTTATGGTCTACTTTTTCCGATTTACTTTCATGAAATTTGGTATAGAGATAGTTTGTGGCCCATGGAAGATGATAAGGCAGTCTTTATCCGGGAAATCATCATTCCCTATAAACATCAAATAAAATTTGGTCTAGAGATATTTTGAATCCGTAATGCCGTTTTCATCCCTTATAGGATTTTTTTAAGATGGAATCAACATTTTAAATATGTGTAATTTATTTATTTAAACTTTATTGCACAAATATAAAAATAGAAGTACAATTGGCGGACTTAATGCCTTAAGGCATTCTCTACCAGTCAACCATTGGGCTAAACAGAAACTTTAGTGGTGCAGGATCCTAAGTACAGAGACTCGAATGGAAACACAAATCAATTAATTTAATAAATAATAATATAATATGTAATATAGTGTGTATATTTTATGTAATATAGTCATAAATGTCCATCAAACCTACGAGAGAGTAATATTTATTCAAGCTGGTTACTATTACTACCTTCTACACATAAGAAGATTTTTACTTATTTTTTTTTACCCTAAACTTTCGTTAAAGTGCTACTTAATTGTCAGCTTTCCGATTCCTAAAATGATCGCGATCTCATAATAATACTTAATAAGTAATAAGTATTATATATGCGGAAGTAACTCTGTATGTCTGCTACTATTTCACGCTTATACCACTGAACCGATTTCGACGAACTTTGGTATAGACGTAGTTCGAGTCCCGGGGAACGGCATAGGATAGTTTTTATGCCGGAAATCATCCCTTAAAAGGGTGAAATGGGGGGCGGAAGTTTGTATGGAGGAACGATATAAAGGAGTTCCACGCGAACGGAGTCGCGGGCAAAAGCTAGTTTATAATGTATAAAAGCGATGTCTGGCGGAATATCAAGCCGGAATATTTTTTTCGCAATTGGACAATGTTTATAGATCAACTGCTGGAATGACAGGTTTTTAGTTGTTGTAGACGACAAATAAAATAAGTGTTAAATTATGAATGATTATATTATTTTTATTCATTTATTTGGACCTTCAACAATAAGTACACTGATACATGATAGTAATTACATTTTTACTTAACAGTTAAGCGCCTTATCACTTATAGAAGACTAGCTTCTGCCCGCGACTCCGTCCGCGTGGAACTCGTTTATATCGTAGCTCCATACAAACTTTCACCCCCCACGTCATCCCCTTAGGGGATGATTTCCGGGATAAAAACTATCCTATGTCCTTCCCCAGGACTCAAACTATCTCTATACCAAATTTCATCCAAATCGGTTTAGCGGTTTAAGCGTGAAGAGGTAACAGACAGACAGACAGACACACTTTCGCATTTATAATATTAGTATGGAGCATGGATAAGGCGCTTAACTGTTAATTCGAGCGTGCAAACAAAAAATTCGTATTTTAGCTAACGTAAGGCTTTTTCAAAGGCCATATTTTCGTTCAAATGATTACATTCTTAAAATAAACTACTGTTTTGTATAGATACACTCTTATTCTACACCATAGTGTTGCTATAATTATATTTATATAAACGCTTATTTAAAACAACCAGGTTTTCGTCGGAGTGTTTTCCAAAAATACGCGTCAGAGCTATATCTTAGGTAGAATATTTCCATTTTAAACTTTCCAAAATGTATTGATGTTTGCCTTTTACAATAGAATATAAAGTCTTTTAGTACATAGCAATCGCACTAGTTCTAAAATATTGGTTGTTCCTATTAAAAAATAGTACTACAAAATGTCTAATTCGGTTGATTTAACATTTTTATATTCCGTATTTGATGATGTTTTTTGAAATAAAACATTTTATTATAAAACTACAGGACTTGTTTAATATTACGTGTTTTTTTTTACGCTTATGGGTGACCCAGTTAATTTACCCATTTTTTTAAAAACCACTATATAGCCGCGCGCGAAAACGTTCAATTCATTATTTTTCTGGTTGGCCCTCTGGCCAATTACGCACAAGCCAGTTTGAAGCAAAAGGGTCCTGTCCTGCGAGGCCCGGCTTGCAGTAAGTCAAATAAAAAAATAAAAACATAAAAAAAAAAAAAAAAAAAAAAAACAATTCATTACGCGCCGGGCCTTCCCTAAGAACGGACGTATCGCTCTCGTCGCTGCCCAAAGGTGCGCGCGTGACCAGCTAAAGTGATATCTTTTACGATTTTTACTAGGGGTAAGGCTAAATTTATAGGCGATGAAAAGGGGGTGGGTG
Organism: Epinotia ramella; assembly: GCA_947578815.1. NCBI lineage: Eukaryota > Metazoa > Arthropoda > Insecta > Lepidoptera > Tortricidae > Epinotia > Epinotia ramella. Next base: position 25,484,397 of record OX388204.1, on the reverse strand, counting down.
GAATTTTGAATGAAAAACCTGTGTTTTTAAACTTACGATCATATAAATGGGAATATACTCTTCAAAAGACATAAAAGAACATATCATGTTGCACGTTTTAGAAAATTCCACCCCTAGAATGCTGAAAAAGGGGTTGGAAGTCTGAGTGGGAAAACGATATATTTAAACCTACGGTTATGAAACTTAGAAAATATACTTTTCAAGGGAAATCAATGTTTTTGGTAATTAATGTTTGTGGTAAAGATGAACTTTATTTTCAGACAGAAAAAAAATGTGAAAAACCATCGAATATGGGTGAGGACCAAATTCTTAGCCAGGAGTGGACGTCTTGCGGCTGATATGATGATGATGATGATGATATTTGATACTGCAAAAACAAAGGATATTGCACAAGACAATCAAGGATCTCCAAAAAGTCCTCGTTTCGAAAATATCATGCCATATGTAATGCCAGTTCGGTATGGACAAGAGCAGGTTCCAGCTTAAGACTGCAAAAAATAATAAAGAGACTGGTTTTGGAAGGAGAATATTTTTTTATCAAAATGTCTTTTGACAGAAATGGTTGATGGGAGAAAAGTAGGTCAATGTCAATTAGGGACATACTTACCTAGGAGAAACTTAAAATATAGATAGAATTATTTATTTTCGTAAATAACATGATTATTTTATTTTACACCAAAAATAAAATGCATTCACTAAAAGATCGTCTATAGGTATAATAATTTGAACATTTTAAACTACAGGAGTCCCTCGGATGTACTCGGGCCAATATTCGTACAGCTTCTGTTTGTAATTTAAACACTGTTAGAGTCGGTCGAGTTTCCATACAAAACTATAACGATGACATAAGAAAATAAGTGCGTCATCATCATCCCCTAGCGTTATTCCCGGTTGTGCCCTAAAGGAGCTCGGGCTCCGCTTTGACACCTAATCCCAAGATTTAGCATAGGCACTAGTTTTATGGTAAGTAAATAGGTGCGTAAGTTTAATAAAATAAAAACATTTAAAACTCATCTGATTTTAATTTCTTACCTTACTATAAAATAAAATTAAAAGTATAACAATGATCAAGAAGGGTCGGTCCAACAGCACGGCAGCACTCGAACCGCACGCACACAGTAAACATCGTAGTGTGGGTTGCTAATCATGGCCGCTCGCAGGCGATCGCGACTATGTCGAGTTGTAACGAAATGTTTGCACGCTCTTAACATAACTAAATTCAACTTACTTAATTTTAATTTATTCTAAATCTAATCTATTAACATTTCTTGTTATGATGAGTCTAACCTCGCGGTAGCGAGTACTGCAGTGACTCGCAATGTTGGGCAGAAAGTTTCTGTTTATAAACAATTATTCCTAATGCTACAATTAAAGTAAATTGATGGGTAATTTTCGTCTTGTTTACATAGTGCATTTTAGAGGTTGTTTACATAAAACTAACTTGGTACTTGCAATATATTTGACGAATTTTAAATATTTTAATTAAGTGTAATTGTAATCTAAGTGGAATATTTGGAGGAAGAAGAAACTGTATATTGTACTATGTAATAAAATTGGTAAACAAAACTTGTATTTAAACTACAGCACTCTGTCTACATAAATATAATGTAGAGGTAATGATTGAGAGTTTGTATGTCGATACCAATATGTACTTGAATGTAATTTTTCTTAATTAGGTACCAAATTTTTAATGACGTCCGAGTAAAAAGTGAAGTAGGTATCAAAATCTCTAGGTCGTAGGTACTATTCAATTAATCAAGTAATTGATTGCATTCATATTGTTACATAAAGGTGGTAAGTGTAAAGCCTGCTGTGCACACTGGGCCAACGATGGCGCGTGATCAGATGCAGCTATGCGTTAGAGGAAGAGGGCTTTATATCGTTCTGCATCCTGCTCACGCGCCAACGTTGGCCCAATGTGTACAGCCGGCATTAAAACAAAGTCTTGAAAGGTAGAAGACGGGACCTCTAATAGTTTCTGAGAAACAAGATACCTATTTTTTGGGTCCCATACAAAAAAACAGACTTTATTTTTTTCTGCTGTCAATATGCCTTATTTCGCAAAAATGTATACCACATTTATTGTTCCTCATATAATTCTCTATTGGATAGCATTTTTCAAAAAATGATTTTCTGAAAAAAGTGCGAATGTCCTCTTTTCGAGCCATCCAGCCCACCGTGCACCGTTGCGCCGCGGCGGCGCGTTGGGCCCGTCACACCCAACGCGCGCCTAAATAATTGATAATTGTTTATAAATTTGCGTCATATTCATTTTTAGGGTGACACCGTAAGATGTCACGTGACCTGATCGAAAAACTGTTACAATGTTATTGAGTTTTCACCAGGGACCCGCCCACCCTTTCCCAGAAAAAAGCCTTTGAACGGGTTAGTCGTTCGTTCAATAGCCCAAATCACTTGCTGCCCGATATTGATTGAATATCTATTCATTTTACTTAGCCGTATGAAGGGGTTTCCCTTACGCGGCGCTACCGCTCCTGATTGGGAAACCCTTTCAAAAGGCTTTTTTTAAGCGCTTGGAAAAGGTATCTGATATTCGTTAGGGGAACCGCTTACCCGTATTTAAAGCGCTATACAAGTCAAATGGTAACCTTCTGGCACTGCTAGTATGGGTAGGTATTTGCGATTCGCGTAAAGCGGCATAGATTAATAGTTTCATTCACTTCAGTTCTACGGAAGTCGACGCCGACCGAAGTTGTGTTTAGTTTTTAGTACTCCTGTGTTTATTTTTCAACATGAATGGATTGCCAGAAATGGGTAAGTACAGTATCTATTAGTAGGTACCAAACCAAGCTACTTTACTTGAACGGAATGTGTTTGTGTTGACAACCTTTGTTGAACGATTTACATTTATTTGCAGATCGGAAAGAAGATATTGAAGGAACTCAATCACAAATACTTCCACTAAAAGATGTAACACATAGAAAATTGTGTAACGGTAGGTATGCATTTTTATTGTTTATTTATATTAAACTAGCTTCCGCTCGCGACTTCGTCTGCGTGGACCCTGGAGATAAAAACAATTCTTTATTTTAAGTCAGGCTATAAACTATCTTTGTGCAAAATTTCATCCAAATCGGTTAAGCCGTTGAAGCGTAATTGAGTAACAAACATCTAAACATCCAAACTTTCGCATTTATAATATTAGTGGGATGGGATAAGAATAGGTAGGTACGTACTAGCTAGCGCTCGTCTATTGCAGCCACATAATAAATAATACTTAGTAAGTACTACGTAGAGAAGGTTCTCTGTTAACAAATCTCCTGTTTAGGTATGCCGAACGAGCCTAAACGTGGCCATCCCTTTCTATCGCATGCAACGCGCTGCGATAGAAGCGTGCGTGCCGTAACAGCGCGAACAGCGCTAACAGCGGACAGCCGGCCGGCCGTGGCACCTACTTACAGCGGGCGCGATGAGTCACCCTGTGAGTTGCGCCTGGTATCGTTTTGTGTCTCAATCATCTAACCAAAAAATATGAGACACAAAACGAACATAAAAATTATGATCGTGGTGAAATGCGATTAGGTGAAACTTTGGAAGTAAAACTCTAACAAACGCGCGTTTGGCTTTACCCTTACGAGGCCTTTCTCCTACAGACAAGCGTATTTTGCAAAATGCTTCCTTTTTCATTCAAGATACCATAACCATTAGTATTTATTCAAAAACTGATAACGTAGATAAATGCGGCGTCGGTGCAGCGTGATTTATATTCAGTGATGAGCAAAAGGTAATCGATTAACGATTAAGATTAACCTACTTAAGACGAGGCACCCGAAAATAATTCCCACGCTTGCTCCGCCCATCGCACCCCGCCACCCGCTAGCGAAACTCGTAAGCCGTGCTAGTGAGAACATCGAATGAATAGAATAGAGAAAATATTTTTTTTTTATTAATTTTGCTAACTGCTATATTATTACTACTAGCTTCTGCCCGCGACTTCGTCCGCGTGGAACTCTTTTATATAACTCTATTTCGCCCCCTTAGACGATGATTCCCGGAATAAACACTACGTATACCAAAATTCATTTTAATCCGTTTTTGCGTGATTGAGGTCCAAACTTTACACGAAGATAGTGTATAGCCTGGATTAAAATATAAGATAGCTTTATCCCGTCTCTACGCAAACGAAGTCGCGGGTGGAAGCTATTATTAAATAAGGGATAAAACTGGCCGAGATGGAGTCGGACTTTCGCAGCGGTAAAACGCGCCGCGTGCCGTTGAACGTGTAAAAAGTCTTAAAACTAACGCAATTTCAGATCTTTGTTACAACGGATATTAACAATAATATATTCATGATTATGAGTCGCAAATTAAATGAAAAATAAACATTATTAATGCTTGATGTTTATAATGATAGCACCATCTAGCGAGCATGATTTTGATACAATTTCACTTTGATAGAGGTCGTTGATGTTAGTTGTAGATTGGCGCCATCTACCGAGCTTAAGTTTAGTCCAATTTCAGCTCGATAGATGCCGCTTATATTATGTTTTTGGTTTTATTTCGACTAATAAAAATAACATACCAAACCGTATTTAATGAGTTTTATTTGATTCTAAAATTATGAAAGGAAAACTAATGTAAAACTGTAAATGTTTCTAAGTATAATGCCATACAATATTTCCGTAACTTCGCAAACAGAACATTGTATCAGTTCATATTTTAATTAAGTTTGGCCCATGTTGGGATCATGTTGGAGAAACTCGGCATAAATTTAAAACGCTAAGACTGCATGAATGCATTCAAATCCACCACCGTCGATATTGTTATTAATAAGGCTTTGTTTTTTCCGGGGACTGAGTTTTTCTCGGCTGTAATACTACTACTAAAAAACCACTAACTGATCGTTTACCAAAAAAAAACGAAATAAACTGATAGAAAGAAAACAAAAAAACCTCATAGCTGGTGTTCCAACTCACAGCCATCAACAAACCAACCATTGGGTAACCATTGGTCGTCATCGAAGAGTAACCCTGCCTTTTGCGAGAAAATACGGAATAAACTAATTTTCTCGAAAATAAGACGAAGCTAGATCTGTCTCTCGGCCCCTTAAACCCCTATACTGCAAATTTTATCAGAACATGATTACAAATATATATAAACAATTTTACATCCCGTGTTTTTTCACGTTTAATGTATATTTTGCTGAAAGTTTGAATAGGGTTCTTTTTAATTTCTAGTCAAGTATATGCTTGCCAATTTTCAAGTCATAGATTCAAGGGGTTCCCATATAAACTTCAAACCCATTGTTTAACCCTTTTGCACCCTTATCTTTATAATTTTTATAGCCTATTGCGTGGCCGAAGATCCTTTGAACGTTTTAGTGAAAGTTGCATATTAATCCATTCGATAGTTTTCCCATGATACCCAGACCAAAACAGACAAATATCCTTTTCGTTGGGCTGTCGCATTAATAAACAGATAGATGGCGCCGCTGTTGCGTAAAGTAAAGACGACTTTATCCAAATATTCTCAAATTTGGCCTGTGGGTCACCGTTACTCAATCAAACTTTTTTATACGTTTAATATGGTTTGTTGGAGTTCAGACGCCGACAAAAATCTGGAGAATGACCTTCTAAATGCGTGGAAATTGGTGAAGTTCTGCATAGGGATTGCAATCCGGATTATTCGAAGTTCGAAAATCATTACTTGTTATGTTAACAAAATTTTGGTCAATAAACTGTTCCAACTGTGTGCGGGACACGCGAGCATCAATAAGGTACTGCTTTATAAATAAGAAATACAAACCACATTTGGTCGATATCTTTTAAAGTGCTAATTCAAATTCATAATTCAAATTATTTATTTCGGACATATATACAAAGTAACCATAAAGTATTTAAAATTATTGTTTGTCATGGGTCTAAGGCGAATAATTAAAAGTAATTACTCATCATTATCATATCAGCTGAAAGAAGTCTACTGCTGGACTTAGGCCTCCCCCAAAGAGTGCCACGTCGACCGGTCGTGCGCCACCCGCGCAAAAGTAATTTATTAAATACAGTAATTTTAAATACGTGTACAAAGCGCGAGAGTTAAAAGTGTTATATCTTTAACTATTATATTATGAACGTAGTCAGTTTATAATCTTACTCGCTATATTATAAACTGTGAAAAAATTGTGAACTGTCAAAAAAGTTCACCATTAAACGCATTTATTTTTCGTTACTTTATAATCTATGAATGTCAAATTGTGAATTGGAGATAAAATTCACATGCCACAGAACGCACCCTGCGCGCTAATTAGTTGAACTAATTATTCCACTTACGTCAGCTCCCATCAGTCAGGGCCCTGTTTATTAAACATTACAATCCTACAAATTTGTATAAAAGTGACATATTTGTAAAGATTTTCTTAGTAAAACTATTAAACACTATCACTATCTTACAAGATTGTTTGTTATCCATGCACCATGCACATCATACGGCATAAAGTTTTATACCAAAAAGGTGCATTATGAAATCGGCCTTACATACTTTTCTTGTTACTTTCGCGTTACTTCTACGATACCGTAACATAGAAGTGTCTATGTTACTCTATGTTACTAAGTGGCAAAATCTACGGCCTTACCCCGCGGCTGACGAGACCGAAGGCTGATTGTTAATATTGTTATGCTCCTATAACGACATCTTCAATTCAAAAATATTCTGTAGTTTTATTTTAAAAGGTTTAGTAAAAAAAACTTTAAAAAACCTTACGAAATGGCTACTAACCCTTAACTTGTACGGAGAGAATAGTCGTCCAAGTCTAAAACTGTCAATGGCGACTCCACTAGTTTTTGTTCTGATGTGCTCGGTCCGCTTACATTTACAAAATTATTTTGTTCAGTCAACAACACAGAGATAATCTAAACGTATTAGTTTCTAAGTTTGGCATACAAAAAGTCCGAGTATTTTACTTGAAGAAATTTTTTTTTAATAACTTTAGCGAGATGTCAACGCAAGCGCAATTTTGGCACACATCCGTCGTCGGCAAGGAATCACAGGCGACTGGAGGCGGAGCCTCGATGAGATAGCATCAATTACTTCCACGCGCAAAAAAAAGAGACGAAAGCCAGTGGCGCCGCTAATGAACACAATGGCATATGCGGCATAAGTTCCGAAAGTGTAAAATAAATAATAAAAAAAAAACTACGACAGTAAATAAAATGATATTTCCCAGTTTGCTAGATAGATAGCATTACTGTCATTACTGAAAACTTCGAAATATGAATGCTTATAGTTCCGGAATAATTAGCAAAATAAAATAAAAATGGACACTTTTTTGTAATGAAAATCTATCGAGAAAAGTTTTACTAATCGTGTTTTCCTATCCCAGTTTGTTAGAATATATGATGAATAATAACATACTAAAATTTCATTCACGTGGATTACTTACTTTGCTTACAATATCGAAAGGAAAACTGACAAAAATTCCAATGCCTCGAAATGACGATTGATCTATCTAATTCGTAAGAGTTTCGACTAATTTAGTCACGATTATAATTAATCGTCGATTAAATACCAGTGACTTAATCTTTAATCGATTGATTAGTTAGATTAATTTTCTCTCGATTGATTCAGGAATGAATAAGTTTATTTGTACTTACAAAAAAACTTATTTATTACACAGTTGTATGTTTCGAGTTACGTTGACAGAATGATATATACCTACATATTAAGGAATGTGTAACAATACCTTTGCGAATAGAAACAAACTAGTAACCAACTGACTTTTTTATATCACACAGCATACCTACTAGAATGATTTCCAAGTGTACAATATGACAAGACATATTTAGTTTATGTAACGTGCTGTTCCAATTTTTAATCATGAAATTTCGTCGATTAAAATGACGATTGATCAATCGTCAATCGAACTCTGCGACGATTAATTTACTCTTGACTAAATTAATCGCGATTAATTTTGTGACGATTGATTGTTTAATCGATTAACCTGGCAAAAGTACTGTCTTTACGAAGATCTCACGGTTCTAAACACAATTTACCATACGATTAATAAATAAATATCGAATAATTATTTTACTCAAAAATTTATCGATTAATGCCCATCTCGTCTTAAAAAAATATATAAATTTACGGCAACGTAGGTCCTATAGTTATGATAATTTTTTTATGGGTTAACATAAAATTACAGTTTGCTATAATAATATTTTTAGGGCAAAATATAAGTACAATTTGCGGTAAAAAAATATAATGTAATCCGGTTTTCACCAAAAAAATTAAGAAAACGCGGAAGGTGTTTTATCATTTTTTTTAAATGAATCTTTGATTTTCAATCATGTCAGCCTCTCGTACAAGATTTGGTTTGGTGAATTGAATTCTAATCATTCATGTACCAAATGATTCTTGTTTACTGCGAAACTGAGAAATGAAACGACACTTCTCACTGCAAAATTTGAAAAAGGCTCCCTAGAAAACTCATTTAGTTTAGGTTTAGAAAGAGAAAATTTAAATTTGAACTGTGTTAGCCCCTAGTTTAAAAATGATTATTTAAGTACCTACTATTAGTTACGTCGTAATCTTGAAAAAGCAAGCATTTTGCAAAATATGCTAGTCTGTAAGAGTAAAGACCTCACAGAAACACACACACACATACACGCACACACAGATAACAAGAAACATAATCTAAGTATATTATACTCGCACCGCACCAACTTCTTCCGACCCCTCGCCATACAAAAAGAAAGCGTATTATAATGCAATAAGGTACTTCTTAACCGCAAGCGGCGGCAACTTGGCGGATTTGTCAAAGGCACCGCCGCTTTGACACCTGTGCCGACACTGCTAGACTTCCCGTCGGCTAAAATAAATTTTCAAATTTTGCTCTTATTATCATTAGCAAAAGGATAAAAATTGCATGAGCGTTGAAAGGGAAACCCCTTCAGGAGCGTTGGTAGATATATACCCTTTCGAAAGGCTTTTTTTAAGCGCTTGAGAAGGTATCTGATATTCGTTAAGGGAACTGCTTACCCATATTTAAAGCGCTTAAATAGCTAAATGAATGGGTTTTTCCTTTCGAGGGTTTTTGAAAGGGTTTGGTAACCCAAGCCTTTCAAAAACCCTCGAACGGGATACCGTAGCGCTTTAATAGCCAAATGAATGGGCTTTGAGGAGCATCGGCTTTGGTAAGCAAAGCCTTACGAAAAACCCTTTCAAAAACCCTTGAAGGGGATACCGGGCGGGTCCCTGGTTTTCACTTCTGCCGGCACTCCCGGAGTGCAACCCGGTTTTTTTTTTTTATAAAGAACTTTTTTCATAATTTTATTAAAGTATAATAAATGAAAAATCTTAATAGTTGTTCTTCATTTACTGACCTTCTGTGCCTTACTCATATTCAAGCTAGATAGAATAACTGTCGATTAGACAGTGACAGGACTGCGCCTTAGCTCCGGCGCTGCGGAGAGAGCAGCCCTTTCGCCCTCGCGTGACAAAGCACGGTCGGCCGTGCTCCGCTCCGCAGCTTCGGCTTGCTGGTCGCCCTCGGCGACCAGCCTCAGCCGCTCTGCTTTGTCCTCCGTCACAGCGCGCGAGGGCTGCTCCCCCTCCGCGCCTCCGGCTTTTTATATACACTCCAGGGGTAGGGCAGACAAGACCACGTGGATATTGGGGTGCTCCGATTCGGTTTTGTTACCAGTGTCTGTTTTTCTAGGATGTGATAGAAATCACCTAGTAAAACTAAGTACATACTAAGTGTTGTTATCAGTTTTAATCATTATACTAAATGTTATGCAAAAATAAATTAGTATACATAAAAGTTATAGCAAATGTGGTGGTGATAAATGAGTGTTATGTTATTTAAATGTTATGACCAATAATAATATCCATTTTGTTATTATGATAATAGTTTGTTATGATTTCCGTACGTATGCAACTTGAAATTATGCATTTTGTTTTTATGGCGAATGAACGGCACCCATTTTTAAGTTATTGTAAGTTAATTTAACAACGAAACACGAGCGGGTTAAAAACTTCAATTAGGTAAAACTATTGTAATCTAACCTATAAATGTTACGAATAAATTTTACATCTTAAACGGGCAGGTATACGCTGAACAAAGGTCCTGTAGCTTCTACATAAATTATATATAGCAAAACCGTGACAAGATGATTGGTGTCGTATACTACCTATTACTGTTACAAAAAGGTGATGTTTTCGCAACGATCGCTTCACAGTTCACCGGACACGTAGCTCCGAGTCACGTCCCACGACCACGCGCTCAGCAGGGTCACATTGTACGGGAGACAATGTCCGTGATGCGTAAAATTCAATCTGGCCGAGTCATACTAGTAATGACTCGCAAATCCCTTTCCCAAGCCCAATGAGCGCTCAATAACTAATAAATTTAACCTTAAATACAATTCACATATTCTCATCGGTTAGTTGACTAAATTCGATTCGATTAAGGCTTCAAATTAATTCGTAACTGATTAACTGCAAAATCCTCGAATACCTACATTTTTATTTGACTCCGAGCAAATACCTGAGATACTTTAAAGGTGACAATTCAGTCAGGACTCAGACAAATTAACTTCAACACGAACATGGGATTGCGAGTAATAAAATGGCCTTGCGTTGGAGCCGGCTCTAATTCCATTTGAACAGCAAGACGGCGGCAACTTGTCTCTCCACAGTAGGCCGAAACAAGTCCCGATGTAATCCCTTAAATCCAAATTAGATTTTCTTTCAGTGCCTCCCACTATTCACGGGTTTCCGGGCCCCGCCATGCGCCTCCGACGCCGATCCTGGCTCATCCTCAATCCATACTACAGCTTCCTCTAATTGAAAAAGTACACGATTCCACCCTTGCACTGCAATCGCCTCTTTTATATTTTATACGGAAACGGATCGTATAGCCACCAATTAACTGTTACACTGGAGTTAAGATTTCCGTGAACTCGAACGATAATAAATTCTCATTTAACAAATTTTAATGGGCCCTCGTAGTAAACGAACGTCGTAACAAGAAGAAACAATAAAATAAAGCGGCACGATGGTAATGAATAGGCTGTACAAATATTGGGCCAGATTTAACAGGGTGTAAGTCGATAGCGCGACAGGCGAGGTCGCGTGCCACGCGGGTCGCACCGCGCACGCACCCGCCGATTTAGACATCACATCACTAACATCGTCTACACAACATGCCCAATCAGTGCCCAAGGTCTGCCAGTCAACATTTACTCATTCAAGTTTTTATCGGAAACTTTATCTGCCTAATAAAAAATATATTTTAAAGTGATCGGGTCCTATCTTCTCCGAAGATTTAATAGGAATATTAACGCCAGCGGCGGGCAGCGAGGCGACGAGCGGCAGTTCATACATTCGAGCGACTTCGATGTATGGGCAATTGGGCAGCCGCCCGCCGGCCCGCTGATCGCAGGCCGCAGCCGCGGGCGCCCAGACCGCGGCCTAAGGTTTGATGTTTCAATGGAAGCAAAATATATTTTAGACAGTAGATTGACAACCCTGATTACCACTCTGTTAATTAACTTTGTTATATTTGTTAATTAAATCAATTGAAAAATACCATTGTAACATTAGGTAGCAATTTTCCTTTTCGTGAAAGCGCTGTCGTTATAAAATGTAGGGTCAGACACATGCATCCCTCAAAGAATTAAATTGAATATGAAAGGAAATTACATAGGCTCACATGGACGCGTCTCTTGTTCCAATCGAATTTCCCTCTGAAAACATTGCCGTAGCGGAAATTAAACCGACATATGAAAATAACTGAGATATTACCAGCGAATGGTTAGCATGTAGACATAGCTATAGACATTACATTTTTCAGTAAATTATTACAAAAACATATTCGGCGTTAGATAATTGCATTTCGGCTGTTATACGATATTTACGCGTCGTCTTATTAATGGACGTACAGACCTGACGTGGATCTAACCTAATTTGTTGTAATTTTCCGCTCTATTGCTAGGAGTGAGTTTTGGTGTATTTACTGTATCGGAGGTTTTGTGAGCTAAGTGAATGTAAGTGGAGAAGCGAGCGGACTAGCGGCGCCGCGCAGGAAGTCGTTCCTACGTGACGGCCGCCGGAAGTGACGCCCGGATCGCGTTCCTTCGTTATGTCGCTTTACTATCTATCACCCTTCGAGCCTTTTATCCGCGCCGTATTACAGTAGGTAAATCGAGAATCCTCTCAGGCACCATCCAGCATTACCTTTTTACCGTTAAATCATTTCGAACTGCGAATTACTTTCGTATTTTATTTATTTCCACGCGGCGCATTATTTCTGTAAGTTATTGCGTTTGCTACCCTTCCCTAGCGTGTTAACGCTACGCAACGCGAGATTAAAACGAATAACATATATAGTACAAGCCCTGCGACTCTCGCGGCAGCCATCTGATTACAACAATAAGCTACATCGTAAACAATGGTATAAACCTCATAATTATAACGTACCGTTGAAAACTCGAGCCGAAAATTAGTCGTCGCCGTCTAAATGTTGAGTATTACGGATAAGAAGTGCGTCGTTGTTTTTGTAATGGGTTTTCTTATGACTGGCCCTAACGATTATTCCACCCATTGTGAGTTGGCGGGCTCTGCCAAGAGCTCGGGGGAAAGAGCTAAACTTACAAAAGTTTCCGACTGGTTCAAATGGCCGGCTTTTGTTGGCCCGACTTATTGTTCGCGACAGATTGCTTAGTAACATCGCGACTATTCAATTTTCTACTTAGACAATAAACATATGTGTCATTCATTACTGCTTATGGCTTGCATTTTAGACATTCTATGAGACGTTTTGCGTTTGTTACACTGTTTACAGGCAAGTTGAAAACCTCTATAGTGGCTTGGCAAATAAAAGAATAGATGTTTTATAATTCATTTGGAAGAGCTTTACTTTTTAAATTAAACTAGGTGTTGTACATATTTATTTTCTGTACGATCATTCAGATAAAATTTTGTCCTACTAAGTAGACAGAAGACAAAAGCTAAAACTAGCCCAGAAGCAACTTCCTCTAAGATATCACAGTTTAAAAGCCTTTTCAAAGAAACAAAATCGACCTGTAGTAACCTGAATTTACAAAGTTAAAGAGTTAGGCGAGAATGCTGTAGTGACAATTTCAATACAACTATCGCTTTCCTCGAGCAGCCCTAAGCTCTTTCAACTTAGTGTAAGTAAATAGTTATTGCGGGTTCAGCGGAGACGGCCCGCGCCGCGGCGTCGCCGCCACGCACCGCTTCCCACCGGAGAGGAGCCAAACCGACTCCGCACGACACAGGGACTCGATTTGAGCAGACGTTACGGGTTCCGATTTGAATTTGATTTGATGTCAATGTCTGAATTTAAGTTAACGAGAATCATGTTTAGAATCAAATTTGAATTTGATTTGATGTCAATGTCTGAATTTAAGTTAACCAGAATCATGTTTAGAATTATATTCATTATCACATGATTTTAGTAGGGTAGGTACCTAAATCGCCAGTCACTGGTAACCCTTCAATAACTGGCCCCCTCATACTAAAAATGAACTCTGTTTCCCTACAAACAGACTTCAATTTAGTATAACATGGCCAGGGTGGCCAGTAATCAACGACTTATTCTAAAAATTAATTATATTATGGGTGAATAGAGTACATTTTTAGTATGAGGTGGCAAGTTATTGAACGGTGGCCAGTTATTGGCGATTTACTCTAGTAAACGTAACGTAGCCCTACAGGAGTTCTTCGTTCGTTCTTTCGAAACCTGCGGCGCTACCACGAACTTCGAAAGTCGAAGTTCGGGTATTTCCATCTCTATCGGACTCCCTTACTCGAGTGACAGGGATGCATATATTACGAACTTCGACTTTCAAAGTTCGTGGTAGCGCCGCTGTCACCAGTATTGTCAGTTAATCCTTACATTTCAACGTATTGCTTACGTGCGCTTGTTCCGACTCGTTTGCATGAAAGTGGCCTGTAGGTGAAATCGACCCTTAGGACGTCTGTATCAATTTGATACCAATCCCATCAAAATATGGCTATGCGCAAGAGTAGGCGCAGGGCCGGTATTGCATGCGCGATATTTGACAGAAGAGGAGTCACTCCCTCTTATGTTGCTGTAAATATAATTTGGAAAGACAGGGACATGAAAGTCAGGCCAGGCCCCGTATCATGGTCGGCCTTATCACGCGATAAGTGACAAGATAGAGCGTCCGTCACTGGCTGACACCGTTCGATAGAACGAGACTGACGCTTATCTTGTCACTTATCGCGTGATAAGGCCGACCATGATACGGGACCTGGAATCATAACGACTTGCATATTATAATTTGGCTACGACAAAACAAAATGGTAATTAGAGAGGATTCAATCAAAAAAATCTGACCCAAGTCCCGAGTTAGATTCTACAGCTTCTTATAAGATTCTATAGAAGCAAGTTTACTGAGAAGAGGCGAACTGGCTTAATAAGGTTTGTGTTATGGGTGCTAGACGACGATATATTTAATAGATATACATACTTAAATACATAGAAAACATCCATGACTCAGAAACAAATAGTCATGCTCATCACACAATTTCGATCCGGTGTTGTGATAGACCTTCACAATACGCATATTAAATTCTGAAGCATAAAAAAATAATCGATTCGGATATGGAAACTTATATTCGCTAAATTCGTATTGAAGCGTAATTTCAATAAATGTATCAACAATTTTCAACAAAATAACGTCAAACGTCAAAATTCTGACTCTCTTCCTTTTTTTTAATGGCATGGCATAGCGCTGTTCTCGCGTTCAGCCATAAAGTCCATTTGAGTTTCTGCAAGATTACACGCTGAGTATTTGTCACGATACTGCACGGCTATCACAAGAAGGCGCGCGAGCTCTCTCGATTTTTCTCGCACTATACGTCTCTTTCTAAGTTGTCTAATAAGAGAGAGTCGGATAGTCAGAGAAAAATCGAAAGGGCTTGCGCGCCGTCTTCTGATAGCCGTGCTGGTTTATCTGTATTTATATTTAACAGCAATAAAAATTATGTATTAAATCAGTACAGAACGGGCCTTTTAGAAACATTAATTATATAATTATCAAGCGTGTCAGTATGAAGGCGGTATTATAACTTCGTATTTCGCGCCTTCAAGTTGACATTCAGCCAATATAAAGACACAGAAATTGGCCAACATACAGGAAAATACTTTTATCATGAAGCCTGCAACACACATTTCATTAAGTTGGCAATACGGGAACATACACAAAATTTGGCAGAATGTTATAGGGATCTGAAACATTGCAATATGAAAAAAATAAACATATTACTTTAATATTAATTTTGTATTACGCAGTAACGCTGCTAACGAAATTATAAATTTTTAAATCGATTTTTCCTTTAATTTAAAAATGTATTATTTCGTCAGCAGCGTTACTGCTTAATACAAAATTAATTTAGTATGGGGTGGCGCATCGTTACTGACGATTTCTCAATATAATTTGAGACGTTGGTGCCGTTAAGAAGCCTAAGTTTTCTGGTAGATGTCGCTACACGCCTCCCTAAGGAACCCTTAAAAAATTATATTATTTTAATATTTTTAATAATTACTTTTATAGAAAAGAAAGGGTCTCGGACTCGCGTTATGGTTGTAGAACTTACCTAGTGGTTAGGTATAGTTTGGAAAATATAAAATGGCCGTCTGTTGTCTAATTAAAAATAGATTTTTTGTTCCACGTAAACCCTTACCGGTCAATGGGTACTCGAAAGGATTATCTATTATTAATTCCTAAACATCTTTACTGGAAGTCGGAGTGACTCAAGATCATTTCGGTCATCACGTTTTTATTTATTTAATATAAAACAGTGTTAAAGATATGTAGAGAAGAAGATCAATAAACATTTAATGCTGCAGCCTGTTTTCTACCTGTTGGATCTATTGCCACAAACATCTTCTAAACTTTTACCCCCTTATTCATAAAACTTAAAATACCTCTGTTAAATAAAACGAGTTTTGTTCCTTTCTTACTAATTTAAATATCAGAGTGACAGACAAAGACAAACGAATTTTAACGGCATTTCAGCTAGAATAGGTTTATTCAACGTTTTACTTGATATGCTAAATTAGAACTGAATGTGTCCTATGTCCAAGAGAAGAAATGCGTTAATTCCCACCACATTACCATGCAAACGAAGTTGCAGATACAGCTAGTTAACAATAAAATTAGAAAAATGTAAGTGGCCCTTATTTAGTTTTGAGCAGTATATTATACAGAAGACGTGTGTCTCGAGACGAGAGTCTTTGACCAGTGTGTGTTGCCACGTTGCCAGTGATGACATATGGCACTGAAACGTGGTCGCTTACTATGGGCCTCATAAGAAGGCTCAAAGTCACCCAAAGGGCAATGGAGAGGGCCATGTTGGGAGTTTCTCTGCGTGATCGCATCAGAAATGAGGCTGTCCGCAGCAGAACCAAGTTAACCGATATAGCCCTCCGGATCGCTAAACTTAAGTGGCAGTGGGCGGGGCACATTGCACGTAGAACCGATGGCCGTTGGGGCGGAAAGGTTCTCGAGTGGCGACCACGTACCGGAAGGCGCGGTGTGGGTAGGCCCCCAACAAGGTGGACTGATGACCTGGTAAAGGTTGCGGGAGTCCGCTGGATGCGGGTGGCGCAGGACCGGTCACTTTGGCACTCTTTGGGGGAGGCCTATGTCCAGCAGCGGACGTCTTCCGGCTGATATGATGATGATGATGATGAGTATATATACATTATACCTACATATATTGTAAGAGTTAATATAGAGTTGCTCGGTAAAATTAATGTCCCTTTCCAATGTCCCGTTTCGTCGTTCAATAACAGAGAACGCGCGTATCGCTACCTACACATCGGCTGTGATCCTCACGTTTTTATTTTTGCTTATAAAGAAAGTCATATCCCATATTACTCTGAAACGTGTAGCAATATATTCAGTTATAACGAAATAATATGTTTTGCGAGATAGAATTCATATTTCATAAGCACTCATACGCATAAGATATTGCAGGGAAAGTGGTACTTTTTCCTTTATTTCATAGTAAAGATAAAGGGCGCAGCCGATAGAAGGGGGATAGCGGCCGATTTCGGGACGCTGGATTCATTCGCTGCTATTTGTGTCACATAATATTTCACACGGCGCCGAGTGAATTTTATATGCATGAAGACAGGCAGATTTTATTCGGACACGATAGTGAGTCTTTTACAGGTACCTCCTCGTTGCATACTACTTACATTAAAACCATGAAAGTTTGCGTATTTCCATGTTCGTTACTCAATCACCGATAGGTATTTGGATCGGGCACACCGTTTATAATTTGGATTAGAACAAAGGATACTTTTATAACGTTTTTCGTAGACGGTATAAATCTAGTATATCGTGTAATCAAAGTATTGAGAACATACTCACATATTTACGTATTTATCAGGTAAAATGTAGCCAAATATTTTTTCATGTTACGTACGGGTGGATGCTTCGTTTGTGCTCCGTCATTGGAGCAAATTAAATATTTGATGGATGCATTAATTTTAGGGACGCCATCTAAACAGCTGTAAAGCGAGTGTAAGTTCGTTCCAACATTTATAAGTGTTATTATGGCCATAAAAAACTCATTTGCTCTCAGGTTTAATGACGGCCTCTCCAGCACGCCATGAAACTGCGTTACTAAAGCCGTTACTTGATTATTGAAAACTTAAAATTAATAACCTCTTTAGTACTAGAGTTTAATGTCTGAGCTCGTTGACGTAGTGCTTGAAACATTCTTCTATATTTGGCAAGGTCTTATTAACATAACCGTTCTGTTAAATGGAGTCAAGATAATTTGTGGACAAAGTTCGGCGAGTAATGCCTCGCAAATTGCCGGATAAGACTGTGTGAGACAACTGTTAGTTTTAATTAAACCGCTGGTTGCGCTCGCAGGGAGTCCTCGGAATGAGAAAATTATTCTAATCTTATAAGCCTGTCGGTGTCCTGAGAACTTGGGTCGAAATTAATACCGCGGCCCGGCCCGCGGCGGAGACGTAGGTGTAACACACTCGCAACACTCCTTAACACATTCATTGCCCAGAATCGCTACGCGCTACGCTCGAAGCCGATCCCGTGGTTTTCCTCGTATGTAGCGGAAAGCGACTACGGCGGTCTGACGCATATGTGTCGGCATGGGCCCTGAATGCTCGCTCGCGATGGCAGTTCGCGTCCCGGGTCGAGAGCCGAGGACCGCACCTGGCGGCTCAGCGTTGGGAGATAATACGCGATGTTCAATTAAATGAAGAGTAGGAAATGGTCGAATCGCTGCTTAAAGGATAATCTCCAGTATCAATTTAAGGAGCAACATGGTGGAGCGTCTTGGGAAAAGTATTTCATTAGAGTTAGGAAGCAATCGGCGACTCGCACGGGCACCTGTGCCGCCGGCGGCCGGCGACGCGCGGCTCGTTACCGCCGCAAAACATCCCACCGCGTCCGGCGGCTTGCCGTGACTCGCCTGCAAACACTACACTTTACAATGTCGGCTACAATTTTGCAAAGGAAAAGCATAGGTATGTTTCACTTTCGAATATAACTAATTCAGGCAAACATCTGAGCATTCGGATTAGTAATTTGAAGCAAATTAGAATAGGACCAAAATGGAAATTGAGGTGGTATTATAATTCGGTAAGACGGCAAGGGATTAAAGGTACCTACTTCATAAAGTATACTTGCCGAGCGAGATTAGGTTCCCTGATTTATGGTGCAGGTAGGTACAACCCACAAAGCTAGGTTTAAATTTAAAAAGTATTTTAATGATAGTCTTAATACATATTAAGACTATCATCAACTATACATATAGTTGTATATCTACATATAATAAAACGAGAACTTGTAAATGCTTCATATTGAAGTGCCATTTACACTCAAAAATCTTTTTTCATCACACTTGCTCGAAAAGGGCTTCATAATGCGCAGACATACAGAGCTGTAATAGCCTGTGTTACGCCCACGGGCGTAATGGTTTTTTTCTTAAAGTGTATCTGTCACTCATGCGGCAGTTACAGAGCAAAGAGGTTTTATATCAAATACGATGTCTGAAAACGTATTTATAAATAAATTTATACTTAAAAAACTACTTAAACATGTTTAACTGAATTATTTACAGATTTAATATATAGTTATTTAGTGTCTATGTAAAATGTTTTTAAGTGTTTCAAATCGTGGCTGTATACAGAAGGGTCTTTGCCATACGCGCCTCGCGTCAAATTCAACAAAATGGACGACTGTCATGTTGAAGTTTTTATTACGATTTGTATTAATTTCATCTAAAATGTATTTGTTTCCTCGCAAATGTGATGAAAAACATTGTGTATAACACGGGCGTAAGATTATTGCAAACGCGAGTCATCAAAAGCCCTCCGCCTTCGGCGTCGGGCTTCTGATAGACTCTTGTTCGCAATATTCTACTTCCGCCCCTCGTTAAACAATGTACTATTAATCACACCTGTTCCTATATAGCGTCTCGCGCAGACATACAGAGCTACAATAGGTGATATTATCTACGCCCAACGGGCGCAATGGTTTTTTTCTTAAATTGTATCTGTCAAATGCGTCAGTTGTAAAGCAAGAAGGTTGTAACTCAATATACCTACGATTTTTGAAAAACCTATTTATATAAAATCTAAACGTATAAACACAAATGAAAAAAGTGTAACTGAATTATTTAAAGATTTAAAAATGTTAATGTAGTAATTTAGTGTCTAACTATCTATATTTACTCTGATTTGATTCGTGGTTGTATGCCGAAGGGTCTGGTCAGGTCTCTTACACGCTTTACGTCAAATTCAACGAAATGGACGATTGGCCTTTTTGTTTTTTTTTATTGCGATTACGATATTTTTTGTTTAAAATATATTCGTTTCCTCGAATATGTGATATAAAACATTGCGTGCGACACGTACGGTAGGATTTTTACAAACTCTAGTCATCAAAGCCTTCGGCATCGGGCTTCTTAGGTAGGTAACCTAGACTCTCGTTCGTTAAACATCTCTTACCGTACTTGTGCGCAAATTCAGATGATACTTTTTGCCTGAATACATTGAATTAAAGCAATAAATCTGTTGATCTTCTACGAGTGATAATAATGTAATATTCACTAACACTTTTTATACAAAATCGATCGAGAAATACGTCTTTTAATTGCAAAGTAATTCGGTTTGCAGTCGCAGGTAATTGAAAACAATTAACGTTTGCTGGCCATGTGCTCTGTCGCAACAAAAAGGCTTGCACTGCAAGTCATTACTTACCTCTGGCTGATTGTCTTCCCGGTGCAGAATTATTGCTGGCGAAGGTACTAGTTCGGGGCGGACCGCTTGTCAAACTTTGGTAATTTAACTTCAAAACAGGTTCCTGACTGTACTAGGGAACATTTATTCAACCACATCTGGGATGAACCCCTATGACAAACATGTTATGACACTAACTGTTGACTTAACTAATATGATTAGCGATGTAGCAGCAAGTCAGGTTTACTGTTGATAAGTTACATATTTTGCTTCATATAACAGAGACCGTTAAATGTTAGTTATTAAAAAAATACACACACGAGTGCTCGTTTATAAGATCGTATAGATCGAAGGATATTTTCAAAAAATTAGGCTTATCAAATTACTCGAACAATAAAATTGAGACTTTAGACAGCTTTACCATTATGTTTATAACAGTCTGCATGTATCGATATAGTAATTAATTGGTAAAAAATATCTGGAAAGATAAAGGAAAGGATATTTATTTACTACACAAGGAAATCACGAAAAATTATTACATCAATTATGCAATATATATAACATTTTCTTAGTCAAATGATGAACACTTGACTTAGTAAATACCTACATAATTATGAATTCAAAGATTATTATAGGTAGGCACCGTATATTTCTTAGAATTCTCTGCGTCTATCAAAACATAAAAAATAATTAATAAAGTTGAACGATACGATTATTTTCATTAAAAAAAACTGTGTTATCTATAAAGAAGTAATTTTAGCGTAAGGCTAAATACGCTTGACTGACCTTAGGTGGGTACCAGGCCTTTAAAACGTTATAAAATGAACCGGAATTATAACGGTATATTCCGTTAGTGTTCGAAAATTACGTTATAACAAAATCAATATTCTCCATAACGATATAAATACCGTAACAGAATAAATAACAGAACGATATATAATAACGTTATAATATCGTTTTAAAATGTGAGCCGCGCACTACGGCTGCGCCGTTGCCGCTCTGTGCCAATGCCAACACGCCACCACGTGGGCCGTAGCGCGACGTGCGACGTTGCCGTTATGTTGTTCTAGCTTCTAAATCTTATTAATGCCTGTTTACCTCGATCATTTGTAAATTGGTTGTGAATTGTGAATATTTGGTTGGTTGCGACGATAAATGCGGCGGAATAAAAATGGGACGCAGGAAACGCAACGCTGTCCACAGATTCGTGGACTTGCTCATAAATAAAAAGAAAGAGTGCCAATCTTAATAGCCTCTAGGTATACACTATTACAATATGTAAGAGGGTCAATATTTTTTATGTTAATTGTTTGTCTCGGCACTAAATCGCAGACTACAGACAAATAAGCCCATCGACCGACGGTGTTGCCGTGAGCAAAAAATTATGCATAGGTATGTGCTTTTGTTCATTAATCGTAATAAAATTAAAATATACTTTTAGTTTCCAACATTTTATTTTATTTTTGATTTAGAGCCATTCCGAAAACGACAAGTTAAATAAAATCTGATTATGAAACCAAAGAATGTGTGAATTTTCGATTTGGGTCGCGATAGATAGGGGAGACCAAGGACGATTGGTACACATAAATATGTATCGATCCTCATTTTCTTACGATTCATCCTCCTTTTCTAATTAATCCTTAGTCACTAAATATTTATATAAATAACTAGCTGTTGCCAGCGACTTCGTTCGCATGGAACTTGTTATGGTCTTAGAAAAAATATTGCTATTAAATTATGTTCGGTTCAAGCTATTTATTGCTGTCCCAAACACACTTCTACCATCTTAAAGATATACAAAAACTATCCTATATCCTTCCAAGGGTCTCAAATTATCTGTACGGGAATTTTCATCTAAATCCGTTCAGGGATTAGACCTACGTAAAAGGTAACAGTGCGATGAGTTCGTTAGTTTAAATTGATAAATCTAAATTGAAAACTTCGTTTTTACAAACATAAATATCTTAAGAATCATCAACAGACGTTTTCATACAGTATTAAAGAAAAATATATTTTTATATGTCTACTAAGCTACATTACTGTTATAATAATAAGTACCCAATGTTGATTAAATCTATTCGATTCTGGGAGCATCGCAGTTCTAACCTAACCTATCCTACATTTCTGGTAACTGTTCAAATCTGTAAGTCTTACTTTAAAAAAGGTCTTGCTCTCTATACAACCTTCAAACCTTTTAACTCTCTTAGGGGATGAATAAAAAAAACGCTGAAATAGTTTTCTAATCATTAAACAAACGGTCCATAACCTAAGTAATAAATCTATTATTTTAAAAATATCTTGCTCTTCGTATAAACTTTGAACCCCCTAGAAACCCTCTTGGGGGATGAATTTCAAAAACATTGAAATGTATTTTTTAGTTTTAAACAAAATCGTCTAAAATCGTAGTTAAACTAATGTTTTACTTTAAAATTGTCTTGACCCTATACGGCCTTCGAATCCCCTTTAAACACTCTTAGGTGATGAATAAAAAAATCTACTAATCTGCTCTCTCTATTTTAAGACCATAATTAAAAAATCTTACTTAAAAAATTACTTTTCCCTCCATATAAACTTTGAAGCCCCATTAACGCCTATAGGGAATGAATTAAAAAAAAACTCTGAAATCAGTTTTGTTGTCTTTTAACATACAGACTAAGACTGACATTAGAAATATCTTACTATATTTTCTTGCTCTCCATATAAACCTTGAATACCGTTTTAACACTTTTAACCCCCTTAGGGGTGGTATTTTTCCAAGACGATGAAAGGATTTTTTTTTCTAATAAGTAATCGTACCACAAAGTTGCCCATCTCTAGCTCAAAAAAAAATGTTTCTCATCCTAATCTTGCATAAGTACCTTTTTAACCCCCTTAGGGATGGAATTTTCTAACACGTTAAAAGTACTAACTGTTTTTCTATTCTAATAAGTAATCTTTCTACAACGTTTCAAATCTCAAGCTCAAAAAAAGTGTTACACTATTACATACATATTAAAGAAAAATATATTTTTATATGTCTACTAAGCTACATTACTGTTATAATAATAAGTACCCAATGTTGATTAAATCTATTCGATTCTGGGAGCATCGCAGTTCTAACCTAACCTATCCTACATTTCTGGTAACTGTTCAAATCTGTAAGTCTTACTTTAAAAAAGGTCTTGCTCTCTATACAACCTTCAAACCTTTTAACTCTCTTAGGGGATGAATAAAAAAAACGCTGAAATAGTTTTCTAATCATTAAACAAACGGTCCATAACCTAAGTAATAAATCTATTATTTTAAAAATATCTTGCTCTTCGTATAAACTTTGAACCCCCTAGAAACCCTCTTGGGGGATGAATTTCAAAAACATTGAAATGTATTTTTTAGTTTTAAACAAAATCGTCTAAAATCGTAGTTAAACTAATGTTTTACTTTAAAATTGTCTTGACCCTATACGGCCTTCGAATCCCCTTTAAACACTCTTAGGTGATGAATAAAAAAATCTACTAATCTGCTCTCTCTATTTTAAGACCATAATTAAAAAATCTTACTTAAAAAATTACTTTTCCCTCCATATAAACTTTGAAGCCCCATTAACGCCTATAGGGAATGAATTAAAAAAAAACTCTGAAATCAGTTTTGTTGTCTTTTAACATACAGACTAAGACTGACATTAGAAATATCTTACTATATTTTCTTGCTCTCCATATAAACCTTGAATACCGTTTTAACACTTTTAACCCCCTTAGGGGTGGTATTTTTCCAAGACGATGAAAGGATTTTTTTTTCTAATAAGTAATCGTACCACAAAGTTGCCCATCTCTAGCTCAAAAAAAAATGTTTCTCATCCTAATCTTGCATAAGTACCTTTTTAACCCCCTTAGGGATGGAATTTTCTAACACGTTAAAAGTACTAACTGTTTTTCTATTCTAATAAGTAATCTTTCTACAACGTTTCAAATCTCAAGCTCAAAAAAAGTGTTTCTCATACAAACCTTTCACCCCTATTTAACCCCCTTAGGGGTGGAATTTTCTAAAACGCTGACAGTCCTTTTTTGTATTGTATTAAGTAATCTTTCTACAAAGTTTGAAGTTTCTAGCTCAAAAAATAAAGTTCCCTCCATACAAACTTTGCACCTCTATTTAACCACCTTAGGGATGAAATTTTCTAAAACACAGAAAGTACTTTTTTCTATTCTAATAAGTAATCTTTCTACAAAGTTTCAAGTCTCTAGTTCAAAAAATAATGTTTCCCCCATACAAACATTGCACCCCTGTCCCCTACTTAACCCCCTTAGGAGTGGAATTTTCTAAAACGCTGCAAGAACTTTTTATGCATCTTAATAAGTAATCTTCCTACAAAGTTTCAAGTCTCTAGTTAAAAAAAAACTTTCCCTCATACAAACTTTGCACCTCTATTTAACCCCCTTAGGGATGGGATTTCCAAAAATTCCATCTTGTCCCTTCTTTTTAGTCCCAGTAGTTTCGGCTGTGCGTTGATGAATTAGTCAGGAAGTCTTCTTTTACATATACAACGTGTTAATAAAATAACGCAAAACCTGAAAACAGTTTGTTCAGAATCGAGCATAGAATGCGAAAAAAATAAAATATAAAAATTTTGACAAGATTTATTTTTTACATTTGTATGGAGTGTTGGCCGACTGGGGCGACCTGCTCCATACAAATGTATGAGAAACACTTTTTTTGAGCTTGAGATTTGAAACGTTGTAGAAAGATTACTTATTAGAATAGAAAAACAGTTAGTACTTTTAACGTGTTAGAAAATTCCATCCCTAAGGGGGTTAAAAAGGTACTTATGCAAGATTAGGATGAGAAACATTTTTTTTTGAGCTAGAGATGGGCAACTTTGTGGTACGATTACTTATTAGAAAAAAAAATCCCTTTCATCGTCTTGGAAAAATACCACCCCTAAGGGGGTTAAAAGTGTTAAAACGGTATTCAAGGTTTATATGGAGAGCAAGAAAATATAGTAAGATATTTTTAATGTCAGTCTTAGTCTGTATGTTAAAAGACAACAAAACTGATTTCAGAGTTTTTTTTTAATTCATTCCCTATTAATGGGGTTAATGGGGCTTCAAAGTTTATATGGAGGGAAAAGTAATTTTTAAGTAAGATTTTTTAATTATGGTCTTAAAATAGAGAGAGCAGATTAGTAGATTTTTTTATTCATCACCTAAGAGTGTTTAAAGGGGATTCGAAGGCCGTATAGGGTCAAGACAATTTTAAAGTAAAACATTAGTTTAACTACGATTTTAGACGATTTTGTTTAAAACTAAAAAATACATTTCAATGTTTTTGAAATTCATCCCCCAAGAGGGTTTCTAGGGGGTTCAAAGTTTATACGAAGAGCAAGATATTTTTAAAATAATAGATTTATTACTTAGGTTATGGACCGTTTGTTTAATGATTAGAAAACTATTTCAGCGTTTTTTTTATTCATCCCCTAAGAGAGTTAAAAGGTTTGAAGGTTGTATAGAGAGCAAAACCTTTTTTAAAGTAAGACTTACAGATTTGAACAGTTACCAGAAATGTAGGATAGGTTAGGTTAGAACTGCGATGCTCCCAGAATCGAATAGATTTAATCAACATTGGGTACTTATTATTATAACAGTAATGTAGCTTAGTAGACATATAAAAATATATTTTTCTTTAATACTGTATGAAAACGTCTGTTGATGATTCTTAAGATATTTATGTTTTGCGTTATTTTATTAACACGTTGTATAGATAAATCAAATTTCTCATTCTCTCCACCTCATTTTAAGCATCTTGGCTGACCATCCATCCGTAATGTGCGTGCTGGTGCCATGAGACCGGTTTAATTTATTTAAACTTTGTGACACAATACAAAAAAAAGTATATATGGTGGACTTAATGCCATAAGGCATTCTCTACCAGTCAACCAACGGGCTAAGCAGAAACATTTGATGCAGGCATTTAAATTATTAATAATTTACCATGTTATAACAATGCCATTAATATCTGGGGGCACAGTAGTGCCCCCGCCAAGTCGAGCGCGAAGCAAACACTGCCGTACCATCCTTTACTGGAACCATTTCGCCACATTTTCAGGCCCCTATTTGAGAACCTCTGGATAAGACCAGAATGCAAAAATTCTCGTCATCCAGTAAGTTATAATCACATACTTAAAATCCAAAATTTCAAGTCTGTAGGTCATTTAGTTCCGAAGTTATGCGAAAGCAAAGTTTCGCATTTATGACACTCACTCATGATCATCAAAATAGAACTAGTACTTCCCATAAACTCAGAGAGCTGAAATTTGGTACAGAGTTAGGGTTTAATGGCCACATAAAGGGAAAACTATAAAAAAATGCTATTTCAACCCAGTTTTCTAGATACACCAACTGTATACATTACTTTGTAATCCTATACAAATATATAGGATTACAAAGTTACATTTGCAGTGAATGGGAAAATTCAAAAGCATGAATGGGCCTGCATTCATAGTTTGTATGTATGGATAACACATTAACCTTCAAAAAGAAGTGAGATTCCATAAAAAACACTCCATGTAAAAAAGAGGCCAAGTCTCGAAACTCTTCCACCGTAAAAAGTTGTGAGATATTTCGTAGAGCCAAGTTTCAAGCATTCTAATTAATCTTTATTTGCTTCCTTGACGACCGGTTAGCCTAGTGGGTAGTGACGCTGCCTACGAAGCTGAAGGTCCTGGGTTCGAATCCCGGTAAGGGCAAATAATCGTGTGATGAGCATGAATATTTGTTTCTGAGTCATGGAAGTTTTCTATCTATTTAAGTATTTATATCTATTATATATATCGTCGTCTAGTACCCATAACACAAGCCTTACTGAGCTTACTATGGGACTAGGTCGATTTGTGTAAGATTGTCCCTTAATATTTATTTATTTATTTATTGCTAAATAAAATTTTGTGACTTGGCAATCACACAATACTACATAATTTTAGGTAAGTATGCAAAAATCTATAAATACAGTTAAGTTGTGTGATTGCCACGTTGCAGAATTTTATTTAACAAGCAAAAACATTCCATGTAAAAAAGAGGCCAAGTCTCGAAACTCTTCCACCGTAAAAAGTTGTGAGATATTTCGTAGAGCCAAGTCTTAGGCATTCTTTAATCTTTATTTGCTTGCTAAATAAAATTCTGTAACTTGGCAATCACACAACTTTCTTGCATTAATGGATTTCTGCATACCTAAAGCTATGTAGTATTGTGTGATTGCCAAGTCACAAAATTGTATTTAGCAAGCAAATAAAGATAAAAGAATGCCTGAGACTTGGCTCTACGAAATATCTCACAACTTTTTACAGTGGAAGAGTTTCGAGACTTGACCTCTTTTTTACATGGCATGTTTTTTATGGGATGATGCATTTCCGATTAATCAGGCACAGAGTAGCTAACGACAATCTGATTTGAAAATTATTAGTCAGGATATTCGTATCAGGCTACAACCTGCGCCGACAAGCCGAGCAAATCGAAAAATTCTCTATTTTACTATGACGTCGTGCACTCTAACAAACAACCTACGTTACGTAATCACATCGCTTACATTGCACGAGTAGGCTATACTGAATGCGAGAAAGGGGTAGCCTATAACGTTATTACATTATTATATCGGTTAAAAAAGTATCGGTTTTATATTAATGGTTTAGATTTATAACGTTATAATGGATATCGCTATACAGCGCGTCAAATATCGGTTTCGAGTATAGCGGTTTTAGGAATAATAACGTTATAAATGATAGCGCTATACGAAAATAGCGCTATTTAAAGGCCTGGTGGGTACCCAACCGAATCTATTTTAAATTGTCCTTTATGCCCAAACGGGAACCTACACGTTTTATCTGGCTTCAGGTTTGGGTCACACCGAACATAATTACAGATTACTTTAACACATTCACTGCCAAGAATCGCTAATCGCTACGCGCTACGCTCGTAGCCGATTCAGTGGCTTTCCTCGTATGTAGCGGAAAGCGGCTTCGGCGTAGGCGCCCGCTTAGGCGAGTTCCTGTCCGTGAAAGTGTTAAAATATACTCGGTGTTAAGCGTGATGTTGATAGGATTTACTTGTTACTGGTGTAGCTTTAGACTTTAACACGGTTTCAAGACTTATATGTGCGTCGTCCTACGTAACTTTTTAAAGCAACCCTCGCGCACAAAAAATCCAAATTTAATAAACAAGTCTCCAATTTGAAGGGAAAGAGGTAGCACAATTTATGTTTCCATCCCAAGCAGACGGATTGCCGGGCCGGCGGTGCGGTAATTTTGCGTTAAAAGAACTCTCGTGACAAAACGACTTTGTGCAGATTTTTATACTACATATCGTTTTATTTTCTTCTGTACGTGTAGAGTTACGGTCTGCTGTCAGTGACTACAGAAGGGCTTTGTTTGGAAGCTCGCAAAGGAGATAGTAAAAACGTTTCCATGGCCGCGTCTTTTGTTATAAACCACCGAGTGTGAATTGATAATGGCTGTATGTATTTGTTACGTTTTTTAGCGGCTACGAGCGGATCGCTTGTGGCCTGGCAGTGCCGCACCTGAGGCTCGGTCTGGAAACGATAGTGCATCACCCGGTATACTTGACAGGGTTATCCTGAGATACAACTACATGTTACAAATTATACCATCTAATTATTTATCGGAGCAGATTACAACACGTATTCGTAATTTTGGTCATCACGTGCTGTGTATACTACAAATGCCATCTATTGAAATATTAGCGAACGAGGGTAAGTTTTATTAGGCAAAGTCAGAAGCTCGTTAGTTACGTGTAGAGAAGTCTAAATATGTTAGAAGACGATTCAAGACCAACGGATGACAGATATATTATGTAGAACTTATATCGTTCAGGAGAAAAGTTTGAGGGTTTTAGTGGAGAATTTGTGACGGTGTGCCGGAATCGGCCAAATTGCTAGTTCGCTGAATACATATAAATATTTATAATACTTAATGCTGAATTAAATTATATAAGGCATATTCATCCACACATTTCATTACGAATCGTTACGTACTCAAAAGGAATTTAGGCACACACTCCATACAGGCATGCGAAGGCACGCGAATGCGAGTGAAAATCGGGATTACGGGACGAGATACAAAGGGAATTTTATTACGGAAAAAATATATGACGATTCTTAATTTGCAGATAGATAGGTATTTACATACGAAATCCGCAGTTACCTGTCGCGTCTAAATCATGTGAAACAATTTGAACAAACACAGGCGCGGTCGCATAAATTCGTTTTACGCAGGTCTGCACCACTCGTAGAGCGACTAATTAGAACATAAATCTGTCTTTATATCTACCTGCCACAAATCTTGGGCTTTTTACGATGGGATTTTGTAGTATCTCATGAGGTTTAATTGCCTTACTTACCTATAGAGCGTCTAGACTTTACTTTAGGCACAGGAAATTAGGGTATCCGTCGGCCTGCTGGAAGGTCGAGTGACATTTGTGGCGAGTGTCCTTAAGGTCAGCGGTAACGAAGCGATAAGTGTAACTCCGCGAAACAGAGGTTAAAGGTGTCGATAGGGTCCATAAACTTGGAGTTGCGTCAGCCATAGCACCTACAATACTAGTTCTATGGAGTATAGAACTTTCAGGTCAGGTTAATGCATGGTGAATGTAACTAATCAGTCTAACGTGATCCGAAGTCGTAAAACTTGAAATAAAAGTTTGAAATACGTCACGGGAGTGAGCGGTTTGACAGCAGTATTAATAAGTTATTTAAAAAACCGTAAGTGAGCCGCTGTAACACGGCGCGTTTTAAATTCAGTCCGCATCCCGCCGCCCTGCGTTATTGCTGCAGGGTGCGATTTATGATGGCTCTCATTTTAAAAATAAAGCTATTCTTCCTAAAATATTGTCATCCACTTTAAATATTTCACTTTATACGTCCCTTAGGTAGCATTAAAAATATTCGAACGATAACCGGCATAATCTGAAAGAACGGTTCGATGAATTATTGATTGAATGTTTCGCATTTTTCAAACGCGCAATCGAAATGGTTTAGGCCGCTTACTTGGGATGAGCTGTATTAATTAACCGAAATAGATTTTATTTTAATCCGTCAAGTAGCTCAAAAGGGTTAGAACATTAAATTTCGCAATCAACAAAAAACGGGCGAACGAGGGTGGGAATGGGAAACCTACTAAAGTATTTATAACGGCGACAATGTTCACGTAAAAATGTCGACTCCAAGCTCACCGCGCAAGTTGCGGTCCCGGAGGGCCTCCGACTAAAACCTGTTTCAATGATGAGTTTCTTGCGCGCCACAATGCTGCAAGATGGGCTCGCGTTCATTATGTATCATAAATGTTATATTTTGTTTTGACACTTATAGTTTTTATTATTAGCCAATTCTTAAAACTATACGTGCATTTAGCTAGGACCGTATATTTATTATACATTAACTCCGTTCTGTTAAGTTGCATAGGCACATGCATGCATGGGTAATAATAAGGTATGCATTAGAGTGCCAGATTACATTATCATAATCAAATATCAGCCCAAAGACCTACCACTGCTGGACATAGACCTACCCCAAAGAGTGCCACAATGACCGGTCCTGCGCATCCAGCGGACTTCCGCGACCTGTACCAGATCATCAGTCGACCAGCACGGCTATCACGAGACGGCGCGCGAGCTCTCTCGATTTATCTCGCACTATCCGTCTCTCTCTTATTAGAACACTTAGAACAAGAGGTATAGTGCGAGAAAATCGAGAGTATGTCGCGGCCGTCTCATGATAGACGTGCATTACTTATACCTATGTAATTATATATTAGTAGTTTGAGAGTTTTTAAATGTTTAAGAGCTATTTTGAAACGGACTATGGCAGCGCCAGCAGGCCCACCAACTACTACAATTACTTAAACAACAATTCTACAACTTAAATATAAATAAAAAATACAAACATACATACATACATAGTAGTTTAAGTTAATACATGGACCTATGTAAATAACTCTGAAATTATTTTCATACCTCCCGGATTAGCGAAGTCACACATCCATCAACCATCATTGAACGATATTTACAGATTGCAGTTGTCGTTCCACTGTCTTTATACGTTACAGGTTGCAGGTGGTAGTGTTCTCACGCGGCAATTAACGTTCGCGGCGTGAAGGGTTACTCTAGAACCTAAAAAGAACCAAAGAAAAGGAATAATGTGTTCACCATTCATTTTGTTGGTGCAAATGCCTTTTTTCCTCGGAAGTCCGGTGCTGAGAAAACGCTCACAGCAACAGTCATTATCATCTCAGTCTCGTCCTTATAGTGTCAAGTTTATACCTAAAATAAATTGCAATGTTTTTCAAATCGCCCCTGAATCCATGCAAAGTTTTGTCACGAATTCAAATAAATAAATCTTGAAAGAACAAGATAAGATAATGATTTATTCATTTTATTAAGGTTTATCGTCTTCGCCCAGCCGCGACGCTCCTTTTGCTTCGTTATTAACCCCTTTACAGACTAAATTAAAAATAAACTTTCTTGCGAAATGCCCCAGACGTTTTACTGTTCTTTAATTGTGACAGTAATACCTAAGTTGGGGAGAAAATGGAAAACGGAGTAGAGGAAAGTAGCAGAAAGTAATTGTTTAATTCACACTAATGGGTACATCGCTTTAGTTTCGTACTTGTCTACAAGACAGGCCACCGCCACTGCGGGTCAGGATTAACGCCGCGTGTCATGAATTTCACCAGGACCTCATACCGCCGCCGCGAAGTTAGCGCATGCAGTTGTGGAACTGGGCCGTAACTTTACACGCAACATTAACTTGGGACGCAGCAACGTCGCGGAAACATTATTTTTCTAGAAACGACTAAGAAACTTTATCATATTTGCTATGTTGGGAAGTATATCAGTGAATCTGAGTTTTTCAGTAGCCACTTCGTTGTGCATCAAAAATTTCCTTTGTATATATTGTAAAATAAAATAATAGTGAAATATAAAACTACTTTTTTGACTTTGCTGGATTTTCAAAAGGCTACGAACTTTACTCTAGTTATATAGATCTACATTTAAGGTTCCGCGCTTTTATTGAGAGATTGCCTGATTCCCTGTGCTACTTAATATAGAAGTAAACACCTGGGTGGCGCCCAATTTATTCTTCCATACGTCGTCTGTCTGTTCCAACATCATAATTGTCACGTCTGTTTACTCTACGCATACGTGACTCCGTGCAGCGATTTAGGAACTACCAACTTCGAGGCATAATCTCGGAACTTGTGCAGAATCGCTGAGTAACGTCCGATCATAAATAATCTCGTTCATTTCGCTTTTTACTGGCTATTGGGCGGATTGGTGGCTTTGGATGATTCATGTTTTCTTGGTCAGTGTTTGCTTTTGCTAACCCAACCAAATACTAATGATTAGAAATAAGGGAGGACGTAATACTGCAGAGGTTCGATGCTCGATTGTTACAACAAACTCTAGCGTGTATTGCTTCATTCTTACTAAGTATTTAGGTACCTAATTACAATTATTTACCCACCTTGGTTGAGTTCGAACCACATTTACAAACCCAATTTTAATATTTCAGTCACCAATTAAAAGTATCTAATACCTACTCTTGAGCCAGATACATTTAATCCGTTTATTAACCCCAATACATTCGTCGCCCTGCTCAATTATGTGTATCCCTTGTGCCTACACTTACTTAACTTAATTCGTTAAGCATAAAATCTGTATGTACGTGCAGATAAATTCGTTAAAGGGAGCTATGAGAGCGATCGTGTCTTTGCAGTTAATGTTGTCTTAATTTATTCAGAAGCTGAACGGGATCCCGGCTCGACCTTAACAAGATACATTAAGAAAATTAACGCTTGACTCGGCTCTCTTTTCCAAGGATATTCCTTGATTGGACTTGTTTCAACACCTGAGCAAAATATTTGATTAATACGCTGAAACATTCACATTTTATGTAATACCTAAAATGTTTACGTTGCAAAAATGAAGTTAATACGTTTTTAGTGATTTTGTTCGTGTTGGAACGATGATCGCGATGTGTATGCCGGCTCCAGGTGTTCAGTAATTTTTCAATTTAGGCTAACGAGCAAAGTTTCGGTTCACGCATTCTCGAACTAAAATCTGTGATGTGCAGCCGCACCAGCCTCTTGGTGGCGCATTGGGATTGAGTGGCACACTATCGTAAAATGCATGATGTCTGTTTTAAAAGACAGGTAGAAATTTTGGTATAATTGGTTGAGACTTTTGTTATAGCATTTTCTTTTAGACTGAATACCGCTTGGTGGCGTAGGTATATTATGTTTAGCTCGTTTTAAAATAAGATAAATGATAAAAAATCACGATCTTTCGATTGTAAAACAAAAGTAGTTTTTTTTATCAAGCTCATGCTTCTTCGAATTAACAATTTAGTTTTGCTACTAAGCAAAATAGTATTTATAATTAGAATAGTGCAATTTGTCGAGTGTAGAGAGTGTAACGAAACACCATTCCCGACGGGCTATCGTTTAAACTAAGTGCCTATAATTCGCAGGAGTTTACCCTCGCGGGC
Organism: Epinotia ramella; assembly: GCA_947578815.1. Classification (NCBI taxonomy): domain Eukaryota; kingdom Metazoa; phylum Arthropoda; class Insecta; order Lepidoptera; family Tortricidae; genus Epinotia; species Epinotia ramella. The sequence goes on along the minus strand of OX388204.1, from coordinate 25,450,643 downwards.
CCTCGGGACCTCCGCGCGCCAAATATTTCACAAACATACTTCTATCTACTGCTCACACCTTATCTACTTTTAATTGGGATCACAACTTCTCTGCCTTGCAGTTAGGCGGTAGGATTGAGCCGCACCACTGATTTTCGTGGTAAAATCCGTGGTATAACTTGTGGATAGGTATATCAAAGCTATTTCAGTTCCTTTATTTCATTGCCTACATAATGGTATGTTTCAACACAAATCCCATTGAAGCCCTACTGCTTAGTAGGTATATTATGTTTAGCTTTGGCTTCAATGGGGTAGGAGGTAGGTAGTCCTAGCACGAAGTACTTGTACCTATATAATTTGTCAACACATTTGCTCATAACGTGGCTCTCGTTACATCGTATTTGGGTACATAATCCATAACGCGTGTTTTATAATATTACGGTACTCGACGTACTCGTGTTGAGATGAAGTTACGTGTGTAGGTACTCACCTCACCACAAGGCATTACAGGCTGCAAGGAAACACAGGGCTTTTTAAAATTAACCGGACTGTACTACCAGGAAGAATGATTGTACGTTTTTAACTAAAGTCGATTCTGATCATATAGTTATTTATTTGGTCGTCGGCAGCATATAAAGGTGGATTCTTTCCGTTCTTCGTGGTGCAACACGCTAGCGGGCGTCCCGCAGGGTGGCGTGTTGTCTCCTCTTCTTTTTTCCATTTTCATTAATTCCATTGCAAGTAACATTTTCTCATCTTATCACCTTTATGCCGATGATCTTCAAATTTACACTCAAGGGACTGTTACTGATTTACCTCAGGTTATTAATACCATGAACAAGGACTTGAACAGTATAAATTTCGATTTGGAGTGAACGTTTTGGGCTGAAGTTAACCCTGCTAAGACGCAGGTCATAATTGTGGGCGGAGTGCCGCTCATTCCTAGGGTAGATTATCCTAACTTGCCGGCTGTAATGTTTTACGGAGTCCAGATTCCGTTTTCACACCAGGTCAGGAACCTTGGTGTTATAATTGATCGCACGTTGTCTTGGGTACCTCAGGTGAGCGAGGTCAGCAGGAGGATGTTTGCTTCGATGGGTTCCCTTCGTCGACTTCGTAACTTTTTGCCATTCGCCACTAAAACTGCGCTAGCTCAATTTCTCCTTCTCCTTTCTAGACTATGCTGATATTTGCTATCTGGACCTTACTGAGGACCAGCTGAATAAGCTTGAGTGCCTCCAAAATCTTTCTATTAGATTTATATTTGGCTTGCGCAAGTATGACCACGTTTGCTCCTTTCGTTCTCAGCTCAAGTGGCTTCCAATTCGTCTCCGTCGGGATTCTCACATTTTATCTTTGCTTTACAGTATACTTTTTGTTCCCTCAACTCCTCCGTATCTCAAAGAGCGTTTTAATCACCTCACTTCCATCAGATCTTCACATAATTATCTTCTCGCTCCACCGCCTTCATCCACCAAGTTCTATAACAACTCATTGACATTTCAGGCTGTTCGGCTGTGGAATGCTTTGCTGTTGCATATAAGATGTGCAAAATCACTTCAATTTTCAAAAATCTGTTGAAACAATATTACGTGTCCCTGCCTTAAGTTGCCTTGTTGTCCTGTAATATACTTATATAATTGTATTATAGTTTATGTGTATATGTATCTATGTATTTATACAATGCTTATTTGTGAAAGTGTGTATTTGAGGGCTGTTGTCAAATAATGTGATGTATGTGTTAGTAAGCTTTTCTTGATGTATTCCTGATGCACTACCTGTTTAGAACTTCGTGAAAATTTTCTGCTACCCAAAGGTTGTCTGGAAGAGATCGCTCTAAAGCGATAAGACCGCCTGTTGTTACCTTTATTTATTTAATGTACTCTTGTAACATGGTTTTCTTATGTTGTGGTGCAATAAATAATATTATCATCTTTCCCGCTCACGGGAAATTATTATTATTATCATAGTTTCTGTTAGTTGATTCTGATTTATTATGACATCATTTGTTGAGAGAAAAATAAACTATTTGTACAACTGGGCGCCATTTTCCACAAATATTTGTAAACAATAAATATTTACGTTACTTGTTTCAATCAATATTATCTAAATGAAATAGATTAGATTAGATTAGATTAGATTATTTATTTCATGATAAAAAATTACATTACAGATTTGCATACATGTCAAAAAAATAAGAATTATTATCACGATCGTCAAAAACAGAGAAATATTAAGAGAATGTCAACAAATGTAAGAACACAATAACAAGGAAATAGAAGAAACAAACCAAAAGCAAAAGAACACAAATATATCAACCTCTAGGTATCGTCATTTTTTACAATATTTAAATACGTGACACAACACATTTAAAGTCAAATCATAATCATACAAATTTAAATAGGTCATAATAATAATTTTCAAACCACATGCTCGACAATGCCGAATTATAGGTCATGTAAACCCTACCGAAAGCAAGACATTAAATCCCTTGGTATTAGCCGGGTTATAATGTTGTACTGAATTTCATTATAACCCGCTGGTTAATAATATGATTTCACTTTTCATAATTCTTATTACTAAGTATATGCATAAAGTTTAATTTTGCTAAACACAATTTGTCCTAGGCCATGGCCTACTTGATTTGACAAAATAAATGAAGTTTGCCTCCGTGTGAACCCCGGTCCGGAGGAGCGCGGTGTTCGAAATTCGAATTTCGAATCTAGGACCACGGCTTGTGCTTTCGAATTTGGAACGTCGCGCGCCTTCATTTGTTCACGCGTGACGAACAAATCGAGTTCTTGTAGGTGCCTATAGAAGATTTAATTTCAAAAATAATATTGAAAATGTCGAGTGATGAAAGTGTTTTGACTCCTGAGTTTATTAAATTAGATGCCATAGGCATTGTCAACAATCTGCTGCCAGAGAAGTCAAAGGAAAAATACCTAAAAGCCTACAACGATTTTGACAAATGGAAAGCTGTAAAAGGCGTAAAGTCTGTGTCTGAATCAGTGCTTCTGGTATTGCTTCTTCAATATTAATTATTTATCTACTGAGCCTGTTTTTTTGTCTCGCATAAGGTGTGAAAAGTAGAGTATACACCTCGGGGATAAGACTGTTTTAGTCTTGGGCGGTTGAACCCCTCACTGCACTCAGGACTCAGTCTTAATTCCCTCGCTTCGCTCAGGAATTAACTTATAACTCCCTCGCTACGCTCAGGAGTTAAATTATGAGTCCTTCGTTACGTTCGGGATTCAATTCGCTCCCGTGACATAAAACAGTGCTTTATCCCCTTAGTGTATAATCTACTATTAACATGTCAAGTCCAGACTCATATACTCTTTAACTGAGTATAATGGATTTTCCAATAAAAGGTATTTAACACATTCATTGCCCAGAATCGCTAAGCGCTACGCTCGTAGCCGATCCCGTGGTTTTCCTCGTATGTAGCGGAAAGCGACTACGACGCGACGGTCTGACGCATATGTGTCGTCATGGGCCCTGAATGGGTTAAGGCGGCGTCGAAATGCTTCGTCAGATGGTTCCTGTCTAAGATCAGCGGGCAGTCGCTCGTAGTAGGTAGGCCCAATGACACGCGGGTTCTTGCCTGCAAGTGCCATGCGACGGGGAACTGTTCTCAAACGCCCAGTGCGGCGGAGTGTTTTGCCAATCGCATTTACGGTATCGAAAGAAGAAAGATTGTTCCTTACGAACATTATAATTTCGAATACATAGAGTGATATACATAGTGATATATATACATATATACATAGAGAGAATAAAATGTGAAATAACAATTTAAAATTCAGTATCTCATTTAAATGAGGTGAATGGACACTTTCAAATCAATACCTCATTTTATTTAAATAGGATAAATATAATGAGGCATTTATTTACAAATTAACAAGATTATCTTTGTCCGTTCTGTACCCTCTTTGGTTTCCTGTTAATAACTCTACTCTGAATGTGATCAACTGCATACGGAAGACCGATCATGCCAAGCGTATATAGTTACATCGTTACAGACACGATTGTTTACCTACATTCATTATTAACGGCTACGTATTAGCATTACCGTCCGCCACAATAGGATGGTAACGTAGTCAGCTTTGAGCCGGTGCAGCCATGGATTCCCAAAACCAGCCGGCGGCGCTGCGGCGGCGCGTGCGGCGCCCGTCACAGCCTGCGTCCGTGAAATTGAATTAGCAAGTCATTAGTGACGCCAATAAAACAGCCGCGCCACCCCTCTGCATACGTGTCTAACACGTGTATGTCGGTATAAAGCGGTTACATGCTTTCTGTCGCGTCCCCGGCTGAAATAGGGGTGATACAGAGTCTGGTGTACTTTGACATTTGCTCTTTCGCCCTTGTTTCATCATGTCGATTTGTCATTAAAAAAAGCGTTATTTTGCCTGTAGCGACGTTAAAAATTAGTGGTCATAATAATAATAATAAGCTTTTTATTCCGAGAATCACATAGCAGAGAGAAATTACAGATGTGTATTATAGTAAATATCTTATATCGGTGTGCCTCTTGACATAGGCCTCCTAGCGATTTCCACTGTTGTCTGTGCTGTGCTCTGGTCCACAAAGGACCAGCTGTCATTTTGATGTGTTTCATCCATCTCATCCGCTGTCGCCCAAGACTCCTTTTACCATCTCTGGGGTACCATTATGTGACTAGTTTGCTCCATATGCAATGATAGTTGGTGTCTAAGAGATGTCATATGTATTACATTTACATTATCTATTACATATGACATTTACAGTTACAGTTACTTAGATGTGAATGTGAATCATCCTGTTTTTGATGTTTTCTATGCATTCATCGCCTAACACATCTCGGCTTGGTACATCAAACGAATTATGTACAGCAGACAGCATAAGTGCATGGTCATTCCAGAAACAGATTCGCTTGTCCGCCGATCCTACGCCATCTATGAGCACGACGCACGACTATTAGCGAGATTTCACTAGATGGCGTTGTAAGCAATTTTTTGGCAAGAATAAAATTGATCTTTTCATTTTCTTTTAAAACTGTATTCTTGTGGGTTACCACCTATTATTTTTACATTATATTTATCAAGTCAAATCCAGCGCGTTGCCAATTTTTTGTTTGTCACACCTTTTTGTGGATTTATTCATCCTTTTCTTATATTTGCGCTACGAGCAAATATCCAAACATCGAATAAATTACAAAAACACTGATTCCCACCATAACTTGGCTGGGCGCAGATTTCAACTCGAAACCTCCAGTGATGATAACTTAGGTCGACTTAAAACTGCCTAGTTACCTATTGGGCCATTATGACAGTCGAAAGATTGGTTGAAATTCGTCATCAGTTTAATTTTGTATGCAAATATTCGTCACATCACAACTACGAATAATTGAGGAGGGTAGACTGTATTGTAATTTGTAATACATAACTACCATCAAATTTCTTATATTTCTTATGGCACTTACTTCTTGTTCGTTTGTCGGCCATTTACGATTCGATTTCCTTCTATACAAACATAACAATGTGTTCTCGATTGATCTAGTTAAAAGATCACAATTAATTGGTAAAATATAATGTAAACGTAAGTAGTGTTTACATATGTTTTGTAATATATATTATACCTTACTACATACTCGTATCTTACATTGTTCTTATTGTGTATTTACGAATACAGTTCTTACAGCGAAACACGGTTGTTTTATGGGCACAAGAGGAAGGATCTCGTACACCAGGTCTCATTGATGCCGCGCATTATGAAACTGTGAAGATGACCTAACTACGAAGAAAATTTGTTTAAGCGGATAACCCACATTCCACAAAGGCGAAGGCCCTTCGTCGTTGCTAACGGAAGCCCAGAAAACAAGGTTGTAATTTGATATGGCTGTCTGAAGTGAAGAGTGAAAAAGTGAAGTGTATTAAATCCAGTCAACAGGGCCATTTAAGTTTATGGTGTTATAATAATACGCGCCGTGATAATGGTCGCGTAGTTCCTAATATAGAAAAAGTGCAGATGCTGTCGCCCAAAGAGTACGGATTACGTTAAGATTGATATATTCTATAAACCGGGTTATCCTAAATAAATTTAAAAAATACGTATTGTTTCAGTAGGTAGGTATTAATATGCCGTTTGCTTTCTTTTTTTTATATTCCTTTACTATTTAACATGTGATATTTCATAAGATTAAACAAGTGTAAGTAACGGTGAAAGCCCAAATAAAATTATTATGATTATTTTCAAATCAATAACAATAGCAATACCCCCAAGTACTCAATTAGGTACCTACTAGCTTTTTCCAGCGAATTCTTCCGCGTTAAGGTTATCACAAAAATGCCATTATTAAATACCAGACATTTTAATCCTTTGGGAATGACTTCAGATGTAAGTACAAAGTATTCTACACATTTTGTTTCATGGTTTGGTTTTAAACTATCCATGTGCCAAAATTCATCACATTCAATTGAGCCGTTTTTATGAGATTGACTGACAAACATACAGACATTCATACACACTACTTTGCTACACGTGATTTGTTGTCAATATTACTATGTCCATATCAAAAAGGTTTACGCACATTATGAGAATATTAATAGTTACCAAATGTTGTTAAAACCTGAAGTATTACCACAGTAATATGAACTTTTCTTCTACAAAACAGTTCCAATCAAATATCTATTTTTGAAATTAATATTAATATAAGATTATTTATTTAGGCGGTTGCATTTAATTTTAACTTTACAATGATGTATAAATAAATAACATACGTGCATAATTTTGAAAAGTAAAAACTTACCGATGCAAAACTATTTCATTTTAATGGCAACCCATGGGTAGTTTTTTTGGAATCTATATACGGCGTCGAGTTTATACATTGCATTATCTTAAGCAATGACGTCTACGGCGTAGCAGTCGTAGCGCTACAAGTCGTAGCAATATAAATTATATAACAAATTATAAATATTCCAGCTTGCATTATAGACTGTTACACTTTTGAAACACTACCAAAACCATTCACTAATCTACGACGAATTTTAATAAAAAAATATCATAATCAGATTATTTTTGATCCAAATAATCAACTATGATCCAACTAATTATGGCTATATACATAGTACAAATACTATGTTGTTTTTATAATATGTTTATTGTGTCAGTTTTCTTATAGACATCCTGAACTAGGGAAGTACCTATATTCAGTAGAGTAATGATTTTTTTTTTATATAAAGTTCTGTTGTGTTGTTTCTATTTCTTTAGTTATTTATTTTCCGTCTCTATGGGTAACACTATATACAACGTGTTAATAAAATAACGCAAAACCTGAAAACAGTTTGTTCAGAATCGAGAGTAGAATGCGAAAAAAATAAAAAAAAATTTTTTTGACGCGATTTATTTTTTACATTTGTATGGAGCAGGTCGCCTCAGTCGGCCAACACTCCATACAAATGAAAAAAATAAATCTTGTCAAACATTTTTTTTTTTTTTTTTTCGCATTCTATGCTCGATCCTGAACAAACTGTTTTCAGGTTTTGCGTTATTTTATTAACACGTTGTATATTAGTATTTATGTAGGAATTTTGTATGTTAATTTGTATGCTTTATGTATATATGTTTATTATTGATGTAATTGTGTATTTTGTAAGTCAGTATACTTCTAATTTTGCCACCTACCTACTTGTAATTATTTTTAGCAGTGACAATGCTACCCAAAGGTTATCTGGAATAGATCGCTTTTTAGCAATAAGACCGCCTGTTGTTAACCTCTTTTTAAGTTTTTATGTCGAGTATTTGATTCATGTTTTGAGGTGTGCAATAACGAGTATTTGTATTTGTTACTTTCAACAGTGTTAGGGTTTCGCAGTCAACAAGGAACCCTTATAGTTTAACCATTGCCACCTGTCAGCCCGTCCACGGGTTAGCTCAGTGACCCTAACTGCTATTTTTTTTTTATCAATTGCTGATGTCATTTACTTATGGTGGGCCATTAGAGGCAAGTATCGTCGTCATCGTGCGTCCCTAAATGGTTACTACTGGTTATGTAAAAAAAAACATGGCAGATATAATGGATTTAAAAGGAAAACTATGCATCACGGATAAGTCAGCATAACTAGTTAACGAGCTATAATCATTTCGAGCATTTGTTCCTTCAGCTGTCAACACGGCGAATCCTCAAACATATCAAGGGTCGGCAACGCCCATGTTACTCCTTTGGAGTTGCATGCGTATATAGGCTGCGGTGTCCGCTTATCATCAGGCGGGCCGTACGCTTGTTTGCCACCGTCGTTGTGTAAAAAAAAAAAAAAAAAAAAAAAAAAAAAAAAAAAAAAAAAAAAAAAAAAAAAACTTGCAAAATGCACTTGAAAAGGCCAACTTTAGTACAACTTCGGGCGACGCAACTGCAACGTTTCGTGTCGATGTAACAAAGACAGCCAGGCAACTACGGAACCCTACACTGCGCGTGGACCGACATGCATTTCACCGGTTGTTTTTTTTTCCTTTAGTACCCAAGACGTAGTAGAACATTGATCTACTATCTATTAGGACCAAAGGACAAAAGTTACTTTGACTGTGCTCCATATCTGTATCAGACATTCTGAGGGACACAAATCTCTAATTCATAAGCGAAATAACATACAGACAGACAGCTAATAGAAGAACAAAACTTACCCGCAATTCAGCGCGGAAGTGATGAAACTTGTTCGGCGAAACAATGAGGCCCATCTTCGTGAAAACTACCGCCATACGGAGCTGCGGAAGTCGGCTAAGAGTCACAATATACTAAGGGTCGGTATCTAGCAGCACTGGTCGAGGTAGCGTAGCAGTGTGCGAGGGAATAATCTACCAATAGAAAGCGCCGATAGGGTGCGCGAGACTAGCAATGCAATGGTGGAATTTTCCTCGGTTACCGCCTCGCAATTTCGCACCACTCTCGTGGATACTCACCCTAAAACCGCGTTTAGGCACAGGTGTAATGTTGCGCGACACGCCGCAGAAGCTGTCCGCCGACTATATCCGCCGGCGATGGAGACGCCATAGTCACTTGACTGTACGTGCAACATGCGAGAACGAAATTCGTTCGTATCTGCCGCTCGGATAAGCAAGTGCGAGAGAGGCAGATACACGAATGAACCAACAGAGGCCATGTGCGTTAACTCGGCCTAAGAGTTACGAATAAGTTATAAAACCTGCGGAGAAGCCTAACACATGTTTATGTAGGTAGATAATAAATTAGTCTCCACCATCCCATATTTCGGGCGTAAACATAGGTGTATCACTGATACAGCTTTGTCAAACACTGCTGCCGCACGTCTGATCACTTCCATTAACTTAATGTAGCTCATAAAACCTTTGTGTTTTTGGTTTATGACGATGCGGTCGCCGGTCGGGCTAAAGAAAGTTCCCAAATGAAGGAAACTTTCGATCCTCCCTTACGATCCGAATCTTTGTTCCAAGTAACAAACCGGCTTTCTGTCTAATATCGTTACTCACGAAAACGCTCCCGCAGTCAATACTAAAAGTTCCTAAACTGTACCTACTTTTGCTCTGAGACCGGTTTTCGAATAACGATATCCAGTGTTCATGCCTTTGCAAATAACAGATTTTCCTTAGGTGGGTGGAGCTGGCAAACGTCACGCGCGGCACGACTCCTTTATAAAGTCTATGTAAGTGTCAGTTCCTCGGAACAACAAAGTTGCCCCTGAAAGAAATAACACACTTTGAAGTTAGCGAATTCAATCGCTGGAAGACGTGAACTTAACTTTACACAATTGTTTTCTTTTTCTAAGTGTAGCACTTAGACGAGTTTCGCGGAGAATACCTACCTGCCGGCTTTACGGAGTAAATAAACTAGTTTTTAGGGTTCCGTACCTCAAAAGGAAAAAACGGAACCCTTATAGGATCACTTAGTTGTCCGTCTGCCTGTCTGTCTGTCTGTCAAGACCATTTTTCTCAGGAACGCGTTGAGGTATCAAGCTGAAATTTATATCAAATACTCAGGTCTATTGTCCCTTAGAGCTATGAAAAAAACAAACTTAAAAGCCAACGCAATCAAAAGATACAGTCGTTTATGCTGCAAATTTTAGAGTTTTTCGACACTCGCAAAACCTACGGGGTACTTCCCGTAAACTTAGAAACTTGAAATTTGGCACGAAGCAACGTCATATAGCACAGACAAAGGAAAAATTACGAAAAGTGGACATTTTTAGTAAAAACATACAAAAAAAAAAAAAGTTTAATTCTAAACTTAATTATACCTTTTTCCTCGTAAACGTGTGGAGGTATTAAATTGAAATTCATGTCAAATACTCAGGGCTACAGGACCTTTCAGATGTAGCAAAACCAAACTTTTATGTCAACGCAATCAAAATAAATAGCAATTAAAGTCGCATATTTTGAAACTGAGTACTCGCAAGAAACTCAAAACCTAAAGCGTACTTCCCGTTAACACAGAAACTTGAAACTTGGCACGAAGAAACTTCATATAGCACAGACAAAGGAAAAATTACGAAAAGTAGACATTTTTAGTAAATTCATACAAAAATATTTTTTTAAATTTTAATCTTTCCTACTACTTTTTTCCTCGTAAACGCACAGAGGTATTAAATTGAAATTCATATCAAATACTCAGGTCTATAATACCTTTCAGCTGTAGCAAAATAAAACTTTTATGTCCACGCAATCATAAGAAATAGCAATATAAGTCGCATAATTTAAAACTGCACGCAAGATACCTCAGACCAGAGTTGTGGGAGACTTCAATATCGATTTTAGAATGAATCCCCAAAATGGAATTTCCACATATTTTTAATCCATAAACATGTTTCTGTTAATAGGCACTAGCACTACACGAAGTAGTACAACTATAGATAACGTTTTTTCGAACTTCAATGTTCAACGTGGTACTATTCATACCTTTTTCAGTCACCATTTACAGATCTGGTTCAAATTTTTCAAATTTAACAGTTAATTAGTATTTTTGAACCGGATTTATAAAAAGATAGTGACTAAAAACTTTGTAAATAAACAACTTTAATAATTGAAGATTTGCCAGGCTGCTGCAAATCTAGTGTATGTAGGTATTTCAGATATATTATAAAATAAATGATGTGGTAATATACGAGGGCGACACTGAAAGTCTTTAGAACTGGCCACTTGTAATAAATATATTAAAAAAATAAGTTCAAAATTTGAAAATGGAACTCTTTCTTAATATTTTTGTGTACGAATTCCACTCGATTGTCATTTGTTTTACGATTTGGCGGCAAATTGAAAATTGTGTGTACTACGTGAGCATGAATTTAACGCGAGAAAATTTTCGAGCAATGATTTTTTACGACTTTCGATGTAATTTAAGTCAACAAGAAAGTTATGATAGACTTCGATTGGCCTTTCACGATGAAGCCCCATCTCGTGCTACTATTTACAACTGGTTTAATGAATTTAAACGTGGCCGCACTAATCTCACTGATGATCTGCGTGAGGGCCGGCCTTCTACGGCGACTACTGAAGATAACATCAGTGTTGTGCGGCGTATGATAGAGACTGACAAAAGAGTAACCTATCAGCAGATTCGTACAAGCTTAGCCATTGGTATGAGTCAAGTCCACAAAATCCTCCATGAACATTTAGCGGTGAGGAAGCTTTGTGCCCGGTGGATACCTCATAATTTGACAGAAGCCCAAAAAGTCCGTCGTGTTGATTGGTGCCGTGAAATGGGTCAAAGATTCAACGGAGGTGACTCAAATGCTGTGTTCGACGTAGTTACGGGTGACGAAAGCTGGATTTACTGTTATGATCCTGAAACTAAAAGACAGTCTGCTGAGTCGGTGTTTCCTTCCGAGGAGTTGCCTACTAAAGTGAAGAGAGGTCGAAGTGTGGGAAAAAAGATGGTGGCCTCGTTCTTCGGAAGGACTGGTTATACGCAACAATTATTTTAGAGGATCAAAAAACAGTTACTGCGAAGTGGTACACTAACAATTGTTTACCACTTGTCTTGGAAAAAGTTCGAGAAAAACGGCCTCGCAGTAGGATCCTGCTTCACCACGACAACGCCTCATCGCACACCGCCAAGCAAACGATCGACTATTTGGCGACGGCAAACCTGGAATTACTGGGTCACCCACCTTATAGCCCCGACCTTGCACCTTGTGATTTTTATTTATTCCCAAAAATTAAAGAAAAACTTCGAGGAAAACGTTTTATGGACGCCGACGAAGCAGTGGCTGCGTTTCAAAAGGCCGTCGAAGAGACCCCTAAGGACGAGTGGGCAAAGTGCTTTTCTCAGTGGTTCTATCGAATGCAGCGATGTATTGATGTGAAGGGAGGCTATTTTGAAAAGATATAATAAAAGTAATAAGTTGCTTGATTGCTCAGTTTTTGATTTTCTAAGAACTTTCAGTTTGACCCTCGTAATACCTACTTTTTTTTCTGGGATTACTTAATTGATCAGGTGACCCTGTTTAAGTTTATGCTCCCCCAGCTTTCCACATTGTAATGTTATGGATTTCATTTTCATTTAGTTATAAATATAGGGGAGACCGAGGTAAGTTGACACTAATGTAAGTTGACACAACGTCAAAATCTCAAAAACAATAGGCAATAGAAATCTGGCAACAACGCATTTCTAACCGCGCCTTCTCGTTGACCAACTCGTCAGTACACGCCAAGGCCACCAGGCAAATGGTTGTGGAGCTACAGCATCAGTGCTCAAAATTGCACGAAAAGTAGGTTTTTTATATTTTTTTCTACGCTGTTTATTTGCATGTTATATAATTTGTGGCGCGCATTGATCATTTTTAAAGCATAGGTAGTTAATTAGGTATTGTGCAGTCACCTTATTTTTTAAATAAAATAATGGCTTGCAGCTAAAACTCACGATGATATATAAATGATCGTTAATTTCGAGGCAAAGGTAAATTGAAACACCTCGTTTCAACCCACCTCCCTTGTTGCAACTTGCCTCTGTTTCAATGTTATAGTATTAATTTGTATTTGGTTTTTGCTGACTTAAATGAAGGAATGAAGTTGAATTGAAGCGAAATTAGTGTTCAGATATACGAATAGGCCATAGAAGAAGTAAGTTACCTTATGACCAAAAAATCTTAGGGATTTAGCAAAGTATTATAACTCAAATTATTCCTTGCTATGCATGTCTATTAAAAAAGGCACAAAACACGTACTTAGTGTTAAACAATGAAAGCACCTTACTAATTTCATCAAGAAAAAAACTATTTTAGGTAGGTAGGTAAGTTACAAAAGTAATTGACTAATTGATTAGTTGATCTTAAAGAACGTGTGTTCAAGTTTACATAATTATAGTGACTTTACAGTATAAAAGTCACTTTAGTACATGTATATGTATATAACATATGTCCATTATTGGAAATATGCCATTTTAGTATACTTATTAATATTGATAAACCTACTTAAAATGTGCCTTACTAATTACAATAAAAAAATCAATCATTTTATAAAATTATTATACTTATGTATACAGACTTTATTTTTGATTGATTTCAGGGAAACTGTTCTGCAATATCAAAAATGGATATTTTTGTTCACTAAACTGATTACTCACATAAATGAGTGTTTATTGTTCTCATAATCATAGTCTCTCATTGTGTGTCAACCTACCTTGGTACCTGTTTCAACTTACCTCGGCACTAGGAGGGTTGAAACAGTGTGACTTAGTTTAGAAAAACGAGTTTTTTATATAGTTCTAATTTTGAATTGCCATTTTGATTGATACACACATGAAATTTGCTTTCTTATGATATATTTTACATAGTTCTAGCTCTTATAATGAAGCAGGAATATCTAGAAATGTACATTTTGTGTCAACTCTCCTAGGTCTCCCCTAGGTACTACAACTTTTGCTTGTTATAGGTTTGTACGGAACCCTCGGTGCGCGAGTCCGACTCGCACTTGGCCGGTTTTTATTCCATTGTAGTACTTATTTTATTCTGGTCGGCGACTCTTTTGCAACCGCACGTAGTGGTTCACATTGTTTCAGTTATTTTCCAATTTTACAGTCAATAAAACTTCACTAGATTTAAGTGTCGACTGTTGGATATTGGTGGATAAAACCTGCACTGGCACGAGTCGTGTGCCTAATGCACACACGACTCGGATGCAAATAGCTAAGGAAACAATTGTATAAGCGGGCGCCATGTTTCAGTGCCAAGAAATAATCTCCTACGTGACATTAACGTACATCATACGCGGAGCAGACGCCAAAACCGGTTGGCAGACACCCGCCGAGCACTATTTTACTAACTAAAACAATAACCAACTTAGGAAGTTATCCTGTTCTAGAGAACTCGGCCTCCTTGATCTGGCGACGTACCTTCCAACCTGTCGTTATTCGATTCGACACTTCAGATCCACAACTATAACTGAATTGAACTTTTTCATGTCCAATCGACTAAACTTTAGTCTAAAGTATACACATAAAATTAGGTATTAATGATATATGTTGCAGAATTGTACGAATTCATGTTTTTTATATTCATACGTAAAAAGCAAACACTGAACAAAAAATAAACTGTAATGCAAATAATAAATTACTAAATCGCCACAAAAACTTACCACCACAAAAAAGCGTCAGTAAATGTTGTTAAAAAAACAGCTTTTCGCTAATTTCGCATAATCATAACCTAAAGACTAATTACCTACTTGTTAATGTAAATTCGTGTAAATTAGCTTAAATTTAACTTATAATGTATATTTATTTGTTTTATTACATAAATTAATCTTAATCTAAATGTTAATCCGGTTTTTCTTGCTCACCTCACCTGGCAGTATATTTATAATATCATGTCAAGAAGAAAGCCGTAAAGAGGGATAAGGAGTTGGTTAAAGGAAATTAAATGTCTAGAAGTATAGGTAATAAAACCCGCAACACTACTGTAACTAGGATATATGTAACTAGAATACAGAACAAACGTATAGAGCCATTACAATGTCAGCCGGCGCTAATTCACCCGCTCGTGTAAAGGTATAACCGAATGGGATTCCGTGGTATCGACAAGGATTACTGCGCAAATCTCTATTTAGTGGCGCGATCTCTGCCGGAGCAAACGGGGCCAATTAGGGCTTATGCACACTAATCTGAATATCGATACTATACCATCTTTAGATGGTATCGATTCATTCACATAATGCTGCGGTCGCTGTCAATTGAATAATAGCCCATTCATCACATTGTTCGATACAGTAGGTAGGTACCCAAATAGTGGCTTTAGCTATTGTCTAATGCATACAATTTACGCGCCTAACACTTGGCTGTTATTTCCTCATTCACTTCAATACAACATTGTCACCAATATGAAACCAAACTAATTTTATATGTATACTTATACATAGACACACATATACATATATACATATACTTGTAGTTTTTGATTGTTTATTTATCGAAGTTCCCATTTTCCACCCAGAAATTAGTCTATAGACAAGCAAGACATAGCTACAATGTTAATACGGCTACGAAACGAGATAATCAGCCTAGAAACTGCTTTTATTTAAGGAAGACAATGCCTTACCTGGGCGGGGAAAAAGAAAATATGTGAGTGTGGCGCCAAATAGGCTACGTAATTATCTCCTGAATCCCAGGCCAATTCCAGTGTTTAAGAAAGATAAACGAGAAGGAAAGAAAACTATTCCCGCGAAGCTTGTAACTTTCCTCCGATACAATAGTCTGGTAATTACTATCTGAGTAAGCGGGGATTATTGGATAAAACTATAAATTAGATACCTACACACGGGTATACAGCTGCGGGATTCGGGATAGGGGCGAATGAAATCTGTTTGCCAATCGACCTACATTGAAAGGCAATAAAATGTCCGGACACCAACAGCACCCCTTAGCTATTCAGATGATGTTAAGATACATAATTTATCTGTGAGGACGTTAGTAGGTATTAACCCGTCGAGCGCGCTAGACGCACACGTGTGTTGCTAACGGAAAATAGAAAAGGGCTCACGGACCCTTACCTGAATTTAGCATCCTAATTAGGGAGCGGAGATGGGTCATAAGCCCTTTACGAATTGTTCTACAGATGACGCGCGGTCGACGGGTTAATGATGATGGAATAAAATGCTTCCTTGAACATCTCGGGTAATAGAAATAAAAGCAAAAAAAAATCAGTAAAGTCGGTATAATTCGTGTTACCTTACCCTCTAACTCCCCATTTAACCCCTTTTATGACGCTCAATACAATTCTAGGGCAAAATTGGCCTTTTTATATATTTCTGGTGAGGATTGTTAGGTAATACGAATAATTATGGGTTAATTTTCATTTGGTTCATTAAGTTCATATTTAGTGCCCGTTACCGAATTCACGAAGACTTCGATTACGGGCGCTAAAATCTAGAAGCATGAACTTATTTAAGTTTGTGATACACCGAAAATCAACTTGCGCTTGAAGTTACGGAATAAATTAAGCGCAGATTGGATACATCGTATATCTAGAAAAGCGGGTTATTAAATTAATTTCAATTAGAGCCTCATACTCGGCACGTTAAAAATTCGTAGCGGGGATTTTCCAAGCTACAGCGAGAATCTCCAGCATGTTAGCGATTTCTGTGAAAATGTGAGGAGTTTTGGTCAAAACTCGGTCGGCCACGTGTTCTCAGCACTTTTGTCCCATTGATACCAAGATAATGGTTTTGATTAATGCTTCAACCATAGCCAAACGTGCTGATAATTGGATGGGATGAGAATTTAATTGTAACAAAATGGGGACCCCAAGATCTTATTACATGATTGAGTGGTGGTGTCGCGAAGAGATGAATGTGCGGTCGCGACGTGTGTGCTGCCATCCCTTGCTCGCCATCCGCAAAACCTCAACATGGTATGAGTCTTTAAGTATTAATGTATCCTTCTCGCCTAGACTTCTAAGAAACTGCATGATAAACCTACTTATATGACGGATATTCCAAGTCAAATTAATAACGACGTCGTCGTGATACTCAACAAATCACACGAGGCGAGAATCTACGAACCGTGAAAATATAAACAGATATAGATGCCTAAACAAAACTGCATAAGCTGTTAGGGAGTAATAGGACCATTGGAATCTCATTAAAAGGCAGACGGTGAAAAACCTGGCAACCAAGTGAATAATGTTAACTAATGACGGATGTTTGCAGTTTTTTAATTCTGCCCCAATGCCACGCAACCGCAATGTAATTGCGAGCTGGAATGAAGTTATTAGCTTCTCCGCAATGCATTTCTACAGTGCAATGCAAAATGTCAACGAAAATGCTGTTTCGAATAACTTTTGGCGGCTTTTGGGGTGAAATGATTCATAAGTAGGTAGTACATGTTAGGTAAGAAAAATGAACACATGAATAGAATTATATTTAAATTTGCAACCAGCTCTGTTTTGATGTAGACATTTCAGGTCTACGCCTATATTAGGTACTTCACGAGATGTACCAAGCAAAACTCAGTGAGCCACTCTCCGACGGTATGTTACTCGCGTGATGACTCTCTAAATATTTCACTTTGCACAATACTCTTCTTGTCAAGTGAGAAAGCGATGCCACTAGGTGAAAGTGAATAATTTAGTGGGTCGGCAGTGGATGTGCCATTTATCTAAATTGTCGCCTCCGATGGAACAAGGGCGGATTTAAAAATGAACGGCTTCTTCCTCGTCACTAACACTGACCGATGAATCACGTCAAAAATTGTGAAGTTATATCGATATTAGCAGATTAATAAGGTACCTAAGGATTTAGATTACATAGGGTACGAACCGGAGTGTTGCAGAACGTGATACCCGCGGCAGTACAATGCAAATAAGTACAAAATTATGGCGATGCATAAGGTATTACCTACATACCATACGTTTCTTTCACACGTGCCCGGCTGTTGCAGTTTGCTTCGAGAGTACTTTGTGCATTTGATTGCATTGAATAACTAAGCAGAGGCCACGTTATGGCTATATACCTATGCTATTCAGTACCTATTTCTACACTTCACCACTCACCTAATATGGCGTAAAGTCACGGGCACTCTACTGTTTGTAGAATTATGGAATAGAACTGGGAAGTATCTATTGCTGCATCAAGGATCCCGATATAGCTAAGCTGGACTTGAGTACTCACTACGATCGCTGTTCGTCGCAGCTCTCGCCGAAGGCCTCCGCTCTTCATAGCGCCCGTTGATGTTTTCACACTTTATTGATTCAAACTTTCACTATACTCACACATTTTTACTAAACGGGACACTTTATTATTCATTCGCAATGGTTATCATTATTTATTATTATTATTATAAAAGAGAAATGGCAGCCCCGAGGGCCTTTGCCAGAGTCAGTAAGTGTATAAATTAACTACGAATAACGAATTAAACCATTATAAAATCAAATAGACGTGACTATCCCGGACATGTTATCGTATTTTTTCTATCATTATTTACGTATGCTTATTATATTGGTAGCAAAGCAGTTTGACAGTCTGATAGTCTGATGTTACACAGTCATTATCAATAGATTTTGTCGATCGTGTAGCAGCCTATACGTATTCCCTGCCATGAAGGTCCGACCACAAAAGTGGGGTGCCGTTAGCTCGGAACCCAGATATACCGAACGGAGTTTTTTAATATACATTTAATAATATCTAGACACTTTTTTTTACAAACTTTTTGTAGCGCAGGCTGTGGAGGGTATCTTCATTGTAGTCTCCGCCATACAGAGCTACTAGGCACTTCGCTCCTATATCTGCGATGGCTTGGTAGGCTGGATGATGTTGGAGGAACACTGCAGCTGTGGTGATGAGTTCAACGTTTTTCTGAATTGCGCTCCACAGTTTGCTCTTCCCATGGCCGAAAAGGGCAGAGCCCAGTGAAGGTGTGGAGAAATAACTCGAATCCTGGGGGGACTTCCAAATCTCCACGATTGAATGAGGTTGAGTTGAGAAAGGCTGTAGCGGAGGCGGCTGTACCTGCGTAAAAGCAGGCCTCAAATGCTCGGCTCTCTGCAAATTTTGCTCCGGTGTCTCGTGCCATAACGTCACCGAGCTTCAAATTGCCGAAGTACTAGAAGACGACGTCAACATGCCGATTTTTCAGGCTGAATCAGAAAATGTTTACGAACCACCCACGATAAGCGTTCAAAATGAATAATAATTCTAACCAAGCTATGCCTTGTAAATATGCTTGATCAATATATACAATATTAATAGTTTAAATATATATTTCTTGTGGATGTACATGGTGTTTTCTTTCAAACTTCCTTCAAACCATTGTGAGAACTAAACAGAGCAAAAAGGCAGTTTTCCCATTTTTGTACTTTTAAGATTGGTTAGTAATAGGCCTACAGACTTCGTTCTTTGCTTAAATTAAAGCTAATTAGATTTTCTACAACATCAATTTAAGATTTTACCCGTAATATTAGTATTTTTCCCGATATCTAGGTCGAAAATTTACCAAATCATAAAATTTCAGATTTTTGGAAAAAAAATACCATTTTTGGAGAGCTGTATCTCAGTAAGTATTAAACTTACAGAGCTAGTTTTGATCTCAAATTAGAGAAATTTTAGTCTACTTAAAAACATAAAAGAACTTTTTTTTTAAATCGCATTGTTTAGGCCTTATATTGAAAATGCCAAAAAAAGTGTGAAAATATCGCGGTTTTTCGAGTGCTGCAAAGTTAGCACAGGTCTTTCGAAGCTGCAAAATTGGATTTACGGTACTGGTAGTGGTCCTAACAACATATCAAAAAATCAGAACTAGCCGTTAGCTTGCGATTTTAATGTTCGATATGACTGGCCTAGTACTGCATTTAAATAATGTTGTACGGAATATAAGTACATTTATAATTTACAAATGTTAAATCATAAATACCAACTTTTAGGTTACTTCGAAAAATTTGCTTATGAAGTTGGTAACTTGGTACCACTGCAATATAGCGGCCGATTAAAAAAAAGTTAGATGATTTGACATAGCGGTAAACAATGTTTTTATGAAAAATGTATGAAACATAAAAGTACGCTAAACAGTGCGTTTATGGGCCATAGAGCATAGAGTTTTTCGACGACTTATTATCGGTGTCATTATATTTGAGCTTAAGCCTATATAAATGACAGATAACGGTACAGGAGTAGAAAAAAATATAACTGCGCCACCTATCTGTCTATTTTACAAGTTTCTATTGAACTTCCCTTTTTGTTAGAAACTGCGGGTTTATTATGATTGTGTGACGAATCTTGCCCAAACAGAAAGCGCCCTGATTCATGCGCTCTATGCTTAAGCGCCTATGCGCTGGGCTATCCTATCCCAGTGTGTGTGAGTGCGAACTATTAATAATTGTATTTTTAGTTGCACAATCGAGACCTCGGGGTTGATAAAGTTCTGTATTTACTACGAACAGCTATTTACTTTATCGGCTTGAACTAGTCTGCACATAGTTAAGTGGTTAACCACTGGTTAACTAGCGGGACAACAAATGTTTTCTTGAAAACCTTGACTACGCGAGCTTTATTAGCGTCAGTGGAAACGAAATGGCTCATAATTATAGCAATATTTGAATTGCCTTTTCCCATAAACTACAATCGCATGCTCACAGACTATTTGAATGCGGCAAAATGATTATTACAGTGTCTATTTCCACATTTATTTCGTGTAAAGCATGTGGGGCAGTAAATGAGCATAATAAATCGTCTGAAATTATTATGTCTAAGAATGGGAGTCAACAAATAAAATTATATTTATATTTGCAGATTAACTTGCAGATACTCGTAGTTACCGAACGGCAAAGCTCATGAGAAGGCTCCGGTCTCCGTTCATAAAGAGCAAGTTCCTAATAGTATACATTACTTACCTAAGTGAATGTCACAGATCACAGGTATTGATGCCCGAGCTGAAGGCAAGGGCGATGATGCTATCTGTGACTTTCTTTATTGCCGCCCGTGGTGAAAACAACATTTTCCAAAAGTAACTTTTTAGGAAGTGAGACTTTCGGCAAGCATAGCGGGCTCTAATTGCCACTTTATGTGCAGGTGTGACGTAGATTAGAGGACAGTCTCCAAATATGGACTACCACATTTTAATGCATAAAACACAGGATTTTAAAGAAAAAAAAGTGCAATTAACCCAAATCAGCCAGGAAACTATATTGTTCTTATAATTGACTATAAAAATGTGATAAAGAAATAAGTACAAAGTTGATTAAAACAAACTTTCGTATTTGGACCATGAAGTTTTAATACAATTTCAGGGTTCGTTATATGGTACATTAGTAATTTCATAATAATGATTAAACCAGGCCAGTCCTTAAACAAATCAAATTATTGTTAAGGTTTGCAACCATGGACCACTATTCCATATTTGAAACCACATTACCACACTTTTGATCCATAATAATGTATAAACAAGTAACATTTGACAGTCAATATTTAATTTATTTAATAAATAATAGTAGGTTATTCACAATCATGCACGTTAAAAAAACTAAATAACAAAATAATGCTCCTTAAATATGGGGCTACAATAATAATCTGGTAAAACATATCCGGCGAAGTACCTACAATGGTATAATATAATATAGGTAATCAAGTGCAAAAAAGTTGAAAATTACAATAACTGACATGGTCGTGCATGTAGCTTCTCTTCTCTGCAATTTGCTGGCGGGAAGCTTTCAATGCCATCGAAAGCGGCCAACTTTACGATTTGGCAAAATATTAGCATGGTCCATAAGTGACCGCATAAGTGGCTTATGCCTACTGGTCCATATTTGGTGATTTTCCTCTATTATTACTAGTGTTCGGAGTTTCGGTGGCAAATTTCACACAGTGGAGTCGTTTTTGTGATTAACTTTTTAAGATTTGAATAAATAAATTATTCATTTACCTGAAGTACTTAGTATGACATCAATTGGCGGCAGGTACAAACATTATACTGTCCCGACTGTTTTGGTGACATGTTGTACGTATGTAATAAGTAAAAATAAATAAATTTATTCAACAATGTTTACCTACATACTTGTGTTATTAGTAGTCCTGTGTTATCGTGGTATAAGTAGGTAATGCTCGCAAGATATTTTATAAGGAGTGTTATGCAAAATTATTCATTTAATCGTTATTCGTTTAATCAAAAAAATAGTTAGGCGACTCCACTCCTCCTCTGTGAAATTTGCCACCGAAACTCCGAACACTAATTATTACCAAAGAATCGTAGACGCGCTAATAATGTCATGTTCGTGCTGTACTCGATGTTTTTTTACCGTTATTTTTTCTTGCGAGGGATCTTCTACCAGAATAATAAAAATAAATAACGAAAACAATGAAAACCTCTTCGGCTCGCGAGAGTTTGCTCCTCCTAAATATAACTAGTCCTAGAAAAGTTACCTAGTTAGTGTTCCGTACCAAAATTGGTCCAACACTTATGCGATCACTCGGAGGCTGTCCGTCTGTCACAGCCAGTTTTCTCGAAGACCGTTTGACATAGGAAGCTGAAATTTGGTATAGATATAGAAATGTATGGCCTAATTACATAAATAAAGTCAAAAAGGTGTAAACCCCAATAAAGGGGGCAGTTTGAGGGGTAATAAGGGGTTTCGCTAATTTTTTTTGGATTGAAAGGAACGAGTGGGGTATCATTCAAAAGCTCGTAAAATTTTGAGACGGTATACATATTTTGAGTTCTTTTTACGGGAGCTCTTTTTAGTGTAAAATATGAACAAAGTAACTTTTTTTCATACAGTGCTGTCCCCAGCTCTATTTCAAAAACTATAGCCCACTAAGACTTGGAAATACACATGCATAACGGAAATTGTGTGTAGATGGCGGGAAAGTTATCAACATGACGCTAGCTTTAATAATTTAAATTATATTTACAAATGAAAGTAAATAAAATCGGTATAGCGTCTCATTATACGCTGGTTCTTCAGTATAGCCGTGCCTGGTGACGTACATTGCACTTCGCAGTCTGATAAATGAATATTGATATAATGAAAACACAGTATTGTATTTCGCGTTGTTTCCTGTTCCGATTTGTTCCGACCAAAACCGAAAAATATTATTAGACAACGCAGTTCTGGTGTTTTCAACAATTACTCACGATCCAGTTAAAGTCTGACCTTCGATTAGGTGTAGTTGTTGCGGATCTGGGAGTCAATATATACTAAAGGTGTGTGGTAGTTTAGAGATAGATTGTGAATACCAGTTTATATTTCCGTATTTCCGAATGAATCCGACGAATAATTTGCATCTAGTAAAAATAAGATTTATTGTTGTCATAATCCACACCAATTCAAATAAAGAACTCCGTACTTTATGAATGTCTGTTTGTGTGTGTAAAGCTGATACAAAGACCAAAGATTAATAAACCAATTAGAGGCGTCATAGTTGTCACATTATTTAATGTTCCCATATTCAGTTTTGTGCAATTTTTTTGTTTGTATAAGTGCGCGTGAGCGTGTGCTAAACTTATTTGGCTTGGTTGAAAACCGGCTTCACTAGGTTTTTCGTAATGCTCTGTCTATCTTTTTTCTTAGTCTGAGGTTATCGCTCGCGGATTCGACAAATTAAAAGTTATTAACACAACACAGTAAAGTAAGTTACTAGCCCTTACACAACACACAACAATAAGTGGCAGTGGGCGGGGCACATTGCACGTAAAACCGATGATGGCCATTGGGGCGGAAAGGTTCTCGAGTGGCGACCACGTACCGGAAGGCGCAGCGTGGGTAGACCCCCTACAAGGTGGACCGAAGACCTGGCCCCGTATCATGGTCGGCCTTATCACGCAATAAGTGACAAGATAAGAGCGTCGTCTCGTTCTATCGAACGGTGTCAGCCAGTGACGGACGCTCTATCTTGCCACTTATCGCGTGATAAGGCAGGCCATCATACGGGGCCTGGTAAAGGTCGCGGGAGTCCGCTGGATGCGTGTGGCGTAGAACTGGTAATTGTGGCACTCTTTGGGGGAGGCCTATGTCCTGCAGTGGACGTCTTTCGGCTGATATAATGATGACGCATCAATATCGATAAATATTTCGGATTTTGTAATTCAACGATTGAGTTGAGAACTAAAAAAAAAACTATACTATGCTTCATAATGGCTTCAGATTTCATCACTACAAGCAGCTTTTGGTTTTCTATATTTTAACAGTCCTACATATTGTGGACTCCATTTGGTTAAAATCTAGAAACAAAATAGCATCAAAGTATGAGGTTCTTTATTTGATTTAAAATTGGAATACCGAGCTGTAGTGGTGAATCGTATTGTTGCCTTATACCTACCATTCAAGTTTGAGAGCTTGCTGCGAAAATTTTGAACCCGACACCTAAAAATGAGATGAGCAGCAGTTTAGTTAGTAGTAGTTACCTTCAAAATCAGGAGATAAAGTATGAATCATTTAAAATAACTGAATGTACAGAACACTAATTGCTGAGTTCCGACTCGCACTTGGCCGATTTTTATATTTTTTTTTATTTACCTTGCACTGTGTGTTGTCTTTCAAAAGCTCACCATTTTCGGCCACTTACTGGTTGCCGATTAGGTATTACCTACTGAAACTTGGCATATTTACCTAGGTACTTACGTAAATTCGGTGACAATGCAATATTAGGACACCCCTGTGCAGATCTGACCCTGTATCATGGTCAGCCTTATCACGCGATAAGTGACAAGATAGGAGCGTCGTCTCGTTCTATCGAACGGTGTCAGCCAGTGATGGACGCTCTATCTTGTCACTTATCGTGTGATAAGGCCAGGCCGACCATGATACGGGGTCTGATGACGAAGACAGAAGGTAGCCATAGCAACTCCTAAAACTACACAAGACAGACGGCTCATTGGAAACCCTCTTTATGAGTATTAGGTAGGTAGGTAGTGAATAGGTATGCATTAAAAAAGTAGAGTCGGCAATAAAGCTTGTAGGTATTAAAAATGCTATTTTTGTCTGAATATTATCAAATTCGTGTACCTACACTAAGTATGTTGCAGAACTAAACGTCGACGAGCATCAGTTACCCAGCCAAAAAAAAATTATTGAATAGCTTATAAAACCTTACGAATAACTTCAACATTGTCATATTATTTGCGGGAACGTAAATCCAATTACTTTCGTGTTAGCTAGTAGTGGTACGGTTGCCAATAGTAACATGCTCTGCCATGCCTCACCTGAACAACCCTTTACGATTGAAGCGCGAAAATTGTACCCTCTTAATAGAATGGTCCCAATTCTATACAACGGATAACACTATTGCACGAACATAAAACTGTAGGAGCAGGTAAATCAAATAATAAAGGAAAATTTCATTATGGTCCCAGTTTAGGTAGCCGAAGATTTCTCGGAAAGAGAATTCCATTTTGTTCGTTAGGAATTTTATAGGAAAGAAGGGAGAATTTGTAGAAATGGCGGTACGCGAAGATGCAATGCCGGCTCCGCAAAATGCTTTGTTCAAATCCAACCGCAAAACTATTACCTAGTTATGGTGTTACGAAACGAAAGCAGTCTCAGATCGATTGACGCAACGATGGAGGCTGATCGACCATCGATCGATAAATTTAAATTTGTATGATGATTTGATATTTGGGTGACAATCACATCACAAATAGGTAACTACCTACTTATAGGCACATATAATACAGGATTATGACGAGGCGCGGTTGAGGGAGGAGGCGTTGATTATGTTTTTTTTTTGGATATTTGTTTTCCTGCTATTAAAAATGATAATTTACTTTAAAAACAAAGTTTTAACCGACTTCAATTTAGTACTCCGCCAAGCCACGAGAACATTTCCACATTTATTTTCCAATTTACCACATGAACTGATTTCCGAGAGCAAATGCGTTGATTATTAGAGAAAAAAACCCAATCGCTGTATGTGGCCCGATAATATTTGAAGACTTCCGTCGATTCCACAAGGATCACCTTTGGTACTTCACTAGCTGCTATTTCAACGGAATCTTATCAGAATCTGTGACGCGCTTTTACTACTTTAAGTACATAATTGAGGAATTCCGTAAGTCATCTGTGGTCTTCATCATCAGTTCCACTCCACCAAATTTATGATTTTCGGATGTAAATACACGAGATATAATAAAAGATACCAAAATCACTACACGCGTGCCTAATATAATTGAGGAGTTCTCTCAATTCCTCATGGATCCCATCATCCAACTAAATTAAAAAAAATATGGGACCCACCTGGATGCATATACTTACAAACAAAAAAAATTTTTTTCGAATCGGCTCATCAATGACGGAGTTCTGAGGTAACAAACATTGAAAAAAAAAAAAAAAAAAAAAAAACCGAATTGAGAACCTCCTCCTTTTTTTTGAAGTCGGTTAAAAAGCAGTTTTTAAATGGGAGAAAGCCCCCATTCTAACTAATGGCAATCACTGGGTTGCAACAGGTTAGGTACCGAGTAAGATAACAATAACAAGTTAAATAAACAAAAAATCAATAAAAAATAACAAGCATAAACAGTTAACTGAAAAAAAAAGGTTATTTCATACAATACCCGGAGCATAATTTTGAATCGATTGACACCACATTATCAAAATCGGTTCTATATCTTAAACGCTACCGTAGAACACCCGTGTATTGCAAATATAAACCGCTAAATACATATCCCTTCCTTTCGGCTTTACCGTAGTCGTGCAATATGGTAGAATGATGATAGAGGTAACGTAAAATCCATATAACCGATCCCCTTATTCATAAAACTTAACAAACCTGTTCCCTACCTAAAATGCCATGTGTTTTCACACAATTTCAAAGTGACATAATAAGTAAAAAGGGTTGAAGATTTATGAATACGGCCAATAGAATATTGCCATCTTCTCATGACCAATTAAGTTAATTATCTTTCAAAACAATTTAAGGACGCAAAAAACATTTTCTTGTGGGTGTCGTAAAAGTCGACTACGGGATTAGGGTTTTGGTATATTGTGGGCGATAGGCTAGCAACCTGTCACTGAAATATCACATTATCTCCGTATTTAAATCCACAATTACTCGAAATGGCACTGAAAATTTCATTTCATATGGTTTGCCCACCCCTTAGAATATACAGGCGTGTAGGTATAAGCGAGAGCATAAGCGTGAGCGAGATTGAAGTGCGTGCTCGGAAGCGCGGATATCATGCTTTTTCATTTTAATTTTTTGGCCGTTTAAATAAATAAAAATGTAAACACCGATTTCCCTCAAACATGATATTGCCGATTTTTAGAAGCAATTTTAATATTTATAGCTTTTGTGCATAATTTGTTACGAATATTTTAAGTGTATTTTTGTGTGTTTTAGTCCTATCTATGTTCGTGATTTTTTGCTATTGAGCGAAATTTGCTTAATCATGTTTCGAAGCACTGATTTCCCTGCAGAAAAGCCTCAAGATTACTATTCGTATTTTGTTGAAACCATATTATTATAAACAGACGCATTATACTGTTTCAAAAACTGTTCGCTTAACTTCTCTGAACCTACGGCGCCTTAAAGAGGAAACACAAGGGCCGTTTTTACATAGAAACGTAGTCCCCTGTTTTCTCCCTGGATAATGGCAGTAGAACAATATTTTTTTTCTATAAATCTATGGCTACTATTGACATGTTCCTATGTTTTCCTTTTTTTCATAAATTTATTCTTAAAAGAGATATTAACCTTCAAAACCTAAGAAAAGTGCCAGATTTTCTGCTGTGTTCACACATCCAGCAAACAATTTTGACTAGATTATTTAAAAAAAGGAAAAAATAGGAACACGCCCAGCCTTTCTTTGATTTTTACTAAAAAAAATAGTTACATAGGCCAAGTTTTGGAGAAGAAATCAGGGGACTACGAAACGTTGATTTTATGTACTTTTAATAGGTATTTTCGGTCCAAGCTGCAGTTGTCTCTATCGCGCTCTGCGGGGGGAGGCTTGAGGTTGGCGCGACAGCAATAATTTTACAAATACCTATTTCTCAGTTATCTCGCCCTTAGTGTTTCCTCTTAAAGAAATAAACTAACACAAAGAGATCTATAGCCAGACTTAAACTTAGCGTACATCTAGTTCGGGGGCTTGGCAGTTTTTTAAATGAAATAACCATCCGCCGCCATACTGCCAAACAGAACGCTTGCTTAGTTTACGCGCCCGTGATTCCAACGCTAATCGCGGATACAATTATATAAATTACCACTATACGGCATTGGAATGCCGCCTGTCACAGGTAGGTAACTAATGAATTAGACGTCAGGGTAGTGAATTCATGCAGGATTATTAACTATGCAGCCACAGTATTAGATGCCATTCATAATTACGAGTAGTAAATTGACTTAATTAAATTATGCTAGAAGATTAATAATTCACTGTAGAATCGATATGCACTGCTGAAATTTTCACACGCTGTAAGTCTTGTACTTTCTTATTAAACGGTTGAAATAATTTGATAACTTATTTAATCTTACTATAAGTAAGAGAACGTAGTAGTTTTGTCGCAGTGGAATAGTATAATCCGCCGCTAGCTGTTTTACAAGACAGCCGAGCGCTGTTTTGTAATACGGCGGGTTGACGATCAGGCGAATTGTATATATACCGCTGAATCACAGATTATATAATAGTTCTACGAACAGATACTCAGGTCTGAATAAAAATGCCAATACCTACTGCTTTAAGTGCCTACGAAATTTAACAATAGAGCGACCTTGAACGCGCGGGTCGTTGCCCGCACGCGCCGGCCAATCGACGCTAGGGTTGACACCGCTTAGAAATGATTTTATAATTAATTGTTGAGTGAAATAAAAAACGGTTTATTACTGATTAGATTAATTTAATTGTTATCTTTTTTTTCAATTTTTATTTTTTTAGGGACCCGTAACGTAAGTATCCGGGGTTTCCCGAGATACTGCCAGTATCTGAACTGCATAGTCACTTACATACATACATACTCGTACAGGCATATCAACGCAGCATGTTAAATACAATTGAATGCCATGTTACCTATCGCTCACCCAGTCTATGGTTACGACATACGACAGTTTGAATGTACTTATTAATCTACCACATATTACAAAACGAAAGCTTTTGTGTAGGTAAGTAACTTAATTTAAATATATCCCGACGACAGTACGAAATAAAGTTTGTTAGGTACCTGCCTATCTTCGTTATTTAAAGCGTAAGTATATAAATAGTTTAAAAATTAGCATTACACATAAGTTGTTTTAATGTATTGTTTTAAAAGATTCTGATTAATACGTGTTTCATCCTCGCGAGTGCATTCCAGCCCTTCCAAAAAGTTGTTAGTCCCTATAGCAACGACGATGTTTACGCCCTTTCTTAGGCTGCCGTGCGAATCTTACTAAGTAAACTATTATACAAACTGCTGTTAGATAGGGATAAACATAAAATGAAATCCTACGAAAACAGCTTAATAATTTGGACATCATGGCAGTGGCGGAGTAAACTTGTCGGAGGCTCGGGGTAGGTATACTAAATTACCGAAACTCAGCAGGCCTTACAAATTAAGTACGTACCTATTTGAAATAGGTATTAAAGATTCAATGTTCCCTAAAAATCATTACGTTCTTGTTAAAACTCACTAGTTCGTACCTCTCATGGAAATAATTAGTACTTAGGTAACTATATAAAGTAGGTAGGTAAGTTACTAACCTTTCATCGTCAGTCAGCAGAGCAAAAAAGGATAAATGTCTATTTGTTTTATTATTATTACACCCCACCACACTGCAGTGCGCCGAATTTATTCGGGTTGAAGTCATTTTTAGGGTTCCGTAGTCGACTAAGAACCCTTAGTTTCGCTTTGTCTGTCCGTCCGTCCGCGGATAATCTCAGTAACCGTTAGCACTAGAAAGCTGAAACTTGGTACTAATATGTATATCAATCAAGCCGACAGTGGTAAAATAAAAAGGGTTTTTTTTTTTTTATTAGGGTACCTCCCCTATACGTAACGTGGGGAGTGCTTTTTTTTTCATTTCAACCCTAACGTGTGATATATTGTTGGATAGGTATTTCAAAATGAATAGGGGTTTGCTAAAATAATTTTTTGATATTGTTAATATTTTCGGAGATAATCGCTCCAGAAGTAAAAAAAATGTGTCCCTCTAACTTTTGAACCATAAGTTTTAAAAATATGAAAAAAATCTCAAAAGTAGAACTTTATAAAAACTTTCTAGGAAAATTATTTTGAACTTGATAGGTTGAATAGTTTTTGAAAAAAAATACAAAAGCTACGGAACCCTACACTGAGCGTGGCCCGGCACGCTCTTGGCCGGTTTTTAATAAAAGTGTAAGCAGCATCCGGCCGTGAGCGCGTGTGCCAGCCAACTGGCCTTGGTTGCCGCAAGCGGCGCGCAAAGTGTAGGTATAATTCTAAGATCCCACGGTGCAGCTAGGTAGCACTGGCTGAATGAAAATCCGCTGGAATGTGTTTGGCAGATTACCGCCGATCTAACCGGAGTTGGTAATGATACAAAGGGATTCAATTAAATAAAACCATGAAATGGTATTAAATATTTATTCATACATCATTAAATCAAGGCATCTGCGGCCGAAAACTATAACATAACGTTAATGCAACATTGTTTTTAGAGTCTTATGAATAGTTCCGCTAGCAATGCTAAGAGGAAATTTAGTAAAATAATATCTGTGACCACTGACGACACAAAACAATATATATATACGAGCACAATTTATTTCATGACTTCACAAATCTCCTTTTTTACTTTAGTACTGAATCGGTTACTCTGTTTAAAATACTAAAGCCAAGTAATCATGAAATAAATTTACGGACTTTTAAAATACTGGTATAAGCGCAGACCAAGCTTTATAATTAGTGTAAATTAATAAGGACATATGTGAAAAAAATGATAAAAAATCATCCATTTCTAACTACATCCATACATTGTTCGCATTGCATATCCGTCAACCTTATGCGGTCAACGCATTTACTCTACATCAAAGCAGTTATAAAAAGGTAGTAAAATGCTTTATTTGCCGCTTTAACAAAACCTTACTGGTGTGAAGTAGACTCGCAAACTTAAGACTTATTTGTGAAATGCTGCATTCAGCGTAAAAGATTACCGTAAACCGGGGTTACTTTGATCAATTTTAGACTTTGACAGCCTTCTTTGACGATCCTATTATACGTAAAAACATACAATTAAAATATAATAATCGGTTTTTTCTCTTCTTTAGGCCTGCCAAATAAAATAAAAAATGGACTTATATTTTTCACAGAAAAAAATTAAAACAACGCGATCAAAGTTACACTGAGAATGGGGTTACTTTAAAACCCCTACTTTTTTCACTGCCAATGTAAAGTAAACCCGCTAAAAACCTCGTAAAAAATAAAATATACAAATTCGAACCAGTACTTTTTCAGTTATTTATATTTTTAGAGTGTGGGGTGACTTTGATAACTTACCAAAGGATAGAAATTGATAATTTCAAAAGATTTATTAAATTATTTATTAGAAAAAACGTAAGAACTTTACTTATACAGGTATAAAAGTACCTTACCTTTTAATACCTTTTGATCACAGACATAATCAGCCTTTTTTCAAGGATTTTTCAAGGTAATATGTATAATTACGTGACTCAATCTTTCTCTTGTCATATTATGGTATTGCTCCTACAAAAAAAAACCATATACACTAAGTTATAATTCATATGAATAACAAAAAGCGCCAGAAAACGAATTTCTGAGGCTTAATCGTTAGGTCAATTTCACCACATATAGGTGATCAAAGACACCCCTACCCATGGGTTCCCCGGCTACGGGTGCAGTTTTGGGTTTTAGGATTAAGGAATTTTTTTTCTACCTCACTACTAACCAGTGACTAACATAAGATACCGAACAAATCACTTGCATTTATTCTTGACATATGTACGGTCGAAGTTTTTTAGCCATGATAATCAAGAGAAAAAGTGTCCTTGCCGTTAACATTTTTTTTCTCCATGAAATAATTGCACTACGCACGTACTAGTTGACAATGTAACGAAGCAACTACCAGTGTTGCCTATAATGCGAAAGAAACTACTAAGGTGCTTTTAAACTCTTTAATACAAGTATTTTAGTAGTGGATGGAAGTTGTTATCAAAGTCGACCCGCAAATCAAAGTAACCCCGGTTTACGGTATTAAAGCTTTAAAACACAAATTTGGACCATACAGTCGCTTTCAAATCAAAAGACCGGTGTTTGAGTACAGTAAAAAGAACTTACGATAATACTCCGGAAACCTCCGTTTTCAACTTATTTTTGTTATTTTAAATACATAAAATCGTCACGTATTTGCAAAGTGTTTCCCTGCAAACTTCTGTAGTTCGGTATTGTCGATGATTTCGCCATAGTTCGTAGTTCATTAATAGTACGTTTTTAAGTTTCATAAAACGTTGCTGATTTGACTATCAGACAAATACCATGCGTATAAATATCTGAACGCGATTTTATTGTTAAGACATAAAGCTAGGATTCGCTATGGGACAAATGCGCGACATGTCAAGCGAAGAGAATCCCTAGCTTTAGACCATTCCAGATGTTTTTGCGTATGATGACTGTATGACCTCTACAAGAATAGGTATACTAGAAACAATGGAGTTGATGTGATGTTATGAATATTCGTGAAATCGCGGATTATATGGGTCAGCGCACTTCACACCAGTTCAACAACATTTTACCTGGACAATTCTAATGACAATGATTTAGTTCGTGCATAACAAGCAATTTTTTTAGACTTTAAAGTAATGCCATTAAGATAGAGAATCAAACGAACCATTGTCATCGGCTTTCCTCAGATAATAGGTACAGTCAAGAGCAAAAGTAGATGATCATTTTAGTACCTTGTCGCTTTCACTACTTTGACGCATCCCAACTGTCACAGTATTGTTCGTTAAGTGCGACAGAGTACTAAAATGATCATCTATATTTGCTGTTGACTGTACAAGAGAACTCTCCATGAGATATTAGAAAGTCCTTCTGGTTCGAATCGCTAATATTGGTATTGACGTCTCTTTCTATCACATGGACAGCCATATATAACTAAGCCGCGAAAAGTAACTTCTGAAGGACATTTCAACTCAACCAGGCCACGGTACAAAATATGTCCACATTATTTGAGTTCTATACTTTTGAGATAAGTTTCAAACCCAAAAACATCACAGACACATATCTAAATCACACTTTCGACAATCTGTATGAAAATCGAGCATGTGAGTTTCCAAGCGACGTAAGTGACGTCACGTACCTATTTCAGTATGTCATCGACGTGTCACAACACCATCTGATGAATAGGCAGTCTGTATATTTCACTAGCCAATGGTAATGTATGCTGTAGAGCATATCGTGCTAAGTCCAAGCAATACTCACTAATTACAGTAATAGCCTCGTAAGTCCCTGCGTAATTATACAAGTACAAATTCAAATCTAGTTTCGAACTATAATAGAATTAAAAAGGGTTCCAAATTCAACATCGCAAAAATCTATCTGGGACTTACGAGGATAAGTAAAGGAAGAAAGGCACACGCAAAATAATCGCACATGCGTCGTATTTTTGCGGAAACCCCCGCGAAAACCTATATAGACAAAGGAAAATTCAACCATACGACTATTTCAATGGT
Organism: Epinotia ramella; assembly: GCA_947578815.1. Taxonomy (NCBI): domain Eukaryota; kingdom Metazoa; phylum Arthropoda; class Insecta; order Lepidoptera; family Tortricidae; genus Epinotia; species Epinotia ramella. The sequence continues at coordinate 25,417,108 of OX388204.1, read as the reverse complement.
GGATATTCCTTTAATCTAAATTTCATGAGTATATGCTGTTTCGGCTAGCGATATAAGTCCGTTTAGATGATATGTCTGTGGGGTGTGTATAGTGAACCTAGCAGGGGCGGTGGTCGGGCCCGCGGCGGCGCGGCGCGGCCTTGAGGATGTTGTCGACGCGCAGGATCATCTCCGCCGCCTCGGCCGCCGACTCCAGCACCTGCCGCTTCACCACGTACGACTCCGTCACGCCCAGCTGCTTCATGTCGCCCACGACGCCGTTGTTCATGTCTGATGGATAAACATCACTATTATCGATCTATAGGTATACCGGAGGCAGACTAAGTTAAGTCTCGGTTACAAGAACGGATGTGATTACGCGAGTTTAAAATCGATCGAGCGCCAGCCGTCACCCTTCCCACAGGGTGCAGGGATCGACAGGCGTAAACGATAGACCAGAAAACTACTATAACCTGTACTAATATTATAAGGAGAAAATCTGTGAGATATTTAGTAGCTTGGTATGTTTTAATGGGTAATGTCCGGAACCATTAATCCGATTATAAAAATCTTTCACCTATATTTAGAATGGACTTTCTAGGTGAGCGTAGGCCTACATATTATCCCGCCGTTTATCGCGGTTTCTGCAATACGCGGGCGAAGCCGCGGGGGTACCTAGTAAAATATAAAAGAAAACCATAGTAACCGAGGCTGGTGCAGTCGCTCTGCAGGCGAAGGCCTCGGCCATCAGCACAGGACTCACCGAGGCCGCTGGTGCAGTCTCCCTGCGCGTGGCGCGCGCGCAGTTGCGCGATGAGGTCGGCGCTGTCGTAGCCCGCGTTGTCGGCCACGGCGGCGGGCAGGCGGCGCAGCGCCACGGCGAAGGCCTCGGCCATCAGCACAGTACTCACCGAGGCCGCTGGTGCAGTCTCCCTGCGCGTGGCGCGCGCGCAGTTGCGCGATGAGGTCGGCGCTGTCGTAGCCCGCGTTGTCGGCCACGGCGGCGGGCAGGCGGCGCAGCGCCACGGCGAAGGCCTCGGCCATCAGCACAGTACTCACCGAGGCCGCTGGTGCTAGAGCTGGGTCGTTTCGACTTTTCCGTGAAACGAAACGTAACCTTTTTTTTTCTCACAAAACTGTTTTGAAAAACAGTTTCAAAAATAACTAGTTTCTCCGTGTGTTGGCGCCGTCGCCGGTCGCCAAACGAAGTGAAACGAAAAAACGGATGAAACAGTTTACAGTGTTCGAGTTACGTTTTCACGTTTTGCATTGCAACCGTTGCGTGCGACTGTCGCCTTCTACTCGTAGCTCCTTGTCATCGTTTTTATAAAAACAGTTTGTGTTTCTAGCCACAAACTGTTATTCCGTTATTGTACGAGAAACCGTTTTTGAAAACGCTTACGGGAAAAAACGCCCAGCTCTAGCTGGTGCAGTCTCCCTGCGCGTGGCGCGCGCGCAATTGCGCGATGAGGTCGGCGCTGTCGTAGCCCGCGTTGTCGGCCACGGCGGCGGGCAGGCGGCGCAGCGCCACGGCGAAGGCCTCGGCCATCAGCACAGTACTCACCGAGGCCGCTGGTGCAGTCTCCCTGCGCGTGGCGCGCGCGCAGTTGCGCGATGAGGTCGGCGCTGTCGTAGCCCGCGTTTTCGGCCACGGCGGCGGGCAGGCGGCGCAGCGCCACGGCGAAGGCCTCGGCCATCAGCACAGTACTCACCGAGGCCGCTGGTGCAGTCTCCCTGCGCGTGGCGCGCGCGCAGTTGCGCGATGAGGTCGGCGCTGTCGTAGCCCGCGTTGTCGGCCACGGCGGCGGGCAGGCGGCGCAGCGCCACGGCGAAGGCCTTGGCCATCAGCACAGTACTCACCGAGGCCGCTGGTGCAGTCTCCCTGCGCGTGGCGCGCGCGCAGTTGCGCGATGAGGTCGGCGCTGTCGTAGCCCGCGTTGTCGGCCACGGCGGCGGGCAGGCGGCGCAGCGCCACGGCGAAGGCCTTGGCCATCAGCACAGTACTCACCGAGGCCGCTGGTGCAGTCTCCCTGCGCGTGGCGCGCGCGCAGTTGCGCGATGAGGTCGGCGCTGTCGTAGCCCGCGTTGTCGGCCACGGCGGCGGGCAGGCGGCGCAGCGCCACGGCGAAGGCCTTGGCCATCAGCACAGTACTCACCGAGGCCGCTGGTGCAGTCTCCCTGCGCGTGGCGCGCGCGCAGTTGCGCGATGAGGTCGGCGCTGTCGTAGCCCGCGTTGTCGGCCACGGCGGCGGGCAGGCGGCGCAGCGCCACGGCGAAGGCCTCGGCCGCCGCCGCCTCCTTGCCCGCTGTGCGCGCCGCCGCCTGCGACACAGCCTCCGCCATCAGCATCTCGCTCGCACCTACCCACACAAACAGGTTATGACGTTAAGTTATAGTATAGAGTGACATATTAAAGAACCGGACGACCGGTTAGTCTAGTGGGTAGTGACGCTGCCTACGAAGCTGAAGGTCCTGGGTTCGAATCCCGGTAAGGGCAAATATTTGTGTGATGCGCATGAATATTTGTTTCTGAGTCATGGATGTTTTCTATGTATTTAAGTATTTCTATCTATTAAATATATCGTCGTCTAGTACCCATAACACAAGCCTTTATTGAGCTTACTATGGCACTAGGTCGATTTGTGTAAGATTGTCCCCTAATATTTATTTATTTTATTTAAAGAAGACTCCTGCCCTTCTACAAAAACAAGGGAGACGTCAGAGACTGCGGGAACTATAGAGGCATTAAGCTACGAGGGGCGGCTGAAAAGTAACCTCGTTGGTCAGAAATATATACAAAAAGAATGCTGGCTGGTATGGATTTATATTCGTTTGTTATTCTATTTTCAAAATGTATTACATTCATTTGTTTATTGCATCACGTTTATTTGTCTCCTACAATTGTTTCGAACATGTCGGTTGAAAAAGTGAAAATGGGTAAAATCGAGCAGCGTGCGGTGATTAAGTTTCTGACTAAAGATGGAAATACGCCTTCGGAGATCAGACAGCGTATGTTACGTGTGTTTGGCAGTTCGTGTTCTTCCGAATTTGTTATAAAGTTTTGGTCAAGGCAGTTTAAATTAGGTCGTGAGAGCCTGGATGATGATCCTCGTAGCGGAAGACCAGTTTCGGCCGTCACCGATGAAAATGTAGCCAGGGTGAAAAAAATTACATTAGAGGACCGACGAGTGAAGCAGTGGTAGATAGCTAGAGATGTGGGCGTCAGTAAAGAGCGAGTCAATGAAATAATTAATGAGCATTTGAACATGTCCAAGGTTAGTGCACATTGGGTCCCCAGAATGTTGACTGCAAAGGCCTCCGGCGCGCCCCACTCTAAGCTTTATATCTGCATATGTCTAACAACTATATCAAGTTTGGTGTCTTTTTCGTATAATTCTAGGCGTAGGATTCTGGCTATATCTAAACATATTTAATTTCAAATAAAGGTGGGCCATGCCTGAACTACCTTAGTAGGATACCTGGGCTATTTACTGGTATTTTTTTGTATAGCAAATCCTCATAGTTATAATTCTGTAGAGGATTTTCGAAAAAAAAATGGTAGTTTTTTTTTAATTTTGAATTTCTCGTATTTGTTGTATGGGTGACTGAAAATTTAGTCACAGAAATGAAGTCTTCATCCTCGAATTATACGAAAAAGACACCAAACTTGATATAGTTGCTAGATGTATGCAGATATAAAGCTTAGAGTGAGGCGCGCCGGAGGCACTTTTCAACATTATGTATATTTTGCCATTCTGCTGTTTTGACATTTTGCAATTTTGACAATATGCTCTGGAGGGGAATACTCATGGAAAAAGGCCGTAGCAACCATGAAGATATCTAGTCTTCATAGACCTCGGAAGGCATTTCTTTATTTATTTATTATTTGGAGAAACAACACTTAACAATTCAAAATAATAATATATACTAGTTATGTAACTTAAGTAACCAATTAAAGGTTCCCACCAGTAGCAACAGGTTAACAAACATTTGACAGGGTACCGCGTAAACTAATATAGCAAGCTTTGAGATTTCAAAGAATACCTAAGTGCTACATATCATTGATACAGGATATGTATGCCAACGTAAGCACACGCAAAGAGAATATAACCACTACGTTCTAAGAGACGGGACTTCGAACTAATTGTAAGTTTTGGATGACAGTGACATTGTCATTTGATTTTGACATGATAACCCAATTGAATTTAGCTATTTTGCCATACCAAATTAAAAAGTCCAATACGGAAGTAAGTCGTACCAACATAAAGGCACGAAAGGGATTAGGGATGTAGGACTTAACATTATCGATGTCGATAATATTAGTACGCAACGTTATCGATATCGATAAATTATGATGGTCAGGTCCACTGCATGAAGAGTAAATTATTGTACTAAGTATATCGACATCGACACTAACAAAGTAATAAAAGGATAATAAATGTTTTATGTCAGTTTATTTCACACCCATTTAGAAATTATAAAAATGATTTAGGAGTAGGTAAACCCTGATTTTTAATTCCGCGGAATTCTGACAGCTGTGAATATTTGACGTTTCAGGAGTTCGCAACATTTTTACTAACGTAATACTAGTACATTATTTTTTAACCGAGTTATCTGATCTCTGCCTGTGTGTGATTGAGGAACGAACATCCAAACATCCCTTATGAGTTGTTCGATAGATGGCTCTGAATATACGAGGGGCGTTCAATAAGTTCTCGGTATGGGCATTAAAAACAGAAGTTATTCGTATCGTATCATTTTTAATGATTAAATACACTCTTTCTTGTTTTATGTGCATTTATAGTGTTTAAATTAATTTAATTTGACATCATTAATAAATAAAAACTTTTGTTCGACGAAATGAGGCTCGTTTTTAGGGTTCCGTAGCCAAATGGCAAAAAATGGAACCCTTATAGATTCGTCATGTCTGTCTGTCTGTCCGTCCCTATGTCACAGGCATTTTACTCGAAAACTATAAGGTGTATTTCAATAAAATTTTGAGGATAGGTGTATTTTGTTAACCGCTACATAGTTTTGTAATTAAATTACTAAAAAAAAAATGTTTTAGGGGTGCACTCCATACATAAAACTGAAAGTCAAAAAATTATTTTTCATTGCAAGCCCACGTGTGACACCTCAATCGGTAGGCCTTTCAAAATAAATATAAGGTTTCTCGGCAATTTTATTGATTAAGTGAATACAGTCGGAGATAATCGCCTCGAAAGTCACTAAAATTGTGTCCCCCCCCCCTCTAATTTTTGAACCGTGTTTTTTAATAATATGAAAAAAATCAGGCTCATAGGGCTTATTAAATTCTTTCAGCGAAAATTGTTTCGATCAAGATCGGTTCAAAGGTTTTTGAAATATTTCTAAAAAATACTTCTGCCTTCCTTAAAGAAAAGGACGTAAGTGCCATAAGATTTCAGTAACGATACGACCTTTTTTATAGGCACGGAACCCTCGTTGTGCGTGGTCCGACACGCACTTGGCCGCTTTTTTAAATCAACGCAATGGCACAGATTTAATTGAGGATTTTTTAGTAACAAAGAATAAGAAGTAAAAGTATATGAGTTGGTCAAGGTGACAGGGTAGATAGTTAATTGTGTAGATTTTACGTCCCTGAATAGCACCCCTGGTAATCTGCAATCTCTTCCAAACAGAAACATCATAAAATTGACATTTATTTTTCTTAATTTTTTTCTTAGTCTACCTCCTTTAACTGCTATACGATTATCTTGTATGACTCTTCCTTGGTATTTACATCCATATATTTTTCATTTATACTGGCCCAATTTCTAGAAATTCAAAAATATGTATTGATGGCCATTAAAACCCACCTTTAACTTTGTTAAGGGAGCTGTGTTTAAAAATATTATTAATGAGATATTTTTTTTTTTAATATCCAGGCTGCCAAATAGATATATATCTCACTTTAAAATCAATATTCTGGATTACCACACCAGAATTTTACCAAAATCACCCTTAAAATAAAAATCCTTCAGTTTTACTTGCTACCCCATCGTCTTTGTTTAAAGTTATTAAAGAAAACAAATTAATCATATATTTTTTTACTTATTTAGTGTACTCATGAATACTATACTAATGATACAGTATGAAAAATAATTAGAAATTATTATCATGAGACGTCGTCATGCCGATACCTAGAACTTATTGATCGCCCCTCGTATGTTACAACACGCTATTAAGATTTTTCTTGGAATCAGGACCTCACCCCCATACATTGTTAGGGTATGTTCTGGAATTTAACGATTTATAATAATAGTAGGATTTTAAGAAATGTAAAGCAATATAGGTATATTTACATCATATTTCTGGTGTTCTGAAGCAATTTAGTGCAAAAAATATAATTTTGAACCGATGGTTTGCAATATATGATAATTATCAAAATGATACCAGCCTTAAATTTCTTTTACCTCGCAAAAATATTTTATAATTTATTTTACTTAAATTACGCAATCAAAAATTAAAAGGTTTATGTTTTGGTAAATAAAAAAAACGTTTTAATTGAAAATTATAATACAAGAACTGTAATTTACGTCCCTTGATTTTTTTTTCTTTTCTTTTCTCACCACAAGGCAAAAGACATTTTTTTTGCCTGGCAAGACCATTAAACGTCAGAATTCCGCGGAATTAAAAATCAGGTTTATTTATATTAGGTATATTTATATATTTACAAAACTTCACCAACTTGTCCATACTATCTCTTTTTCGTTCGCAAGCAATCCCAATGTATTTCCATAATTCTTCTTGTTATTAAGACAGCTCCCGCTTGATTATCCAAGTGCCGTTGATTTTCAAAAGTAAATCAATGTTTACGCTCGACATTTCGTACTTACATATTTCGGTATAACATTATAGGTTAAACAAACTTGTGTGTAGGTAGGTAACTAAAGTTCTTGGTATCTATTATGCTGGCTTTAAACTGGTTGATGACGAGAATCTTATACATATATGTACATTTGAAAATAATTAAGTACGTGTTTTAAAATGTATTCAAAAGCATTGGTTGTTTGACACACATGTTTTCTCCTGAAGTTACAATATCCATGGTAACCATCCAAATGCCACAATGACAGAAAGACAGAAAGAGAAAGAACGGAAGTAAGAGATAGCATGTGTCCGCCGTTGGTCCGCCATGATAGAAGCACAGATAGAAAACTTGTCACTTGTCAGATTTTATCTGAATTTGAGCAAATGGATGTCATTCTTCTTTTTGTTCCTAGTTGCGTGACACTGAGTACACGAGTGAGAAGCCTAGCTGGACAAGCAATCCCTTCGAGGTCACTTTTAGTCGTAATAAATAATAGCTCTTAAATGTTCACGGGACAATTCCATCTTCAGCAGTGACTCAACGACTTGAAAAAACAATTGAAACCGAACGATTGGTTTTTTTTTCTAAGTGTAGTGGCCAGTGTGTTAATATGATGAAACTTCAGAGATTATAAAAAAGTATAATATTAGTCAAAAATAAGTTCGTAAGTATTACATTCGCGATACTTTCAGTGCAGCCCTCGTACCGCCAGCGCCAAGAACGCCTACAGGCGTTTTGGCGTACGCTGTCAAAGCAACTTTCAGCAGTTAAAGTAAGGTGTAACAAATATGTTGGCGTGCCAGTGTTTTGGAGTTGTTGATCTGCGGCTTAAGGGGCTCCCATACGCCAATGACCTTCGATCTAAATCCCTTAGTTTTCTTATGTTTTTTGTAGCTTATTATATTAACAACAACGGCTTTAAGCAATATAGTATCCCATATTTACTTCAAAATTCATTGTTTTCGAGATATTTGGCATCAAAGTTGAACAGTATTAAGCCAAAAAACTGGTTTTCTGGCCATAACTTTTGTGTTAATTAGTGAAAAACACGTTTTTAGAGACGTCATAGACGAACCCAAATATGTAGATTTCGTATATGTTAGATATTTCACGTCAAAAAACATACAAAATTAAGTATTAATTTCTTTCAAAATCCGGTAGACAATAATGGAGATAAAAGATTGAAGAACCGATAGCCGCTTCACTTATAATTCTATCTGTAGTGCAAAAGTAGCAGATACGATTCTAAACTTGTCAAAAATCGATGAAAACCTCGGGTAGCCCCTTAAAGGTGAACATACAACAAGTGTATAATATAATATAATAACTGACCTCCGCCATAGATGACTTTGGGCTCGCGCACGGTGGCGGCGAGCACGCAGAGCGCGTCGTGCAGCGAGCGCTCGGCCTCGTCGATGACCTGCTGCGTGGCGCCGCGGACCACCACCGTGCACGCCGCGCCCAGCTCCACGCCCGAGAAACGGATCAGGCACTCGTCGCCGATCAACACCTACCAATACAATCAGAATAATTCATTCATTCATATTAGGGGACAATCTTACACAAATCGACCTAGTCCCAAGCTAAGCAAAGCTTGTTATATGGGAACTAGACGACGATAAACATACTTATATATAGATAAATAAATTCTTAAATAGATAGAAAACATCCATGACTCAGGAACAAATGTTCGTGCTCATCATGCCCTTACCGGGATTCGAACCCAGGACCTCTTGCTTCATAGGCAGGGTCACTACCAACTAGGCTGAAGAGGTCGTCAACTAAATGTGTGACCATGGCCATTTTGTTCAATTAATACACACAGTGTACATTGAGTTTGTAATGTAATATTGCGTTTGGACTGCACACAATGTAAATCAACGAAACGAATATTCTAATTTTATTGCATTACAGTTGTTGTGAAAAGCTACCAATGCCTGACGAAATCGTTTAGATTCACTTCGCCCGCATTCCCAACTCGTGAACAATCCCATTTCGTCCACAATGAATTCCCAAATCGTCCACTTCCTATATTGTCAACATTCCCATTTCGTCCTATTTCCACTTTGTCCACATTCCCACTTTGTCAACATTCCTGTTTCGTCCGCATTTCCACTTAGTGAACATTCCTATTTCGTCCGCATTCCCACTTAGTTAACATTCCTAGTAGTCGTCCGACCGAAACACGATTTTTAGCCGAAACCGAATATTCGGTTTTTTTTTTAATTAGGCCGAAACCCAAACCGAAATTTTTGAAGACGTATCAAAATATTCAAAATTACTGTACAAATCGTAAGGAAAAGGTTATTGCAAGGATTTCTTATATGAGAACAGTAACTTTTTTTGTTAAACAAAATAAAAAACGTTTATTTTTAATGAAAATAGATATAATTAGAGGTAAATTATGAAATTTTAAACCAAATAAAATTAAAACTTACTAAAATTCGATCTAATTATTGTTTTTAGAGTATTAACTTTTCTTTTCTGTTTACCAACCCCAGCATAACTATGACTAACATACAAATTTAACTTTTCTGTCAATAGGTAAGTATTACTTGGTAAGAGTAGGTCTTCAATTCATTGCGGCAAATAAATAAGTTATACTGGGTGGAACAGATCGATGGACTTTTAAGCAAATGGGATATAGATCAGGTTTAGTGCTTTACTTCTCACCTAGTAACCATATTAATATTTCTAACGGTTACCGAGATACAACTTGTTAAACTTTGGTGAAAAAAACTGTATGTTTCAACCCTATCCAGCAGATTCAATGAAGTCAGCAAGATTCTTGTGACTTGTGACATGTGTCAATTTCAAATGAAAATAATAACTATGTATAGTATTAGGGTTGTCACTAAGATAAAATATTTCGATTTTTATGTTTTTTTTTTTCTTTTAAATCCAGCTTAACATTTATAATAGATCGTTTGTACGTCACTTATATAACACTGTCCTTTCAGCTTAGTCCAAGGAAATGTTCCTCCCTGTATATCTGCTATTTATAACTTTATAAGTTAAGTTATTTACTTGTTATTTAAAATAACATACCTACCTAAATATGTAAGGGATAGTAATAGGGTTAATAACTTAATAAGGTATTCTTTTACTGCAGTTATCAAGACTTCACTAATTCGCGGCATAGGTATTATATTATTCAAAACAAACAACCTATTCTTATCACGTCTAAACTAATCACAATCCTAATATCAAACGTATTGTTCATTAATCACAGCATAAAATGCATACCGCTGTCGTTGGTCCCGGCTGGGCCGGCCACCGATGCATTACCTATACCTACCCGGCCGAGCGCGCCCGAATTAAGCCGAGCGCTCCCGATGCGAGAGTCCGCGAAGTAATTTCGGCCGGATTTCGGATTCTGGCAAATTGGCCGAAACCGAAACTTCGGTCGGACACTAATTCCTAGCTCCTCAACAATGGGAAGTTAGGTATATGGTGGTTATAGGTAGTTGTCAGTTGGGAATGCGGACGAGTTGGGAATATGGCCGAGTTGGGAATGCGGACGAGTTGGGAATGCGGTCGAGTTGGGGATGCGGGCGAAGTGAACCTAAACGGACGAAATTAATCATATAGACTGGGTATCTTGGAGCCCACCTGGAACTCAACTCATTTGATTGATCAACTTATATATTCTTCTTCGCTGTCACACTTTTGGCAGAGTGGTCATCGTAGTCACGTCAGGGGTGGTGGCAAGTTTCGCAATCCGTCATCATCAGTACGAACCTGTTCAATGAGCTTGCAATGTCCCAGCTTGACCTTGTCAGGCGAGTCAAAGGTGGAGGCGATCTCGCCGCCCGTGACGAGCGCCAGCCGCTCGATGCCGTCGAAGTCCGCGTGCTCTATGGCCATCACACCCGCGTCCGCGAACAGCTGCTCTGGGTAATTGTAGATCAATTGTCTGAAAAGGCAAATTAATTAATTAATTTAATAATAATATTACTGATATTATTAGTGGGGCAGTTTCAAGTGAAGTGATATGGACACGCTGGACAAAAGCAACAATTCATATTTATACTATATTTAAGTTATTGAATTGCCAACTCCTCCGTCAGCCATCTTTAATTTTATGGCGGTCATTTTAAATTATAGGTATATTATTCATATATCGAGTTCTAAATCACTTCGAATCACAAACTTGGAGTCTAGATATATTTCTAGGGTCGAGTTCCCAAAGGATACCAAACGGAACCCTGACTAAGCCTCCGCCGTCAGCCAATCAATTTTAACTCCATGCAGGGTGCTGTACAATACGAGTGTTTAATACTTCATAAAAAACATTCTTCACAATAATCAAGAAATGATAAGCATAAGACACTGTCGCCTATGAACACTTGCAACACCAGAATTACCTGTTGATGAACACATTGCACTTGTGAGCCAGGATCTTGTTAACTTTGTCCTTCATTTTCTCCTTCTCAGCAACTTCCAGCTCAGCAATCTTAGCCATGGAGTCCACTTTGATGGTGGAACCAAACACTTTGATTTTGTCAGTGTCCATTGGTGTGTTAGCGATCAGGATATTGGCATTATCCAAGCGTTTTGGTTGATGCACTCCTACCTGTAAATTACAATAACCATAGCCTGTATTGCCCCAATTACACGTAGTTTGTGTGTATGTACATACATCCATACATATATTCAAGCCTTTATTGCCAAAAGGGATAGGCAGAGCACATGAAACTTATGTTTCAGTGCCACTTTTAGCATAAATGTGGGTATAAAAGATCGAAAAAAGTCCTTTCTTTGTGATAGGTTGCTAGCCCTCGACACACTTCAACCCTGCTCCCTTAGTTGACTTTTACGATACCCACGGGAAGAAAGGGAATTTTGTAAGAATTTGATTATTTTTTTATATGAACTTTCAACTTCATAATGGTCATACACTAAGGACTAATAAAATATTACATTTTGCATACCTTCTTATTTAAAAGGAATCCTTCATCAAGGAATGACTCCTCAAGCAGTCCTCCAGAGATTTTGATGATCTGTATAGCCTTCAGATTTCCGGAACCCTTGAGGCGCAACACTGCATCCACAGCCAGTTTTGTGAAGTGTCTGTAAAATTGAATGAATAAGCATTTTAAACATTCTTGTCATTACTGCAAAAAGACCCCGCGTGAGACATACCGTCTCTTTCTAATTAGAACACTTAGAGACGTTTAGGTTGTATAGCGCTCGCGCTCGGTCTTGTGCTACCCTTGCTGTTTTATTAGAAGTAGAGACTATTAGAAGATTTAGCCTCCTGTGAAAAGATAAAATGCGAATGCTCGGCGCTCGATCGAATTTGGTAGGTGGACCAGGGGGATGCCGTGGATGCGATTTTTTTGACATCCGCGGATGCGGAGGCGGGTGTTTTTTTTTAGTAATGGATTGGATATGGATTTTCTTGTCGTGAATTGCACTACATCCGCATCCGCAAAAACTCCGCATACATTTTGGCGGATGCGGATGCTATGTTAAAATTTTTGCGGAACTTCCGCGGTTGCGGATGCGGATGTCTGCAACATCCCTGGTGTGGACACCTTGGGCGAACGCGCGGCAAATCCGAGCCAAATTGGCTAGGCTGAATTTACCTAAGTACCGTATGTTGTGAGTTAGTTTCATCGGTATTTTGTATGATGATTATGATGAAGTGTCTGTATCTTTAAACAGATGGGCCCTTTGATCTCTGTCAAAAAGCCGACCTCCACACTGAGCGCGCACGTTAGGGAGAGCCGTGTTCGGCCGAGCCGCTCGTCCGGTGTGGATCCGCCTATTGCTGGACATATAGGGCTCTCCCATGGCCAGGAAAATTGTGAAGCCCTTAAAGCGACGATATTGAGTCTCAAGCGTACTGTCCGGTATTACACAGGTAAGAAAACGCCAGTTTACGCATGTTTCTTGGATTTATCCAAAGCTTTTGATATGGTGTCCTACCATCTCCTTTGGGATAAGTTAAGAAAACAAACGGATCTGCCAGAGGAAGTCATCCGTATTTTTGACAATTGGTGAAAGAATCAAGTTGACATGGTCAAGTGGGCTGGTGCAGTATCGGATGCGTACTTACATGATACTCCAGGCAAAATACGGTTTTGAAAAACATTAATTTATAATAGCGTTTTTTTTGTTGATTTCATTTGAAAATGTTATTCTAAGATGATTTAGTCAAGAATCCGACAAACTTTCCGCCCGGAAGTAATTATGTATATTTAAATGAAGCATGCATTATCTTTTTTTGTACGATTTATCTTGAATATTATAGAGCAAATGTAAATGAACCAAAATAAAGACAAAAACATTTATTAATATTTTTTTTAGAAGCCAGTTAACTTATTATTTTTTCGATGCCTGAAATTTTGTCGGATTTTGTCGCTGGGTAACTATTTAATTGATAATATATCCGTTATACATAAAAAATAAGCTATTATAAATTATTTCCAAAATTGTCATTTTTTCCATACAAGTTGTCAGTTCATTGCCTGGACTATGAGACGGCCGCGACATACCCTCGATTTTTCTCGCACTATACCTCTTGTTTTAAGTGTTCTAATAAAAGAGAGACGGATAGTGCGAGAAAAATCGCCGTCGCGTGATAGCCGTGCAGGTTCATGTGTGGAGTGAGGCAGGGGGGCTTGACATCACCTCGACTCTTTAATCTGTACGTGAATTGTATGATAGAGGACCTTAGCAGTACCAGCGTTAGCTGTTGTGTGGCGGGAGGCATGGTCAACAACATTAGTTACGCCGGTGCTGCTGGGACCCTCTGATTGTACTGTCGGGGCCTTGCTTTTTAAAAACATTTTTGCCATAGATTAATCTCTTAAGTGGCAGAAGTGGCGTATTTAAAATGACTAAAATAGAAAAACATAAATAACAAAATAAAATTCTAAAAATAACTGAAATAAGTTAAGGATGTCAATCCAATTTAAATACATAATCATTCATTTCAATCAATCAAGGTAATACATTTTTAATGTTTTTCCATTTTTAAATATTATTTCGACAGAAACGGGGCATTAACATTATGTATGAGTCATCTCTAGGGTTAGGATTCTGGTGGCAGTTTAGCACAAGTAATGCAGTGGAGTCGCCATTGTTTTTTGTTTTTGAATAAATGAATAACAGAATGATAAATCTATATTACATATTATATATTCTCAGTATTAACTGTTACTGCTTTTTTAACAGATTAAGAATAACAAAACCTTTTTGGTATTCCGTTTTGTAAACACAAAAATTGTTATTGCTGTTATACTCTTGCTTTTTATTTTTCATTATTGTTATTATTATTTACTTTTGTTCTTGTATGCACAAATAGCTCTGTTTTTACTCTGTAGAAACTTAATTAAAACATGATGTTAAAGTATTTTCATTAAGGAAACTGTAAGTCAAGCTTTAAGAAAATTTACCAGTTTTATGTATTACTATAAAATACTGTTTGTTTCTTAAATAAATAAATAAAATAAAGAAAATAAAATAAAATTACAGTACCGGCCAATAATATATCACCTTTGCGTTTTATTGTATGAACGTGTATAGAGTAAACAATTTAGGTTTGTTGATACATCACATATTTTACTAGTTACATATTTTACATAAATTTTTGACGACAACTGCAATGCAATACTGTAAATTACAATGATGATTTTATATTGTTAATAATAAATAAATAAATAATATAACTTTTAAATAATTTTTTCTATCAAATCCCTGACGTGCACAAAATTTTTTTTCGCGTTAAAGAAGTACCTGTTAGTCTCATGACCTTATAATTTGAATGAATTTTATAGTAATGTTAATGATGTGTTATGAATTGTTGTTATGAGAATTTCGCTTATTGATAATTTTAATTTATTATTTTGATGATCTTTAAAATTTATTAGTATTTTGACATTTATTATTTAAGCTTATTGTGATGACAGCTGATGTATTATTATTTTTTTTTGACATTGTGACTACTTTTAATTATTACTATTGATATTTTGCTGTGTATGATTATTTTAGCTACGCCCTATGGGTAAAATTGTATATTCAATTTAAGGCTGAATAAATAAAAAATAAATACTTGGAATTTAAACTTTTGTGAGACATGTTGAAATAACGCTAATAATTACACGGTTCAACTCACGTATTAAATGTCACTACGGGCGACATGTTTAGAAATTGTCGGGAGTTCCGCCAGCATGGAAAACTATTATTCCTAAATTGCGGTGGACAGTGTGTTGTGACAATCCCGTGGTTTCTAATAGGAAGTTTCTAAGTTTTGTAATAAGAAAGAGACGTATAGTGCGAAAAAAATGGAGAGAGCTCGCGCGTAGTCTTCGGATGGCCTCCGTGTACACTTATTGCCTCGGTTTATGTTATTAGGGCCGATTCAGACCGGAATGGCAGCGGCGCTCCCATTGCAGTCTGAATCAACCCATAGTTATTAATGTTTATATTACAGTAGGGCCTCGTTAATCCGGAGAGGCAAAAACAAGACCCCCGAGATTACGGAAACAAAAGACTGATGATACATTGGGTCATGGCAGCCCACACCTACCCCCGCGAAGCCCATTATTGCCCGGCCGGATTACAGTGATCACCGAACAAGCGGGATAATTACTTAGTTATGTAATTTAAAATAATTTATTCTAGCTTATTATAATTACTAGACCAGTACTAATTTATTATTTAATGATTATTTTTTGATACATGTACACTAACAAACTATGGATAATTAGTTATCTGAGAATAAATGATTATTTTAGAGTTGGGATGTTTGGTGGCATCGAGGTGAACAAAGAGCAATGGAGTCGTTGTTATATATTTTTTTAATGAATGAATAAATGATTGATAAATCATGAATGTATAATTAAATTTATTGGTTACATGCAAGTAATTTGATATACAGGGAGGAACATTTCCTTGGACTAAGCTGAAAGGACAGTGTTATATAAGTGACGTACAAACGATCTATTATAAATGTTAAGCTGGATTTAAAAGAAAAAAAAAACATAAAAATCGAAATATTTTATCTTAGTGACAACCCTAATACTATACATAGTTATTATTTTCATTTGAAATTGACACATCTCACAAGTCACAAGAATCTTGCTGACTTCATTGAATCTGCTGGATAGGGTTGAAACATACAGTTTTTTTCACCAAAGTTTAACAAGTTGTATCTCGGTAACCGTTAGAAATATTAATATGGTTACTAGGTGAGAAGTAAAGCACTAAACCTGATCTATATCCCATTTGCTTAAAAGTCCATCGATCTGTTCCACCCAGTATAAACAATTTAGCAAGCAAGTAATAGTACATTACGTACCTAGGGCGGTGAATTCGTAAACTCGCATTATGGCCAGGTGTGACGTAAAATTTATTACATTGTTATATTATAAAATGTTGGCACTCTTTGGGAGAGGCCTATGTCCAGCAGTGGACGTCTTTCGGCTGATATGACTAGTTACAATCATCAATGTATGTAACAAGTAAAATATGTGATGTATCAACAAACCTAAATTGTTTACTCTATACATGTTTATACAATAAAACGCAAAGGTGATATATTATTGGCCGGTACTGTAATATAGATTTATCATTCAGTTATTCATTTAAACAAATAAAAATTATACAATGGTGACTGCACTACATTACTTGTGCTAAACTGCCACCAGAATCCTAATCCTAATTATTATTATTTAAAAAATACTTACTCTTTATGATTAGAGAGAATCTTTGAGCTTAATGTGGTACGAGCAATATTCTCCAAGTCGGCACGAAGAGCTGCCTCATTGAGGTTCTTCTCATGGTCAAAGCTGGCATTAGCCAGTGCTTGTTTGGCAGCATCTACAGATATACGCCATCCAGCAATAATTGTCTGCGGGTGCAGTTTCTGCTCAATCAGCTTCTCAGCTTCACGGAGCAACTCTGCAGCTGTAAATATTGTTTTTTGTTGAGCAGAAGTTAATAAGTATATTCAAATATAAACATGAAAACAAACTAAAAAAAATATGAATGAAAGAAAGATAAGTGTTATGCCACTTCAAATATAGAAGAATGAAATGTAAAGAAACAATGAATTATATACACACAATTTTAAGTATCAGTCACACATTTTATGCTGCTCATAGAACACAAGCATTTCGGTAATTGGACGTAGTTAAAGGAAAAAGATCCAATCCACAGAAAGTTGAGCAAAAGTTATGGCGGTTTAAAGTTTCAACCGTGATTCCTCAAAACTGGTACATTTTTTTTATAATATATGTTTGGATGAAAATTGAGTTGAGTCGTGTATTATACATTCTTTCACACAGAATTCAGTTAAATGCTATATTTTTCAGGATTTCGACCAAAAGTGGGGTTGGATCTTTTTTGCGAAAATACACTTTTCATAGACCCTTCCCTTTGTTTAATTTTGTAATAAGGATTCACGAAATAAAACTGGCATAATAATCATGTAAAACCATCTCTATACATACATAAAATAAAGCTGAAGATGGTCGAAAGTCTGTACATGGAAGATATTCGAAAAAAAGTTTGCTGGGATACTTAGAATCGATAACAGAACACGTTCCAACAGTTTTTAGAATTTTTGTCTGTTTATCTGTTTGTCTGCTTATGTGAACGCGCACCACGTGAAAACGGCTGAACGGATTTTGATGCAAACTTTACTAATCTGTTGAGAAAATCCCCGGCCAGGTTTTAGGCTATAAAAAATATTATGATAAGGGTGCAAAGGGGACCAAAACTGGGGTTGAACTTTGTATGGGAAGTCCTTGAATCCCATACAAATCTAAAAATGCGGGTATAAAATTTGGACAAAACGGCATTCCGCGGAGAATTGAGTATATAGGTGCCAATTCTTTTTATGTAGAAAACTCTCGTGACACTGAAATATTATTGGGAGCGCATAAGGAGCGCTCCCTAAAGGGATATTTTGGGCCTTTCATTCCTACGAAAACCTCAGCCTTCGCTTCGCTTCTTCTTCGCTTGCCTCCCCGTTTACCTTCGGGATTTCGGCCCTTAAGTTTCGCTTGCAAGACACCGGAAGATAATGAGTGTGCTTAGGGGTGATTGCTCACATTGAGAACTGCTCTCAGAAGGGTTGCTTTGGGCCTTTCAGTCCAACAAAATGGCCTTGCTTGCCTCGCCGCTTACCTTCGGAACTTTGGCCTGGGATTTCGCTTGCAAGACACCTGGGGATAGTAAGTGTACGTGGGGGCTCGCCCTCAGGTTTCGTTTGCAAGACAACGGGAGATAATGAGTGCCCGTCCATGGGGGCGCATTTAGAGCGCTTTCTGAAGGAATGATAATGAGTCTTTCATTCCAACGAAAAGCAAGGCCTTTGGCCTCGCTTGCTTGGTGAGTGGCGAGCCGAGGTAAGTCCCGTAGGTGAGTGACGAAGCAAGCGAGGCCAAAGGCCTTGCTTTTCGTTGGAATGAAAGACTCATTATCAATAAAAAATTGTAAGTGTCCGTGAGGGCTCGCTTGCCTCGCCGCTCATCTCCGGTACTTTAGCCACAGGTCGGTTTGGTCGTTTG
Source organism: Epinotia ramella (assembly GCA_947578815.1). Classification (NCBI taxonomy): domain Eukaryota; kingdom Metazoa; phylum Arthropoda; class Insecta; order Lepidoptera; family Tortricidae; genus Epinotia; species Epinotia ramella. The sequence goes on along the minus strand of OX388204.1, from coordinate 25,398,772 downwards.
CAAGATACCTAGGGATTGTAAGTGTCCGCGGGGGCTTGCATTCGGGTCTTGGGCCCTCGAGCTCGCCTAGGGAGCGGTCTCTTAAAGCATGCTAAAGCCTTTAAGTCCTACAGAAAAGCTCACCCTTCGGCTTCGCTTGGCTCCCCTTTTACCTTCGGGAATTCGGGCCTCAGGTTTCGCTTGCAAGACTCCCGTAGATAATGAGTGTCCGTAGGCGCTCGCGTTGAGAGCGCTCTCTAAAGGGATGCTTTGGGCCTTCCATTTGAACGTAAAGCTCGGTTTTTGGCTTCGCTGCCACCTGGGGATAGGAAATGTCCGTGTCCGTGAGGGCTCGCCGTCGGGCTCGCATTGGGAGCGCTTTATAAGGCTTGATTGTGACCTTTCATTGTTACGAAAAGCTCGGCATTTGGCCTCGCTTGCCTGCCCACTCCCCTTGGGGACTTTGGGCTCCGGCCTTCGGCCTTCAGGCTTGCATTGGGAGCGCTTTCTTAGGGCTTGATTGGGACCTTTCATTGTTACGAAAAGCTCGGCCTTCGGCATCGCTTGCCTGCCCGCTCCCCTTGGGGACTTTGGTCTCCAGTTTCGCTTGCAAGACACCTGGGGACAGTAAGGCCTTCAGCCCCCGAGCTCGCATAGCGACCGCTCTCTAAAAGTATGCTTAGGGCCTTTCATTCCTACGAAAAGCTCAGCCTTCGGCTCCGTTTGCTCTCCGTTTACCTTCAGGTCTTCGGCCCTAAGGTTTCACCTGCAAGTTACTCGGAGATAACGAGTATCTATGGGGGCTCGGCCTCGGGCCTTAGGCCCTCGTAAAAAAAAATTAAGACCACTCTCTGAAGGTTTGCTTCGCCGCTCAGATTTAGGGACTTTGGCCTCAGGTCTCGCTTGCAAGACACCTGGGGGATAGTGAGTGTCCGTGGGGCTCGCCATCGGGCCTTCGGACCTGGGGCTCGCATAGGGAGCGCTCTCTCAAAGGATACTTTGGGGATCTATATAATATTATAGACGACCAAGTTTATGAGGGTATTTATTTCGATTCGAAGACAATTTGAACTCTTACACGCACAGTATGGAAATGGAATGTTTATTTTCAAATTTGTCAGTAATATGGTTAAACATAAGAATATCATGTTTAAACCATAATTATACCTACACGTACGAAGTCGCGGGCAGAAGTTAGTTGTTAATATAACCATTTTCCTAAAAATGGTTTATGTGCGCTGGATCGGATAATTCATTTACTTATAATGATCCAAGACAATAATACTGACAGCAAAAATCGTAATAAAGGCTGCTTTATAGTGAAAACTTCTTTTAATGATTAAAAATAAAGCTAAATGAATTTAAAAAATCAGATTTACAAAAAAAATATTGTAATAGGATCGTTTCTGTTGTTTACTAAGACACCATTGCAGGATTCAAAACAACTCAACAAAACTGATCCAAGTGAGTTGAATCTATTTTGTTGTATATCTAAAAGATTTAAAGAATCTAAATTTAGTTTTTCAAAAAGAATCCAAACGGATTGGATCCGTTTCGTTGAAAATATTAAAAGTAAAACGTGTGAATTGCATTTTCTTAAAAATGGTCCAAGCAGGTTGGATTTCTTTTGTTAAAACAAATGTGAATCAATTATGTAACTGATCTAATATCACTATACGGTTCCAAGCGTTATGGGTCTTTATGAAGGATATCTTTTTTACTCCGTCATACATGTGGGATGGTATCCCATGTTGATTAAAATATGAAAACCCTATGTGAGCGGGGCGTCTTTTTGCTGAATGAAAATATACGCCTCAGAGACCTCTCTGGTATACTTAACTCATGTTTTGGTCATTTTGTGGATTGGATCCTTTTCCTTTAACTACGTCCAATTGTTGTTGATGAAACCAATCAGTGAAGTTGTAAATGTTGTAATGGTTTATTGATACCTCTGAAATATTTTTTTCTAAAATCCTTTGTTCCTACAAATTTAAATTACTGGCAGAACTTACCTAAGACAGTGACAGATGTGGTGCCATCACCCACTTCCTCATCTTGGACTTTTGCCATATCAACCAGAATCTTTGCAGCAGGATTATCAATTCCTATAGACTTCAAAATAGTGGCGCCATCATTTGTGACTTCAACCTACAAAATTAATGAAATAATTTTATATTAAAGAGGAGATTAATGTAAATAAATAGTAAGAAGGATCTAAATAATTAAAACTCAAGATACCTGTCCGGAATTTCTGCCCATGGAAACCAAAATTTTGTCCATTCCTTTGGGACCCAGAGTGCTTTTCACCAAATCGCCAATCGCAATAGCACCGATGAAACTGGACATACGAGCCACCTCGGCTTTCTCTTCTTCAGCTTCATTTTTCAATATTCTGATGGGATTTAGGGAGACCTGAAAGGTATCCATGGAATTAACTTTATACCATGATGTTGATGACACACGTGCGAAACGACAGCGGACACAGCGGTTACAACTTAGGGTTGTTTTTACCAAATGACTAAGGTGAATCAATAAAACTTTACTTTACACAGGGTAAGGTTAATAAAAATAACGTAGTTAACTTACCATTTTGCTAAATCTTATGAGTTTCGGCTGAAAAATACACTAAACTAAACCACCGGCTTGGTACAAATTGCTCCGTGCTCGTGATTTTCAATTCATTCGCTCCGCTCCACTCCACCAACCAAATGAGTCAAATGAATGAAAGAATGAATCGAATGAAACAATTGAATTTGTCAAGGGCTCTACAAACCATACAATAAAATTATCACTTCTGATTTGTCGCATCCAATTTCTGACAAATTGTGGCAATTTAGGGATACCATTTAGGAATAATAATATTGCCATAACAAAGCACTGTCTAAAGTCTGTGAGTCTGTGTCTGTGTAAAGTCTTTCCTAAGACTTATTTTTCCTAAGATACAGCTATTCGCAGTAAGATGCAAACGTGATGATAAAAAAAAAAACACCTGAGGGGCTACCGCGAAGTGAAAACGAACTTCGTTTGTGTATCTCCGTCTCTGTCGCACTTGCTAGTTCGAGCGATAGAGAGGGAGATACACAAACGAAGTTCGTTTTCACTTCGCGGTAGCCCCTCTGAAAGCGTGACTCAAATCGACTATAAAATGTGTTTTTGTAGCACTATAACACCTTTAAAATACACTAATTACAATTGATTATACAATATATTTTACATATTTTATTGCAGTTATCTCACAGAAAACTTGCCTGATCATAAATTATTTTCATTGGTCTTTGTTGGTTGTGATGTGCATGCAATTTGTCAGCATAGTGGGGTCTATACATGTCATGATTTTTCAGCCCCAATTTATCAGAAGCTGACTAATTGCTATCGTCTGGAAGCATAGGGCCTACCACGAAACGAAAACGAACTTCGTTCGTTTATCTCCCTCTCTGTCGCACTTGATAGTTCAAGCGACAAAGACAGAGATGCACGAATGAAGTTCGTTTTCGTTTCGCGGTAGCCCCTCATGTTGCGTTGCTGATCAAACTGTCGAACGTGTTGTACTGAGAAATTGCAAACTGAGAAATTGCATGCACATGTGGTCAGACTGTACACCACACCCAATTATGACTTCGACATGTTGTACTGACAAATTGGGGTAAAATCACATAATCTACTCGTTTGACAGTTGGATCAGCAGCGCAACATGCTCCAGACAATAGCAATTAAACCAGGCCCGCTGCGCCGAGTTTTCGATGTTTTTAACCATCTAACATGTTTATTTTAGCCAATCAAAACAATACCCTATTTGTTTGCCGAAACTGACGGATGACATGTTAGATGTTTAAAAACATCGAAAACACCCTGCAGCGGACCCGGCTTTAGTCAGATGTTTCTGATAAATTGGGTCTGACAAATCACTACGTGTAGAACCCGTATAACGAGTTCTATACGCCTAGCAATTTATCACGGCAACCACCTTCGAAGCGAATGAAATGAACGTTTGCTCTCTTTTTAGGGTTCCGTAGCCAAATGGCAAAAAACGGAACCCATATTCGACATGTCTGTCTGTCTGTCTGTCTGTCCGTCCGTATGTCACAGGAATTTTACTCGAAAACTATAAGGTGTATTTGAATTAAATTTTGAGGATTGGTGTATTTTGTTAACCGCTACATAGCTTTGTAATTTAATTACTAAAAAAAAATTTTTTTAGGGGTGCACTCCATACATAAAACTGATAGTCAAAAAATTTTTTTTCATTGCAAGCCCACGTGTGGCACATCAATCGATAGGCCTTTCAAAATAAATAAAAGGTTTTTCAGCAATTTTTTTGATTAAGTGAATAGTCGGATATAATCGCCTCGAAAGTCACTAAAATTGTGTCCCTCTAATTTTTGAACCGTGTATTTTAAAAATATGAAAAAAACCAAGCTCATAGGGCTTATTAAATTCTTTCAGCCAAAATTGTTTTGAGCAAGATCGGTTCAAAGGTTTTTGAGATATTCCTAAAAAACTGCCTTCCTTAAAGAAAAAGACGTAAGTGCCATAAGATTTCAGTAACGATACGACCTTTTTAATAGGCACGGAACCCTCGTTGTGCGTAGTCCGACACGCACTTGGCCGCTTTTTTTGTTATAGCTGCGTCTCTAGGTTGTTGTGACAAATTGCTATGTGTATAATGCCAAAATACAGTCAAACCACAGACCCACGTGACCTTATTCCAAAAAGACGGGAACATCTGCTTCAAAATAACGCCATCCAAGTTGGGCGCATGTCAACATGACACTGGATGTGGTTGTGGTTGCGGCGCAGGTGGTCGGCCGTACTTATATATTATACTTACTTTACTCTTTGGTTAATAGTATGAAAGGAGAGTCACGCTTACGGCGGTTATCGTTCGCTATTAGTAGCAACGATTCGTTACTACTAATTAGTAGTCATCATTAGATTATTAGTATTAGTATACTACTGGCCCTTACTAAGTGCCCTTGTGGCCTATTTGCAGAATAAATAATTGATTTGATTTGATTTGATTTGACTAATTTCCAATTCGAATATTGTCATTAGTATAATAGCTAATTATGGGAAATTGGGAATAGACAAATCATTCGAAGTCGCGCATATCTTACTTGTGCCAAAACCCGATTCTCAGGAAGGATAAGTCGTCTACCTACGAATGTACATTTGTATCTGAACGTAGCCCAGTCATAGACGACGACGACAGACGTCAAAATAAAATACTAAGTGTTTCTCTTTTGGCGGCTTACGATTATTTCTTTTAAAATTGAAATGTTACCTTTAATTTATTAGTTTCAAGCTAGTCTAGTTTTGTAATTTGTGCCATTGCTTAATTGCGCACAGGTATGACTGTAGTCTGATATAGCGAACAGACCGTTATTTTGTTTTTTACTTTACTGCTTAACCAGGACGTAACTTACAAAATATCATGGAGAAAACTAATTTCAAAGTAGAATCCGGAATACAGATGCTGACAAGATTGACGACCAAAAAAACCCAAGTTGGAAACTTTTATCCTAACTTGTTTCAGTCAGGTCCAAAACCAAGAGAAGTCATTGAAATATTTAGTAACAGAAGCACTTCATTTGTACTGATTGATATGATTTGTGAAGCTCTACTTTCTGCAAAATTTGGTGGCTCCGAAATTGGTGTTCTAATCTTAAATACAGATGGTCACATTAGCTTGCAGGCATTGATTACTTCATTACAGAATAAGCTTAATTTGAGATATAATTTTGATCAAAGTGACGATGATTACACAAATATGCTAAAAGATATGCTTATTAATCTGTACATATTAGATATTTTTGATGCCACTCAACTGTATACAACTTTACAAAACTTGGAAAATGTGTTGACAAAACACAGTAACATTTCACTATGTGTGATTGACACACTCACAGCTTTCTACTGGTCAGAACAGAGTTTTAAAATTGTCAAGATGGATGTTTATTTGAAAAACTTACTTCACATTATTCAAAAAGGTGTGCATGGGCATGAACAGACTTTAATATACACAAGACCAGAATACTTCAGTTCTGGCAAGGATTCACTTGAGAACCTTGAGGCTGTTGTTGAAACTCCTACTGCAGAGAAAGTGAACTGGAGAATACAGTTGGTGCAAAATGAGGACGAAACTTTTACTGCAAATGTTATGACCTACAGGGGTATTGCCAGAAGGCACTTTAACATAAAACACAACAAAATAATTTGGTTGTAAAAAAAACCATGATAACTTCACTTCTTTTTATTCAGGTGAAGCTTTAAACTACACTCGGCGTCAAAAAAATCGCACCTTTCCTAAAATTCGTGTCAAGCTATTATAACTCCTAAGATCTTTACTTTACTCTATCGATATTAGTATAATTTAAAAGCTCAATTAATAAGCTTTCAAAAAAATAATCATTTGTTTACGGAAAATCAAAAAACCATAAATCGCCAGCACTTTGATTAAAAAGTGGCGATGTACGCGTTTGGAGGCTCACTAATTGTACCACCCTGGAGGCGTATAAAAGGGGGGGGGGTAAAAGTCAATTATGGGTCATTCGCTATCCAAACGTCACAGATGTCACAACTGAAGAGCTCCGACAAGAAAAAACCCAGTGAAAATGGATACCACGGCAGAAGAAGCAGCTCAAGTGGTGGCCCTACTGCAAACCGGACTAGGGCAGGTTAAAGTTGCTCGGCAACTGAACATCAGCCGATTTCGAGTGCAACGGGTATACAGACGGTTCCAAGAGACTGGAGGTTACATCAGGAGACATGGATCCGGGAGACGTCGCTGCACTACCGTCAGAGATGATCGCTACATTGTGTCGACGTGTTTGCGGAACCGCTTCTCCAACGCTGTGGAGCTGCAGCAGCAGCTTCGAGCTACTCGAAGTACAGCAGTCAGCGTCTCCACTATCAGAAGAAGGCTGCGAGAAAAGAATTTGCTGCCCCGGAGAGCTGCTACAGGCCCCCAATTGACTGCCATCCACCGGACGACCAGGAAGCGATTTTCCGAAACGCATGTGCCGTGGACATTAGACCAGTGGAGGAATGTCCTGTTCTCCGACGAATCCCGAGTGTGCCTGTACACCAACGACAGGTGTAGGAGAGTCTACAGGCGACCAGGGGAGCGTTTCACACCAGCCTGCACCATGGAAACCGTCGGCTATGGAGGAGGATCCTGCATGTTCTGGGGCGGCATCTCTATCGACGGCAAGACAGACCTCGTGTGCGTCTCCAGAGCTGGAGGTGGTCGCGGCCAGGGGTTTCTGACTGCTCACCGGTACATCACCGAGATTTTGGAAGAGCATGTGGTCCCATATGCTGGTTTTGTCGGCGCCAACTTCGAGTTCATGCACGACAACGCCCGGTGCCACACAGCCTTGATTGTCAAGGACTACCTACGTCGAGTTGGCATCAAGGTTATGGACTGGCCAGCAAGAAGCCCCGACCTCAATCCTATCGAGCACCTCTGGGACGAGCTGAAACGGCGAGTTTGGGCCCGTGATCCAGCTCCTGCCACTCTCGATGAGCTTCGAGATGCCGTCATCGAGGAGTGGGACAGCATTCCCCAGGAACACGTCGTGACGCTCATCAGGTCCATGACTGACCGCATGGAAGCTGCTCGGAGGGCTAGAGGAGGGCAACACTAGGTTTTAAGACTAATTTTTAAGGATTGTTATTGTTGATTTTGAATTTTTGTATTGTTCCTTTTCTTTGTAATTTTGATCAGAATACACATTATTTCACATTTTCCCAGAATAGGGAATATTCATGACATTTTTTTATTTTTTTTTATCTATTCTATAAGTAATTATATAACCGGAAAAAAATATAACACTTTCACAATATTATTAAATAAGCTAAAAAAAAATAATTAAAATTACTATCATTTTCGGACGATCAAAACGCCACCATTTTGGCGCGCTCATTTGTGACGTCACCGTGCAGCTTAGTGCACGGCGGTTCTTAAACAAATTAACAACAAAGTGTTGATTCACACTTTTAATAAATGTGAGTGATTAAAGCTTATAAGATCAACTTATTGTAATGGAAGAGCACACAAAAGCTTATTATAAATATTGTATTGTCCCTATGTGTGAAAATCACATTAAAACTGCAAATATTTTCATATGCCCAAAGGTGCAAATATAAGGATAAAGTGGTGTAAGGCGATGAGGAGAGATAATGTATCGTGCTTGAGTAGTTTATATTCTTGTGAAGATCATTTCGACATGAGTATTAAATATGTATGTACCTAAAATCTTTTTTATTACGACTCGCGAACAATATAGGTAAACAATAACCTAACCTCAAAATTGTATTATATACTTATTCATAAAACTATTCTGATTCCCAATTTTTTTAGTTATTAATGTTACAAATATTATGATTTTTGTTGATCAACAGCTGACTACGAGTGTTGATTTTGATCAAGAAACCTTTTAGCTAAGTTTCTTTGTTTGCACTGTTGATCGAAGAAAGTTAAAAGAATTTAAGAGGGGGCGTATCGCCAGGGAAAAATCAGAAATCACCCGCGCGCCCCGTACCTGCCGCGCTGATGCGTCTATTGCTGCCCCGCTCCTTCTCGCATAGTATATGCCCCGACAGTCAGATGAAACATGATGAATACCTATAGATAGTTATAATAAGTGGAAAGAAAGACAAAATCTGTAACCAACCTAAGTCAGTTTCGAGAGCTATAACTGAAATATGACCTTCCGTTTTTTTACTAAATCACGTAAGGGTTGTAATTTAGCATAATAATGTCTCGTAAAAGGCTAAAGCAAAAAAACAGCTATAATCGAATTTAAACTTTTGTGAGACATATCTAAAATACTACTAATAAATCCACGGTTAAAAAAGTAACGTAAATGTCACGGCAGGCGACATGTTTCGAACTCTTCGGGAGTTCTTCTTCAAAACAAATATCGAAAACACTAATCCTGAAGAAGAACTCCCGAAGAGTTCGAAACATGTCGCCTGTCGCGTCATTTAATACGTGAATTTATTAGTAGCATTAAAAAAAAACTGTAATTTATTATGAAAACTTCGATCATGTTTATGAAAGCCAGATTTTCAGGCCACTGTGTGGCGGCCCAATTTTTCAATTCTGACCCCGTGTCATGGTCGGCCTTATCACGCGATAAGTGACAGGATAGAGCGTCCGTCACTGGCTGACTCCGTTTGATAGAACGAGACGATGCGCCTATCTTGTCACTTATCGAGTGATAAGGCCGACCATGATACGGGGTCTGATCTCGGATTCGTACTTGGAGACAATGGAGACGCTTTGGCCCTTTAGTTATCAATTTTGAACATACTCGTATTAAAGAAAAACTGCAAAATTGTGTTCACTTTTTTTAATATAAAAATGTCCAACTTCGCAGGCAATAATTCGTGTGCAGACTCGAAAATTATTATTACTCCAAAAGAAAGAAGGCAAAAAAATATGCATAGTGATGAAAATCCCATTCAGATATCTCAAAGAATTACGAAGCTACAACCGTTTTAATATTGCTTGGTAGAGAGAGAAAACGCAAACGGTGTGTGACGTCACATTACAGGATGCTGCCGGCAGGCCGCGTCGACGGCGTCGCCGACCACGATGCCCGCGGCACGTTGCCGTCTTCTGTGACGTCACATTCTTCCAGCGTCATCGTTTCATATGAAGTTGCGTTTTGCGAAAAAGGGACAGAACACATCCCTTCTTAAAACTTTGGACACTTATAACTTCGTGATTATTTAACCTTTTGCGTTGATTTTTTGTCCATTTGACAATTTTTTTTATCCTTCTTCGAGAAAATATCATATTATTTTATTTAGTGTCTACGCCCCTATTGTTGGAATCTAAAAGCGTCACCCGTGATGACTTTAAAGAAAAAAAATGTCAATAATTACACGGTTCACCCACGTATTAAACGTCTCTACGGGAAACATGTCGCCCGTCGTGTCGTTTAATACGTGAATTTAACAGTGAATTTATTAGTAGCATTAAAAAAAAACTATAATATATTATGAAAACTTCGATCATGTCTATGAAAGTCAGATTTTCAGGCCACTACTGTGTGGCGGCCAAATTTTTCAATTCTGATCTCGGATTCGTACTTGGAGACAATGGAGACGCTTTGGCCCTTTAGTTATCAATTTTGAACATATTAAAGAAAAAGTGCATAATTATGTTCACTTTTTTAATATCAAAATGTCCAAGTTCGCAGGCAATAATTGTTGGAATCTGCACTCTCGATAACCCTAAAAGCGACACCCGTGATGACTTTAAAGAAAAACAATGTCAATAATGTCACTACGGGCGACATGTTCCGAACTCCTCGGAAGTTCTTCTTCAGGATGAGTGTTTTCGCGGCGCAAGATTCAAGCGACACCGCCGCGAAAACACTCATCCTTTAGAAGAAATTCCGAAGAGTTCGAAACATGTCGCCCGTAGTGACATTTAATACGTGAGTTGAACCGTGTAATTATTAGTACTGTTTCAACACGTCTCACGAAAGTTTAAATTCGAAAAGCAATGTCCGCCATCTTGGAATTCAAAATGGACATCATTTCTAGAATCTTCACCCTCGAGAAGCCTGCCAATGTATGTTGTTCTTTAAAAAAACGCGCATATTAATTTACAACGAATGTTTCAAAAATTTTAAATAATGCGACCACTTTTTGAAATATTTCTGACTATGAATTCGTATTTAGACCTCTCAGACATCGATTTTGAACATAAACGGATTTATTCTCAACTAGCGATCCGCTCCGGCTTCGCACGGATACTATATTATACATATAAACCTTCTTCTTAAATCACTCTATCTATTAAAAAAAACCGCATCAAAATCCGTTGCGTAGTTTTAAAGATCTAAGCATACACAGGGACAGACAGCGGGAAGCGACTTTGTTTTATACTATGTAGTGATAGTGATAGAATCTTTCATAAAGTAAATACACGATCGACAGAAAAATGTTCGTCTAGTTTTGCATGTACTGCACAAATTATTCTAAGAAGCCGGTCACCCGCCGATCGCTGCGTAATCTTATAGTTGTATTTTGAACTTTAAGATCTATATGTTAAGGTCGACTTTTAAATATATTATTTCAAAATGTAGCAAAATATCTACTGGAATGTAATGATACGTTCATTCACTGGACGAATATACTGGGTCACAATATTATTGAAATAATTATGTTCATCGTGCTGTCGTGAGAGCACAGAACGTGGTCCTCTCGTCTCAGCGGAGCGATTACGACTGACTCCGCCCGCGAACGGCAACAAAAGATATACAGAACCGCACGAAACACGCGACGGGAGAAAGGGTATCGCGCTAAATAAAAAAGGCCTATACGCCAAATACGTTTCACCTCAATAAGTCTGAAAAGGGACTACATAAAAATACCCCGCTAGTACTTTCATTAGGTAATGTGAAAAGCTATTATACACTCAACTTTTACTTAATTTATATGCACGGGAACCTCACACTATTGAAATTGAGTAAAAATAAGACATGTTTTGGAGGTTCATTTCTATCGAGGCAATTTTGGTTTTGTATGGTTTTATTCAGACGATTCAATTGCAAATATGATGTAGTTTTGGTATGTTCTTTTTCCTGGCATTCGCTTTAGTTTGTCATAGGTAAATATTCAATCTAAGAACCCCGATTTCGCGGAGCGCCCCCTCTTAATCCTTTTTACTGAGTGACCTACACAAATTTGTTTTATTTATAAGCCTTGACGAAAACAACCTAGTTTGTTAAAGTTCATAAAGATGTTCTCAACATTTAACATTCCTAATAGGTACCTACATATCTTTGATTATATAATACTAGCTTCTGCCCGCGACTCCGTCCGCGTGGAACTCGTTTATACTATCTCTATACCAAATTTCATCCAAATCGGTTCAGCAGTTTAAGCGTGAAGAGGTAACAAACAGACAGACAGACACACTTTCGCATTTATAATTTATTATTAAGTAAGTATATATAAAATATATAATATAACTAGCTTCTGCCCGCAACTCCGTCCGCGTGGAACTCGTTTATATCGTAGCTCCCCCCATATCCCCCAAAGGGATGAAGTGGGGGTGAAAGTTTGTATGGAGCTACGATATAAATGAGTTCCACGCGGACGGAGTCGCGGGCAGAAGTTAGTATATATAATATATAAAGTTATAGTATAGTAAAATAGTATATAGTATGGATAAATATCTACTACTTTTTTATTCCACTTACTTATTTAACAAAGACACCTATTTGAAGTAGTTTAAAAGTCTAGCTATTTGAATCGCCATAATAGGTTATAATTATTTAATTGACCAATCTCACGAGTATAAAAACAAGGAATATGAAAACTTATTGAATATCTGTAACTTATTTACCTTGCAGCTTTTACTCCTCTTAGTTCAGCGGACGTAAAGTCACAAATATTTGCGAAGTATGTATTAAATTTAGTCATCATGAACACATCAATTTTAGGCAGATTATCCGACTGTGCCTTGACAAAACCGCCTTCAGTCATTGTGGCGAGTCTTTTTTCACTTAATAATTACCAAAAAACACTGATTATTTATCATAAACAGCGGCCAAACAATGCGAATAACTTTCAATAATCATACTAACGACCTGCACGGTGACGTCACGTTTCGCTCCGCCAATAGCGTTGCGTTTTGGAAATTTGCGAGGGAATTTGAAAAATAGTACTTTTAAACAATTTATTTTATCAATAGAAACATGATAATTTGAAAAAATAATCATGTGTGTATATTTATTAAGCAATATAGATTACACGTGATTTTTTTTGTCCATTTCTAAATCACATGCATATTCCCTATTGTCTTTTTTTATGGGGGTGGTGGCCAATTACCTACCGTTTTCAAATAGGGGATTTCATTAGCTTTCAAGTGATACTAATAATGATAGGGTACAGGAAGGATCTTAGGAGTTATAATCGCTTGACACGAATTTTAGGAAAGGTGCGATTTTTTTGACGCCGAGTGTATGATCTAGAATTTCATGCAAATTTTCTTATTAAGAGAGTATCTTTCTTTTACATTAGAAGGTAAAAAAAATATTCTTGATACATAAACAATATGAAGAGATCAATAATGTAAAAGTTGTAAGATGAGGCATTGAAAGATTGATATTACAATGATATTTGTGTTCCTTAGTAATATACTAATCAGCTTTAGAAGCCTATGTTAATATTTAAACCTATTCTATTGTTTTCTAAATTCTAAGCAGTCGGTTTTTTAAATGTCTCAAATAACTTTGGGCTGGTCATGACGTCATTTATTGTCAATTGTCATACTAGTCGTGAAAAAAATTCCTCCGTTCCTCTATGCAACGCCATATTTTTTATTTAAGTGATTAGAAACGCAACAGTGCGCCTGGATTTATTTGTTTCTAACGCATTAAGTTCTGAACAACGAAAAAATGGAAGACCAAGGCGGTAGTTCTGCTCCTAGAGTAAGTGATAAGAAGTTGGCGCAGACACAGGCTAAAGTTGATGAAGTTGTTGGCATTATGCGTGTCAATGTCGAGAAAGTTTTGGAAAGAGATCAAAAGTTATCTGAGCTGGACAATCGCGCTGATGCCTTGCAGCATGGGGCAGCGCAGTTTGAGCAACAGGCTGGGAAGCTGAAAAGGAAGTATTGGTGGCAGAACTTGAAGATGATGTTAATAATTGGTGGTATTGGTGCAGTTCTGCTTATCATTATAATAGTTTCGTTGTCCCCTGGAGGTTCAGGAAGTACCACCAACAACGTTGCCTCAGTTACAGCCGCGCCTGCTGAGGCCAATGCTGGACGATAATCAACAGGTTTATATACCCACTATAATTATTGTACCAAGGATATAATGAAACGATAATATTTCAGTCCAAAATTAGACTGAATTCTGTAAAAGCCTATATTTTGTAATACATTTACCTTCTGATTATAATATGATAAACAGTAATAAGGACAAAACTGTTTGTTCTAAATAATCATTGTTCTATAAAATTTTAATGTTTAGATATGATGCTAACATCATAAAAGGTAAAGCAGGAAAAACTGTTTAAGAAATGATTTCTGTATTTTTATCGTTTATAGAAGAGGTATATAAATCCAGATTAAGAAGCCATTTTAGTAATGGCTTCATTGTATTCTCACTGTTAGCTAATTGTACTACAGCAACTGATGGGCAAGCAATTGTTCCTATAATTATTATGAGACATACATTTGCTGTTGGTGTTTCAATTTCATAAAATAGTTTTTTTATCCCAAGTTACAAATTATGAGGTGTTGATGTAAAAAATGTATTTTTGATGTAATTTGGCTTTTCTAGCTCTTTATTGTTACTTTATTACATGGCCAACTTGTACAGATTTGTCATAAGTAACTAGTATTAATCCAAAGTTTTTATGAATGGCATACAAAAAAACTTTTTATAGAGGCCAAGCAAAGAACTGATATTTATATACATCATAATTTCATAAACATTTTGATATGTAGCCTTGGGGTTCCAAAGTTTAACAAACTAAATAGTCTAGTTTATGTTATATTAATAGTCTGTGGATTAAGCACAATTTGCATAAAATAACAGAAGCACAAAGTTGTAGAATACTAAGCTTTTTATATTTAATGTAACTGATGCTACATAATCATTACTTGTACTGGGATTTACTGTAGTGGGTTTCGGTCATTAAGATTTTGTAAACTTGTTGATATTTAAAATGTTTAAAATGCATTTTCTGATTGAGATTTTAGTATGGGGTGGGACCAACAATATTCTTGTTATTACAGTGCCTAAAACCTTTTCGGTCATTCCATGAAATGGATGGTATTAACAATAATTGCTGATGTCATATTCCTATTGTAATGCTACTATTATAACTGTTATATGAAATAAGGTATATTAAATGTATGTATTCTTAAATTTTCTGTGGCTGTACTGATTTATTGCCTTATACCCCACCCCACCCCTACTTACTATTTTATCTACTTGAATAAGATAAGGATTGGATTTGATAATATGATAACATTGTACTTAGTCACAACATTGATTGAAAGGTATAACTTGTTGTAATATCTCAAGTAGGTTTTTCAATGGACTTGAAATGTGAATGGTACATTATGATGAAGGTATTGAATTTTTACATTTATAGAGTCTGGCAAACGAAAGTTGAACCCACTCAACTCAATTACGCGACAACACTGTTGATCAAAATGTATGCGATTGACGTTTAGTGTGGCCGCGTAATTGAGTTTAGTGGTTTCACCTCTCGTTTGCCAGACTTAATATAAATTTATTGAAATTGTAGTATAAAGTACTGCCAAAAACATGAATACTTTTCACTAAGAGAACTAACCACCTCGGAAACAGTCATCAAATCTGGGCTAATGGTCGCACTACACTTGGGAATGCGTGTTCGCGTTGCGTCGTTGCCTCTCTTTCATTTGCCGTAGGAAGAAAAAAGATGCAGCACGAATATTTGGGCAAATACCGCCAAGTGTAGTGCCACTATAACAAGGAAGGGAAGAGATGCTTGAGTCCTAAGTGTAAACTGAGTCTTTTACATCATAAGATTCATAAGGATACAAATAGTTTATTTCTTAAAAACATTACAATTATGCTGACCCCCACACTAGGCATTGCCTGTCCCGTGGGGGATAAGTATAGGTACTAATACGGTTAACTGAATAAATTTAACGGCTACTGGCAACAATATAAATACAAATTTGAATTTTAAACAGTGCGCTCATTTTAAAAACAGACATTACTTACAACTTAATAAAACTTAATACAAATAAAACATTAGTAACTCTTAACAATGTTATTAAAACAAAATAAGCATATTTCTAAAATAAGTGTGTGTGTGTGTGTGTATGTGAGTTTATTTGTATATGTGTGTGTATGTATGTATGTGTGTGCCAATGTCAATACGGTATCCTTATAAAATTTTCTATCTATATATGATAAGTGCATAAGGTGTTTGGACAGTATGTTCTTTGCCTCGATGACTGAGTGTTCGTGAAATTTATATAGGCTGACTAAACGGTTGTAAATCCTGGGGTATAAGAAAAATGCGAAACGACGAGCAAATGAGGTTTTAACAGCGGTAACAGGAATTTTAAAGATACGGTTTTGAAGTAAGTCTTTTTTTTTTTTTTTGTTTGGTTGTACGCGGTTTGCGTATTGCCACCGACAAAGCAGGGAAACGTTTGAAGTAAGTTATTGTAATCGGGTAAATTTAAAACTGATTTGTGTACATGTGGTGCCACCCGAATCAAGTATAGTTTCCGGACGCTGAGCACCTTTGCGTCACGATATAAATCGTTCGTAGGGTATATCTAATTGGTTTTCTCAGAGCTACCTTCAGGACCGCTCTTTGTGCTCTATCTAATTTTAGAAGGGTAGCGGTGACTGCTCCTCCCCAGGCAAGAATACAGTAATTTATTATTGATTGTCCAAGGGCTAAGTAAATAGTTTTTAATGTGCTTTGATCGGCTGACTCCCGGAGCATTTTCATAGTGTGTATCAATTTTCTGACACGACCAATTGCTCTTGTAACAGCATGACCAGATCCAGTAGTCAAATATCTTGGCATTATTATAGATTAAAAACTGAGTTTCAGAGAACACGTGACTGCTGTTTCTGCACGCTTAGCACAAGACGGCGCTGGGGTTTCAATACAGTTACTACTGTGGACTTTAAGATCCCGCCCGATCCATGACATGCCGCAGCTGTCGGCCAAATAACAAAACTAATAAAAGTTTCCTTCCCTAAGGCAGTTGGTTTTGCCAGAGTTGACCTTGGAATTCATATCCCAATAGCGTTACAAGTCCGAGCGTGGCGGACGGCACAAGCGGTACGTAGTACACACATAAGAAGAGTAGGATAGGGGTACAATTTTCCAGGACTCCGTGCTTCCGGTGCGCATCCATAGGCGGCTAATACCAAAAGAATATTATAACCACTACGTTTTAAGAGGCGAAACTTCATACATTGTTTTATGGGGTATCCACATTATGTGATCTTACCCCAATTTTTCAGTACAACATGTCGAAGTCATAATTGGGTGTAGAGTACACGTAACAACTGCAACTACAATTTCATTCAGTGTGGCCAGTTAACAGTAAGAAAGCGAAAATTGCCGCATTCAAACGGTCCTGCGAAGCGGACTGCAAGATTGTTACTAACCGATGAGATAGGGCGAGACAGCACGTCTATCATGAGACGGCCGTGACATACTCTTGATTATTATCTTGATCTTATACTATTAACTGGCCACACTGAATGAAATTGTAGTTGCAAAACACCGGTTTAATAAAATTGACAAAATTACAGTGTAAAATATTAAAACAATATTCTTTAGTATGTATTTTTTAATTTTCGTTTAAATTTATATGAATGAATATTGTGAGAAAGAAAAACACTTGGCAGATCATGCGAATTTCATGGTCCGTTGTGATTTTCATGCAATTAGTCAGGACAACTCGTTTGACGGTTATCAGCAGCGCAACATGCATCCACACGATTGCAATTAGCAGATTCTGATGAATTGGGGCTGACAAATCATGTAATGTATATACCCCATCAGGATTCTCTTATGTCTACTACCAACGTAAAGAAAAATGAGTGCACTTTATTGCCTTGTAATAAGGTACAAAATTTCTGTGTTTTGTTAGGTTGGCTAAGATGCGAACAACTATCCCGTACATTTTTTAATTCTATGAGAGTTTCCAAAGGCTGGCTAATACACGTTGAAGTATTATCACGCGATCCATGCGCTGTCTCTATCGCATTGCATGTTATAGATAGACAGCTAGATAGAAATGCTAGAACAATATCACGATATACTTCACCGTGTAAAGGCCGCCATACGGGTACGGGTCGAAATCACGCGGCTGATTTCGTACGTGTGACGTGACGTGTGGCGTTGCGTTATGTATTAGCATTCCTATTTGCGTTATTTAACAGGTGTCATCCCAGTACTACAGTTGTACTGGGATGACAGCTGTCAAATAACGCAAATAGGAATGCTAATACTATAGCTTTTCTTGTTCAGTCTGCCTAGCTAGCACGATAGCTTTTACCGTCACGTTTTACGGCGAAAATGTTCTGAAACGTGACGATAAAACCGATCGTGCTAGGTTTTCTGAAGCACATTACAACTGACAGAAACGTCGCTACAGCAAGGAGGTAGTGGTTATATTCTCCTTGGCTACGAGCGCGGCGGATGGCATGAGCTATTACATAATAGTGTAGCGAGGTAGGGCCAGAATTTTGCAGGACGCCGCGCATCGGCATCTATCCACACGCACGGTATCCATCACGCCGTCGACTACATGACTGCATGCAATCCGGCCTACTAAGCCCCGCGGAATTCAGCCTTTATATGGCGAGGCGAGCCTAATACGCCTAGCTATTTATCACAGCAACCTAGAGCTGCAGCTACTAATACGATAGAAAGTGTCAGCAATCTATAGGAGACGCTACACGGCCCGATATCGGCCGGACTACATGCAGGCCGACACGTGTGATACGTACGTATGTGGATACCTGTCGGAAGTACGGCGGCCCACCAAATAAATTAAGGTCATACTAGATTTTCTGTGACCTTGCTTGGCCGTCCGCCGATATCGGCCCTTGTAGCGTCTCCTATTCACTGTGAAGGAGGTTGTTGTGACAAATTGATATTCGTATATAATGCTTTACATGGAACGCTACTTTATAGATTTTTATAATATATTTTATTTTTACAAACGGCAACGCTAAACTTGACAGTAATTAAAAGTCAGGACGACTGACACTGACATTTATACAAGGACAAGGTGTGAAACTTCAAACTTGTGATTCATGTGATGTGAGTGGTTACACCTGTTTTATTGACTAATCAGTACATAAACTGGACAATAATTAAAGACATATGTAATTAGAAACTTAACTTTATACCATTGTTTCGCTTATACCAAATTAAGTTTTGCACACCGTCAAAATGGGAGATCAAAATGCCAATGCTGCTAGAGCAAACAACAAGTTAGCGGAAACACAGGCTAAAGTTGATGAAGTGGTCGATATAATGCGTGACAACATCGAGAGTGTCTTGAGCAGGGACGAAAAGTTATCCGAACTGGACGATCGAGCTGATGCTCTGCAAAACGGGGCAGCGCAGTTTCAACAGCAAGCCGGTAAACTGAAGAAGAAGTATTGGTGGAAGAACATGAAGATGATGATGATCATAGGTGGCATCGCTGCAGTTGTACTTATTATCATAATAATATCGCTGACTGCTGGGGGCAACAATAACAATTAGTATGTGTTCACAGCAGGTTTTGGATAAGCGAAAAAATATACTAAGGATATATAAAGACATAATAATTACAGTCCATAGTAAGACTGAATTCTGTGAGCCTTTTTTTATACTCTGATTATCTTAGGTGAAGTTTATAAGAGAAGAGCTTAATTATTGAATTGGTGCTAAAATAAAAAACCTACATAAAATGTTTTGATTTTTATAGGTAACTATATATTTACGACATTCGGACCCGCAAATTCAAATAAAAAGTTGTTTAGCCTACATATGCGACGTCTATAGACGTTGCTTGACCAAACAAAGCCCTAAATTTTGAGAGATGTATTTAAATAATCGAGGTAATAAAATGAAACAAGAAGGTAAAGTCTAATAATATATTATTAGGCTATAGCCTGTGAACCTCAACAGCCTCTTTAATAGGTTTTTGAATTTGGAATGTTCTATTGTCCCACAAGAGTTCAAAACTCAATTTGAATTTGTATCATATTTAATAAGAATAAGTGATGGTGCAAATGCTGCGGCGCTACCACGAACTTCGAAAGTCAATGTTCGTAATACATGCATCCCTGTCACTCGAGTAAGGGAGTGCGATAGAGATGGAAATACCCGAACTTCGACTTTCGAAGTTCGTGGTAGCGCTGCAGATTCTCACCAAGGCAGCAAGGGTTTAAAGTAGTTTCAACCACAGTCAGTCACATTATTGTCATAGTTCCTGGAGATTTTAATGCCATATTTGATTTATGTGTAATGGCCCCAGACTTGTTGCCAACCAAGTCTTCAGGAGTTTTGACAATAATGTGTACACTATAGAACTGTCTGTTTATGGGCGAGTGTTTCAACACAGTGGTTCACTCACCCACAAATATAATGCATAGTATATTTTTGATGAGATTTTACTCAAAGTTAAGTATTGAAGTTATAAATATTATATTGGTATATGGCATTTAAATATTATGTACCTACTATTCATTAAAAGTTGTCATGTAAACCACACAACGATGTAAATGTTTAGAATTATTTAACAACTAGGTCACAAAATATTCTATTGTTAATTAACACACTCACTAGTTGCCAAGCCAATGCCTTGCTTTTCACCTTTTCACTGCATTTAATTGAAGTCTGCCTGCAGTGGATTTTTTGGTTAATATTTAATTAATTCATGGATGGAATTATAAAAATTGGCAACTGGCATATATTGTGACTTAGTTCTATGGATTAAGCACAATTTTTATTATTATTATCTTTACAGCACAAGTAAACTTTCCTTGTTATGTACATTTTTATCTCTCTCACTGCAGGATTTGTTGCAGTGACAAAAGAGGCCTTTAGACAATGAAGATATTTATTCATTCAACAGTATGTAACAAAATTAGCATAAAATTTATTTATTCTAACATAAAATTTCCAATGCATTTTATTGGGGACCAAGTTTTCTACTTAAATACAATGCCTTAACTTGAATCATTCATTACATGAAATCTATATTGATAACACAGATAAGCAAAAAAATCAGCTGTCACTGATTAGCTAACAATGATTGTGAGAAGGATGATAACTATTAGTATCTACGCGTATTCAGAAGTAATGCTGTCTACTAAGAATACGTATATATTACCTATAATCATTGTTAGTTTAATAAATGTAATGTACCTATTTATTTATTTTATTTGATTCATTATATTTTATTTTCCTAACAGCCTTTCATGGATGAGATTAGATCTCATCATCCTCCTAGCGTCATTCTCGGTAATGCCCCTAAGAGTCCGGGGTACGCTTTGACACCTAATCCCAAGATTTGGCATAGGCACTAGTTTTACGAAAGCGAATGCCATCTGACCTTCCAACCCAGAGGGAAAACTAGACCTTATTAGGATTAGACCGGTTTCCTCACTATGTTTTCCTTCACCGAAAAGCTAACGGCAAATATTCCGTACATAAGTTCCGAAAAACTCATTGGTACGAGCCGGGATTCGAACCCACGACCGCCACTTGACAGCCGCATGCCTGAAACACTAGGCTACCGTAGCTCCATGGATGAGTTTAGATTTATATAAATAACTTTCTTGGCGAGCTTTTATTGCCGACTGTACTTTTCTGTATAGGTACCGTCATCAACTGCTCATTGAGACGATTCTAACGAGCCCAAACTCGATGGGGTTATGTGGTTTTATTACGGAGTTCCTATGGCCACCTTCTGTCTTCATCATCAGATCAGCTCGATGGTACCATAATATTTAATTGTCATCCAAACTATACTTATACCCAAAATTTCAGCTCAATCGATCACCGGGAAGTGGCTCAAATTTAACTTGCAAGATTTGTCCCATACTAACAGGGCAAGTAAATAAAGCTTGTAAAATACAATATGGGTATATCGTCATACAAAACATAGAAATTCAATGCGTGGAAATGATATCAAAATTAGTCTAGTAGTTTTTACTAACAATCCTAACAGGGATCTTTCTATGCAAGACTCAGACAGACTTAATTAAGCCTTTTTTTTTTTGTTCCTCGGTCGCTTCGGCTAAACTAGGCTCTCGCGCACCTCCGACCTGGCGGTACCCGATTGCGCCCGCAACGAAAGAGCACACCGCGGGAGAGGTGTGCCACGATTTGAATAAGTTGTGAAATATCGGTGCCCCCGTGTGGTGTCGGGTTAGAATTTCACCACCCCCTTTCTTCCCGTGGGTGTCGTAAAAGTCGACTAAGGGAGCAGGGTTGAAGTGTGTTGTGGGCGATGGGCTAGCAACCTATCACTGCAATAACACATTTTGTCGATCTAATACCGACATTTATGCTAAAAGTGGCGCTGGAACATACGTTTCATGTGCTCTGCCTACCCCTTTTGGGGATAAAGGCGTAAATGTATGTAATGTATGTAAAATATCGGTTTTGTCTGACAGAGGACCTGCAGTTCAGCACGGCTATCACAACGGACCGCGAGCTGACTGAGAATATCCGTCCTTTCTAGGGGCGGGTTGTATCAATTTAGGTTTTTTTTTTTTTTTTGGATTGAATAACTTCGAGCCGGGTCTCGCAGGACCCTTTTGCTCGGCTTTGACTGGGCGTCATTTGGCCAACTTACGATTACAGACCGATCAACGTTCAATCAATCAATCTTTGGTTTTATGGCTCCATCAATATTGTCGCGATGATTCTGCCAACGTCAAGGTTCGAAAAGGCACGTTTATACTCAATATTTGACAGATTACCAGGTTCACTCAGGGTTGAATCTGTAACAAGAGACAATACAAACTAATATTGTTAAACTACCTACAAAAACAGGTTGTTAATTTTGATAAATTTACCTAAGACATGCATAGGGCGAAAATACTAAAGTGAGCAGGAATTTAATGTTGACAGGGCGGGGAATTTCAGGAGGAAGGATATCATACAGGGGAGTGACAAGACGATTACATTCTAAAAATAGGTGCTCGAGGGTGCCTTCTGCCAGACCACACTCGCACAGAGAGTGGTCCCGAACACGAATTATTCTGTAACCACCTCAAAGCTCACCCACAAATATAGATATCTTGACAGGGCGATGCGTAGTAACTAAGCGTAGGTAAGTACAGGTCTAGTTTCGTGACAGGTGAGCGGCGGGGTGAGCCGCATTAGCGCGTAGCGAATAACAGCCTCGCTAACCGTGCTGTTACTGTACCTTCTATTAGTAGGTACTTACTTCCTATTATTTATTCTGTGCCTGTACTGTGGGCTCTGAGCAGTGGGCGTCGGCCCACGTGCCGATATGAACCGATTCGACCATAGAAGGAACTCGCGCCTCAGGAAGCGAATTATTGCACAATCGACCGACTCATTGTTAATTATGACGCGTACGCATTTGACCATATAGGGCCGGCTAGCCGCAGCTATGTTCACCTGTTCATAAAGTCTAATTACTTTGAAATAGCTTACATAATCAATGTTATTGCGAGCTAACAAGTTCATAAGAATGCAGTGTGGTACATTACCTTCCTATAGCAATCAGACTACCTACCTAAGGGCCTGCGCAAACCGGCGGACGGCAGAGCGGACGCATCGAAATGTATTTGCTCCGCCGCAGTAAATCCCTCGCGGTGCCGCGAGTGTCCGCCAGCGCGGGGCCGGCGGCCGGGAATGCAGATGGCGCCCTTGTTTGTGCTCCGACCCAGCGCAAACTGGCGAACGGGAAGGCAGAGCATCTCTGAGGCCGACTGACCGAGGGCATTGATACTGCGGCAGTAGGCGCCGGCATCCAGCGGTATGCGCCGTCGTCCGCCATTGTGCGCAGCAGTAGCATGCAGTCGTCGCCAGCCCGTAACAGTACATTACTGCAGCCGCCGGGAAAGAAGGGCTTGCCGGGTGCGTAGGTAAAGACGGCCGACCGTAGGGAGGCCGGATAGTGATACGAAGCCGGCAAGCCCTTTTCACGGCTAGGCATGTATAGTAGTAGTGCTTTTCTCAAACATATGCAATGAAATAAAAAATATCACCACTCAAAAAATATAAATATCATCCACAAATATAAAATCCAGCTACAGGACAAAATACTTAAAAATTTTCGATGCTCTCCGCTGGTTTGCACTAAAAAAAGGTCGCTGGAGAGCTAGGCTAGGTCTTTTCTACACACGGAAATAAGAATTGAAACTAATTTCAGAGATAGGCCCGGTTTTAAAAGATCCGTTAAATCATATACATTTTTAGTACCTACCTACAATTAAATTATCTCACTATTTTTGTGCCATTACCGACATGACATGAGTTGTAAATGGGCCTAATGTTTTTTTTTTATATATATTTATATACCGTATACCTAGGTACTTTACTTATAATATAACTGACTGCCTAGGTGGCAGTTTAATTACTGGTGAAGTCATAGCAAATTTACGTTATTAGGTAGATATATCGGACTGTGTGAAGGTCTTGGTTTGCTGTAGTCAGCGTGGAGTTAATTTCTAAAAATACCCATCGTCAAGGCAACATGCACTCAACGAAAGTCTGACTCATCTATATACACGCAATGGAGGCAAATGGGTTCTGGGCTTCGGAGACTCGGACACCGTACATTTTTAACAGCTTTGGTTAAGAATATGTACGTTTAATTAACTAAATAGGTTAAGTACCTACTCTACCCTACCCCTACTCTTTGATGTAGGTACAGTCGAGGTCATAAATACGTTTACACTTTTGCACCTTTATTGCCTTGTAATAAGGTGCAAAAGTGTAATAGTACATTACTTACCGAGGGCTGTAAAAGAAAGAAAGCCCGAAATCGCAGGTATTTGAGACCCGAGCCGCAGGCGAGGGTTGTAAATATGCGATAGAGGGCTTTCTTTTTTACTGCCCGTGGTGAGTACAAAATTTTACGTCTTCACCTGGCCATAATGCGAGTTTTACCGTACTCCCTGCGTGCGGTAAAACTCAGATTATGGCCAGATGTGACGTAAGTAGATTATACACTAAGGGGATAAAGCACTGTTTTATGTCACGGGAGCGAATTGAATCCCGAACGTAACGAAGGACTCATAATTTAACTCCTGAGCGTAGCGAGGGAGTTATAAGTTAATTCCTGAGCGAAGCGAGGGAATTAAGACTGAGTCCTGAGTGCAGTGAGGGGTTCAACCGCCCAAGACTAAAACAGTCTTATCCCCGAGGTGTATACTCTACTTTTCACACCTTATGCGAGACAAAAAAACAGGCTCAGTAGATAAATATTCAAAATAGACCAGAAGCACTGATTCAGACACAGACTTTACGCCTTTTACAGCTTTCCATTTGTCAAAATCGTTGTAGGCTTTTAGGTATTTTTCCTTTGACTTCTCTGGCAGCAGATTGTTGACAATGCCTATGGCATCTAATTTGATAAACTCAGGAGTCAAAACACTTTCATCACTCGACATTTTCAATATTATTTTTGAAATTAAATCTTCTATAGGCACCTACAAGAACTCGATTTGTTCGTCACGCGTGAACAAATGAAGGCGCGCGACGTTCCAAATTCGAAAGCACAAGCCGTGGTCCTAGATTCGAAATTCGAATTTCGAACACCGCGCTCCTCCGGACCGGGGTTCACACGGAGGCAAACTTCATTTATTTTGTCAAATCAAGTAGGCCATGGCCTAGGACAAATTGTGTTTAGCAAAATTAAAGGCGTGCCCCAGGGTAGCGTTCTGGGACCGTTACTTTTTGTACTCTATGTAAATGACATTCCTCAAGTGACATCGAATCAAATTATTATGTATGCTGATGACTTATCAATTATTGTAACAGATAATAGGGACATTTTGACATTTGAAAATAGAGTAAATAATGCAGTTAATGACATCGGAAAATGGTTAAATAATAATAAATTAGTATTGAATATAGATAAAACACATTGGGTTCAATTTTCTAATTATAGGACTAATCCAGCATCTCTAGCTGTGAATTGTAAAGGAAAACCCATAAATAGTTGTGATGACGTATGTTTCTTGGGTCTCACACTTGACAGGTGTCTTAACTGGAAGCAACAAATTACTAACACCTGTAACAAGTTAAACAAATTTGTTTTTGCCTTAAAAAGACTGAGGAGTGTAACAGATGAGTCAACCGCTCTTACGGCGTATCATGGCTACGTTGCATCTGTTCTCCGCTACGGAGTTATCATTTGGGGGAACTCGACAAATGTTAACCAAGTGTTTGTGACACAAAAGCGCTGTATTCGTGCTATCTGTGGAGTTGGATCTCAAATATCTTGTAGACCGCTTTTTAAAAAGCTTAACGTCCTTACATTGACTGGAATTTATATCTATGAGCATGCAAAGTTTGTAAGAAACAACCCTGAGCTATTTGAAAAAACAACCCAACATCCACGTTTACGCAACAGGGATTTGTCCAGGTTTAAACAACCCGTTTTTAAGACAGCCTTGTACAACAAAAACTGTTACATGATGTCTGTGAGAGTTTACAACAATATTCCCATAGACTTAAGAAATCTGCCATATACATTGTTCTTGTCAAAACTTCGGCGTTGGCTCCATGACAATTGTTTTTATAATATGAATGAGTTTATGCATTTTAGAACGTAGAATTTTTGATATTTTTGATTATAATTTGTAATTTGCATGCCACTAAAATGGTGAATTATGCTGAACATATTATTTCTAAATCCATCAATGTAATGTACCATAATTCTGCAAATAAATAATTTTGACTTTTTTGACTTTTAAACTTTATGCATATAGTAATAAGAATTATGAAAAGTGAAATCATATTATTAACCAGCGGGTTATAATGAAATTCAGTACAACATTATAACCCGGCTAATACCAAGGGATTTAATGTCTTGCTTTCGGTAGGGTTTACATGACCTATAATTCGGCATTGTCGAGCATGTGGTTTGAAAACGTATTTATGACCTCGACCGTACATTATGTAGTCGGAATCTGTAACATCGCCTATGGTGCCTAATTGGCTATCTTTGCCTACAACAACAACATTGACTACCACAGCGACAATTTTCATTGGAGATCATGAGATGAGAATGAGATTATCTAATATAGGCAGTGGGTCCCTATACAAGCGAAGTGATACGGGGTCGGAAGGCACCACAAGACATCTTTCGATCAATTCTGCCTCTGAGGACAACTCTAGAGGCGACAATTATATTAATAATTAAGAAATTGACATGTAAAATATTATTTTATAAATAAATGATTGAATTGAATTGAATTGAATTGACATCTCTGAAAGATAAAGAGGTATCGATCCGTTGCTTAAAAAAAAACCGAACAAGTGCGTGTCGGGCCATGCGCAGTGAAAGGTTCCGTAGTTGCCTGTCTGTCTTAGTAAACACGTGACTCGAACAAAAATTAGGGCTTTAAAGCCCATTATCTCGCAAACTAATCACTGATTTGAAAAATGGTTTTACAAAACCCATAGTATTTTTAAACGAGCTATCCAACGATACCCCACACCATGAGTTTAACGAGAAAAAAAATACACCCCTGCTTTAGGTGTAGGGGAGGTACCCTAAAAAAAATTTTTTCCAGATTTTATTGTACTGTTTTGTCGGCGTAATTGATTTATATACCCATGCTGAATTACAGTTTTCTAGTCGTAATGGTTACTGAGCTAAGCCGAAGACGGACAGACAGACAGACAGACAGACGGACGGACATGGCGAAACTATAAGGGTTCCTTGTTGACTACGGAACCCTAAAAAATTGGGTTGCTTGGTAGGTATTAGGTAGGTGTACCTATGCTATAGTGTCACGATCTCTTTATAACCGACTTCAAACAAAAGGAGGAGGTTCTCAATTCGGTTGTTTTTTTTTTTTCTTCAATATTTGTTACCTCAGAACTATCATTGATGAGCCGATTCGTAATTTTTTTTGTTTGTTTGTATATGCTTCCAGGTGGGTCCCATTTTTTAAAAAAATCAGTTGGATGATGGGATCCATGAGGAATTGAGGGAACTCCTCAATTATATTAGGCACGCGTGTAGTGATTTTGGTATTTTCTATTATTGATGATGAATACCACAGATGACTTATGGAATTCCTCAATTATGTAGGTACTTAAAAGTACTAAAAAATATCACAGATTCTGATAAGATTCCGTTGAAATAGCAACTAATGAAGTGCCAAAGGTTATCCTTGTGGAATCGACGGAAGTCCTCAAATATTATCGGCCCATATACAGCGATTTGGTTTTTTTTCTCTAATAATCAACGCATTTGCTCTCGGAAATCAGTTCATGTGGTAAATTGGAAAAGAAATGTGGAAATGTCCTCGTGGCTTGGCGGAGTACCTACTAAATTGAAGTCGGTTAAAACTTTGTTTTATTAATATCGAAAGCACTGACTATAGCTCCGGCTTGCCTAACTGTTTGTCTGGAAAAATATGTCCCTTTTATCAATCAGGATGATATTCCTACATGTATCCGTATACCTACTTACCTAACCTATATAGGTATATTACATTTACGTCTGGCCGTAGAAATGAGAAGATATCACGCATATAACATTTCATCGAAACTTTATAGGCTGTGAGTCGAGTGTGCAAGGCGGTGAGCTCCCTAGTTTGTCCATTCTCAAAACATTTTTCTTCCATCGTGAAGTGGTCCCTAACTCCCTATTATAATATGAACTCTCAATTTTTAACAACTACGCGTAGTTAGGGGTCGGACTTACGCTAGTTCGCGTGAGACAAGTTTTTAAGCGTCGTGAGTAAATAACTGACGACGCGTTCCGCTCTGCTTCTCAGACGAGACGGTGACACAAATGAATAAAAGCTAACCTTGTAGCGATGCTCCTAACATTGCCCTCGTAATTTTGGTAGACCGGTTTCTTTGTGTTCAAATTCTTAAAACACCAATAGAGAGCCTTGCTTGCGAGACGCGTGCTGTCAGGTGACTGTGAAAACGCTTCTGTACACTAGACAGCAAAAGTCCATGGTCAATTCAGAAACAGTTTCGCTTGTCCGCCGAATCCTACGCCATCTATGAGCACAACGTGTAGTATTATTATAGATGTAAATGTAAGCCTCAAAATTAAGCGAGATTTCACTAGATGGCGTTGTTAGCTGATTTTTAATGAAATAAAAATTGTTTTCGTCCGCGTCTTCGAAATTTCTATTTACTATTTTTGTATATTTATCGAGTCAACTTTAACGCATTCCCGATTTTTTGTTTTTAACAACACACCTTCGTGGAGGTATTATTAAATTTTCTTCTTCTTGTTAGTGTTTTGCACTAAGAGCGAACTCCAAACATCGAATAAATTACAAAAACATAATTTGGCTGGACGCGGCCGCGGGTTTGAACCCGAATTCTCAGGTCGACTTTAAACTGCAGTCTATTTGCCACTGGGCCATTTGCCATTTGGATGGTAGATTGAAATTAATCATCAGTTTGTTTTTTTATACCTACAGATATCCATTACGACTACGTTTAGTATAATAATTGAAGAAGGTAGATAGATGACATATAACTACCGTAATCTTTTTTATTACACTCACTTCGTATTCATTCGTTAGCCGTTTACCAATTGATTCCTTTCTTTACTAATATATAGCAATGAGTTATCGATTGATCTTTAAAAGATCACAGTTAATTGCTATTTAATATAATGTATAAACGTAAGTAGTTTTTACATGTTTTGTAATATTAATGATACTTAATCTAATTACCTACTCGTATCTTACATTGTTGTTATTATGTAATACTGTTGTTACAGCGAAAAAACGGTTGTTTTATGGGCACAAAAGGAAGGATCTAGTAGATCAGGTCTCAATCATACCATTATTCAGCGTGCAGCTATGGTGAATGGTGATGACCTACGAAGAAAGTTGCTTATAACCGATAAGCCACTTCCACGCAAGTGAAGAGTTGAAGACACAGTTCGCCGTTGCTAACAGATGCACAGAAAACGGCATGTAATTTACCCTATAGAATTTAAATGATGGTGAAGTGTTTTAAATCCAGTGAACACGGCCGTTTAAGTTTATGATATCGTAATAATACGTATGATAATGTTCGCGTAGTTCCTAACATGGAGAAGGTGAAGAAGCCGACCAAACAGTGCAGTGCAGTTTACATTTAGATTTATACATTATGTTTTAGGAAAAGGCCGGGTTATGCTAGACAAATTAAAAACAAAAACATTGCTTAGTAGGTATGATGTTTGCATTTTTTTTATCGCTTTACTATTCGAAATGTGATTGTGAGTTATTATTACTTATTATTAACTATATAATCATAAGTTCTAACTAGTGTAAGTAACCGTGAAAGTCCGAATAATATTATTATCATTATTAAAAAATCAATAACAGTTTTCATTATTTGAACGCTCACATAGGTATAGATATATATATGTATAAGTATGTCAATTAACATCTAAATCCGTTCGATTGATTTGAATGTTAGATAACCCGGCCTTAAGTTAATAATTGTTAATGTTATATTTATTGGGGGTATAGCTTCAATCTTTTTCCAATTTTCGGAAATGAAACTTAAGCTATCACCTTAATTAAATGTTAGAAAAGTTGCTAAGTAACTATTACTAAGTTCTATTAAAAAACTGCGTTAGCAGTACTGTAGTTAACGAAATAAACACAATAAAAACAAAAAAAGCTGTCTTAATTATTTAAGTTATTAATATTTTATTTCATTAAACGATTTTTATTTATATCTAAAAAACTTCTATCTAGAAATACAACACTATAAAAAAGCAAAAACATAACTTATTCTACCATTAACAGGGAATCGATCTTCGATCGATCTTGGCTGCAGAGTTTATAGCACATGTCTCAATCCACTGGGCTGTCGCATCATTTTAATTACTAGTGGAAATATAGCATTCACATATCAGTTGTATCACACTTAAATAAAGCTATTGTAAATTGGTATTTGCTAATAATTAGTATAATTACACTATTAGGAGAATACTTCTGGTGATAATAGGTGTAAATTTATAGTAAATTGGCTTATGTTCCGCGATGTTCAAATACCATCGCCAAGAACGCCATCTAGTTTATTTATTGCACACAACGTGCAACTATGTGAGTTGAAGACGTCAAACCATTCAAGCGAAACTAGGCCGTAAGGTGTCCATGCATTATTGCAGCCGATAGTACATAAACACTCCTAAGTTACGCCGTATTATCGGACGAACGAACAAAGTTCTATGATTCAGCTTGGGCCAAAATTCGTTTGCTAGATGTCCCGTTGTCCTTCACTACAGGTCGCATTTCTCAACGGATTCTCGTGAAATTTTGTGAGTAGGTTCGTTAATTATACAGTTTTGCCTAATCACTTTTTCGAAATTAAAAAAAATCTTATTGACAAAAGGGCAGTCTCGCGAGTTCCACAGCTGCTGTCAGCTACCACTATGCCACTATGATTATGTTGTTGCTGGGCGACATGTTCAGCTAGAGTTGAATAATCCAGATCGCATGGGAGGTCAACTGACGATAACTTCAAATCAGAATCAGCAGCAGCAGTCGCATCAATTCATACCAGCGACTGACGTTCACAAGCAGTGCATGACCACGACATTGCGTTAAAACCATTCAGAATTGACACTTACCTTTACGTAGTTAATCGTAAGTTGGTGCAACCCACCATAACAGCATACAGTAGAATTATTTGGGGTTTACCACTGACAGATAATTTGCCTTCATTTAATTTTCAACTTTAACCTCATACAAATTAAGTAGTTAATTCTAAATCGGTAGACGTGGGTAACAGTATTCTGAAAACTCTGTAGCTACTGCGCACCTCTCCGCGCATGCTGGTCGGCGCGATATAAAAAACGTCTGCGTGAAGTATTGTCATTCTTGTCTAGAAATAAAATACGAATTGCATTTCTTTGATGTTTTAATCTTGGGCCCTTAAAGTGGTGACCCCGCATTCAGAGCAGCACCTAGTCCTTGAAACATGTCTACAGACAATGACGCAAACGAAAATTTCGAACCGGCGGTTTCAAGCCCGATCCAAGAAATGTCAGGTATTGCATCGAACATTCGAATTCCGCCGTTATGGCGCGATAGAATACGCCTTTGGTTCGTGCAGTTCGAAGCCATAATAAACCCTCTCAAGAAAGGTGACCAGGCTATGTACGAATTTCTTATCGCACAACTAGAACGTCAAGACATAGACGAAATAAGCGACATTCTGTTAAACCCACCTGAATCCCAAAAATTTTGCGCTTTAACCCTTCGTATGCTTAGACACGGATCCGTGCCAAGCATATGAACCTACAGTTTTCAATCTCAAGGTCATATTTTGATCAGCAATTTTTGACATCCGCATACGAGGGGTTAAAAGCCAGATTGATATCAGTCTACGAGGAGTCAAAAGATCGTAATTTGCAACGACTCTTGACCGAAATGGAGCTCGGTGATTTAAAACCATCACAATTACTGCGCCGCATGAAAGCTCTCGCCGGCGACAACGTGTCCGAAACAGCACTCCGAATCCTGTGGAGCAGCCATCTTCCACTGTCCGTTCGAACCGTCGTCGTAGCGAGTGACACTATGATGGAGAACACAAATCTGAACGATATTGCGTTAATGGCTGACAAAATATTAGAACAGTCACGTAAAGATATATGCGCTATCTCAACACCACCAGCGGCACAACCCTCAACTTCAACGGCGCATCTCGAAACTTCTCCACAGCAAGCGTTAGAAGACAAGCTTGACCACCTAGTTCGCGAAGTTGCCGGACTGAAAGTACAACATAAACAGTACCGCCGTAATCAGCGTCCAGCTTCGCAAAATAATGCTTCGTACGTACACCCTAATTTTCGCGCGCGCACCGGATTTCGCCAGCCCGAATATTTGTCGAGCGGCATCTGTTATTACCATCGACGTTTTGGAGATTCCGCTTTTAAGTGCACCATCCCCTGCAATTATAAGAAGAGAGAAAACCAGGGAAACTGATTCCTGCGTTAGCTGAGGCGGAAACTAGCGCGTGGGATACCTCACACCGCCTATTTGTCACAGATCAACATACCAAGTATCAATACCTTATCGATACTGGCGCAAATATTTCTGTAATCCCAAAACCTAGAGGTTTCCGTGGACAAGCGACCTCATTTAACCTTTATGCAGCCAATAACAGCACCATACCTACTTTCGGCGAGAAGACTTTAGATTTAGAAATTGGTTTAAAACGGTCATTTAGATGGAGGTTTATCATTGCAGCGGTCAGTAAGCCAATCATCGGCGCTGATTTTCTCAAACATCACCAGTTGCTCGTCGACCTTTCTGGGCGATGCCTGATCGACAAGAAAACTAACTTGGCCATAAGAACACCAGTTTGTAAAACCTCGGAGCCAACCGTTCGCTCTATAGATCTGGAACAGAAATATCATCGCATCCTTAGTGAATTCCCTGACATTACTCGACTATCCTCGGTAAATTTTGCTCCAAGACACAACGTCGAGCATTATATTGAAACCACTGGAGCCCCCGTACATTCGCGACCCCGCCCACTGCCTCCCCACCGGTACCTCGCAGTGAAGAAGGAGTTTGACCATATGATCGAACATCAGCTATGTCGACCTAGTAAGAGTCCATGGGCAAGCCCACTCCACGTCGTACCTAAGAAAAATGGCGACATACGGGTCTGCGGAGATTATCGACGGCTAAACGCGGTAACAAAACCTGATCGCTACCCTGTGCCTCGACTAAGGGACTTCAATTATCAACTTCACGGTATGAACATGTTTAGTACTATCGACTTGAATCGTGCATATCAGCAAATACCTATGCATGAAAACCACATTGAGAAAAGTGCGATTATTACACCGTTCGGTCTCTTTGAATTTCCTATGATGAGAGAAGGTTTGAAAAATGCTGGCCAGACATTTCAAAGATTTATTCACCAAGTCCTCGCTGGTTTGGATTACGTTTTCCCATTCATCGATGACATCATCATTGCATCGAAGGATGAAAGTACCCACGAGGAACACCTCCGGACAGTCCTGCAACGACTGAACGAATACGGTGTCACGATCAATCCCTCAAAATGTGTGCTAGGCCAAGAACGCGTTAAGTTTCTTGGCTATACAGTTACCCCAGACGGTATTAAGCCACCTGACGACAAAATTCAAATTATTAATAATTACCCCAAACCTGAAAACGTTGAACAATTAAGAAGATTTCTAGGGATGGTTAATTTCTATCATGACAGTATTCCCAACGCAGCCCAGATTCAGACGCCACTAAATGCATATTTACATAACTGCAAGAAACGCGACAAAACTGTCATAGAATGGTCCGAAGAAGCTGAAAATGCATTTGAGGCATGTAAAAAAAGCATGAATAGCGCCGTAATGCTTGCTCATCCTTCCCACGACGCTCCGATTGCTCTCTTTTGCGATGCTAGTGACCAAAGCGCAGGAAGCGTTCTACAGCAACGCGTTGACCATAAATGGCAGCCGTTGGGATACTTTTCTAAAAGATTTTCAAGTGCTCAACAAAAATACAGCACTTTTGATAGAGAACTTTTATCTATTTACATGTCCGTGAAGCATTTCAGGAAAATATTTGAGGGTCGTGAGTTAATTATTTTCACGGATCATAAGCCGCTGACATACGCACTTATGAAAACGTCATCCGAAACTGAAACACCTCGCCGCACTAGACAACTGCTGTTTATCAGTGAGTTCACAAATGACATCCGGCATGTGAGTGGTCAAGACAATGTGGTTGCAGACGCTCTGTCACGGATCGAGACGATCACCACGCCCTCACTGCTTGACTATGAAAAACTCGCAGAAGCTCAACAAACAGACACGTCTATCAAGCATTTACTACTTAAAAAGAATATACATTTAAAGAAGATCATTTATCCAAATTCATCACACCCAATTTACTGTGAAATTTCGACATCAAACATAAGACCATACATACCAGAAGCTTTCCGTCGCACAGCGTTCGAAGCTGTACATAATATAAGCCACCCTGGTATCAGAACTTCGAGGAAAATGGTACAAAGCCGGTATTTTTGGCCATCTATGAATAAGGACGTCGGTTCATGGGCTAAAACTTGCATTAAATGTCAGCAATCTAAAGTACATCGCCATACCGCAAGCAACATCGGTACGTTTATACCTAGTGCTCGTTTCCAACACATTCACGCTGATATCGTTGGGCCTCTAAGTATCTCAACGAGTGGACACCGTTATCTGCTCACAATAATTGACAGAACTACGCATTGGCCCGAGGCAATCCCTATTCAGGATATTACAGCGGAAACCGTTGCTAGAACTATATATGAAGCGTGGATTGTACGTTTTGGATGCCCGGCTACTATTACGACGGATCAAGGCCGTCAATTTGAAAGTGAGCTTTTTTCATCACTGACCAAACAGCTCGGGATAGACAGAGTCCGTACCACTGCGTACCATCCTCAGAGCAATGGAAAAGTTGAGCGTTGGCATCGATGTTTAAAAGCGGCACTTACAGCCCGCCTCTGCGGTCGAGACAAGTGGGTCGAGGAACTTCCCACCGTGCTGCTTGGACTTCGGTCGGCGCTGCGCAGTGACTCAGGCGTCAGTGCAGCGCAACTGACATATGGTTGTTCTCTGCGATTACCAGGAGATTTCATTGCACCTTCAGCTTTTACGTCAGATTCAACCATACATTTCGGTTTCGTCCAACAGCTACGCCAAATTATCAATCAACATAAACCTGTGGAGAAGGTGTATAAGAGCAGGAAAAATTTTTTCGTGCATTCAGATTTACAGACTTGTAAATATGTTTTTTTGCGCGAAGACGCAGTGCGCAAACCGCTACAAGCTCCATATAAAGGGCCCTACCCAGTATTGAAACGTAACGATAAAGTCTTCACTATTCAATTACCGGGACGAATTGTCGCTGTGTCAATAGATCGTTTGAAGCCTGCCTTTACGATGAACCTCGAAGGAACTGAAGAACCTCACGATGAACCACGTGATGAACATAGTGGAGATTCTCCCGCGAAGTGTACCCGGTCTGGTCGCTCTGTCAGATTACCGGTACGTTTCGCTAGGGGGGGAGCCATGTAGCTACTGCGCACCTCTCCGCGCATGCTGGTCGGCGCGATATAAAAAACGTCTGCGTGAAGTATTGTCATTCTTGTCTAGAAATAAAATACGAATTGCATTTCTTTGATGTTTTAATCTTGGGCCCTTAAAACTCCTTTATTGAGATCGCTCTTTAGCGATAAGACCGCCTGTTGTTAAAATCTATTTTTTTTATAAGTTGTTATGTCTATTTGTTTCATGTTTTAAGGTGTGCAATAAAGAGTATTTGTATTGTATTGTATCTGATACAGAGTAATAGCAGCATTTTATCTGGGGGCATGAGAGTGCCCCCGCCAAGTCGAGCACAACAGCGGCACGGCCGTACCATCCTTTTCTCGAAGCAGTTTAGGCCATTTAATTTTCGACCCCCCTATAACTTCGTTGTGGATAAAACTAGAAGCCTGAATTTTCAGTAACCAAGCACGCATTGTATAAAAACGATATATTTCAAATTTAATTCAATTAGAACCACTAGTTTAAGATTTATAAGTACCTACTTAGTAAGTTTCTTAATTTTTCAGTTTTCTAGATGCACAGCTATGCTAGCAAGCAAATAAAGATTAATAAGAATGCCTGAGACTTGCCTCTACGAATCTCACCACTTTTTACGGTGGTAGAGTTTCGAGACTTGGTCTCTTTTTTACATGGAATGCTATTTATGGGATTTTCCATTTCCTCTCCCTGTAGGTAGATTAGGCTAGGGAGAGGCTACAATTCTGGCGGAGTCGCGGACGTGTGCGCAAGCGTTTCCGTGGCTTGTCTCCCAGAACCCCGTGGGGTTTTAGACGGTAGACCGGCCGCTTCCCGGGAGTCCGTCATACCCATCCTGCAGGTCTATCATGGGACGGCCGCCACATACTCTCGATTATTCTCGCACTATACCTCTAGTTCTATCTAAGTGTTCTAATAAGAGAGAGACGGATAGTGCGAGAAAAATCGAGTGCTCGCGTGCCGTCGCGTGATGGTTCCCCAGCCAGACGGGATGCGTAATTGAGCATTTCCCCACAAAAAAAGGGATAAGTTACAAAGTTATTTATCAGAGCCTTTATTTGGGGCAGATCATGTAGGCGGGTTAATAATGTTGATATAATGTTGATACCTACCAACGTGTTTGCGCGAGTTACGTAGGCAGAACGCGTTTCAAATTCCTAATAAGTAAAGCTCGGCGGTTACGTCACGTTCTCGTTCTTGCTCCTAATTAGGAGTGACCGTTAACCCGTTCATACTTTATCGACATAAGTATGTATCCTTTTCGGCAGCTTTATCTGTCAACGACATCATCATTCGCTTGTCCTTATGCCTTACTTAGGGCGGCGCAGCATGTTTTTTTCTTCCATACCTCTATCGCCCGTCAACTCATCACACACATATTTCCTGTTCATATCGTCTCCATCCAGTCCATCCACCTTTTTCTTGGTCTACCTCTACTCTTACAACCGTCCACATTCATACTTAATGCCCTTGTAGTAACATGACTATCATCCCTCCGCATAACATGTCCATACCACTGTAGGCGATTGGCTCTCAGCTTTTCAGTTATGGGTGCTACTTTCAGGCTTCCTCAACCTCAACCTTTATCTGTCAACGACAGCTGCAGGGTGCATAATCACATAACCTTTCAATCGCGTGTTAAGACAGACTGGACTTAACGCGCGTTTGAATATTTACGACACTACGAGTACTACGACGTTAGAAGGTACAGTGTACATACATATCGACCGTCATATTACAGTTGATATGGCTACAGGCAGCAACAGAAGTAGGTAGCTAGGCAAAAGAACACGCTCGTATATAATGATCTATTCTCATGTTAGTGTTTTATAAGTATATAAGTTACTAGCTTCTGCCCGCGACTCCGTCCGCGTGATACTCGGTTATATCGTAGCTCCATACAAACTTTCACCCCCCACTTCATCCCCTTGAGGGATGATTTTCGGGATAAAAACTATCCTATGTCCTTCCCCAGGACTCAAACTATCTCTATACCAAATTTCATCCAAATCGGTTTAGCGGTTTAAGCGTGAAGAGGTAACAGACAGACAGACAGAGACACTTTCGCATTTATAATATTACTAGCTTCTGCCCGCGACTCCGTCCGCGTGGAACTCGTTTATATCGTAGCTCCATACAAACTTCAACCCCCCATTTCATCCCCTTAGGGGGTGATTTCCCGGATGAAAACTATCCTATGTCCTTCCCCGGAATTCAAACTATCTCCATACCAAATTTCATCGCAATCGGTTCAGCGGTTTAAGCGTGAAGAGGTAACAGACAGACAGACAGACAGACAGACACACTTTCGCATTTATAATATTAAGTATGGGTATAGTATATAGTATAGTATATATTATGGATTGAACACATGACTCGCGTAGCGTAGGTACTTATGCTGCCGAGTTGCCGACTGTACGAGTAAGGTACTTAAATAACGCTCGTTCTAAAAAATAACCCTAGCCATTCAATAAGTAGGTGGTTTGTTCCTTATCTAATTTTCATTGTAGCAGCATCCCGCTTCCCAGCATGACGTGACGGGGTGTGAACGACCTCTGTTTATCGCTTTCATCAGCATTCAGAACCGTTCCACGGTGCAGTTGATTGCTGCGGATATTATGCTAAATTAGCGTTGATGGTGTTGATACGAAAGGAACGAAACGTATAAAGTTAAACCTACGTAGGTATTATACTGAGTGTCTAAACGAGGGGCTCAAAGGACCATGGGCAGAAATGTCCCCCCCCTCCAACAGAAATGAAACATGTCTCATTTAATAGATCTTAGCAACCAGATGATTTTTTACTATGACGAGGATCGCCATATTTATGGGGTTTTCTTGGAAAACCGTGTTTTGTTTTTACATATTTTTAGCCCACTGGCTGGATATAACTATAT
Organism: Epinotia ramella; assembly: GCA_947578815.1. NCBI lineage: Eukaryota > Metazoa > Arthropoda > Insecta > Lepidoptera > Tortricidae > Epinotia > Epinotia ramella. Next base: position 25,360,085 of record OX388204.1, on the reverse strand, counting down.
TCATACATGTTGTCTTTTAAAGAGTCTCTATAGGTAACTTATATTAAATAATATTTTTAGCCGAAACTATTAAATAATATAAAAGGTTTCTGTCCTAAATATATATTTGTGAAGTATTATTGTTAGTAACATAATATTTTTTCAACCTTCTCTTTGTAACTTTCAATGAGATGAGCAAAAAATATGTAAAAACAAAACACGGTTTTCCAAGAAAACCCCATACATAGGGCGATTCTCGTCATACTAAAAAATCATCAGTTTGCCAAGATCTATTAAATGAGACATGTTTCATTTCTGTTGGTGGGGGGGGACAGTGCCCATACAAATTTGCCCATTGTCCTTTGGTTTACATAATAAACTATACTTACTTAATAATAAATCCAGACAATACAAGCATAAAAAGTTCAAAAAACTGTATCCCGACTACAGAAAACTAACTGTTGCGAACTCTTTAGATTGATACAACAAAATCGGTTCAGTATCTTCAACGCTACGGTGGAACACACGTAAATACAAACATAGACTGCTAATACCAATGATGTAATATAATAAGATTTAATTGCACTCAAGTACTTAAACATGGACCCTGGAAGTATGCAGGTGTAGCAACAATCAGATTTTACTTATACCTACTAGGTACATATCTACTTATATAGATAAAACCACACAAATAGTTCCATAGTGCCATAGGAACTGAAAATGGAGCAAGGTATCCTTTATGCATAATTTACTTTAAAAACAAAGTTTTAACCGACTTCAATTTAGTACTCCGCCAAGCCACGAGAACATTTCCACATTTCTTTTCCAATTTACCACATGAACTGATTTCCGAGATCAAATGCGTTGATTATTAGAGAAAAAAACCGAATCGCTGTATGTGGCCCGATAATATTTGAGGACTTCCGTCGATTCCACAAGGATCACCTTTGGCACTTCATTAGTTGCTATTTCAACGGAATCTTATCAGAATCTGTAATATACGGAATTGATGTATGTTTATTTGTATGCGTTATGTGTCGTATGTTTATTATTAATGTAATTGTGTATGTTATAAGTTCGGTTACTTCTAATTTTGCCACCTACCTATTTTGTAATTTTTTGTTGCTACTTCTCCGCTACCTAAAGGTTGTCTGGAAGAGATCGCTTTTTAGCGATAAGACCGCCTGTTGTTAACATCTATTTTTTTATAAGTTGTTATGTCTATTTGCTTCATGTTTTACGGTGTGCAATAAAGAGTATTTTTTAACCGACTTCAAAAAAAAGGAGGAGGTTCTCAATTCTAAAAATTTTTTGGGGTAGGTAAGTAACTACTAAAGTGGGGATGTAATTTTTTTTTGTCGATAATCTCATATTTAGTGTGGGGTATCGTTGGGTATCGTTGGATAGCTTGTTCAAAAATATTATGGGTTTTTAAAACGATTTTTCAAATTAATGATTCGTTTGCGAGATATTTGTTCGAGTCATACTGTGTCCCCTGCCGGCTAAATGCTGCTACTGGGAATGTGAAAAAAGGCCAACTTTCGTACAAATTCGGCCGACGCGACGCAACCATTTAGTTGGCGCGCGCGTGTCGATGTAACTAAGAAAGACAGTTAACTACTGAACCCTACCCTGCGCGTGGCCCGACACGCACGATGGCCGATTCTTTTGTTTAAAATCACGTACTTAAACACTTTGGAGGTGGATTCATTTTAACGTTGGATTTGTTGCTCTATCCTTCATTGGTACGTAAATAATAAATGAACCAGCAGATACTATCTTTAGTACATACGTGAGAGCTAAAACTAGCTCAGTCACCGAGTTAGATGGCATTAAAACATTCTCACAGTCTATAAAATTAAATTCCTAGCGTGGGAGGGCTACCATATAGAAAAATACGAGCCAATTTAAATTAACATGCGTCGTTAGAAACGCGCAATGTAATATACGGTTAGATACGTTATAAGCTCATAGTTAGTTAAGAGAACAAAAGTAAATAGGATACCATAAGTAGATAGATTCGTGTGTGAAAACAGAAGTGAAACTTATTTCAACAGAAAGATACAATACAACATATTTTATTTGTAAAAAGAACAAACATCAAACATACAAAAATGCCCAAGTACAATTACCTAAGTAATTACTCAATTAGGTAGGTACGATTTCTATCTACTACACCGAAGTTCAACTAGATCACATACAATTAATCCTTCGTATAGTGAACCTAGTTCCTAATAGGTGTGGTGTAGCTACTTCGTAGTTCGTATAGTGACTATAGTGTAGTACCTACCGAGGACTTGTTTACTTTTATAACATTAGGTCTAGTTATAAAAGTAAACAAAACAAAACTCTTTTTCTAAATAACGGTAACGGATCATGATTATTCGTGATGCAGATGAGGTTATAGCGTGAATACGATACTTTTCTGTACAATTCGATAGCGATGATATTGTTCCGATGCCGGTGCCATGACGCTGCGAACAAGGGACGCGTGATTTGTAGTGCTGCATTAGATGAACGATAAGAAACTTAGACACAATCGTGACTGCAAAGAGATTTATAAACCGCACTTTCCAAGTAGGTACCTAAGTTCTGGGTATCTTCGCACCACCACACTGTAAAGCAGCAAGAATATTCTTATTAGGAATTTACGAAGGAATTTAAGTAACTGTTTCGATAGTATATCGTGACTTCTATAAAAGTTATTGACGCACTTATTACGTCATAGTAATTTGGTTTAGACTGACTTACAAAAGCGCGGCTCGTGGGTTCGAATATGGCTTGAAGAAACTACAATGATATAGCTTCTCCGAACTTATGTAAGTAATGGAATCGCACTACTAAACCACTAATCAAAGTGTATTTACATGCCGTTTTAGCACAGATTTGGCGCAGGGAGATTGGCAGGACTCGAGGTAGTAAGTAGATAACTACATTAACTACTCGAAGGAACACTGATCTTAATGCGGCGGAGCGAGACGTGAGCTGTCAGGCGACTATGGAAACGCTAAGTCGCTAACGCCTGTAGAATCACCCATAATAACACGCATTAATAACAAAGCGGGAACAACTATCTCGTCTATAGGTACATTAACAAGGCCTTAGGCTGCTGCTGATGATTCAAGATATAAATACTTAGCATATTATAGGGTTGCAGGCGCACTACAACATTTGCGATCACCAACTCTTATTTTAACCAAATGACATGTGCAGGGAAGAATTTAAAAGTGAGCAGACGCGTGCACGGGGAATCATTTCTAAAAATAGTGCCAATGACTGCGTTCCCTTTCCATCATGCTTCCTGCGGCTCGGCTGTGAGCTGACGTTAACAAATGGATGGTAAAAGTGTGGGGTAAAAGCATATTAAAAGCTTTCTTGGGGGAATGATGGCCACTGTTTACATTATTGCAGGAGGGAAGGGAGACTTCCAACACGCCTTCATTAACAACACGGCTTACTAGAACCATCGTAATTCTTGGAAATATAGTTAATTCGTATTGTTATTGAACCCTGTCTACGAATTATTTTCGTAGTGTAGTTTGTGTATGTGTAGGTACACCTAGTTGAATCCGAGTCCTAACTAGATACATACTTATTAGTTTCTTAAATCCATCCTCGTAGCGTTCGTAGAGATTATAAGTTCTATAGGTTTAACTTTAAAACATAGAGACCTATGTCACATGCACCTAGCATCGCTAAAAATAGTGCAGTGGCGTAGGTATATAAACATTTAAATTAAGCAACAAATATCGTAAATAAATGCAGCTGTACACCGTTGGCCGGTATGGGCGGACCTAGAATCTAGATATTCACACGACTCAAGATACCTATTGATCGTGAGAGATGGCGCTTTTTTATATCTACGGCGAGAAAAAGTCGACAAACAGTTGCGACCACAACACTCACAGAGAGTCCACCGAACGACTGAAAAGAAGAAGATACTTTAGGAACCTACTTAATAGGTAAGAGAGTACCTACTCTTTACTTTGATTATATGAACGTACATACCGACTTACAAACCTTGCTAGTTTGAACTTTTTTCTAATACAAATTATGACACAATCTGAAGTGGGTCTAAAAAAAATTGGACAATTTACCAATCGTCATCATCATCATTATATCAGCCGAAAGACGTCCACTGCTGGACATAGGCCTCCCCCAAAATACCAATACCATATTTACCAACAAAAGCACATCGCGCCATTTCAAAGAAAGAATGACTCAAGACAACTCTAAGATTATTGATTGAGGAATACCTACCCCACGCGCCACAGCCTTGAGACTACCTACCTTGAGACTTCTAGTAATAACACTAATAAGTGGAAATGGCTCACGCTTTTGATGTCGTTTGAATGAGCAATATCAACCTACATATAGTATGTAAATAAAGTATTTCATCAAACACATATTTGGATGTTTTTGTTCTCAGTTCAACTTAAACGGTGACTCATGTCTTCAAGGTTCAGTTAGTCCAGTCTTAGGGGACTTCAATGGAACCGTGGACATTGTTATGAATACAATCACGATCCCCTTAAAACGATTAGGTAGGTACGAGATGGCGATGGCCCATCTAAACGGTGTGAATTAGTAGCTTTTATTTAAATTAGGTAACTAGCTAGGTAATTTGACTAATTTGCAATCACATTTATGGAAGTGTTTTTAGAGTGCAGTTCTTGGTCCATTGTGTTCTGTACCTAATTTTGTGGTGTGGTAGAGGTACCTACTTGAAGCCATCTAGTACGTTTTAAATAAAATATATGTGGGTAGATACATATAGGTATAGGTACGCAAATACTAACACGACTCATATTTCTTGGACCGTTAGGAAGTTTTAGATATTTTTAGCTGCTTTATTCTGGCATATTAATGCTGGTGACTGTACGGTATATTATGCCTATTATGGACTATATGTTAAATCCTAGTGTATAGTCCAAAGTCGACTTACGAGTCTTACGACTAAGGCCTCTCACAGACTGGAGCGGCCTGCGGTGGCGGTCAATAGTAGGGTAGACTCGCATTATTTGGTGATACGCCTAATTCGGTGAATAGGTAGGTAGGTACATGTTTTGAAGCACGCTACCGAATGAAGCTGACGAACTCACCGAATTAGGCGTATCACCAAATAATGCGAGTTTACCCTAAGTTTGACATCTAATGACAAGTTTACTATTACTACAGCCAATTTTGTCAAACAACACCTAGAACTCTTTACAATAACTGATAAAGAAACAACTAGACCGCAGAGAAGATATCGCTTGGCATTACCGGCAAATAACAAATTAGCTCTTAGACACAAAAGCGCCCATAACATGTGCATCAAAATTTACAACAAATTGCCGACATCTATAAAATCTTTATCTGACCCAGAATTTAAAACTAAATTATATAAGTTATTGTGCGAACACGGTTTTTATAGTATCAAAGAATTTTTTGAACACAAATTTTGATGGACAGGTTTTTTGCATGTTTTCGCATGTTTTTTTTTGTTGTTTTCAATATGATACCATTCTTTCAATTTTTTTAAGGTTAAGACATTTTTTTAATATATGAATTTGATTTGTATTGCTATTCCTCCAATGTATCTTGACTTCATCCTATTTTAACTCATTTGTATTATTTCTCTATTAATGTAATTATGTTACTTCTTATCTACCATTTTACTTTTTATTTGATTGACATGTTTAAATTTAATTTGATTGACATGTTTAAATTTAAATTAAGAACTGTATTCACAATGTTTATTTATTTTTTACCTAATTTTATTTTAACTTATTTGTAATGTTGATTTTGATATCAGATTGACATATTTTAATTTTGAATTTTAGTTTTAATTGGACTCATTAATTTTTATATTACAATTCTTAATTTAACTTATGACATTAAATTTTCACATGCCTGTTTTGGCGAAACATATTTAGGGACGCTAATTGATTGTAACATCTGTATGTACCATATGTTTCTGGTGAATAAACGACATTCATTCATTCATATTGTCCGCCGCGGCCAGGGGCCCATTACTCAAAAGCTTGTAACTTGTAATACAAGCGGACGCATCTTTTCCACTCCTTCTGGTACAAAGTGACTTCCGCTTGTATTACAAGTTACAAAGCTTTTGAGAAACGGGCCCCTTGCAGGTCGCGCCAGTGCAAGTGTGATGCGGGCTTAAGGCATTTGTTTTTTTTTCTTCTAATAATATAGCAGGTAGGGGTTATCTCTTTAAATAAGGTACAGGATGAATACCTAGTCCAACTTTGTTTATTGTTTAGAAGTAATCACTAATCAAATTACGTAATATGTAAAAGCTTCAATTACTATTAAGCACTCTACCTACTCTACTATTTTTTTTGCATAGGATAGTATCAATCCTCTCTAACAAAGGCCTAGGTATTATTCGGCGTCATCTTCGTATTCAAGTACCTACATGAAGCACAAGCTCATCAAATGACGAATAGTTAAATGAAACGACGACAGACAGCAAAAATATCTCAATGAATAATCCTCAAGAAGAATGCCTTAAGCAGAAGTGTCAGAACTAAATGAAATGATTCACCGTCCAGATACCTAATTACGTAGTGGCAACTACTAGCACCCTGAGGTGGCGCCTCGCATCATGGGAGAACCACGGGGTATACCTACATGACAGTCCGTCGAAAGGAAAAGGCGGGAGGGTCGTTTGAAACTTATACCATCTTATAACCTTTTTGATCTAGACGGTAAATGAGCCACGAGCCACAACACAACTGCCACAAGCGCTCAACCAACGTTCGTGGAATGGAATGAGCGAGAAGCAAAGTGTGGGTCGAGCGAGTGACGTTGCGTTGAGCGGGACCGCGGGCGTTCGAACATGAGGCTATTTAAAACTGTGCGCAGGCCCGTGGCGCCAGTCGACAACTAATGATCAGTGCTGCCTTGTCTGCCGCCGGTGCATAGCGCGAACTGTGTTTGTACAACAGTGTTTGTTTAGTTCCGACAGTTAAAACCTTGAAGATGGCTGATAGTGGTCTTAAGAGAAACATCCCCATCAAGCTTGGTGACTTTTCAGTCATCGACACAGAGTTTTCGAGCATTCGCGAGAGATTCGACGCCGAAATGAGGAAGATGGAGGAAGAAATGAGCAAATTCAGATCGGAACTCATGAACAGAGAGAGCAACAATTTCTTCAAGAGCACAACAAGGTATTTATTACTGTAGTTTTTAATACATACCAATATAATAGGTACTAACTAATATTTTGCAATACCTAAATATTGAGTAAAAATGTACGAGATTCCAATTGGAAAAGTTTAAAGTGCCGCAATAATAATTTTAATATTTAAAATTGTTTCTTTATCAATTCTATAAGTACCTACCTGTTTGTACATTAAATGCATAAATAATGAAATATTATTCGGTGCCAATATCTACATAGGTTATCACAGCATTTTTACCCCGTGGAAGCAGGCCGCGTATTTTATTATTCTGATAGCGACCGGCCCACGGCCCGGTTTTCCTATAAGGGAATCTCGAATTAATGAGTTTGGGGGTTTTGCAACGCCCGCCTCGGGCCGGCCTCGGCGAAGGTATTTCAAAAGGCATTATTCGGGACCGCTCCGCGGAACGGCATCTACTGCAGACATCTCAGCCGCCTCCATTTAAAGCGTGCAACGATACGTAAGCCCGACGCGGGATGATGTCATAAATAGAAATAGCCGGCGCAGACTTCCACCGAGAACATTGTTGCTAAAACACCGAACCGCGCGAAATTGTAAACATTATGTAAATCGGTAACTATGACAAAGGTAGTTTCTATCCTTATAAATTACATAACGACAGCTTTGGGTTTCTGCTTCAAGTCTAGATTTACCTACAGGTAACATCGAAATTAAATTGTAAAGAATTTACCTAATGGCACATGTCAAGTGATGACGACACGTCTTCTTGATAACAGTAAAAACTATATGCAAAACGCCATACGGTCCGCAAAAAACTAGCGGAGCGACCAGCATGGCTAGCACGCGACGGCGCGCGAGCTCTCTCGATTTTTCTCGCACTATCCGTCTCTCTCTTATTAGAACACTTAGAAGAAGAGGCATAGTGCGATAAAAATCGAGAGTATGTCGCGGCCGTCGTGTGCTAGACGTGCTGGCTTCATGAAAACCGGTTTATGCCTTATGGTAATGTTATCGAACGGCGATTGGTAGGCGGCACATAATTTACGGTGTAGGCGGATATTTAAATGACGTAGCACAGGTTTTAATGGCTGAAGTAAGTATTGTGTTTGTGCACACATGAAGTTACATGACCTACTTGGAGCGAGCCGGTGTTGTTCCAACCTGGCATCTGACGCAACTCAATATTTACTCAACTCAAGTCACGAATCCGCGAATAAGAATAATTCCGTTTTCAGCGCGAAAACACTTACGAATTTGACATCTGGTAGTGTTGCTAGTGCTCTGTTTTTTTTTAATCTCGATTTTAGACTGCATTCGCGACGTTATAAGGCGTTACTACATCACTACTACAAGTAGGTATACTACGAACTGGATAAGAAATACAGTAACACCTTCACGCGAGTTCGGCAAAAGGTCGAATTCCTTCACTAGGACGAGCAAGTTCCAAAGAAACTTGACGAGTTGTTTGTCTCGTACTTCACGTAAAGGCACCGCATAAAATGTTTAATAATGAGACACTCAGAAGTTAAAGAATGTCGTCACCGATGACTTTGGGTTTCTGTACACAATGCGTGGGCTTGATGGCTGACGGCTGATCCGATCCGCCCAAGTTGACTGTAATAACCGCGTAGGCTGGACCCGTTTTTCTAATGCAACAAGCGAAGGGAACGCTGAGCCAACATCGCACCATAAATCAGTCTATACTAATTTGAACAAATAATTTAAGTTACCTATATGTTTACAAGCCAAATAAAAAGGCACTTATTTATTGCGTATACTTATGCTTTTATTATTTTGGCGTCTGTTCAGTTATTTATTACTGAGGTACTATTTACCTAACTGCTTTATACTATACTATAGCCTCATACATTTTATAACAATCACATAATAATTAAAGATGGTAACAACGTAAGTATGCATAACAAATTTACAAGAATGATTCTAAGAACTGAAGTCTGCAGCTATTAAACAGGCGAGCTCATAATAAACTTTTCATTCTTTTAAATTTGTTTTATGAGATTGGCAGTATTAACTAATAAGTAATATTGCTTTTTGCATGTCTTACAACTTTGAATCTGTTTCCTCCGGAGGAGGAGTAACCAAGTCTTCAGAGAGGTAAAGATTGACGATGGAATGGATGGATGGATTTGGGTAGCCTAACCACTGAGTTTTGGTAAAATTATTTGTAATTTATTAATAAATTCACTTTCTTTCTAGTATGCACAAATTTTAGTTCATGTATGTACGAGTATAGTTTCATATCTATTGTTATTGGCTAGTAACTTCACTTAATATAAATCGTAGGAGAGTAGCTAATAAGTATGTATTCATCGTTTGCATTTACACATTCATACACATCACGCCTTAAAAAAGAAAACTGCACCAATATGTTCCGGGAAATATCTATGTACAAACTTACTTAAAGATAAACAGACTGTCAAAGGCGTTAGAGTCCATGTTCCACCATTTTAGAGGATCCTGAAAACTGTTGATAATTTAATGGTGACTGTATCTACAATAAGAGGGCCAGTTTACTTTTTAAAAGGTCAGCAGATAGATTGGTAGATGTCGTATAAATAAATAAATCAATGAAGTGTAGTATAGTAGACCTACACGCTACGCTAATAATGTTAAGTACCTCGTGACGCTCTTACGTAATGGCGTTAACATTGCATGATGACAACTCAAGACTCGTACACTACTTGCTCTGTAATATGTTGTAGTGTTCTTGTTCTTGGTGGTAACATCGCCTGATCTCCCAATGACACGCTGTGTTGAGAGTAACTAACTAACTCTCAACACAAGGAATCATCAAATCATTAAAGGGTCGGCAACGCGCTTATGAAGTTATGACTCTTTTGCACGGCTATCACAAGACGGCGCGCGAGCTCTCTCGATTTTTCTCGCACTATCCGTCTCTCTCTTATTAGAAAACTTAGAAAGAGAGGTATAGTGCTATTGTGATAGCCGTGATGGAGCCTATAGGTAAAGTATTTTGCGTGTGGCACCACTGTCTATTGGTAGTTATACATTTTACTAGTTATAATATATGCATTTTACGTTGTCTGTTTGAGTTGTTTCTCTCCGAATTCTTGGCACGGGATGGTTGCAATGGCAACGCAATGAATTCGATCAGTAGCATGGTATAACAACACAGGTACTCTCTTCCGAGACTCGCGAACCACGTGACTGACACAAGCCTACGTCATCAAACGGCATTTAACAGCATGATGACGTAGGCTTGTGTCAGTCACGTGGTTCGCGAGTCTCGGAAGAGAGTACCTGTGTTGTTATACCATGATCGGTAGTGAAACCAACAGCTCAGAGAGCTAAATTCGTATTGAAAGATTTGTGTTATGTGTGTCCATTCGTGGCAGATTTTATAGAGACGATTGTTATAGAAACTTAGACCTGATTCGACCAAACCGGAATAAGGGCTTAATCTGAGTTTAATCATCAAACTTACGAAGTTACAACTTGTGTAGGTACGCACGAAAATAAGATTATATTGGTTTAATCTAACAAAGCGCTGACCCATTCTCAAATAGCATTTGTAGGTAATTGAAGTTAATTTCAATCGTTTATGGGAATACATTATACCTAGATATTTTAGTTCCCTTCTATCCGATTATTACACTTAGTTAATACCTAAGCTATACCGACAGAAATTCCTCACAATTAGTGGGTTAACAAAGTCTGAACGTAGGTACCTATGAATTCATTATTAGTCCAAGTGGGTAATTTATGAACAAGGATAATAGTGCAAGTAATGCAATGTCCTTGGACGCAGCCTTGATCGTTCTCCACTTGTTTAGTTATAATGGCTAAAGATAAAGACACGCTGAGACGTCTTTTAAATAACAATAATCTCTTAAGTATTCCACAATTGACTGACATATCACGATGCAAAATGCAAGCAAGATGCAGATAGATATCTATACAAGGACGCGAATGCATTATAACATAACCTAACAGAGCATCGCTGGCAGATATATCGGAACAAAAGAGGTGACTAAACGCCAATATATGTCAAGGAGTTGAACAGTGCATGCTCAGATATTTTTGGGGACCCTGAGAGTACAGATATACTCGATGAAATTAAAGAAAAATATACTTAGGTTTGCCATTTTAGGCCGGCCCTTAACGATCAATTAAACTCCACAAAATTACGAATTGTTATTGATAGTATTGAAGATTGCGCAATGATTGAACAAAAATTTGAGCAAGTTTAATTTTTATCACCATCTTATTTTATTGGACCGTCTTGGAACAGTATTGCACATTATTTTTAGTCTATGTTTAGCCGCCACGAGGACGCATCAAAGTTATTGCGCAATTTGCGTGATAATATTGATCGTTTGATCCTAAGGGGTAGGTCAATTATATTGCTCCATAACAATATTGTGCAAAGTTATTGTAGGTCGGCCTTAGAGCACATTTTTAAATTCAGATTTTTCTTTTAATGTAGACGCTCAACTAAACCTCTGAACAGTCTGAACTTGCAATGGTCATAAATCGTCGGTAATATTCATAAATTTCATAATGCATTTTTATAACTTCCCTACATTCGAAATGGCTATTATTTGTAATAGAACCCCGCCAGCGCAATGGAAATTGCATTAGCTTGAAAACTGAATTGAAAAATTGATGACCAGTGGAATTCTTCGCGGACATCGTGGGAATCGATGCGAGGGCAGTAAATGCCACAATGGATACTACTTATTGATAGCGTTATTGGTCACAAATTAGATTGAATGGTGCGCTAACGCCGATGAGCTCACGTTGACACTGGCCTTGGATCTGCAGTCGTGCGCATGACATCATTATTTGCGCTAAATCAAACATAAAAAATAACTTACACAGAAATTGGTCATTTTGTCATGAACATTAAGGAAGGATAAATTTAATTTAACCAATACAATGCAGTTGCAAAAGCAACATTTTGAGAGGAAATATATCTCATAAAATTAATAATGATGTCTTTCTAGTTTTTGTCCAGTAGGTACCCTCTTCGTACAAACAGCAGCAAAAGTAAGCTACGCGAGTCAAGTGCTCAAAACTTACACACGAAAACCTCTTATGTCAACAGCTACTTCTGTTGCTGACTACATACCTATATAAAATATATCATAACGAACCTTCACTTTGATAATATTAGTAGAATGCAAGTAGGTAGTAAGAGTAGGTTCTTAAGTTCAATAAACTTTAGGTACAGTCGAATAAATACCCATTTTATTGAAACGCATGGTAATTGGGAAACTAGTCCATGTTCAAGTTAATCAATTAAAAATTAATTGACCGTTAGCAAATGGTTGTCGTGATAAAATGTCTGCATGTGAGCCTGTACTAGGTCGATATTTTTAATTCTTTTTCTAGGCTACGATTGCATGCACTTCATAATAAAACTATGTCATTACTGCAATGCTGTTTGTGTCCCTGATTACCACGTCGCATTGTATACCTACCTAATTACATGCCAGTTAATTAAAAAAAAAACAATTGAAAGCTAATAGTAGTCATAGTATGTAAAGTAGGTACGGGTACACGTGAAGAATTACATTAAACGAGACATTATGTATCTAGGTAAATATTTTTTTATATCGAAATTGTTTTGACTTCTCGTGGCATCGAAAAGTCAGCAAGAACTTAAATATTATCGATGTCACGGTTATCACACTTATTCGATTACAACAGACATGGTAATAATAGCTGTTGTTGGTACGCGAACATTCTGGCGATGACTCATACATTTACTTTGGTACGTTGGAATTCATCTCTTTACCAATGTATCAATTTTCATGCACGGTTTAATGTCTATAGAAATAGCAACATTTATGGTAATCGATAGAAACACGACATTATGAGTGTAAATTAATTTGACGCACTCTACCAAGAATTATCATTGATTATTCATAGGTGATTAATTGTAGTGATTGGTATATAATTTTACGTCACACCTGGCCATAATGCGAGTTATACCGCACGCTGCGCGTACGGTAAAACTCGCATTGTCGCCAGGTGAAGACGTAAATTAGTGTACTCACCACGGGCGGTAATTCGTAAAGCCCCAAAATTCACATTCACAAACACCTGCGATCTGGGCCATTCACGAATTCACCGCCCTAGGTACGTAATGTACTATTATGAGCCGGCGCACGGTTCTCAGTACTTTTAGCACCACTTAAATCACTAATCGTAAAACATACACGAGCCTGAAAAATCCTGATTTTAAAGTCCAATTTAACCTGTCCACAGCTCGACCACATCTTCACAGCACAGTGACAGCAGACAGCTGGCGGAGCCCAGCCACTGGGACAGTCTGAACTCGCCCCTCATCCAGGACGAAGGCGACGGCAAATCCCTCAAGCTCCGCTTCGATGTCAGCCAGTACACTCCAGAGGAAATCGTCGTTAAAACAGTCGACAACAAATTGCTTGTGAGTACAGTGTAGCTAGTTTACTTACCGAAACTTTTGCGGCTAGGCTATAATTAATTTTCACGGCACATTTTCGAAACACTGCAAACTGTGTATCATATTCCTTTATTCTTTTTCACACTCTAATGAAGATAAATTGTCTAGGAAAAACACGCTCGGTTTAAAATTTGGCTGAAACCTCACGGCAGGCAAATTGCCAACGACTGATATCGCTTTTATGCACGCAACAGAACATTTAGTTTCGTTTTATTGGGGTTGACAACTCGAATCGATCGTCATTTCTGTTTTAAGAATCTGACGTGACGCGAATTCAATTCCAGGTCCACGCGAAACACGAGGAGAAGTCTGACACAAAGTCGGTGTACAGAGAGTACAACCGCGAGTTCCTGCTGCCCAAGGGCACCAACCCCGAGGCGATCAAGTCTTCGCTGTCCCGGGACGGCGTGCTGACCGTGGAGGCGCCGCTGCCCCAACTGGCCATCACTGACCGGAGCATCCCCATCCAGAAGCACTGAGAACCTATCCAGCGGTTCAGCTTGAAAGCAGCTATTCCATACATACTGTTAATAATTTATTATAATTTACGTAATACAAATTATTTAAGAATATCGACGGGCGTAATTCTTAGTAACTTATGAATCTTTAGAGAATCTCTGTTAACACTTAACACTGTATTGGGTCACTTTATCTCGTGCTTATCCGGCAGTGTGTGCGCAAACTCGGGAGCGCTTCTCACAGATATTGCTTTCACTGTGATTGTTAGGAGTCCCGCATTCATGCAATGCATTTTGAATTGTTCTATTGAATATTCTTGAGAGTTGATTGTGTAATTTAAATTAAGCACTTTCTATGGAACCAGAAATTGTTTTAATTGATGTAAGGAGCTTAAAAGTGTTCATTTTACATTGCTGTTATACCAACATATATATATTCCTGGCCTTCTTGGTCAAACAACGATCTAACTGATTACATTATTGTAAGCCGACGACAACGGAATTATAAAGTGTCTTACCTGTACAGAAATATAAAGTCCATTTACTTAACATTAGACTATAAGAGCAGCCATAACAAGCATGTTTTGAATACACCAATTCAAAAGCTTTTAAGAAGTACACGTTTATAATTTAGTACAAACAGTTGTTATGAACGTTTTAGATGTCAATAAAACAGTTAAAATAGAGTTGTTCACTTATTTTTTGATCTAATATAGTTTTATGGTATCAAAGCTTTGTTCATGTTACGGGCATAGGGTTGCATAGTCTAAAACGAAAACTCCTATGTACGAATACGAACATTTCGAAAATCAAGTTTACTAATTGTTGTTACCAGTTGAACTAACTTCACCATTATTTAAAACAAAAATACATAGATACATTTACGCCATTATTCCCAAAAGGGGCAGGCAGAGCACATGAAACTTATGTTCCAGCGCCACTTTTAGCGTAAATGTGGGTATAAAAGATCGACAAAATCGACAATATTGTAGTGATAGGTTGCTAGCCCATAGTCAACTTTTACGACACCTACGGGAAGAAAGGGGGTGGTGAAATTCTAACCCGATACCACAGAGGGAAACAAAAAAATATTATAAAATATGATCATTTGCTATTTTAGGAATTAAGTGCGATAGCAATAAAAAGGAATTGTGTCCTACACCCAATTAGTGGGAGTTGTTAAACAATTAACTCGGTGTAACTGTGTGACGAAAAATGACGGATAAATAAATACTTAAATCATAAATACAAAAAAAGCAAGTATCACGAAGACGGCGAAAAGGTAATTCGTGTTCCATCCTTTTATTTATGGGAATTACTGGTGATTCAGAGGAAGTGCAAAAGACAGCCTAGCATTCAGAAACAGCAAACAAGTTTTATCATTTTTATATTCTTGAAAGAATAAAACCGGCCAAGTGCGAGTCGGACTCGCGCACGAAGGGTTCCGTACCATTATATATAATAATAAGTTACAATAGAATTTGTACGAAACTATTACTTCTTGAAGTACATTTTATAAGTTGGTCGACTATTACTCGTAAACGTGTAAAGCCTACTTAGCTGTGATAGTTTTCCTTTTAACTTCGTTATATGTACTACTACCATGAATTTTTTCACATATCCCAAAACAACCATTTAGCTAGCAGGGGGTGGGGACACTGGAGTCTAACAAAAATTAGCACTTTAAGGCTTAATATTTCACAAACGGGTCGTTTAATCGAAAAATTGTTTTCACAAACCCCCAATATTTTTAAAAGACCTATCCAAAGACACCCCACACTATGGGGTAGACGACAATAAAAAAAATCATCCCCACTTTACATGTAGGGGAGGTACCATAAAAAAAATGTTTTTCAAGATTTTATTTTACCACTTTGTCGGCATGACTAATATGTATATTCATGCCAAGTTACAGCTTTCTAGTACCAAGAGCCTCTGAGCTAAGCTGCGGACGGACGGACGGACGGACGGACGGACGGACGGACGGACATAGCGAAACTATAAGGGTTCCGTTTTTGCCATTCTGGCTCCGGAACCCTAAAAAGGTCGTGTTAAAGAAGTATATACTTAGGTTAAGGACCTACCTTACCATAGAGGTGTAGACTCAAAATTTATTTTATTAATTTATTATCACTTCAAAAGAAAGAAGGCAAAAACATATGCCTGATGACGAAGATCCCATTCAAATATCTCAAAAAATTACGAAGCTACAACCGTTTTAATGTTGCTTGTTATAGAGAAAACGCTCGCAGATCGTGACGTCCTGATCCTCGAGCGTCATAGTAAATGACAATCGTTTCATATGAAGGTGCGTTTTGCGGAAAAGGGATAGAACATGCCCCTTCTTAAAACTTTGGACACTTACAACTTAAACCTCTTGCGTTGCTTTTTTTCTCCATTTGACTACATTCTTAATACTTTTTCAAGAAAATACTTCATTGTTTATTATTTTATTTAGTGTTAAAAATTGTATGTGTTTCTTGTCAAGAGTAGTTAGGCTAGGTGCTTAAAAGGCAACGAGTGGCAATAGTTCAAACGGTCGATGCCTCGTCACTAATAAAATAACCAAGAGTACCAAGACCCCGTTTACCACCTTCTGTTACCAGCTTACCAGTGCCCGCACATCTCCGCCCGCGTGTTACATATAAGTAGCTTATATTATATGCCTATGTCCAACCGAAGGTTAATTTTATATACCTACTATAAATGTATTTATTTTTTTATATCGGATGAGTAGTTCTGGAGTCATTACAACATACAAACTTACAAAGCTACAGCACAAAGCTCCATACTCACTCACAAACTTTATCTCTTTACACGACTTAGCTACCCGCTAGCTACGCCGGCGGCTTCCGGAGTATTACAAAAACCGGCCAAGTGCGTGTCGGGCCACGCGCAGTGTAGGGTTCCGTAGTTGCCTGTCTGCCTTAGTTACATCGACGATGCATGCGTCGGCCGAAGAGGGGGGGACACATGACTCGAACAAAAATTAGGACTTTAAAGCCCAATATTTCGCGAACTAATCACTGATTTGAAAAATGGTTTTAGAAAACCCATAATATTTTTGAACGAGCTATCCAACACACCCCACCCCACCCCATGGGTTTAACGAAAAAAAAAAACATTCCCGCTTTAGGTGTAGGGGAGGTACCCTAAAAAAAAATATTTTTCAAGATTTTATTGTACTGTTTTGTCGGCGTGATTGATTTATATACCCATGCCGAATTACAGTTTTCTAGTAGTACTGGTTACTGAGCTAAGCCGAAGACGGACAGACAGACAGGCAGACGGACGGACATGGCGAAACTATAAGGGTTCCTTGTTGACTACGGAACCCTAAAAACGCGGTTCTGGGGATTTCCCATTACATACATACAAACTTATAAACTTACAAAATACAGATTTATTTTAAACTAGCTGCCCGGCCCGGCTTCGCACGGATTACCCGTTTTGCCGCGGTAAAAAGTAGCCTATGTTCATCAGGGATAATGTCGGCTTCTAATGGTAAAATATTTTTTCAAATCGGTCCAGTAGTTGCGGAGCCTATTCAATACAAAGAAACAATCAAATCTTTCCTCTGTATCAGTACTAAGGCCGGACTTAATGCCCTAAGGCATTTTCTACCAGGCAACCATAGAGCGAAACAGAAAGTCAAGATGGATTCAGTGAAAAAATAAACATGGAGAGGATAATAATACCAAACACTAACTAGTATTAGGTACGAGGTAAGCTTCAAATAACCCATATGATGACATTATTACGATTAGTATTGAGTTTTAGTGAGTTGAAGACTTGTTATATAGAGCGTCAACTCGGTTCATTGTTCGCTTTCAGTCAACAGTTAGCAGTGTTGCAGCCGTGACGTAAGCCGACGGAAGCGGATGTTGCCAATATCGCCCAAACAATCCGTCAGCCCACTTTCGACATACCTCCAAACAATGAGTTTTGCACGGCTTTGCGCAATAAGTAATTTACTAAAATACAAAGGTGATAATATATTATTTGCGCAGCTGTTTGTTTCGTCTCCTTTAGTTGTTGTATAAGTCATTAATATGACGCGTTTAAGAGTTTACCATGACGCTCAAACATTTCTTAGATCATGTAGTCCACGTCAAAGAGATGTATACATATCAGATACACCTTTAAGCGTAAGCTTAAAGGCTATTTGTTGACGCTCCAGAAATCAAGATCCTAATCCCCAGCACTGTGACAGCAATAAATATGCCAATTGCTAATTTTTTATCTAGTTTTTGTTTTTTAATGTGTACGGTAAATATAGATATTTTATTGAAGCTGCATCCAGGTAGTGTGTAGGTACATGTATATTATCTCACTTTAAGTATTTATGTTTATTTCTCTTTCGCCTGTCCCAATACTCCCAATAATGTAGATAGTTTATTTATTACATTTGTATGACGTTTCCGTGAGTCACCGACGGTGCTGGCTGAAAATCAGCGCTGCAGGTGTCTGACACCTCAGCATAATGCTGAGCCAGTGTCCGGTTCACTGCCGCAGAGACACAGTTGTTTCATGTTTTATCTGTTCTTTGATTATTTTATTGTTTAATATGTGTGTCCTGTGTGTTTGTGAATAAATGTATCTTTCTTTCTTTCTTCTTTCTTTCATATTCCGACTGAAAATATAATGTAGCTTAATAATCTTAAACCCAACTTGAGATACACTTACATCTCATATTAATAGGTGTAGGTACCTATAAAATTACAGTAGCAATATACCATCGGAAAAGGTAGTTTTACATACTCCATTTTTTTAGTAAGGCGAGTATTTTCAAATCTTTTTGTAATAAAATACTCAAGAAACATAAGAAAACGCTTAAAACACATTTTTTTATTATTATTATTTAATTTATCATGATACAAAAACATCGACAATACGCATGATGCCTCATGTTCAAATTGATAACTTAGTGATGCTAAATGGATAGTAAACCATCAAATTATCGTAATAAAGTATAAATTATAATTAAAATCATAAAAAGATATGAACCTTGAAAGTTTAGAAAAAATAAGCATTTTTTTTTACTATCCGAGAGTAATTTAAAAGCTACCAATAGAATTCTTACGCTTTTCTAGAAACAAAATTGTACGACAACTATGTACTTAAACGCAGTATTTCGCGACCGAAACAACAATTTACCTGATTTTCCATACTACGATTAGTACAAATATACAAATGTGACGTCACACTTGTATAGACACACAGTATGAAGCGTTTCGCGCTGCCGCCAGCGAGGTCAATCTTTATCTAAATTTTTTAGGTACCTATTTATGTTCTTTAATTGTAGTTGCTCCCATACAAACATTTGTTCCTCTCCAAAAACTGGTTCGAATGACGTCACAAAAAAATCTTAGTCATCATCCCTATTACAAAGCCTTCAACCGTGGTAACGCTACTTACTCACTCTTTGAGCAAAATGTGATACGCAAATACGACATTGCACAAAAATCATGTACAAGTGGAATAGCACCGTAATCTGCGACCGGTACTAAGTATCCAAAAAAACCTAGTAGTTTTCGTTTTAACTCACTACTTTTATGCGGCGATAACGTTTTTCACGCCAGCACGGCTAGCACGCGACGGCGCGCGAGCTCTCTCGATTTTGCTCGCACTATCCGTCTCTCTCTTATTAGACCACTTAGAACAAGAGGTATAGTGCGATAATAATCGAGAGTATGTCGCGGCCGTCGTGTGCTAGACGTGCTGCCATAGTAAAAGTTTAACTACATAGAATAACCTATCCGGTGACCGGTTAAAATTTGTGCGGAACTTCCGCGGTTGCGGATGCGAATGTCTGCAACATCCCTGACCTGGACCTTTGGAAGGCGTGCGCGGAGTCGGCGAAAATACGGAAAGGCCCTTTCGACGATTTGATGAAATAGATGCTGTCCTCCCTGTCTGTCATGGGGCACACAGCGGCATTCCAACAGCGACTATTGCCCGCTGATGGAATCTAGATGAACCCGGTTTTAGATGTATCATCTCATGACCATATTAAATACGGAGAGGCCCTTTCGACGATTTGATGAAATAGATGCTGTCCTCCCTGTCTGTCATGGGGCACACAGCGGCATTCCAACAGCGACTATTGCCCGCTGATGGAATCTAGATGAACCCGGTTTTAGATCTATCATCTCATGACCATATTAAATACGGAAAGGCCCTTTCGACGATTTGATAAAATAGATGCTGTCCTCCCTGTCTGTCATGGGGCACACAGCGGCATTCCAACAGCGACTATTGCCCGCTGATGGAATCTAGATGAACCCGGTTTTAGATCTATCATCTCATGACCATATTAAATACGGAAAGGCCCTTTCGACGATTTGATAAAATAGATGCTGTCCCCCCTGACTGTCATGGGGCACACAGCGGCACTCCAACAGCGACTATTGCCCGCTGATGGAATCTAGATGAACCCGGTTTTAGATGTATCATCTCATGACCATATTAAGCGAACATGCCAGCACCGATAGTCATTATGTTCTACTCTGAGCGCTGACAGCAGAATAATGGCCGCATCTTATGCGATTAGACGTCAGTCAATTCATTATACTAACCTTAATTAACGCTGAAAACTATTTGGTTCATTGCCAAGCTCGTCTACTCTGGTTTTAATTAGAGATGAGACGGTGTACAACTATGTAGATATAATACAGGTAGGTATCAAATATACCTCCTTTATGGGCAAGCGTAGGGAAACAAACGACACATTAAAATTTGGGGTATTTTCTAACTCTCTAAAGTACATAATATTCTGTTCCTTTCTTTCTTTCTTTTTTTTACACAAATCGACCTAGTCCCATAGTAAGCTCAGTAAGGCTTGTGTTATGGGTACTAGACGATATATAGAAAACATCCGTGACTCAGAAACAAATATTCATGCTCGTCACACAAATATTTGCCCTTACCGGGATTCGAGCCCAGAACCTTCAGCTTCGTAGGCAGCGTCACTACCCACTAGGCTAACCGGTCGTCTAACCTAATCTAACATAATAATATCATCATCCTCCTAGCTTTATTCCCGGTAGTGCCCCTAAGGAGCCCAGGGTTCGCTTTGACACCTAATCCCAAGATTTGGCATAGGCACTAGTTTTACGAAAGCGACTACCGTCTGACCTTCCAACCCAGAGGGAAAACTAGACCTTATTGGGATTAGACCGGTTACCTCACGATGATTTCCTTCAACGAAAAGCTAACGGTAAACATCTCTAATACATAAAATAATCTAAATCATAATCTAAGTTTATATATATAAAATGCAAAGTGGCAAATCCTGACTGATCTATCAACGCAGAGCCGAAACTAGTGAATCAAAATGACTTTTTTACAGTAGTCTATTTAATAATGTTTTTTTTTTGGATTTACGCGTCTTGATAGTTTCTATGACACCGAATGACCGAAGACAACATAAAATGATTTACCTATTTTGATGGTTAGCCAAACCTATACATCATAGGTGTAGGCGTGAATTCGTTACTTGGAGCAGACGTGACGAGTGCCATACTGCGCTGAATTAGACTCGACATATACACGTCAAGCAAAACGTCCGCGGTTAGAATTACGCTTGTTATTAAATTAGTTTGGCACTAATGTTTAGGTTAGTTAGGTCATCATATCATTGCGTGGGATTTATGATTTAAGCCTGGGCACGTCAGTCAATAGGTACTTATTTAAGAAGGAAGACGGGTTTAGTCATAGTTTTCCCGATTATAAAACAATCGTATGTGGATACTGTTTGTGAAGGCTTCAAACCGCACTGGGCTGGCGTGGAGAAACCATTCCCTCTCGTCCATGGAAGGAGGTCACTGGGACTTGATGATGATGATAACGATGATTTGATATACCCACCCAGCGGGCGTAAACGAGCATCGGTATTGCCCTCACTGGAGCTGGCCCTGTATTTTGCGTCCATTTTAATAACTGTATGTGGTTGCAAACCCTTTTAATAGCGATATAAGTTTTTAGTACGATTATGTAAAGCAGATAACGTCTAGTTCTTATACTGTGTATGTATGGCAATCCCGCAGATGGAATTACCCTCAGTTGTATTCTTTGTCAAAGTTAGTAAGTACGTAGTATGACGCACATGGTATGCGATGCGACAAGGCAGGAGTGGGAGTGCCGTATTTGGTGGCACGTGGGTTCGCTCTGTCACGCACGTCCCATGAGGCAGCATCCTCCTTGCCTTGTTGCATATTTTAAAGGGTGTCCGGTGAAAGGTTTAGATTTTTTAAAATTAATTATAAGTTTTTGTGAAAAAAATATATTTTGGTACCTACAGGTGCCGGCAAATAACTTGCGCAACGCGGGACGAAGTGAGGGGACAGCTCGCACGTACAATTCGCCTTGCGAATTGCCCCTCCCCTTCGTCCCGCGTTGCGCACGTTATTTGCCGGCACAAGCTTTTATTGCCGAATGTACTTTTCTGTATACCATCATCAACTACTTACCTATTGAGATGATTCAAACGAGCCCAAACTCAACGGGGTTACGTCGGTTAAATACTGAATTCCCATGGCCACCTTCTCATCAAACCAATCATCAGATCAGCTCGATGGTACCATAATATTGAATTGTCATCCAAACTATACTAATACCCAAAATTTCAGCTCAATCGGATAACGGCAAGTGATTGAAAAGTGGATTGCAATTTTTTACTAACAACTTACATACTATATATATACTTACATATAAGAACAGGTCAAGTTAATATAAAGCTTGTAAAAATTAGTTATAGAACAAAATTATGACTTACGATTAAAAGAGGACAAATAAATGCAATAGCAGCATCTCCTGCATTATTCTCGAATCGACCAGTAACGACAGGTGTTTATTTGGATAACCAACCGTAGAAACGAAAAACGGCTTCACTTTTTTATAAGTAGATTCCCCTTTTTGAATTCCAGTAGGTCACATTAATCATTAATAGCGTAAAAGCATGATTATCACTGACTCACGCAATGATTTAATATAAAAAAATAGGTAAATACGTTGTCTAGGTGAAATTCCGTGTTTAAAAATGGCCACCAAATCTGACAGCTGAGACGTCCATTGACGACGCGACATTGAGGCAAAGGTCATACAATTGGCTGAGTTTTAGTGTGCCACTTTTGGAGTGCTTATAACCTATCTACCTCTTTTTTATATTACATCAATGGACTCACGTTTCATATTGGAAAAAATATCCAGAATGTTCAAAATACCTAAACACCGATTAACATGTCCTCATGAAACTAGCAATTCTCAAAAACATAAATCTTCCGGACACCCCGTACCATAATCAACCGTATGAAACAATGAGATTAACTTGAACATTTTTTATTATTTCTTAACAAAATTAGTAAGCATGTACCTCAAGGCCAGGCCGAGCGAACAGAACACAAAAGCTTGTTTGGTATAGCATAAGACTGCTTCCTGTAACGTTCGCTCCTGTATCAGGTCTGCGGGTTTTGGGTTATTCTTGTTCACCTGCAATAAATAAGTTTCTATCAATAGTGTAGTTTTCGAGGCAGAGCGCTTTTTGTCCACTAAGTTTTCTTTTCAGCTTTTTCTGATGCTAAAATTAAGGCTCCGTCTGATTACATGCGGAAGTGAGATGCAGCAAATAGGGGTGTGTCTAAATAAAATAATCAATAATGTCATATTTTCTCGAAAAGGGATTAAAAATGTAGTCAAATGAAGAAAAAAACAACGCAAAAGGTTAAACAATCACGAAGTTATAAGTGTCGAAAGTTTTAAGAAGGGGTGTGTTCTGTCCCTTTTTCGCAAAACGCAACTTCATATGAAACGATGACGCTGGAAGATTGTGACGTCACTTATAGACAGCAACGTGGCGTGCCAATCGTGGTTGGCGCCGCCGTCGACGCGGCCCCCCGGCAGCATCCCGTAATGCCGGCTGTACACACTGGGCCAACGTTGGCGCGTGAGCAGGATGCAGCTATGCAAACGCATGAGAACGAAATATAGCCCTCTTCCTCTAACGCATAGCTGCATTCTGCTCCGCGCCAACGTTGGCCCAGTGTGTACAGCAGGCTTTACGTATAACGTGACGTCACACACTGTTTGCGTTTTCTCTCTCTAACAAGCAATATTAAAACGTTTGTAGCTTCGTAATGCTTTGAGATATCTGAATGGGATTTTCGTCA
Organism: Epinotia ramella; assembly: GCA_947578815.1. NCBI lineage: Eukaryota > Metazoa > Arthropoda > Insecta > Lepidoptera > Tortricidae > Epinotia > Epinotia ramella. Next base: position 25,335,859 of record OX388204.1, on the reverse strand, counting down.
CTAGACATATTTTCTCGTCTTCTTTTTTTTGGAGTAATAATAATTTTCGAGTCTACACTCCTATTGCGTGCGGGCTAGAGAGAGTTGGAATGCACGGAACGTAATGAGCAATGTCAGACCGGACTACGGGCGAGTTGCACCAACTTGCGATTACAAACCGATCTACGTTATGGCACAAACTTTCCATACATTCAGATTTTAAAGGACGCCTCTTATGCCCGGGCCACACTAACGAGAAATGCCATTAATTATCGCGATAATGGACGTTCTCAGTACGGCCACACTACGATTATCGTGATAATTAATGGCATTTCTCGTTAGTGTGGCCCCAGCATTACGATTACAGACAGTTTGGTGTAACCCACTCTTATACTACATCGGTATTATTATTATAATTATTGCTAACCGGTCGAGAACAACGGCGTACCGTGTATTTAAAGGAATATTCTATCAGATACAGCTCAGTATTATTACAGCATCTACTTGTTTATTACTCTCACTTACAGAACCCTACATTATTTGAATAAGATTAACTGTTTGATAGAATGCTCCCTTATATGCACGTTACAATATCTATGGATACTAACATAAGTTTGCCCTAGCCAAGTATTAGCCAGCCATATCAGAGCTCACAATAGGGCAATCGTTCTTCCAACAGTGGCAGAAGTCTGACGTTGTGGAATAATCGCTATAAACCGAACGATGACAAGAATGGCTTACCTTCACAAGAATACCTCTCATAATTTTCATCTCGCCCCTAATATTGTTAATGTTTGCAAGCATTTTATTTGCTGTATTTTTGAATTTGGAAAGCAAGGGCGAGTCCGGCGGCTCATATTTTATCTGATCCTGGACGCGCTTGTACTCGCGCAAAGCGTACCGCAGCGTGCAGTCTAAGATGTAAATCTGTTGTAGATGTGTCCCCAACGTCGTTAAACAGTCTAGTACGCTGAAAAATAATACAGTTTTATCGTAAACTACCCGCGTAATTTATTTAATTATTTATTTAAGGATTGCCAACGGAGTTCACAATGTTACATTTTATGTGGAAACATCAGTACCTTATGTATGTCTAATTGTGACCCTAATAATAGGCAACCACGGCATGCGTTACAATTTTTACATTAATGCACTAAACTATCTAGGCTTAAAACTAAATCGGTCGGACTATTGGTTCAAGGTTCAACAACAGATCCCTGATTTTGCATTAATAAAGACAACCCAGCACGGCTATCACAAGACGGCGCGCGAGTTCTCTCGATTTTTCTCGCACTATCCGTCTCTCTCTTATTAGAACACTTAGAACAAGAGGTATAGTGCGAGTAAAATCCAGAGTATGCCGCGGCCGTCTCATGATTGACGTGCTGGCGGAGCTGCGGAATATAAAATTGCCTATGACCATCCAGACCCCGTATCTTGGTCGGCCTTATCACGCGATAAGTGACAAGATAGAGTGTCCGTCACTGGCTGACACAGTTCGATGGAACGAGACGGACGCTCTATCTTGTCACTTATCGCGTGATAAGGCCGACCATGATACGGCGCCTGAAGGCCCATTTAATAATCTGGTGTAAGAAATTATGAAATCACATGAGGATTCCGGAGGTTGCCCCTTACAACCCCACACTTTTCCTCTTTACAATTTTAGTATACATAGATTTATTGTACAGCAAACATGGCGGAGCTAGCTTCTTGCCGTACGAATGAATAACAAACAGTACCTACACATACTCGTAAAAACATAAATTTTATTTACTAAAAAAAGCGACAGTACCGAAGCGTTTCATGTTAGTGGAAATTGCATCAAAATCGATCACTTAGTTTCCAAGATGATCGTACGCGCTTATTAGACACCCATGAGTTTGGTAACTATACTGGGACTGTGCGTAGAGACGCAAAAAAATACCTATCCATACTAATATTATAAATGCGAAAGTGTGTCTGTCTGTCTGTCTGTCTGTTACCTCTTCACGCTTAAACCGCTGAATCGATTGCGATGAAATTTGGTATGGAGATAGTTTAAATCCCGGGGAAGGACATAGGATAGTTTTCATCCTGGAAATCACCCCCTAAGGGGCTGAAATGGGGGGTTGAAGTTTGTATGGAGCTGCGATATAAACGATTTCCACGCGGACGGAGTCGCGGGCAGAAGCTAGTATGACATAATCCATAGTTGAACAATATTTCGAGCCGTGATTTTGACACGGGAAGGTGGCGCTTCATGAGGAGTAATTGCCCTTCTTATTTGCGACGTACGTATCACTTCATAAATAAATAATATTTTAACATAATATACATAAACTAGTAGCTCTGTGAGCAGTAGAACTTGCGAGCGTCTTTCCTTAATTTTTTTTTGGAAAAGCTGAATTATGAAAAAATGCTGTAGGTATGTATAATTATTGAACTTTCTCAAAAATTTCACGACAATCGATTGAGACATGCGGCCTGTAGAGGAGAGCAGCATGACCCAAGATGAAACGGAGAACTTCGTTCCCTTCGCTTCGCTCGTTCAATTAACATGTTTGGTACTTTTTACAAGCTTTCTATTAACTTGCAACTATGTAACTATGTTTGTTCGGGTGGAATTTTGCTACTCAATTGAGCTAGGTAAAGGTATAGTTTGCTATCTAGTCTATAGTTGAGCTAATGTAATGATGGAGACAGGTCAAGGGAATTCAGTACTTAACGCCTTGGTCACGACTTTGGTCTTAAGACACTTAAGCGACCTGCGGCAGCGTTTTATCTGTTCATTGCGCGGTCGAGACGCGCAACGCACTGTGGTTAGTTGGGATCACGCGCAATGAATTAGAAAAACCGCTGCCGCAGGTCGCTTAACACCAAGGTCGTGGCCAAGGCGTAAGTGTAAGGCCTGAGTGGACGCCCCGCTCAGAGCGGAGCGTGCAGCGTCCATATAAAACAAATGCAATTTATATGGACGCTCGACGCCCCGCTCTGAGCGGGGCGTCCACTCAGGCCTTGCACTAAGAGTCCGCCGTAAGCTCGGCCGAATTTCACCTTCCCATACAAACTTAGTTACGCTCTCATTTTAAAACTACGTGTTGGATTGAGACGAAACTTTACATATTTGACATGAGGTATATCTATGTCTGTAATTAGTTTATATGGTTCCTGTTTATAAAACAAACAAAATACAGCAAAAACAAGTTTTTTACGAAAAACTTAAATTCGCTGTAGTTTTTTTTCTATGGTATCTGAAGCTACATAAACTAATTACAGACATAGATATACCGCATGTCATTGTATATGCAAAGTTTCGTTACAATCCACAACGTAGTTTTAAAATGAGAGCGTAACTACGTTTGTATGGAGAATCGAGCTTACTGCGGACTCCTAACCGCCGTTGAGTTTGGGCTCGTTAGAATCGTAAAGGTGTACAGAAAAGTACAGTCAGCAATAAAAGCTTGTACCAAAAAGTAAACGTTTAACAGAAACTTATTGTCAATCCAGTTAAGTACTCACCTATAACTCTTATGCTTCTGTGCATACAATCCTGCCACAGAATTGAGGTTCCAGCCCTTGGAGTGGAAATTCCGAATGCCATTTTGTAATCTCTGCTTCTCGAATGGCATATTAATTCCTAGTCTGACCATGTCGTCTGCATCGAGCAGTAGAAAAGTCTTTAAATCTATTCCACTGTCATATATCAATGGGCCTAGCCTTTCGCAGCTCATGCCGTAAAGAAGATGGCGAATCTCGCTGACGTACGTCGGTCTGAAATAAAAACAAGTTTAAGTTTTATTAGCTAAAACAGCATCAAAGACCTGTTAAACTGTAAGGAAAGCTCCAATATTAACAAATTAAGACTAAACACTACCAAAAACAACAGCGATCAAACGACGAGCGACAAAAATGAACGTAAATACGCACAAGGGACTATACAGGATTCTAAACCTAATCTTCTGCTCCTCTCCGACCTTCACGGGACGGAAATGTTATCAATTTTGTCTCAAATACGTCGTAGAGACTATAACTACACAGCAGATATCATAATGACAGGAACTTGAGATCGAGTTCTAAGCAACGTAGAAGAGAAAACAAAGCTCTACACGAAAAAGGACTGCGTAGTTATAATGTGTGGTGGCAGCGACTTCAATAATAACTCTCCTACTCAAACTGTAGATATAATCGAAAAAGCTGTCGTAAGTTTATCGCATACAAATGTTGTTGTCTGTAACGTGCCCCTTAGTGTTGACCAAAATTCAAAATACTTTAATTTTTTTGTCAATAAACTCAACCTAGAACTACAGAAACGTTTAGAGTGCTATGATTACATACATTTAAGCGACATTGATTCCAATCTTATTATCTCTGACTACAAATTTGATGGATATAAATTAACCATCAAGGGCAAATTTAAAGTAGCTACTGCCATTAATAGTCAAATAAAGAATATTAACCAAAAATTCTATAACAGCCTGTCTTTTTTATGAGTAATAACATAAGCTCGGAAGGGTTAAAAATAATGCACCTGAATATCAACAGACTTAGTAACAAACTTCTTAGTCTAGAAGCGTTTATTCATTATGAGTTACCGTTAATACCCAAAGTCATACTTATAACAGAATCATGGCTGGAGCCATCTGAATACAAAACAATTTCATTACCAGGGTACACTGTAAAGGCCCACACATCGCGAGAAAATACAAAAGGTGGTGGTACTGTAATTTTTATTAGAAATGGTTTCGCAGATAAGTTTAGACCAGTTAATATGGCAAAATTTTATTGTGAAAATGTGTTTGAGATTAGTGCCGTAAATTTTGAGATAAAGCACTCAAAAACAATTCAATTGGCAGTTGTGTATAGGAGTCCAAGTTCTAACTTTAATGTGTTTATGGAAAAATTTGATCAATACCTAGGGCATTTAAAAAATAAATGTGTACTCATTGGTGGCGATTTTAATGTTAATTTTGCTGACAAGGAAAACAATAAGACGAAGGCACTCCTTCAGTTACTGTCAGACCACCGATTACGGTACGTTTTTTTTAAGCTACCCGCATTACGGGTTCTACCTGTACAAGCATAGACAACTTTCTCACAAATTTTGACATTTATACTGATGCATCTATAGTTCCATGCACATTCTCCGACCATGACGCTCAGACTATAACTATTCTAATCCCAGACAGTAAAAATAATGACATGAGCTTTACTTATAAAAGAATATTTCACAAAAGAGCCACGCAAAACTTTAGAAACGATTTGGCAGGAATTAAATGGTCCGACATATTTCGTGACAAAGATTGTAATTCTAAGCTCAAGTTATTTTACGATGTGCTCTCTGACTTGATGGATAAGCATTTCCCAATAAAGAAAGTTTTACATAAACTGACTTACAAAACATGGCTTACTAAGGGCATAAAAATATCCAGTTTAAATAAGCGGAAACTATATTTAAAGACGAGAAATACTGAAGATGAAAAATTAAAAACTCACTTTAGTAAATATAAAAATACATTCAGGAAAACGCTTATCACGGCAAAAAAATTAAATATTAGGAAAAGGATTGTTAAGTCAAAAAATAAAACTCGTGCAATCTGGCAAATTGTAAATGAAATGACTGGCAAAAAAGTAATTCAACGAACAAATGATAAAATGCAAATAAAACTAAATGAAACCTTGATCCAAGACAAGAATGCTATAGCAAATGCGTTTAATAACTTTTTTGTCAACATTGGTAAGAGCGATGTAAATAAAAATAATACACATTATATGAATTTCGTGAAAGAATTCACAAAAAACAAAAATATTAATTCTCTATATATAAACCCTATTATTGAATCGGAAGTGATAAGTATAGTTAAAAGGCTCAAGAACACTCATTCTAGAGGTCCAGATGACCTAAGCACTGAAGTTATAAAAAATAATATTGGTCTACTCTGTATACCTCTATGTATTATTTATAACGAGTGTATTCTCGAAGGAACCTTTCCACCTTCACTGAAACGTGCAAAAGTAATTCCGATTCACAAAAAAGGCCCTAAATCAGACATTAACAACTTTCGTCCTATATCTATACTTTCTATCTTATCAAAAGTATTTGAGAAGTGCTTGTATGTTAGGCTTGAGAAGTACTTTAATAAAAATGATCTATTTTCGCGACATCAGTATGGGTTCAGAAACAATAAAAACACCTCAACTGCAGTCATTGATTTGGTCACCCAAATCATGCGAAAACTGAATGATGGCCTCTGCTGTGGTGGAGTATTCTGTGATCTTACCAAGGCATTCGACTGTGTGGATCATGGAATACTCCTAGAAAAGCTGAAGTGCTATGGCGTACGTGGAAATGCTTTAAGCCTACTGAAGTCTTATCTTACTAACCGTTCCCAATATGTTGAGGTCAGGGATGTGCGTGAGGGATATGCAGTCCAATCACAGGAAAAAACCTTAAGATATGGGGTTCCGCAGGGATCTGTGTTAGGACCTCTACTTTTTATAATTTTTATCAACGACCTACCTCAGTATATATCCTGTGGAACTGCATATTTGTATGCAGATGACACCAGCGTAATAATAGAGTCACTATCTGAAAGTGATTTAAACACAAAAATGCAAGAATGCTGGTCACAACTTTCTACATGGTTCTCATCGAATGGACTGAAAATGAACTGTAATAAGTGTTGCTATATGATATTCCGTCGTGGGTTTAATAGCCCTGATCATGTTTGCGACATTCCTATTTCTAAGTCACATTGTGTAAGGTTTTTGGGTGTTGAACTGGACTCCTTTTTAAGATGGCACAAGCAAATTGAACAAGTATCTAATAGGCTGGCAAGTGCATGCTACGCTTTAAAGTGTCTAGCCAGTACAGCAGACAAAGAAACACTAAGAGCAGTCTATTTTGCTCACTTTGAAAGCATCATCAGATATTGCATAGAGGTATGGGGTAATGGTATAAACATAAATGCGCTACTATTGAAACAAAAAAAGGCCCTTCGTTTTATCTCGGGGTGCTCACGTATACCTGTCACACATCGATCAATATTTATAGAGCATAAGATTATGACTGTTATTTCCCTTTATCTTTATTGTATCTGTCTATATGTATTTAAAAACAAAGATCAATTCAAAACAGCTAGACAAAACACGCAAAAGCAACTTAGACATAAGAATGAATTGTTAGTGACCAAATGTAATTTTATGTATTTCGATAAAAGCCTAAACAATACCGCAATTAGAGTATATAATAAACTAGACGATAATATAAAACAATGTGATGACTTCCGAACGTTTGAACGAAAATTGAAACAATATTATATTAACCGACCTTACTATTCAATTAAAGAATTTTACGCTAATGCATTAGATTAATTAAGAATTACAACTTTATTATTTGAATTTTACTGGTTTTTCACGACATGACTAATATACACAATATATATTATAATTAATTTTCATTCGAACCTTACGAGACATAACATATTTTATTATTTTTGTTTGATTGACATGACATATTATTTATGACATGTTATTTTATTTGGTACTGTTTCTCTCTATGACATTGTATAATTATTGTTCCAACTCTTGCTTCCTATTTCCATTGTATTATGACCTATTATTATTTTTTGATTTAATTTAATTGACTACATTGTGTTTGCATGCATTGAACTATGTTTTACAGCAAATAAATGATTTGATTGATTGATTGATTGAAATGATTCAAAATACTTTCACCCAATAGAGTACGGCGTAGGGGCAGACCCAGACGGAGATGGCGGATGACCTTAAGAGGCTGACAAGACTTAATTTTGTTATGTTATTTAAGAAAAACTATTTGTTCTAGCACATCAAAAAAAAATATGTTAATATTCATCATATTTCAAAGACTGTGGACGGGCTCGATACATAATTGGACGAGATCGGCTCGATGGAAAATAATTGCAAAGATTGGTCTTAAAATCATCATTAAACGGTTCTATGTCTTTATTTTTTTGACGTATGGGTCTGCACTTAAAAACATGAAGTCAACATATTCATACCTAAACCGCTAACGAGTCATGTTTCACAAATAATCCACACCTTTTTTTTATTTTAATATTTATTTATTATTAATTTATTATCTTGCAAGACCTGGCCGCCCAGTAACACTCGCTCTCGTTTACTCCGATACCAATAGACAGTGTGCACCTCAGGGGCATTTTGGTGTTGACAGCGTCCTAAGGCCGCGGACTGGCCGCCAGCGAGCAGCGGGTCACGAGCGGCATTTCATATATTCGAGCGACATCAATGCATGCGTCCGAGGATGCGTTGTGTTGAGAGCGAGGGAATTTGTTCCTTCAGCTGTCAACACGGCGAATCCTCAATATCAAGCGTCGGCAACGCCCATGTTACTCCTTTGGAGTTGCATGTGTCTATAGGCTTCGGTGTATGGGCAGTCGCTTGTCGCCCTCTGGCGTCGAGACCGCGGCCTAACGCTTTTGGACTTAGATTCTGCGTGACACAATCTATGAACTCGCTCCTGTAGATGGCGTCAATGTGTTAAGCGGAGGTCTTGGTGCCATCCAAATTGTACGGAGACCTATAGTGAAACTAGTAACAGCAGGATTATGGGACGCGACATTTATTTGTTATATATTATATATTATTATTTGTCCAAGCCCAAACTAAGCTAGGCTACTAGACAGTCGCCTAATAAGAGTATCATATACTATTATCATATATTATCATCATGAACATGTTACGATAAATCGATATTACAAGAGACAGGAACAATGCACGTCCATCAAGGAAATATCTGCCCTTATACTGGCATTTGATCCCATGCCCGATAGCTTCACTGACAGGGGCACTACCAACTAGGGAACTATCTGGTTATCTAAATTGTAATAAAATGTAGTAATACGGTATTTGACTGATAGTCAAAACAGACACTTTTTATGAAACGACAAAAGCGGCGTTCGTATAAAGTTTGGAGAGAAATACTTGCAAATGACGTTACGATTTTTTACAGGCAAACAGCATAAATTATTTTTATCGTTATGTATTTAAAGATCATTTAAATAGCAAATTTAAGTTGAAGCAATGATTATATTAACACTTAGACAATATCTTTGAGTTATATTTACAGGTAATGTAAAACTAATTTTCCCAAACATGCAATGAAATATTGACGTTGTGTTCTTCATAATGGGCTTCGAAGTGTCACGTTTCGGGCGCAGCGAGACGAGAGACCCGTAATGGCATTTCATACAATATTGTTGTCTTTTTTAATTTTCATTCCACAATTTGTGGCACAGGATCACGGCGTTCAGCCATGAAAATTAAAGTTTGATTTCTTATAGTTTTTAAATTTATTTCATTGCACGTTTGAGAAAAGCACTATACATACCTCGGCGTGAAAAGGGGTTGCCAGCCTCATAACTATCCGACCTCGCTACGGTCGGCCGTCTATATGTACTCGGCAAGCAACCCCTTACTTCCCGGCCTCTGTATTAATGTACTATTATATTTCTATCGTCAAATACCGTATTATAACCCTGCATGCAAAAATGTAACTTACTTGTAACCTTTCTCAATGCCAGGATAGAAGTCGTGCCAAGAACTAATCACATTCACACTAACAATATTAGCATCTTTATTGTCATCCGTTTTCAAATGCTTATTTAGGATAGCTATTGTGGACTGGTGGTCATGTGAGTGGGCTATCTCTAAGGGGGTGCGGCTAGATCTGTCTACTTCTGTCAGTCTTGCACCGTTTGCAATGAGTACTTCCAAGATTTCTGGTTGGTTATGGTGGACTGCCCAGAAAAGTGCCTGTAATCAGGAAAACATTTTGAACTATTGTTACTTGCATGCAGGGACTATGGGACACATTATTTCAATTTTTCTATATTTTCCACTCTAACATACATTTACTTCTGAGGCTCTTGTATAAGTTTTACCGAAACGAAACTTTATGATCGCGTTTGCGTTTTACCCTCAATTTGTATGGGATTTGACAGCTAAACGCAAACGCGGTCGTAACGTTTTGTTTCGGTAAAACTTATACAAGAGCCTCTGTAATGGCCGCTCCACACAATGGGCTATCCTGACCCATCATACAGGACGCAACTATGCGTTAAAGGGAGTAAGACATATTTATGTCTCGTTCTACCGCATATCCGCGTCCTGTATGATGGGTCAGGATGGCCCATTGTGTGGAGCGGCCATAAGGTGCAAACATTAAACAATTGTAAAACGAAACCTAATTGAACGTGAAATTGTGAGAAGAGACATTATGAGAGCGAGACCTGAGAAAGAAAGGGATAGAGGAATGAAAGGGATAGGAGATAGGTTTCAACGAGAGTAACAGAGAGAATAAATTCATTATGGCCGATCCATTGCTTCCTTGACTTACACTTCTCTAACACAGCACAGCAGTGATAAATGTACTATTCCAGTGGTTATCAGATATCTGTACGTCTAGCACAACTTGCTGACAAGTCGCTCCGCGCGCGACTGAGCATCTCCTGTCTCACTCGCACCATGCAAATTAGATAGAGGAGGGTAGATCTTTCTCGACTCGCGTCGCGGCGCGGCGTCAGTTGTGCTAGCCCCCCTGGGCGACCACTTTTGAAATAGTTAACAGATACGGGAGGTCCAACATTATTACTAAGCTGCAAATTTGCTCATTACTTCGGAAAAGATATGGCCTCGCTGTGATTCAAACCAGGTGCCGCTAGTTTCGCAGGAAGGGCCACTACCAACTAGGCTACATAAGGAGCCGGTCAAAGCCAAACGAGTTGTGCCCAGGCAAAAGGTTCCAGTACGCATTTGTCGGTAATCAACGCTATTCGCGCTATTGGTTTAACTTAACCATGGATGAATAATTCAAGAATAAGCCCGATACAATAGTCGCGTTTCTATAAAGTATAGACATAGTGAATAACAAAGCAATTGAAAATAGGCCTCATTGACCACCAACAAAGCAGACCCTTTAGCTTGGGAGGACACTACATATACGAACTAAGATACTTACAGTCCAACCCTGTTGATCCCTCATTTCTATATTAACTTCGCACTCAATCAGCTTTTGGACAACCTCAACCCGGCCGCTACTGATGGCTCTCATTAATGGTGTTTGACCATACTTGTCACCAATGTTTAATATACAACCTTTTTCTACTAAAACATTAAAGATATTGAGGATTGTGTCGTTGTTGGCACTGGAGTTTGAGCAAGCCACCATCACTGGAGTAACTGAATCTGGAATTATATAAAGCACATGTTTAGTAGAAGAACGAAAAAATAATGGAATTATCAATTTAAAGTCTGGCTAAGAGTCATTTCTTTGCGGATGTCCTGTGAACACATGGCAGCGAAAAAGTAAGCGAGAGCTGGGAGCAGTTGAACTGAGCTGCGGCGCTACCACGAACTTCGAAAGTCGAAGTTCGGGTATTTCCATCTCTACCGCACTCCCTTACTCGAGTGACAGGGATGCATGTATTACGAACTTGTACTTTCGAAGTTCGTGGTAGCGCCGCTGGAGCGAGGCCACAGATGTCGCCGAGGACAGAATAACGAGACGCGAGCTTATGTAGGACAATAACAACAAGAGTAATTTCACATCGCCCAACATCCACTTTCAGTACCTTTGGCTGAATTATTGCAAAATTTCCTGGCAGTCATTACCAGTTCATAAGGTCTAGTTTTCCCTCTGGGTTGGAAGGTCAGATGGCAGTCGCTTTCGTAAAACTAGTGCCTATGCCAAATCTTGGGATTAGGTGTCAAAGCGGACCCCGGGCTCCTTTAGGGGCATTACCGGGAATAACGCTAGGAGGATGAGGATGATGAGTCATTACCAGTTCATTTGAAGACATCTGACGCCACTATAACATAGCCAAAAAGGTGAATATTCAGTAGGAGTGACCGTGGTAGAAACACTCTTGGAATCTCTATTACGTTTTACACAAAATATGTATCCAACATGATGCTTCAACAAATTTTGAGCTTGAATTGAAAATTGCATAGATACCTGAGTGTAAATTGGGATCAGCCCCATGATTCAGCAAGAACTCCACTATTTTATCCTGGGCATGGAAGCAGGCATGCATCAGCGGTGTCCAGCCACTGTCCAGTTTAACATTGGTATCATTCTTCAAATCTGGAAATAATTTAAAAAAACCCAATTATCATAAAAATATTTGAAGTTAAAACAATTGAAGAAGATTGAGATAACTTTAGCAATTTTACTACAAGCAGAAACTGTGTCATAGACGGAGAGCTAGCGACCAAATCGGTCATGTGGCTTCAGCTGTATTGAAACTCCGTTAGCTACTTCCCTGAACAACCTTTTCCGATAATCTTCGTGCTGGCAGGCCGCGGGTGCGAATGTAGTGGGGTGGGGAAAAAAATGAAAAAAAATGTGGGCTCATTTTTTTTTCAAACATCCACTCCACGTCCGCTTTTGCCTTCCCCTCAGCACATTTTCGAACGAAATCCAACGATTTCAACATTTTTTTTCGATACCTTTCCACCGTTATTTATGCATGGCTATTTTTTTGGGGCTTACATATTAATTAATCTCGCGTCAGAAAAAAAGCCAATACAGCTGAGCCCACATGAAAATTATTATTATTTTGGTATTTTTAATGAACGCTGGCAACCCCTTCCCACCACCCGATCGATTTAAATATTTTTTTGGGTGCACAGGGAGTACAGAGCAACTGTTTAAAAAAAAATAAAGTCACTGAGCCCACATTTTTTCAATACAGCTGAAGCCACATGAGCATGACCGATTTGGTCGCTAGCTCTTAGACTATCATGGTTTTATGAAAAATGTTGAAGGTTAATTTAGATATTTATGAGTTCTTGCGTATTTTTTATACTCGTCGACTTTAATGAAGACGTCGTACACCAAACTAAGCTCCCAACTCGAAATTTTACAACTGTTTAGACAACTAAAATAAATTCGACCAATCACGTGGCGCCTTTACTGAACTATAATGAATTTGACCAACAGGACGTCGTCTTGACTACAGAAGAAAAGAAAAGACATCATCGACAAATAAGAAAAAGCCGTTGGCTGCGCTTCGTTTCAGCAGGGCTTAGATTTTCAATAGATACCAAGTTTGTTTAATTTAAATAGTAGTAATAATTAATGAAAGCTTTTTAAGTCTCTTACCTTAATTAGGCCACTCACCAAGTTTCGTGGCCTAAACATTGGTACTCGACTGAAAAAGCATACACTGTGTAATAACTAACTAATTTGGCTCAGTGACCCAAAGAGGGTCTTGGCCTCCGAAACGAGAGCACGCCATCTGTCCCGATCGTGCGCAACTTCTTGCCAGTTGCGGACTTGAAGATGTCGCAGATCTGCCTGCACACTGTCCTCCCAGCGGTACCTGGGTCGCCCGACCGGGCGGCGACCAGTCGGCCGTCCCACGTACGCTCTCTTGGCAGCACGATCCTCTCCCATTCGGAGTAGGTGACCGAACCAGCGAAGTCTGTGTGGTTTGGTTACGCCGATGATGTTGGGTTCGACCACCAGCTCCTGGATCTCTATGTTTTTACGGATCCTCCACGTGCCATCGTCTCTCTTGACAGGTCCCAGGATCTTACGCAAGACCTTCCTTTCCGCTACAAGGAGTTGACGTTCCTCTTTTACACATTGTGTAATGATTGCATAAAATACTATTCTGAACCTAACTATACTTAAGGCTGCCTGCTCCTTGAGGTGTTAATTGTATAATATACTAGCTTCTTATTTATTATTTATTTATTTAGGGAAGTGGGGGGGTTAGAAAGAGACAAAAAGTAGCCTATGTCACTCTCCATCCCTTCAACTATCTCCACTTCAAAAATCACGTAAATTCGTCGCTCCGTTTTGCCGTGAAAGACGGACAAACAAACAAACAAACACACACCCTTTCGCATTTACAATATTAGTATGGATATGGATGGATATCATTGTTTAATGTTGACGCGACATCATTTGAACACCAACCAGTTGTCTCCTTAGTCATTTTTAAAACTGTAATTTAACAGGATTTAAATCTTTGATATGTCTTAGTATTTTTTATATTAACATGAATAAAAATTACTAAGACATGTCAAAGATTTAAATCCTGAGATATTATCTAATATTAACTTAACATAACCATAGCAATATTATATTATTTACTAGAGAGAATAACAGCAAAAAAAACTGATTAAACCTAAAAACATTTTCTCTACATTCTTCACATAATTATAGTAAATTTTAATAACTCCCTAAACTTGGGTAGAACTGAGTGAATTGGATTTGACTGAAATAACTTAGTGGCAGTTTGAAATCTTACCATCAGAGATGATTGACTCAACCTCTGCCAGATTACCATTGATAATGGCTTCTTGTAAGCTGTTTTCAGCCCTTCGCAAAGCACTTTGATGTTGAACTGGATTATAATGTCTTCTAGCCTGAAACATATTTAAAAAGTACTTTAAAAGAACAAGGGTAAAGTTTGCAGAAGAAGTTCCTTTCAAGGGATCAAAATGAATAAAATAAGTGATATTAATATAATTGTAATAAAATTAGTGATATTATGATATAGATTTTTTTGAACACTTCACCCGGTTAGCTACTTGTCTGTGGAACGAGAATATAATAGATAGAGAATGTTAGTTGGAAGCTAAAACATGGAAAGATGAATTACCGTAACTATATAAAAAATAGTAGAGAGTCCATCCTCAGGTCTATATACCTCAGGGTGGAGAAGGCATGCAAAGAATGAAGTGAAGAAGCCTAAAAACTTTATATTATGCATCATGATACCAATATGGGCATTTTCACGAGAAGACAGATTGATTGCCGCTTCAATCATGATACACCAATGACTACATTCTTCAGTTGTTTTACACATCTACACATAACACACATTATACTATTAACTAATATAAAATATAGTATTATACATATATACTAGTGTTCCTCTGAGCCGTAGTGTGTCTACAACCTCGCAAACCTGTCTTCTTCTCAAAATATAAAATGTTGAATTTCGAAGAAAAGATTTTCTGTGAGGTGTAGAACTCACGTACTTACCTGTCTTTTTTTTTAATGATTTCGAACAAGTGGATCGACAAAAAAACTGTACCAATAGTTATTATACCGTGTCACAAAATTTCACGAGTTTCGGTTGAGAAATGCGACCTGTAGAGGAAAACAGCCTGACAGCGGTACAGCGGGACATCGGACACAAACGATTTTCAGCCCAAGCTGAAGCATAAACTTTGTTCGCTTAGCTTGCATGTTCGATTAACTTATGTGCTTAAATCTCATCGGAAGTATGTCTCAAGCTCAAAAAAAAGCCTTCAGATTTTATTCAAACAATAACTTAAATAATGTTATCTGTGTATTTTCGTTGCTGACAGGGGCGCTGCCGGCGCCGATGCGTGAATTTAAAATATAAGTATATGATGGTGGCTACTATCGGATTAGACGACTAGTTTTTTACTATTGTTTTATTAAATTGAGCATTAAATGAACTTACCGGTTTTTCAAAACCATAGTCATCGCTATCGGAATCGTCGTCGGAGAGACCCGCCGGTCGGAACGTGGCCATCCTGAAATGAATGTCGAGTTTATTGTTATGATATGACGACGTTAAAGTTAATATTCAACGGACACTAAAAAAGATTGAATTACCTGTAAAATACTGACTAATTATAAGAAAATAACTTCCTTTCATTCAGGCACAACACTTCACATTCACCGCCCGAGACTTGCGGCACTTTGACATTTAGTTTGACAGTGACAGCTCAGATGCGTTCAAACTTCATTATTTTTCGACAACACGTTTTTAGGGTTCCGTATATCTACGATAAGATAAGATTTAGACAAGATAATAGTCAACAAGGAATCCTTATAGTTTCGCCATGTCCGTCTGGCCGTCCGTCCGTCCGCCTGTCCGTCCGTCCGTCTGTCCGTCTTCGGCTTAGCTCAGTAACCATTACTACTAGAAAACTGTAATTCGGCATGGGTATATAAATCAATCACGCCTATAAAACAGAAGAATAAAATCTTGAAAAAAAATTACCTACTAGGGGTACTACCTCTCCTACACCTAAAGTGGGCATGTAATTTTTTTCTCGTTAATCCCATAGTATGGGGTATCGTTGGATAGCTTGTTCAAAAATATGATGGATTTCTTAAGAAAAGTAAACAATGAAGTCTTAATGCATGCCAAAACTCAAGTACTGTCCCCCCTACTATTCAAAATATTCATCGACATTCTGAGAAAAGAACATATTCCAGAGCAGTGGACGAGATCGAATATTATACTTCTGTATGAGAAAGGAGATCTCCACAACATAGGCAACTATAGACCGATCAGCCTAATGTCAAATATTTACAAAATATTTGCAAAAGTTATTCTCAAACGACCCGAGAAGAAATTTGACGAGTAACAACCTATCGAACAAGCAGAGTTTCGAAGTGGATACTCTGTGCTGGCCCACATGTACACGTCCTGAGGCAAGTTATTGAGGAATACAATGAGTATAACTTTTTTTTTTTTTTTTTTATAGTTTACTAATCTGCGATCAGTCACAACAACTATGAGCAGATGAGTTGAAAGAGGTTGGCGATTGGCAAGGTAGGGCCATTGCCCTAGCTTCCCCTAGTCAGGCAGCACATTGGCTCTATTGAGTCTCTTCATTGGGTTTGGTTAGAAGCGTTTAGAAGCATCTGTGATAGAGGGTTTGGATGAGTTACTAGTCGGACCTTGTTGTTAGCTGTGTAGCGTTTTGCCTCTTCGAGTATGGTTGGGATTTCCAGATACTCATGGATTTCTGAGTTGCGAGCGTACCAGGGCGCTGATGACAAAACTCTTAGGATGTTATTCTGAGCTCTCTGCAGGTACAGTATATTAGATTTGCAGGCTGATGACCACAGTTGGATACCATATGTCCATATTGGTTTTACTATTGAGCAATACACTTTCAGCTTATTGGTTAGAGATAAGGCCGACTGTCTGCCGAGAAGCCAGAGAAGATTTCTGAAGCGATGATTCATTTCGTCTTTCTCTCTTTATGTGGTTCTTCCATGTCATTCTTCGGTCCAAGTGGAATCCCAGATATTTGACACAACATACTAGACATACTAGACTACAACAACACAAATAACTTGACGTATTATTTCGCATTCATAGATTAGGTATAGTAAAGCGTTCGACAGTCTACTTCATAGCAACCATAGGAAGATATGGGAATCACTCAAAAATCAAGGAATAGAGAAAAACTAGTATATAAGAATAATAAGGAATGTATATATAAGCACAGTACAGCACGCATCCAACTAGAAAGAAAGGCCAGCCGTTTCTAATCGAAAAGGGAGTACGCCAAGGTGACCCGCTATCACCAAAGCTCTTCTCGGTTGTGCTGGAGCAAATACTTAGAACACTGAACTGGGAGAACTACGATATAAACATTGACGGCTGTTCTCTGACAAACCTAAGATTTGCAGACGACATTATGCTTTTTGCCAAAAACCACAAACACCTGAGCAACATGATAAACGAACTAGCAAAAGAATGCGAGAAAATGGGTCACAGGATGAACCGGGATAAAACAAAAGTTCTCACAAATGGCGTAGAGGAAAGAATTTGCCTAGAACAAAATGAAATCGTGTAGTGAACGAATATACATAATAGGCATAAGTATCTAGGACAAATAATTTCAAATAAAGACATCAAACAGAGAAATAGAACGAAGGGTCGGTAGTGGATGGAAGAGATATTGGGCCATGAAGGACCAAAACCTTCACATTGGTACTAAGAGTAAGATATTCAACACCTGTATCCTTCCCATACTTATGTATAGAAGCCAAATTTGGGCCCCAACAAAAACCATTTAAATAAACTACGCATCTGCCAAGTTTCCATGGAACGAAGTATGCTAGGAGTAACAAAAGCTGATCGGATGAGGAACCTAGTCATAAGAAGCAAAACCAAGGTGCAGGACATTGTCACAAAAATTAGGAGTCATAAATGGAAGTGGTCAGGCCACACTATTAGAGGCATCGATAAGTGGAGTAAAAAGGTAACCCAGTGGTACCCAAGAGGCTGCAAAAGAAAGAGAGGCAGGCAGACCAAAAGATGGGACGACGACATGGCCTGTTGCTGGTGTCACCTGGAGCAGGGTTGCCAGAGACAGACATGAGTGGAGAAGGCTGGAGGAGGCCTTTGCCGACTGGCAAGCGGACACCCAAAATAAATAAAGAAAACAAATAACCAGGTATTCAAAGCAGAAATACAACATTTGGATGTCATGAACAAAGGCTATAACATAACATGCGTAACATAACCCTTTAATTCTTTTAAAAAAAGAAGCGGGTTGTGTCGGAGATACAACCGTTAATTAAGTTTAACTGGATACTTCTTTGTTGGCTATGGAACCCTGTATGCTGTGTGCTATTGTTAAATTCAAAGTGTTTTGATTATCAAAAGGAATCTGCTATTATGGTGTACCCGTAAAATATATATCAGAATTGGACCCGATTCTACGGTGGCCTCTAAACTTCCTAATTTTATTTAGGTGTCGCTAAAACACTTTGCTATTCTATGAGCAGCTGTCATAATCAAATGACAGCGCTAATTTGAATCTGACGTTTCTTATTTTAGGCGGTCTATACAACTTACTTAGCTGCCTAAATGCTATTCTAAATATGTCGTTTTTAATCTGCCGCCTAAGTTATGTCTAAAAATTAGACAATTTAGTTTTCATTTCATTTAATTTCATTTATTCCTTAATAAAACGTAGTTTTACATGTCAAATTTTTGTCAAGATCTTAAATAACATTCATACACATCTTATATAACAAGTTTTAGGCTAGTTAAGCCATGTGCACGTAGAATCGGGTCCAATGTTGCCATATATACCGATTTGTCTGTACTTATACAGATTTTAGTGAATTATTGGATGATGGAAATACAGGGAGAAGAATGCTCCTCTGTATTTCCTATCCCTGATATGCAGATCTTCGATTGTGTTTTCTGCACACTACAATTGGACGGTATAAGTATCTACAACATCCGTGATTCCAATATCTTTTATATTACTGCCGGAGTCAACCAACTCAATGTTTAGCGCTCACACACAGCATCGAAGATGTATATGAGCAACATATGCAGATGATTTTGTGCTTGTTTAAGTTCCTAATGTGATTAGCTGTTAATTGTCTGCATGCATAATTTTCCACTTTAACTTCTTTAAGCACATCACATCGGGCCCTTAGAGTAACACTCCATTTCTTTGCTGTAAGTACTTAGGTAGGTAGCCGTAATTCATTAAGAAAATGAAATTGCTTTCCTCGTAATGGGCTACTTGAATTAATGCCTCTTTTTAATTAGCGCTAAGCGAGGTTCTGGCGGAAGTTGACAGTTGTGACTGCGATATTCCCGGCTGTTGAACGGTACCGAAAAATGTCATGATCATGAAGTATTTTCAGGCTGAGGTTTCGGAATCTTTCTCTACTTAAGTGAAATTTCTTGATTTTGATTCTTGGTAGGTAGGCGTTATTTTATCGGAATATCAATATATTCCGATAAAATAACGGGAAAAGTGTGAGATTGTAGCTTTGTAAGTTACATAGGTACAGTTTAGTTTACCTACTAAGTATGTAGGTGATGGTTAGAGGTAATCTCCGGAATCACTTACCCGATAACAAATCTTTAAAGCCTGCTGTACACACTGGGCCAACATTGGCGCGTGAGCAGAAGGCAGCTATGCGTTAGAGGGAGAGGGCTATAATTCGATCTCTTTCGTTTACATAGCTGCCTCCTGCTCACGCGCCAACGTTGGCCCAATGTGTACAGCCAGCATCACTTGTGTGATAGAAAGAGATTTCTATGTGGATATAGGCAATACATTTTTATCCCGCAGGTTTGCCTGATGCGTTCTGCAATACGCTATAATCTCAGAGACTTACCGGGTACCACTGTTTTTTTGAAGTTAAAACTTCTTTAGCGGCGCTGTGCACTTTTTGTGATGGGGGAAAAAAATTGTGATCGTAAGATGTCACGTGACCGTAAGATGTCACGTGACCGTAAGATGTCACGTGACCGTAAGATGTCATGTGACCGTAAGATTCGACAGATTGAAAATTCGTAAGACGGACACGTGACCTGATCGAAAAACTGTTTTTTTATTTATTTAAGTATTTTAACACGAAAATATAAAATTATGTTTACCGTAAATACATCATATCGCCAAACTGCGGAGCAGTTTGTTGTTGGCGGTCATCAGTAGAACATATCTACCTATATAGAAGTTGTACGTTGTAGTTCTTTATTTTTTGCGCCTTGTTGCATCCTATTGTGATTTTTACCTAACATTGGCGCGTTTTAAGTTTAAATCTTCGGCTGAAAAACGTCCACTGCCCGACAAGTCCTCTCCCAGTGTGCCAGAATGACCGGTCCTGCACCACCCGCATCCAGCGACCCCTTACCATGTCACCAGGGCCTCCTTGTTGGGGGGATCAATCAACCCACGCCCTTCCGGTACGTGGTCGCGACTCGAGGACAGCCCCAACGGCCATCGCCCCTACGTGCAATGTTCCGGAAACCACGCGTAAGGTTTTTTTACTGCGAAAAAAATCTTGATGAACGGAACCTTAAAAATCAAAACAAAGCTAGTTCCGACAATCTACAATAAAAAGTGTGAAGAGAGTACTCGAGCTGGGAAGTCATTCTCCGGAACGTAAGGATAATAGGCAACAGTCCCAATTAGCCGAGAAGGGCGTTTGTTAACATTTAATTAACGTCGCAGAGCCATTGTATACGATTCACAAGCTCTCGACTCACCCTCATTGTTCCACTATAACTTGGCCTCAAGATTCATAGCACTATGAGTTATCGGAGGTCAGTCTTTCATTGGATCGATAGGGGCGAGTCAGTAGCGCTGTGAATGCCAGGCATTGTGTCGGAGTCGCGAGGCGCCGCGCCGCGGGCGTCGCTCCGCGGTAGCAATGGACTAATAAGTATGATGCTGAAAAATTGCCCTCGCTAAGTCATTAAAATATGACATCGTTGTATAATAAAATAGTTAAGTATGACAAGTTTGGCGGTACACACGAACATACGCCGCGCCACGCGTCGGTGCTAGGTGCCTGGCTTTGCTGGCGCTGTGTGATGCAACTACGTATTACCTAGTGATAAGTATATGGTGGTGGAAACGCTTGAAAACGCCTGCTTGCGCCGTAAATAATTTGGCTCCTCGTGCGGATTGTTCACGGCCTGCATAAAGAAGAAGAAAAGTCAGTGTCACTGTCATGTCAGAAAAATTAAAAAACCAGACATATAGTAAAAAAATCTAAAATATCTCTAAATAAACGGTCTAAACCCGTTAAATATTTTAAAGGAAGTATGCATACGCCACAATCCCCTTGTCTTGGCCAAGTTGAACCCTGTGGGTTGGGACGAACGAGTAGGCGGCAAGAACCAGGTACTTACCTAAATTATCTTGATTATTCTCCAATGCCCATCTTATTCACCATGGTACGACGAAATATCTGGTTTGAAAATTATGTCCCAAGTCCTCCTATCTTCTCTATTGCTCAACCATGATGAATCAACAAACACCTTGAACGGCACACCGAGTTACGTGGCGCACAATTTGGATTCAGACCGGGATTATCAACGGAGTCAGCTATATTGTGCCTAAAGCACACTGTCCAGTACTATGCTAAAGCAGACACACCAGTTTACGCTTGGTTTCTGGATTTATCGAAAGCTTTCGATCTGGTGTCGTACGATGTACTGTGGCAAAAGGTGAGGCACGAGACTAACTTGCCTTCGGATCTAGTGTCCACTTTTAGGTACTGGTACGATAACCAGATACATACTTTGTGAGATGGTCAGGGCAACTTTCTGATGTGTACAAGTTGGAGTGCGGGGTGGGGCAGGGGGGGTTGTCGTCGCCTCTGCTCTTCAACCTGTACATGAACGGGCTGATCGATGAGCTCAACGGTGCCGGAGTCGGTTGTTCCATTGGCGGTAGGTTTGTCAATAACATAAGTTACGCCGACGACATGGTGCTGCTGTGCCCATCGGTGAGGGCCCTACAAAAACTGATAGGCATCTGTGAAAGATATGCTCTGACTCATGGGCTTAAGTATATTACAACGAAGAGTGAGCTTCTGGCATTCAAAGCCGAGAATAAAATTTACCCAACGGTACCGCCGGTCACACTCAACGGAAAGCCACTTGTTAGGGATGATCTCACGGATGACCTAGACATGGAGAGGGAGCGGAGAGCCCTGGCCGTCCGCTGCAATATGCTGGCTCGCAGTACCGCACAGTGTACCAGAGAGGTCAAAGTGACGTTGTTCAGAGCTTACTGCCAGTCCATGTACACGTGTGGCCTGTGGACTCTGCGGAGGTCGTACGGGGCTCTCCGTATCCAATACAACAATGCTTTCAGGGTGCTGTTGGGGCTGAGGAAGCATTGCTCAGCATCGGGCATGTTTGCGGAGGCTCGAACGGATTGCTTCTATTCGATAATCCGTAAACGAGTCGCATCCCTGATGCGCAGGGTGTGGGACAGCACCAACAGCTTCCTGAAAGCGATTGCCGAACGGTGGGACAATCCCATTTTGGTTTTCTGGGTGAAGTTGCACACGATGCCGGGCTGCTTCACTCCGAAAATTATAAAATAAAAAATAATATAATAATATATATAATTATTAATTGGTTAGTAGCGACGGGCCATGAATGCCTGTGGTCGCCGGTTCGAATCCGGCTCGGAGCATTAAATTTTTCCTTTATTTAAAAATGTCCGAAAATTATGTTGTAATTATGTAATATTTTGTTCTGTATTAGTTTTATTTATTATATCAATGTTTACTAACAAATGCTATTGACATTCAATGTACCCACTAACAAATTATGGATTGTAATATCTGAAATAAATAATATTCATTCATTCAGTGCAACCGGGTATAAGTTCGGATTTGTAAAACCTGGCTATTATAGAGTCGATGTCGTGTTCACATCTGCACCTAATATTGCATTCTATGCTTCCTAAAGTTACCTAGCCAATCGGTGCAAATTATATTAGTGGAATAGGTAAAAGTAACAAATAAGTGGTAGGTATTTTGTAAATCAATTGTTACGGAACAGCGTAGCGGGTAGCCCGCAGTTGTCGCCAAGCTGCTAATGATGCGTTCGTCGCCGGCGCGTCGCGGGGTTCTCGACACGGCAAACCCAGATTCTAGCTTATTTTTAAGGGCAGCTGCACGGAATATTTGCTATTCCGTGGGCAGTACGATCAGCAAAAGCGCGCGCGACATGCGAGAAAAGGCGACTTTGTCGCGCGTTTTCTTATGTAGCGCGCGTAGCTAGCCATGCGGTTGAAATGCCATTGATGAGTGAAACACTGATAAAACATGGTAGTCAGATGCGTTCCATAACAATATTATTCCGGTGCAACAATATCAGTGCGCCGCGCACACTAACTTTCGATTACGCGCTTAGGCTAAATAAAGCTATAATAAAGTCAAAATCGTGTTCGGCAATTAGGCTCATGCGTCAATTCCCCGATTTTACAATAGGATGGTAGATAAACCCCTTTCACCATATTATACTCGTACTCCCCTTCTCACACCTATTTTTTTTGGCGACGGCATGCGAAAATGCTTAGCTTACCTCATCATCATCGTCATCATCATATCAGCCGAAAGACGTCCACTGCTGGACATAGGCCTCCCCCAAAGAGTGCCAAAGTGACCGGTCCTGCGCCACCCGCATCCAGCGGACTCCAACGACCTTTACCAAGTCGTACCCACGCTGCGCCTTCCGGCTTACCTTACCTACTTACATGATAAAAATGTGTTTATAATTCATTCGTTATGTTTAGATTTAGTTGATGTTGAATGTAGTTTCAGCGGTTTGAACGCAATAGGTAAGTTTTCTTAGTGGATTTGATTTATCGCAGGAACGGGTCGAAGGCGCGCTGACCGCCGCCCGGTGCCCGCTGCCCGCTGCTCGGCCCGGACGCGTTATTAAACTTTTCCCCATATTAAACATTCCGGAGACGAATACATTTTATTGTTGCCTCCTCGGACCGACGTCAGAGGCCCCTACAAAGCGAAACTCAAAGACGGCAATTGCGAAATAAATTGAAAGCAATTTGATATTGCGTTGTAAGTAATAGCCGTCAGAAACCCACGAGTGTGTAGGAGACATTTTGTAGCGTAGCTACACAATTTGAGTTGGATTTAGAAGTCGTACGTTCAATGGGTCATTTGCCTGGCTTTTGTTCAATCAGCGCGAATCGTCGTTGCCTATTGCACGATGACTATCGGGGGCTATTATTCCTAAAACTGAATGCTCTGAATTTTGCCATTAAGTAGCAGTGCCCCCGCCAAGTAGAGCAAAACAACGGCACGGCCGTACCATCCTTTTCTCGAAGCAGTTCAGGCCATTTTCGACCTCCCTTTAACCCTTAAATGCATAATGATGTATATATGCATCGTATATTGTATATGTTTTTTTAAATACTATGATTTTTTTCTTTATTTTTCCCTCAATCCATACAACATGACACATCTATTTCAATTTATTAAAAAGTTATACAAAAAATCATGCATTTAAGGGTTAACTTCGTTGAGGATAAAACTAGAAGCCTGAATTTTCAGTAACCAAGCAGGCATTGTATAAACACGGTATATTTTAATTATTTCGCAACACTACATAGCTTTAGGTATGCAAAGATCCATAAATGCAGTAAAGTTGTGTGATTGCTAAGTTGCAGAATTTTATTTAGCAAGCAAATAAAGATTAATAAGAATGCCTGAGACTTGGGTCTACGAAATATCTGACAACTTTTTACGGTGGAAGAGTTTCGAGACTTGGCCTCTTTTTTACATGGGATGTTTTTGAAGTGAAAACTTCTTTAGCGGCGCTGAGCACTTTTTGGGATGGGGAAAAATTGTTAAATACGCGACAGAGTTTTGTGACGTCAGATGTGAAGGAGGTCTCTTTTTGCTGCTAGCCGATTCGACTTCATTCAAAACTGAACGCAATTTGTAAGAGTATTAAGCCGTTAAACACTTTTTGCAATAGCATATTCTGCAAATAAATTTGTAATAATACCAACGCGTCCTTCACCGTTTTGCTATTGAGAAAATTCGAATAGTTCGAACTTGGGCGTTATTCCTAAAGAGATAAAGCTTAGAAAAATATTTACCAACGGCAAAAAACAAATTAATATTTTGGTCGCCACCGCCGTCTGCTGTTCTTGCAAATTCGAATAGTTCGAATTTAGACGTTATTCCTAAAGAGATAAAGCTTTTAAAAATATTTGGCAATGGCAAAAACAAATTGGCATTGTGTTTGCCGCCGCCCGTCGGCGCGCCGACGGGCGAGCCGGCGGCCCGTCGCACCCAACGCGCCCGCGGCCCGTCCGCCTAAATAATTGATAATTGTTTATAAATTTGCGTCAAATTCATTTTTCGGGTGACACCGTAAGATGTCACGTGACCTGATCGAAAAACTGTTACAATGTTATTGAGTTTTCACTTCTGCCGGCACTCCCGGAGTGGAACCCGGTCTTTTTATTTATGGGATCATCCTTTTCTCGAAGCCATTCAGGCCATATTCAACATCTTGTAATTTTGTGCTGGCTAAATAGCTAGAACCCTGAATTTTCAGTAGGGCTTAGTTATATTCTCAATAACATTCAATTTGAACTTGTAGTTTAAGAACTATCGCCTGTCAATGTTCCTTAGTTTTGTCACTGACACACTCACTGACTTACCTATACTGACATATCAACATAATACGGGGTGTAGACTCGAAAATTGTTGTTACTCCAAAAGAAAGAACGCAAAAAAATATGCCTAGTGACGAAAATCCCATTCAGATATCTCAAGAATTACGAAGCTACAACCGTTTTAATATTGCTTGTTAGAGAGAGAAAACGCAAACGGTGTGTGACGTCACATAACAGGATGCTGCCGGGAGGCCGCGTCGACGGCGGCGCCGACCACAATGCGGCGGGGCACGTTGCCGTCTTCTGTGACGTCACATTGTTCCAGCGTCATCGTTTCATATGAAGTTGCGTTTTGCGAAAAAGGGACAGAACATACCCCTTCTTAAAACTTCGGACACTTATAACTTCGTGATTATTTAACCTTTTGCGTTGATTTTTTCTCCATTTGGCTACATTTTTTATCCTTTTTCGAGAAAATATGACATTATTGATTATTTTATTTAGTGTCTACGCCCTTATTCTAAGGTACTTCTAGCGGACCCACAAGTTCCAAATTTTAAACAACACGTAATAAGTATTTAGCCTATCGATTCATAAAAAACTTAAAAATATTGCAATTTCAGTTAAGTTTCAGAGATATGCAAAATGCATAAGAAAAATACATGCGATTACAAAGTTACTTTTGCAGTTCCTGCAAATAGTAGTTCCTGCAAATAGCAATAACAAGGTAGGTTCAGTGCACTATACCTACTATGTATGTATTTGCATGCGGTTAGTGTTAGATGTACAATGCACTAGAAAACTATACAAGCGCGCAAATTGCGGTTGGTAAAATTAACATTTCATACAAAGTCTATGCAATTTTTTTATTCCCAACTGCATTAAGAATTTGTATGCATTTGCATTGATAACACAATAACCTACAAAAAGAAGTGAGATAGCTTAAAAAACATTCCATGCAAAAAATAGGCGAAGTCTCGAAACTCTTGCACCGTAAAAGTCTCAGGCATTCTTATTAATCTCCCAACCGATCCGTAGTCACACCGACTTGCCACACTGGTGTGACTACGGTTCATTTTATTTATCCTTAGTCACACTAGGTTCATTTTATTTATCCGTCGTCACACTAGTATGACTATGGTTCATTTTACCCTACCCATAGTCACACCAATATTATCTTGTAGCCTCGGTCAAATTTCATTGGAGTTGATATTTATAGGTATTTCTTTTTCCCTGGAACTTGTCTCAATTATGTTTGTTAACTATTTATAGAAATACTAGCTTTAGTCATACCACTAATAGCCCAACTCACCCTTGACAACAAAAGTGATAAACGGCAGTACAAGTATAAATATTTTATTGAATATTAGCGTACAGTTTCCATAAATTGTGCAATTGTAATTTCGCCATGAATTAACTCAAGCTGTTTTTTTAATATAAAATTATCTTTTTCTACCTCTATCATGCGTCTTTTATTTGGGTTGTTTTCTTTTTCAATATTTATAGTTTTAATTAAATGTGTCTTTGCCTCTTCTTCCAGTACACTGAGTAATTTAAGGATGGTCACGTAATTCTTGTTAACTTTTTTATTTAACTGCGAATGCCAATTTTCCAGAACGTTATTAGTACGGTGACGTTCGTTGTATACACACCATTCATTTATGAAGTCATCACTTTTTATCCATGTGTTTAGCATATAATTCATGAACTTCTTTAAGTTGGCATTTTTGTAGTCCTCAGACTCCGACTGGATATAACTCCATCCCTCCCTAACTCTATCTAGCGGTAAAAGAGGAAGGGACGTAGCACACAACGACACAATACGGCGATAAAGTTTAGATTTTGTGCCTAAGGACTTGCTTTTTCTCCAGATACTGTTACTAAAATGGTAGTAACATTTTTTTATTGTAATATCAGGAAAAAAAAACTTTATTGCATTAGCTGAAGCACATTCAAAGTCAGAGTGAACTTTCGTTGGAGCCCACTGTGGGCAAACCGTTCTTAATAAATCAAATAGTGCTAGATATGTTGTTTCTTTTTTATCGCTCATTAAAGCGTAGATAAGCGGGATTACATTACTTGATTCTGAAGTACTTTTCAAATCTCGTGTATGGAGAAAAGCTGCATGAACGGTTTGGGTGTGCTTTTAAACGTGCCGTCCATAAAATATTCTTGAACTGCTGACAGTTGTTCTTGGCTTTCGGCGGACGAAAATAATATTATTCTAGAACCGTCATATTGGTAATCCGCTAAAAGGAATTCATGAAATCGTGCTGGTATTTCTACTTCATCCAGTTGTCGGAAGACCGTTTTCTTAACTTGAAGTTTTTTTTTACGTGCTGAGTATAAACTACGCTTCACATTGTCGAATGATGGCACTTTATTTATCAAATGTAGACCTTTCTATATGTTTTTTAAAAACTTTAGGCACCGATTCAGCCGATGTTACAGCTTCCTCCTTCATTTTGTCTATGCTACACATTATTTCATTAGCAACATAATCTGACTTACAATGCGAAGAATGCTCCACACATTTCATTATTTTTCCATCCTGATAAAACAAAATAAATACGTATAGATTGGAAATAAAATAAAATAAGAGAAAAAATAAATAATCATAATATACCTACTCCCTTAAACTACTTACATGAGTAGTAACAGATCCGACGCATTTGTCTTTTCGCTTTTTACAGCAAAACCAAATTATGCTTTTATTAGTATATTCTTTTTGTTTATAGTATCGATGTCCATGATATAAAAGCACCACACCACGTTTTCTTTCTAAAATTCTTAGCTCACCTTCTGTATCCATTTTTACAGAAAATACGTAATTTGACAAGATGAAAACAAATGCACATACGATCAACATTTTCTTCATTATCATTAATATCTCAAGCAGCCAGTACTTCAGATTAAATCCTCTTTTTATGTTATAAACTTTATAAAAGAGTACTTAGGATGTTTTGTGTAATTTAACAACGCACAGCCAAAACTACTGAGGCTAAACAGTTGAAAATTACACCAAAGCTTCTTTGTAAAAATGGTTTGGGAGATAAGACGGGATTTTTGGGAATTCCACCCCTAAGGGGAAGAAAGTTGTATGGGCGAAAAAAATCTTTGACCTAGAGACTTGAAACTTTGTTGTAAGTTCCCTTAATAAAATGGAAGAAAACGTCTTTTAGCATTTTGGGAAAATCACTCCCTGAAGGGGTGAAATGGGGGTGCAAAATTTGTATGTGTAGTCCAAATCTGCGCGGACGAAGCCGCGGGCGGAAAGCTAGTATTTATATAAATAGTTAACAAACATAATTGAGACAAGTTCCAGGGAAAAAGAAATACCTATAAATATCAAATCCAATGAAATTTTTTGATTTGATTTTTTTATGGGTAGGGTAAAATGAACCATAGTCATACTAGTGTGACTACGGATAAATAAAATGAACCGTAGTCACACCAGTGTGGCCAGTCGGTGTGACTACGGATCGGTTGGGATTAATCTTTATTTGCTTGCTAAATAAAATTCTGCAACTAAATCACGCAACTTTACTGCATTTATGGATTTTTGCATATTCCTAAAGCTAAGTATGCTAGTGTTGCGAAATATTTTAGTTTTTCCTTTTTTTTTAAACAACGACGGTCGCAAACAAGCGTACGGTCCGCCTGATGGTAAGCGGACACCGCAGCCTATAGACGCTTGCAACTCCAAAGGAGTAACATGGGCGTGGATTTAATACACTAAACACTAATTGTATTCTAAATTTGAAG
Source organism: Epinotia ramella (assembly GCA_947578815.1). Taxonomy (NCBI): domain Eukaryota; kingdom Metazoa; phylum Arthropoda; class Insecta; order Lepidoptera; family Tortricidae; genus Epinotia; species Epinotia ramella. The sequence goes on along the minus strand of OX388204.1, from coordinate 25,306,408 downwards.
CTTCTATGTCTGCTAGAAGTGCCTTGTTTTACCCCCTATTTTCGCCCCTATTTTTTACAAGGAATGTTTTTTTTATACGTTTAATCATACCTACTGTAAGTGTTTTACAAGGCTTTGAAATCAAGGCGGGCCTTATTAGACGACGGCACCTTATTCTTCGTTGACTTGAGAGTGTTGCGATTCGCTAGAAGACATAGGTAACTATGAACCGTGATTGTTTTTAAGAAATCATTTCCCTGTCTACTAAATTATGGACCTCGAGATCTTCAAAGTAGGTATTAGCGGAACCACGATCGTATATTAATATGGTAGTTAATTGTTTTTTCGTCTCCTCCGCCTTGACGTCTTATCAGTTCTCGGTTGTCGGTATAATCCGAAATCTCATTTCCGCCTAATAATTGTAGGAAATAGAGTTTGCATTTTATCCGCGGTGTTTTGAATTGAATGGTGCATGTTTTAAAGTTATTGTTTGTAAATCGTTCAGGGGACCGATTTTTGACTTTCGAGCGCTCGACTCTTTCACTCGAAAACTGACATAATTCATGAAAATCATGAAATAGCGATATAAAATTGAAAAACGAGTGGTATTGACCACGCGTATTCAATTCTATTGGTAGAAAGTAAGTGCCTGCCAAATTGACACCACAAACGTATTTACTTTTATTTGATTTTCGAGCGCTCGAAAGTCAAAAATCGGTCCCCAGGTCGTTTATGGACAAGCGGAGTGTTCGGCGGCGTGAAGCCCGCATCGGAAAAAGCGCAAACACAAATAAAAGCTTCAGCGTAGGAACGTTTGTTTACAGGCGTGAGCGTTTTCATGATATTTTCGACATATCTGGGTGAAAACAAAAAAAAATGCACATAGCTAAGGCCTTAATCTAATCTACGCTTTCCTCTTCGGGAAAATAGCCATCTCGTGGTAGTATGGTTTACTTTAGACCCTTGTCATACAATCTACTATCCAAATCCGCGTCATACTGTACATGGATTATCAGGCTGTACATTATTGGGCCGTGCATTATGTATGTATGTATGTAAATACTTTATTGTACACAAGACACAGGTAAAAATACAGACAAAAAAAAAGTTAAATCGGTACAAAGGCGAACTTATCCCTGTAAGGGATCTCTTCCAGTTAACCTCCATTATCACCCTGAGCAAACTTGGTCCAGGGCAATAATTGGAAGCCACTTTTGTCCGGGCTGATAATGCACGACCCAATAATCAGAGTCCACAAAAAGTGGACGCGGATTATCAGGCTGTACATACATAACATAACCCAATAGGGCCGTGCATTATTGGCTCCCACTGGCTCGGCAGACATTACTTAACCTCGTAGATCGCCGCTGCCGCTGGTCTTAAAGCGACGACGTTAGACCATTAGTGTATCCGTAAAAGCATGTTGTTATAAACATTGACAGACTCAGCATTTTCCCGCATTTTGATAGCTTGTTTACTATATTCCTAGATTCATGAAGGACGAAACACATCCAGCAAATCGGCGGGCGTCTATATAACTCAGCAAGCGCTCTTTGTATAAGTTATCGAGGTGGACTCTCCCGCTAAGAGATTGGTCCATTATCTTGTATCAGCCGATTCCAAGCGGGCTTTCTAACTCCTTGAATAACTCAGCGTAATGAATGTAAATGCGTTAGTGGTGACTGGTGACTTGGGAGGCTAATAATTGTTATAGTTCTAAAGATTTAGAGGAAATCATTTATTTGGTCATAGCAGGAATGTTCAGGTCTAATATAATATAACGATACTTGTAGAACTTTACAAATAAATAAAATGTATTTTACTCACTTCTCTTTCCGAATCAATAACTACGAAAGAATCTCGTTCTAAATATGTTCACTAATTCTCTTCGCGGATAAGATCATAAAAAAGGGAATTATATTTTTGAACAATATTCGCTAAACTGATTTTTTATCAACATTTTAACCGGCTGCCTCAGCCCACGTATTTCAAAGAAAGCGGTGCCTCATGTCATGATAAAATATATCCTCTACGGTTCCCGGTGTTTATGAAAATGCCTCTGAGATTACTTTTAAGGTTCCCATGTAACTTGAATTGTCATGTGATGTTGAATAAAGTTTTTCTATTCTATTTTATTACCCGTTAATACAAACTTAACAAAACGTATATACTTAATGATTTACATATTTACACGACTTCTTAAATGGCTTGGGCGGATTGGAGGATTTCTCTGCAGAAACATAGAGGAAAAATACACTATTATAGTACCACATTTTGTCCATCTTTAAGCCTAAATCATACGGAGCGGTACTGTCTACCTCTTTTGCGAATACATGCGTGTGTTTTGGTATTGTATGTTGTATCAGTGGCGGCGCCTGAAAATTTTGAATGGGCAACACGGAGCAAAAAACCGTTAAGAAAGAGTTTAGAGTGTATAATTGCTAGCGTTTGTATGGGCGCTCCGCCACTGGTATGTATGCGTGTACCTATGTAGGTATAAATATAGTATCCTCAATAAAGCCTTGCTTAGTATGGGGCTAGATCGATAATACTGACCTCAAATATTTATTTAGATACGTTATTGCTTATTGACGAATTTTTGACAGTAGATTTAAAAATAATTATAAGTAACCTTAATGGTAGCATATTTTTCAGCGAAATCACTACAAAGGTAAATAGGTATGCCTTTAATCAAAACGTTTAGTGTTTACACCCTTAGATAAGAAAATATCGAAGTCTGATACAATAAAAATAACTCAAGGAGGCTACATAGTCGCTAGTTCATTATCCAAATGGACTACAGCTATTTGATCCACTTATGTGATTGCCTGCAAGCATTATCTCTCCTCTACTGAATTGAAGCCATAAGTCTACCTCGTAACTCTCTCGATTCTTCTTACGATATTTTCTTGAGATTTAGGTGCATTTGACCAATATTTATATTTTTTAGGTATTACATATTTCCTACTCTCTCATAAGGCATATAAACAATATATTTTCTAAAATGTCATTCTTTCCTGATCCATCAAAAGAAGAGTTTACGTAAATCTTATAAAAAGGTACATGCTACATTGACGGGGCTGAACTATAAGTTATCAGTGGGGTCCACAGGTGGTGGATAGTGAAATCTATCAGATATGATGGCTAGCTCTGAATATGTTGAATAAGGAGTCGCAACCAAGCAGCGAGGTTACAGGATGTAGTGTAGTAGAGATTTCGGCGGGCGATACTTCTCTAGGAACATATACATAGATACGATCTTAGATCCATAGACAACCCTGTGACATGGCAAATAAATGGCACTAGTAAATAAGCATTCCATGGTTAGGCAGCATCAGTATCAATATTGGCAAAAGGTCGAAGAATAGACTTCTGGTAGAGCTGTTGAGGAGTAGGCCACCGACTCCCAAAATGCGGTGCAGAAAGTAATGGGAACCTAACTGCACAATCCTCCTAAAGAGCTACCCGCATGAATTTAATTCCAACTTTAAATAAACATCCTGCCCCATGTTGATCCTAACAACATAAAAGGATGACGTTGAAGAATTTGTGAAAATTGGTCATTTTTGTGCGCCGCGTGACGTTTCCTTCAGTTACGTCATCCAATTAATGTAATTTGTGCATCGTATTTGATATTAAGTGCATGCTACGGAACCCTTTCACACGGTGGTTCCGTTCGGAAACCAACAGCAAGATTCGTAGCGAAGTAATGAGTTGAAAGCAGATCCTTGTCGCATGCTCTCATCGTAATGTGTACCCACTCTGATATTATTATCAATTCGTTTTAAATTTACTGGGTATATACTTATACCCATGTTGTAATTGATAATGGAGAGATGATTAATTATTGACATACCGCTGTCGATGATCAAACTTTGTAGTATTGAATCTTCGCGACGTCGAATATAATCAAAAAGTGGCGAATGCCCTGAATGCCCCGATTAGACTTTACTTTAAGGGGCTAACTACCCGAGGTTTTCATCGATTTTTGACAAGTTTTGAATCGTATCTCCTACTTTTGCACTAAAGATAGAATTATAATTCAAACGGTTATCGGTTTTTCAATCTTTTATCTCTATTTTGGTCCACCGGATTTTGAAACAAATGAATACTTAATTATGAATGGTTTTTTTAAACATTGTCTAAAAAAACACTTATTTCGTATCTCTATTGACGTGAAAGATCTATCATATACGAAATCTACATCTTTGGGTTCATCTTTGTCGTCTTTAAAAACTGGTCCAGGGTTTTCATTTTAAACCAATTAACACAAAAGTTATGGCCAGAAAACCAGTTTTTTGGCCTAAAATAGTTCAACTTTGATGCCAAATATCTCGAAAACATGAACTTTGAAGTAAATATGGGATACTATATTGCTAATATTGCTTAAAGCCGTTGTTGTTAATATAATAAGCTACAAAACACATTAGAAAACTAAGGGATTCAGATCGAAGGTCATTGGCGTATGGGAGCCCCTTAAGAAATCCCATTTAAGCGCGTTCGGCATTTAAAACCTCTATGGTCGGAACCACTAGCCTCTCCGGTAGTAAAATAAGCATAATTTTCACGACCGTGTTTTGTTTTCGGACGCAAACCTGCTGCTTTGTAAACTGATTTTAATACATTTGTAATCTTTTACTTGGGAATTGTAAACTACATTAATATTAATCGATATGATACAGAGAAAGAATATAATGGAAAAATAAACCATCTTCGTCTGTAGCCCCCGACAGGATTCGAACCTGCGACCTTTCTATTAACGCTAGACGCTACATTAATATTATTAAGTACTTATTAAAATAATGTTACGGAAAGTGCTTATAAAAAATATCATACAAGGGCACTTTCGCAGGTATTTCTCGTATAATTTTGTATATATAACATACATACACATGTATGTATATACAAAATCAGACATAATAATATAATAATTATACATATTTATATTTGTTAAACCCAATCCAAGCCTCATTTAATCATTTAACTATCACTGGCCTAGTACCACAATGAAATTGAACGTTTTACGAACGGATCCTAAGCAAAAATATTCATTACAGCCCACACCACACTGGATACTCGTACATTTTCATCTGCACTGCCTCGGAATTAGCAGAAGGTAAGGAGTGACCTGCCCAGCCGAATGGAAACTCTGAGGCTAACTTCATACATTCTGCGGCTTCTACTACCGTCGAGTCTACCATCTTCTCGAATCTTCTCACCAGTGTTCAGGTCATGTGACTTTCGTTATACGCCATTAGGTAAGTCCTGTCCTGTTTAGTATAAATGATGTGTAAGAATCGTGAAATTTAAATCACTTTTGTACAGTTTTATATTATTGATATAATCTTAACCATGAAATTTTGAACATATATTCTTTACAGTACGTGGACGTGTACTATGACAGATTTTTCGAAATTCAACCCTTAAGGGGGTGAAATAGGGGTCGAACCGTTGTATGGAAATAGTTCATTTGGAAAGTTATAGACCTGAATCTTTGTATGAAGGTTTCTTACTAAAAAGCAAAACAAATGATTTAGCGTTGTTAAAAAAAATCATCCCCTAAGGAGGTTAAAAAAGAGTTGAAAGTTTGTATGGGAAACATGTCGTTTTTAAAGTTAGACGTTTAAAACTTCGGTCACAAGCTCCTAATGTACAGTCACAAACATTGATAAGGGTTTTTTTCTATTGCATCCCTTGAAGGGGTTAAGATAGGGGTTGAAAGTTCACATAAGTAATGTGTGATTTATAATGATAAACTGTGGCTAGAAACAATAAATAAATAAATAAATATTAGGGGACAATCTTACACAAATCGACATAGTCCCATAGTAAGCTCAATAAGGCTTGTGTTATGGTTAATAGTGTGGTTAATAGAAAGCAGCAATGAAAGCAGGATAGCAGGTTTATTTTAAAGTTTATAGATCTATCCATAATAAGTCGTTTAAAACTTGCCCCCTAAAGGGGTGAAATAGGAGTTATACCGAGAAGATGTTCCTTTCTTGAAAGTTCGTATATACTTTCTTTATTTATAAACCAGATAATTGACATAGCGTTTTCGTCCAAATTCATTCCCTAGGGGGTGGAAAGGCCATATGGAAAGCATAATATGAGAGTAGAAACTTTGCGCATAGGCTCCTTTTATATAGTCAAACTTACTGAGTATCTACGGAGATTTCTGAGATGTATGCTCTAAAAACGTTATAGGGGTGCAAAGTTTGTATGGGCGAATTTTTTTTTTGAGCAAGAGACTTAACACTTTGTAGAAAGATTACTTATTAAAATACAAATAAAGTACTTTCAGCGTTTTTGGAAATTCTACCCCTAAAGGGGTCACAACGGGGTGCAAGGTTTGTATGGGGGAAACTTTTAGCTAGAGACTTGTAAATTGTAGAAAGATTACTTATTGAAATACAAAATAGTTATTTCAGCGTTTTAAAAAGTTCCACCCCTAGGTGGGTGAAATATAGGTGCAAAGTGTATGTAGGGGAAACTTTATTGTTTGATAAGTAATCTTTCTACAAAGTTTTAAGTATCTAGACTTAAAGCTTTGTAGAACTGATAGCCGTTAGGGCGGAAAGGTTCTCGAGTGGCGACCACGTACCGGAAGGCGCGGCGTGGGTAGGCCCCCGACAAGGTGGACCGATGACCTGGTAAAGGTTGCGGGAGTCCGCTGGATGCGGGTGGTCCAGCAGTGGACGTCTTTCGGCTGATATGATGATGATGATCGAGTTTATTTTGAATAATCAAAATAATTTATTCTCTAACACCGTTAAATGGGGTCAGTTGATGGGGATGAAAAGTTTTACATCTTTTAGCATTAGATAAGTTTGCTTTCAAAAAAATCCAGTAGGTAGGTATTGTAGCTTTCTTTAATACATTATGAAAAAATATACAATTAAACAGAAATGTTGTTGATGATTCTTAAGATATTTATATTATTGTAAAAACGGAGTTTTCAATGGAAATTTAGCAATTTAAACTAATGAAGTCATCGCATTGTTACCGTTTACGTTTAATCCCCTGAACGGATTTAGATGTAATTTTTTGTACGTACACATTTTTTTTTTTTTTTTTTTTTATCAAAAGTACAAAACAATTAACAATGTTATGTTACTCGCCAAACTGCGATAACAGTTTGTTGGCGAGACCGCGCTCATTTTAACTAATGTGTTAAGTACCTATTTAAAACTATGTTAGGTATGCTATATGAACTTATAATCTTAAACACTAAATTACACACTAAACATGTTAATGCATGAACACTTCACTCCTGCACTTACACGTTATTTTTATTTGAGACCCTTGGAAGGATATAGGATAGTTTTTATGTCGGAAATCATCCCTTAAGATGGTAGAACTTTGTTTGGGTCGGCGATAATTAAGGTTCCGCCTACAATAACTTAATTTAATAGCAATCATTTTGCTAACACGGTTACAAATTCTACGCGGACGAAGTCGCGGGCAACACCTAGTATTATATGTAGGTATTTCTGTTATACGCTTCGTACATTCATGTACGACCATGTAGGCAAAGTGGTATCTGATCAGTCCATTACCGGCCGAGCTCTGTCCAGTTAGCCCCGCAAGTTGACGACACACATTTTCCATTTCCCCCCTTGTCCTTACCGGGCCAGATCCCCGCCTCTTCCATAATTCAATCCATACCGAATCCATTGTGTGATACACGCTACGAATAGTTACTATGTTCATACGTGTAGGTTTAGCTAGAGGTTATTGTTGAATACAATGAGTAACTTTGTTTCATGGACTTCATGGTGATCGTTTTGCGAAGAAATAAGCACATAATATGGCCTGCAGCATTTTGTCATCCGTGTGCTGCGGAACGAGGGTAGGTAATACCTACTTATTCATTAATAATATGTGTTAATGTAGCCTGATTACAGGTTGTTGTACATAAAAGTGTTGGTATTAACTGTGTGTGATCGCGCGGATGCATTTAATTTGAGACCATTAAGTTTTAAATCATACATTTCTTTCAATGAAATTGAATTAAATTGATGAATGTAAATGACACTAGATACTGATTTCTAAATGGAATGTTTTTATGAGCACCTTGTTTTAGTTACGCTTACTTAAATAAAGCTCACTATGCACTAACGCAATAGCTATCCGCGTTTTCTTGATCCAGTCCATTTCGGCGGGATCCATTACCTCGAGAGTGGTGGCAAGAAGCAATCTCATTGAATGACCGTCTTCACCCCCACCCACCGCCCCACTGATCCACGCCAATCGGTAAATATGCGTGTTTAAATATGTATGACGCTCTTAAGCATATGACTCAAGCACCTAGCCAGCTTATAGGTACTCTCGTATAGATAGCTTTTTCGGTGGTGTCAATTGATTACGTTCTGATGATGGGAATAACGAGGTATTTATTTTTACACAATATTACCAACAAGGAAGTCACTTTCTAAAAATGTGCTCATGCATCGGGAAAACTGTTTGCTACTATTTCAAAATGTGGAAATACTATTGGCAAAGTAGCATAATATATTTTTCATTAAATTTTGGTTTTTTTGTAGGTAACAAAGTAAACCTATAATATAATATTAGTGGATTGTAGTATTTTATGAACGACTGGCCTAAAAAAGATTAATTCTCCCGAATGGGTAGTCAGTGTAGATAGCTATAGGAAACGGAACGCAAATAGAGTGCATTTATCTAAGTGGATTCCCATTAAGTTAGTTGTCCGCATAAAGGCTTAAGTAATAACTTATATCTGGCAGAAGCGAAACTTGGAATGCACTTCGCACGAAGACTAGACTTTTCCATTAGAGGCAATTATCAGGCACAACGGATCCCGTGCTTTCGTCGCTTTGGAGCAACCCCATCTCGACGGAACCTGTTAGAGATAACGTCATAAAGTCGCCGATGCAGAGAGCCGGACTAACGTCTTTGCTGTTGCGATGCCCTCACCTCGGGATAATGGACGCTCCCCCTGCCACCCCCGCCCCCCGACCGGTTTGTTGTGCACTCTGTGTGTGATTTGTCGCCGGACTTTCCATCACTTCAATTACTCCGTATTCATGGATATAAGAATAGACACAACGACCAAGTACCTATGTAAGCTAGAGTTATACCTAATCCGCCGAGGCTTGACGCTCGCTAATAGGCAGGCACGTTAGCTCATGACATGGCACGTAAGACTCTGCTAATGAACTAATGGCATATCAAACCTTCGGAGAGCCCGCCTTGCCCCGCCCGCGCCCGCCGCCCGCGCATCTCTCCGTTAATGGAGCAGCGTTGATGGTCCGTCACTCTACATTTGACTAGGGGGCTTTCACATCGCCACTTACCTAATGCTCATGATCTTACACACTACACAAACATCCCAATTCTATAATCCTCTCTGCGTTATAACCCATACATAGGTGAGTGTAAAATAATTGGTCGTATAACGGTTGAAGTAGAAATAATTACACGAATAAAGTTAGAGCATTTCGCTGGCGATGCGTCGGTGTTTGCGATGTCACTGTATTAGAATTAATTCCTCTCTTAATTGTTTTCTTCACACCGTTCATCACAGGAAGTTTTCCACACGAGTTTTATCTCAGGGTCTATTTACCTCCAAGATATTACAGAATGAATTTACCTAGGGGCATAGAGTATAAGTAACCCGATTGTTGCTACACCCTTCCAGGGTCCATGTATCTTAGTTTTAAGTACTTGGTTGCAAATAAATCTTATCTTATCTTATCTTATATAGAACAAGATACACAATCAACTGAAAAAAATGGCCGTCCAAAAGAACCGGCCGATTGCATCGGCCGGCTCTTTCGCGTTTAGTCTGGTTTCAACCGTGAGACTTGTTGGTTGTCAGTTATGTCTAAATGTTCAGTCAAAAACTGCGTAAATACCAACAAAAAAACAAGAAAAAAAGATGGGATTTATTTCTTTAAGTAATGTACTTTAATAGTTTTAAACATGTTTTAAATAATTAATTTTGTTAGTACAAATGACAAAATCGCGGAACATAAATCTAAGGAGTCGGTATTAGATACTTTTTTTATGATGTCGTAACCTACATATAATTATGGTTTTCATTTTAAGATTTCCAAGAAATCCTCAGCGACGTGCAGAATAGGCTTTTTTTTAAACCAAACGCCTCGCGTGTTTGTTCGGCTCATTTTAATGATTCGGATGTATATACGACAAAAAATGGATTGAACAGGCTTACTAAAACTGCCAAACCTCTCATGAACGTAAGCCCATTTCTTTCCATTACATATTTTAATTTCAATTCCTTTTAATATCCTTAGTTCTATCTTCTGCCTTCTGACAAAAGGTAAACTAGCATTAATTAACTATAATATAATACTATAATATCATTCTATAATCCAATACCAACACATATAATATTAATTATGATGCCAATGCTAATTGATGCCAATTCTTATCATCATTAAACTAAAAGGACTTCTTTTTAAGGACTCTGTCAGCTGCACTGTATGTACTTACGGAAATCTCACCCAACAATTGTCTTGTATATAATATTTGTACATACATTTCAAACTGTTTATTCCCCACTCGTAAAATAAAGAAAACTGATTTATTTGTGCTATTGGTCGTTCTGTTTAAATTAATAAAATATTATTAAAATAATTTTATAACGCGACTCCATTCATTCGCTAAACGCTAACTAAAGTTTTGACGGGAGCAGTAAAGTCATATTATGATATTATATTACATACATACATACATATAATCACGCCTCTTTCCCAGAGGGGTAGGCAGAGATCACGGATCATTATGATATTATGTCTCAATAAACTAAAAAGTATTTAATCTTTTGACGTTGGTTTGCTAATATGGTGCTTAAAGTCTAAAACACTGAGTTCTTTTTTTATGAAACATATATCTTGATGCAGGTTATAAGTTAACGCTATTTAGCAACTACCTACTGAAATGTAGCTAGAGTTGTCATTCTGGGGCACATTTCTTGGCATATTTGTTTGACATTGACCCGGGCTCCTTTAGGGGCATTACCGGGAATAACGCTAGGAGGGTGATGACTGTGCATCTAGTTCTATATACAACGTGTTAATAAAATAACGCAAAACCTGAAAACAGTTTGTTCAGAATCGAGCATAGAATGCGAAAAAAATAATAAAAAAAAATTTTGACAAGATTTATTTTTTACAATTGTATGGAGTGTTGGCCGACTGGGGCGACCTGCTCCATACAAATGTAAAAAATAAATCGCGTCAAAAAATTTATTTTTTATTTTTTTCGCATTCTACTCTCGATTCTGAACAAACTGTTTTCAGGTTTTGCGTTATTTTATTAACACGTTGTATATACTAAATCAATGCCTAAGGGCAATAAACATTGAACAAAGGTAGTTTTAGTACCTACATACCTTCCGTAAAAAAAAAATGAGAAGAATCGCAACGTGTGAACGTTACTTTCCGAAAGAATCTCAAATAGTAAAAATGTGAGATGTTTTTGGGCTTATGTCCAGTGTTGAGTGGGTCCACAAATGTCGCTAAAAGGCTGGACGTCATTGTTTATCCGGGCAACATTAGGCGGGTAACCGGACACGCGCGCGCTGAGTGCGCTACAAGTATCCGCTTTCAACTCATTACGGCGCGGACGTGGTGCGTGGGCCGCCTCGCCTCCGCGCGACGCCCGCCCGGCCGGCCGCCCGCTACCCGGCCGCGTCCTTCAATCCCTCTCACAATCTTCGATCCAATTGCGAAAAACCCATACATCTATCCAATGCTAACTTCGCATTAGATTAGATGACAACCTTCGCAGATCCTCTAGTGGATAGTACGTCGAAACAAAAAGCTGAGACTCCGTTTCCTTTCTTATCCCATTTATTTCAGCTTGAAAAGGGATGGATGGAAAATATAAAATCTGGTTATATATTGTTTACTTACGCCACTACGCCGCAAAGGCAAATAAAAAGTAAGTATCAATATTTCGCGATCTTTCTAATCCTGGAGCTGTAAGGGTAGACACATGACCCCAATCAAGTAGATTTATATCTTATTAACAATAAAAGAGATTGCTGTGGCCTCTTGTCAAATGTAATTGCGAAGTAAAGTGACACCAGTGTCTTAATCAAGCGTCCATTCCGGGGAGTTAGAAGCGCCTGGCCTGTCACTTATGGCCGATTCTGTATAAAAGTGTCGGCGAAGGTTGCCGTCCCATGCAATAACAGTTTCGACAAATTGAGTCCACTGTTATTGAGGTTGACAGGGTTGACCGATTCAATTAAATTGAAACTTTTGATACGAACTAATGAGCTTTGTTTTATTTAACTGAGGTAGGTTAGGAATCTGTCAGTTGATATAACATTTGTGGTAAATTTTGCAAAACTGTTTTAGGAATCGATTATTAAAATGACTTTTTTTCATAACAATTACATTTAATTACTTACCTACCTATGTTTCATCACTTTACTAACTGATTTTGTAACTAAATTGAAGCTGGATAATTATCAATTTATCATATGCACGTCATTTAAGACATCGTTAAGTGATGTTTTTGGTTAGCCCAATGGTTGACTGAAAGAAAATGCTTTGTGGATTAATCTCCGCCATTTGTATTTTTTTGTATTCGACAATAAAGCTTAATTCAATAAATAAATTGAAAATCCTTGTTAGTTACCGAATTATAGTTTATAAACAACTTTTACGGGAAAAATCATGGCGCGATTCCAGCGACCGGCCGCGGGCTTACCGACCTCAATAACATAACCGTTTGGACAAATTGTTGCTCGCTCGGGCCGGGATTAGCGGCTTTATGGAACAATCTTAGATCTAAAGGAACATTTGCCCACAGTACCAGCTTTCTGATAATTGATATCAATGCGCAACGTCCAGCGGCGACAGAAATTAAGCGGGCATTTATCTGTGTTCCCTTTATTAGCTCCCAGCATGACTTCAGACTTCAGAACAGGGACGAATGCGAGCAAATACGGTGGAAATGAAATCCACGTTTATTTATAGAGGACATGAGAAGGTAGATTACGCGCCGTGATTTTTCGTTTGATAAAGGTCGGGTTGCATCTAGTGCTAGCGGTAGGTACACCCCGAAATTCAGTAAAAAGCTGCAAATGGTATTAAAAGCATGAAGATCTGATCAATTGATCTTTAGGCCATACGAATCAATTTGACCCGTAGCACGAAAAAAAAAAACAAAAAAGGAGAGGAGTTATGATGACATTTTTTTTTGCATGGGATTAAAGAATGTTCTGAACCCTATCGTGTGTGGTATCTAATGAAAGGGTATATACTAAGCCGATTCTAAAAATATGTCACATCATTATATTTCAGTCACTTGTTTTATAAATAAAAATAAAAATCATTTTCAAAACATACCAAGTTTGGGCTCCTCCAGATATGATACGGTTGAATCATTATTTGTAAAATATACCTAAAATTATATGTAATAGCCTCATATCCAACCCCAAGAAAGCAATTTTGAAAATATTTACATTTAGTATTTTTTTTAATTTTTTTTTAATATGACAAAATGTGAATTAGTTGAAACTTGTATAAAAAGTACACGAGTACATTTTATTAAAATTCTTTGTACAGAGCTGCATAGGTACTCGATTAAAGGCTTTGAATGTATAGTTGTCTTTTCAAAATGTATGCGAGTAATTTTATCAAATATAGTAATTTGTTTTCTTTGGTTAGACGAGTAGCGGTCTGTATTATCATTTTTCTCAGTGTAGGTACTACAACAGTCAGGCAGGCGATTTCATTAAAAAGTTAGATAAGATACCCACATCCCAAACACCGAATGTAAATTTGTTTTTTCTTAATACAAGTCGTTCTGAATAGTAAACAAAATGAATGGGCTTCCCTAAGCAAAGTTTAATCCGTTTTTATTACAAAGAAAAGAAGTAATTACTCTACCCTTAGCGCTCTAGAGGGCTGATGCGGCTCGAGGTAAAAATTTCCATAGATTTATCATAAGCAAATTAAGTTTATAATTAAAAACAAGACTTTTGAATAGAAGCAATTTAAATACGTACCTATCTCTGAAATTGACCAACTAATCTTTTTAAATTGTTGGTCATAAAAAAGGTTTTCTGTTTGCAAAACGTTTTTATTAACAAGTAAGTAATTAATATAACTAACATCTTATCGCTATTATTATTATGGCGTTGTGGGCAACTTATTAATGTAATAAGTTAGGATAATGACAGTGGAAGGTGAGTCTCGTGAAAATAGTTAGGGTTCATTATGAAATTTGTGGTCAGGCACGTGCCACCAACGTAGGTAATTATCCTCTTCCCGGCCCGTAATTATTCCATTAGCTGAACAAATAATGATAAACTCGTTGATTAACAGTTAGCCGTGGTCTCGTCCAGTGTGCCCCAGAAGAATACATTGTTTTATTATAATGCGGCTTCTGGATAATATGAACGTTCACTAAAATTGCACCCACAATGTTACATTATGCAACAAGTAAAATGGAGTATTAAATTTTCTTCATTTACTTTTTTAAATGTTCTCGATGTGGTTATACGATACGTTAAACGATTGGAAGGCATAAGGGCCCTCGCTCACGGCGACTTCTTGCAGCGATGCAGTAGCGATACTGTCGCGCGTTCGCATCGATACAGTCGCAACACGGTCGCTAGCTGTGTGCCTCGCCCACGTAACCACGATGCAAAAGCGATAGAAACGCGATACTATCGCGCTTTAGTCGCGATGCAAACGCGTATCAGTAAATTCCCCCGACGTCATCCGACACAGTCGCGCGTTTGCATCGATGCAGTCGCGATGCTGTAGCGCGTTAGTAGCGCGTTGGCATCGCTTCTGTAGCGCGTTGCAAATGTGACTAAAGCGCGTTGGTTGCGATGCTGTTGCGCGTTTACAAAACGTGCGACAGCATCGCTGCAAAAAGTCGCCGTGGGCGAGGGCCGTAAGATGGAGATGGTAACACCCACGGAACGTATGTATCTAGTAGCCACTGAAGTTTTATCTACTGAAAAGTAAATCTTTTGAAACATTTGTAATTATGCGGCAACACTAAGTCAAGTTTTATATTCGTGGACGCGACACACTCGTCCATCGCTCGCTCGTTAATGTATTTTTTTATAATTTTTGGTTGTCCGTTAGTAAATTTATTTTATAGTACTTAATTAGGTAGGTAGTAGGTATCTACTTATTTTCTGAATTGGGCTTGCGGTAGTTAAGTAGCAAAGCTTGTGTATCCTATAGTGCCTAACCATAGAAAACCTACTGGCGAAGAAGAATCAAAGACTTTAGATATATCAGTTCACGTTATTTATAACTGAATCAATACTAAAATGGAAATATTGTAGCATTGATGAAACCGAAAAATATTTACACAAGGCAAGCGTTACACTGCTCGCTGTCGAAACCGTAGAAGTAATAAATACGGTACGTAGCCTGACCGCCACAATAGGAACGGCAGTGTACGAGTATGTATGTATGGTATGGACCAAATAATTTATTGTTATAATTATTCATTTACTGCATAAGATTTCTCATTTATCTTCTCCCTTCTAAGGGAAAGCTCTCAAATCTGACACATGGATTGCTGGCTGTATTGCGTCTCAATAATCGAATTTTGTTTTCGCTGGCATGTCTCTGTAACTTGTAAGCGACATGGATGCGGTACTAACATTTTTCATGCGTCATGGTTATTGACGGGCGGTTCAATTAAATTTCCTGAAAACTGAAAGCCTGGTCTTAGGGTTGTCGCTATTACTATTAGGCATCAATAAACACAATTAGTATTACATTTTGCAGAACAATCACAACAGATTTGTCTTAATTATGTCTAAAGTTAAGTTGTATTTTATAACTACCAGACATATGATAATTGTATACCTATGTGAAATGTCTTAGAATGACTTAAGCAAGACGCGAGATGCGAAAGGTCTACCCGTTTCTGTCAATATTCTCGTCCCAAGTGACAACCTCCTATTTTATCACTTCATCAAGATACCAGTAAAATCAATTTAGACTCGGTAAGGACGGGCGGACTCACCTAAGAGTCCCTAAAAGTCCCGAAAGGCGGGCGTCCTTGCCCGTCTCGTTCGCTCGTGCCCGTTTATAAACGGTTTTATTGCTTTCGGAGCAACCGAACATTATTAAACTTTTCCAATTTCGATTTATCACGTAGCTGTCGGAATTTAATACCGCCCTACCTTCGGCGGAGGCGATCGCCCGCCGCGTGATTACAATACATGCCGTTAATAATACGAGCTGCGCGGCTGCGGCGGGCCCGGCTCGGCTCGGCGCTCAGCTGGCTGCCGACTTAGCCCCATTGTGACGTGACAAGTCGGACCTCGCGCTCGACCGCGCCCCGAACTCTTACGCCTCCCTAATGCCCACGAGATCAAATTGAAATCTTCCTAAATATCAAATTTACCTACACAAATCCGCCGTCACATTTCCCCGCTACCGACTCGTTTCTCTAAGCTCGGGACGCGCTAACTTTTCATATAATACTGTATTTTGTAACAAAATGAAGAATGTAGTCTAATATTGCCAGGAGCTTAAATTTTTGAAGTAAAACCGAAGGTTATTGAAAACGTGACTTACATTTCCATGGACCAGCGGGGGATGTTATAGACAAAAGAAATCTTCAGCTTTTGTGTGTTTTAGATTCAGTAAATTGTTTTGCAGAGATGAAAAATAGAGTGTTATGGTGGGTACAAGGGTAAGGTTGCGTGCATAGGGCAGCGGGCGGCGGCGCGGCGCAGGTAGCGGGTAGCGGACAGCTAGCGGCGATGCAATCTGCTCACATTCATAGGGCCAATCAAGCACCAACCCGCCCGCCACCCGAACACCGCGCCTCCACGCACAGGGACGAATTTTGATCAGCATTATTTACGGTCTAAATATTGGTAGTAGGTAACGTTTTGGTCTTTTGCAGGAATATGTTTATGAATCGTAGGATTGAGTATATAATAAATTACCTAATTACATTTTGTCTCTACCTTTCCAGCTCTTAAAAATTACTTGAAAAATACATTGATGTCAAAGGCATTATAGGGTTGATGACTATCTAACTGACAGAAATGCATGGCCCAAACAAGAGCCCAAAATAGCTTAATCATTCATAATTTAATAGGCATTGTATGACGGGAGCTAGATGACACAGTTCCTACAAGAAAGCATCCAAAGATTAAGTCAATAGTCACATTTCCATTGTTTTTTTTTTTTAAGAGATCATATATAAATAGAGATAGATAATAGATAATACTTGTATTATATATTATGTAACACAGTTTCGGACATCGTTTCTTGTAGAATAACGCATTATGTTGTTTTTTCTTTGTATTCATATTCAGTTCTACTTATTTTAAGTAGGTTAATAAGTACTTATAAGCACTATCATTGTAATATTTTTTTGCAAAAAAATACTGGCTGTTGAGATTGTTTCGGCGTTTCTTCTTAATGGTCTTCTTTTTCATAAGAAACGCTGCTAGAAATTTGACGTGTGAAAGTACCATTACGCCCTACTTGCGGAATAAAATTCATTTAATTCATATATTGATTTAAACTTTCACGATTCTCATACATTATTTTTACTAACTTTCGATTTACCGATACTCTTAACTGATTAAATGAAATGACAAACATAATCAACTATTAAATATTAGAATTAGCCCAATAGACAAGTTTAGTGATTTTATCAAATCCCTTAACTGTTTTATATATATATATACCCATTGTGTAATCATCATAAATATTATATTATTACGAGATGATCTTATCGAATTGATAAGCAATATTACGTCTTACAAGTACCGTAAACCCCCGGTTACTTTGATCCACTTTAAGGTTTGACACAATATTTTGACGCCGCTAATTCACGAAAAAATGTGAAATTCAAATATAATAACTAGTTTTTAATGTTCTTTCTGGTTACCTACCAAATAAATAATATGGACTTTTAGTTTCTTCAGAAAAATAAACAACGCTATTAAAGTTAAATTAGGAATCCCTTTCCCAGTTGAGTTGAATTCACTTTTTTGTTGTGAATCCAAAGTAAACTCACTAAAATGGTTGTACTTATCAAAATTAATTAAAAAAATATCGGTTAAATAGTTTATAAGTTTTTTTTTGTGGTTTGAGGTTACTTTGATAACAAAAATGTATCAAACTCTTTGAGTGATTAATACTATTAATAGTATGCAATTAGTGTAGAAACTTTAATAAGGTGTCATTCACAAATAAAGAAATATGTTTTTGCTTCCACTATCTATATTTATAATCTTGTGACCCAATCTTCTTCTTGTCTTCACGTGGTATTGTGTCTACAAGAAAAAACATCTATATATCATTATTAACCGAAACAACAAACACCGCCAGAAAAGGTGGTGAAATTGATCAAACACCTGTTCGAAGGACAAATCATGTATGTACGAGTATGTTGCATGTATTCGAGTTTTTAAGCCTTGATATCAAGAGGAAAAGTGTCCTTGGCTTTAACATTTTTTTTCTCCATGAATTAATTACACTACACGTGACGATGCAACTGTGTTGCCAATAATGCGAAAAAAGTACAAAAAACATTTAATCTTTTTTAGTTAAGCATTTTAGTAGTGGATGGAAGTTGTATAAGCAATGGAAGCATATAGGCAAGGTATTAAAGTTACCTACAGACTTGGTAAGGTAGAGCAATAAATGTGTTTTGGCTTTAAGCCTAAGAAGCAAAGTTGAGAGTCTCGTTAGATACAACACCGATACTAATGACGCTCTTCTATTAAAACTCTTTACCCATATTGAATCTTGTTAGCAGTTAGCAACCAGCTAAAAGCTAAATAGATTTTTCTCAAACATGCATTGAAATATTGACGTTTAAAATCGAAATATCACGTTTTGGGCGCGACGAGACGAGAGACCCGTAATGGAATTTCATACAACATTTCAGGCCTGCAAAGCGAGCTTCTTATGTTTCAATATCAAAACGTTAAGCCATAAAATAAAGTCTGGAGTTCTTTTTAAATTTCATTGCATGTTTGAGAAAAGCACTGTACATACCTCGGCGTGAAAAAGGATTGCCAGCATAATCCCTATCCTATATCTACTTGACCAGCAATCTCTATTTTCCCGGCCTCTGCAGTAATAACAGTATATGTAATATACAGAGTCATTGAATCATCACGCGCCATTACGCGTAGGTATTTAGTTGCAGTATCCAAGAGGCAAAAAAAGGCTCACGGTATTTGAGCTCCCGAAGTGTCGTGGAACACCCCTGTGCAACCCGAACAGAGCCAACGTAGACTAGCTCTCTCGATTTTTCTCGCACTATACGTCTCTCTCTTATTTAGTATATCTATATTTTTAAATAAGATTTTTTCAAGAGAATCCCTTCATTCTAGGATGATGTGCAAAGAAGTAAAACTATAAAAAACATCTTTCCTTATTTCCACATCATCTTGTGACTTAACAATCAATAAAATTGAGAACAAAGGAAACTTTTGCCCAATGTTTGTTTTACTCCCAAATACAGCCCTGTGCAAAGAGCTCACGTACGACCGCTCGTAAGTTCAATGGAGGTGTTGATTAAAAATATTTCCCATGTGCGGGCGGATAAGGCCCAATTGGGCCGGCAATCAGCCCGCCGTCCGCCGCTAATCATGCTACCGCTTATTGCACAGCCGCACCTTTTTGCGTCTGAAATATACAGTTTATACTAATTTGGAGACGTTTTAGCGTTTTACGCGTATCAATCTAGCACAAAAGCATGTGATATGGATACAATATGGACAGCTGGGGCTGGTAATACCTCTCAATTTTTTTATTTTAAGTATAAATAAAATGCCTTGGGTTTCGAGAAAATGTTTATTTTTAATTGATTTATTTTCTCCCTTAGGTCAGTTTATTGATTGCAAAAGCTACAAATGTGTGTTTTTTAGGGTTCCGTATTCAACGAGTATTTTTTTTTCCTCGTTAAACCCATGGTGTGTTAAACCATCGTTGGATAGCTCGTTCAAAAATATTATGGGTTTTCTAAAAGCATTTTTCAAATAAAAAAACAACACAGTGACTCGTTTGCGACATATTGGGCTTTAAAGCCCTAATTTTTGTTCGAGTCATGTGTCCTCCCCCTCCCCTGCCGGCTAAATGGCTACTATACTGCGGATGTGAAAGAAATCGTGGTAGTAGTACATATAATGACTTTAAGAGGAAAACTATGACGGACAAGTAGGCATAAGTAGTTATCGAGTAATAGTCGACCAACTTCAGCCGAGGCACTTGTTAGATTTTTATTCAGTTACCCAAGAATTTGGCCCTTAGCCGTGAAAAAAAAATACTACGCTAAAGTGGCACTATGCAACTACGCGTACGCCCATATAATGAAGTTTTAAAAATGGTATATGACTTACTAATTGGCCCAATAATTTAAGAAATGTTTGCTATTCAACTGCAAAAGAACCTTAATATGAGAGCACTACCCTAGCGACACTTATAATTAAAATGAAATAAAAATATACTAAAAACTTGAACTAAGTGGTGTTTATTGACCCAAAACAATTTAATTCAATGTTTAAATTGTTTACCGCCTGCAGCTTTTCAGTTATGACCGGTTATAGCGTCGAGCACTTACCTTAGTTACCTGGCTGCTGGCTGCTGCCATTATTCGTGTCCATCAAATTTTGCAAATATCTCGAAAACTAAGGCATTTTTACTATAAACCTAAAATTAGAGCCCAAACCAACCAACCTTGACCAAAAAAAGGCCCTAGTCTCTTGATGGACAGTGGTTCTGTAAGCCTATTAATTATTGCCTTGAAGAGACTTAGAGACCTAGATTGTAATTGACAGGAAAATGCAGACGTCGAGCGAAATTGATTCCTGCCTTTGCAGTTCTCATGACTGAAAACATTGGACCACGACACAAGCGCAAGCACGTCGCCTGCGGTATTTCCGGACCGATACGACCTTCAAACCTTGAAGAAAAGAGCGTACTGCCATCTTAAAGGCCGGCAACGCACTCACAACACCTCTGGTGTTGCAGGTGTCGTTTGCTTCCTATAACATAAAAAAAAACAGCACGTCATCAAATCTGGTCAACTCTTAGCTCCTGAGTTTTCTCATCACGGCCTGATCTTCTTGACATATCGTGTCAAGGTGCCTAAACAAGAGCCAGTGGTGTTAGGGCTTCGCAATTATGCTCGCTTGGAGGTCGAAAAGCTGAAATAGGATGCCACCTCTGCCGACTGGGCGCTTACGTATGCTGGGGTGCCTGTCGTATGGCATAATGTTGACCGTCCTAAAAATTTTTGGCCGAGAATGTTTGGCATAATGTTGAGTGGCATACTACTTATTTAGCCTATTCATTTTTGCGCATACACATTTAAAAGTTCTAAAGTACGTTTATCCTAATATTGATTACTCGAACATCGAATTACCTAAAAAGTAATAGTCCTAATTTTCATTGTTATAGTATTTATTTTGCCTATTATTAAATTAGCTTAAATTACACAACCTATACTATTTTTTTCCTAAATTTTATACTATTTTTAAAATCTGAGCAGAGCCGACCTACATCTAGACAAATAAGATAGGTTCGTTAGTTGCCTTTTGTCCCTCAGAGCAGAATTAGGGGCCCCGCGAAGCGGGGCTCCGTCGACATGAGAGCGGGTCATAGGTTATTCAAGTATTAGGCAATTCTCAGCTGAGACAACCTTCATTTACATCAATTAGATAGCATCGTTAGTTGCCTTTTGTCCCTTAGAGCAGAAATAGACACCCCGCGCAGCGGGGTGTCGTTGACTCGCCGCACGTCTATCAAACAACACACATAAGCGAACTCTGTTTTAAGTCGGTTAGGTTAGCGTTTACTTGTGTCCCTCAGAGCAGAAATAAGGGCTCCGTCGACAAGAGGGTGGGTCATAAGTAATTTAAGTAATAGGCAATTCTGACCAGATCCAACCTGCATTTAGATTCGGACAATAAATATTTAGGACAATCGATATATATGCGTAACAAAATGTATGCACTACATTTTTAGAACATTAAATATTAGTAACATCAAAGTTATGCACATCAATCATTCTACAAAAAAAACTTCGACACAATAAACATTCGGACAATAAATATTTAGGACAATCGAAATTAGGAACAACAATTTCGGCAAATAAAAAATATGCACAACAATGTTTATGCCATACGTTATTCGGCATAAAGTTGGTATGCGACAAAATAGTAGGACCAAAAATTTTATGCCACCCGATATAGACCCCGTATGCTGCATCAACAATAGACGAGAAAGTCACTGCACTCAATAATGTTATCTTGCAATTTTTCGATGCGCATGCGCTGGTACGAGAGGTCCGGCTGAAAAGGCCTCCTGCTCCGTGGATCACCGGGGGGTTGCGGATGGCTATGACGAGACGTGGTAGTGCCTTCCGCAAATATATGATCGATGCGATGGAAACTGGTGTCTCTTTGAAGTGGCCAGGAATCGCTGCAACCAGATGGTAAGAGCCGCAAAGCGCCGATACATTCACGAAAATGTTTCGACCTCACCTATAGCAGACATATGGAAATTCTTGACATCACTTGGTGTTGGTAAACCAAAAACTGACTTCGATTCTCGTCTTTTTCAGTCAGTCAGCATGTTTAAACCCGGTCATCAAATCTGAAACCATCTCTTTGATGGCGTCGCTTCCGTCTCCTGACATTTCATCTTTTAGTCTCACGCCAGTCGCAACCGAGGAGATCTGTAAGATAATTCGCCGCATTAAGTCCAAAGCTATCGGCCATGATGACATAGGACGAGGCATGGTTTTGCTCATTCTGGAAACTACCTTGCCCGTAGTCACCGACATTATCAACTGTTCTTTCTGTACAGGACCCTTTCCATCGTCTTGGCGTAAAGCCTGTCATCCCGCTTCCTAAGATATCTAACCCCAGTTCCCTCAATGGCGATCTGGGAGATGGTTGATGAAGATCCGTGGTACCTACGTGCGAGAGACCTTCATGAAGACATGCTACGTAAATTAAGTGATCTGCAAATTCCTGGTCTTACTCAGCCTGGTGATAAATATGACAAACCAAACCACCATAATCCCATGTTACCTAGTTTGCGCGCTGGCGATATAGATTATGTGTGCAAACAACAAAGAGGTAAACCACTCTCCAAGCGAATGGTCCCTCCTCATATACCTGTAATATAATATAGATATCAAATATGTAGCAGTGTAGCGTGAGCCAGTTCATGTCTGAGCTGAGCCCCATTTACTTTACAATTAGATCTTATAGGAAGACACATGTGTAAAATAGCAATGCTTGTACTTGGCGGCCAAAAAACTGTAAATCCAATTATCCATATCCATACTAATATTATAAATGCGAAAGTGTGTCTGTCTGTCTGTCTGTCTGTCTGTCTGTCTGTCTGTCTGTCTGTCTGTTACCTCTTCACGCTTAAACCGCTGAACCGATTGCGATGAAATTTGGTATGGAGATAGTTTGAGTCCCGGGGAAGGACATAGGATAGTTTTTATCCCCGAAATAATCCCCAAAGGGGGTGAAATGGGGGGTCAAAGTTTGTATGGAGCAGCGATATAAACGAGTTCCACGCGGACGGAGTCGCGGGCAGAAGCTATATAATAAAGTTCCTTCTATTCTATTCTATTCTATTCCCTCAATGACCAATTTCTATTCTACCATTTTTCTCTAAAATTCTTGAGGCTGCAGTCCATAACTGTAGGGTCTAATAATTTATTAAACCTTACATGTACGAACGTTATATGTTAATGTTGGGTTGTTATGTTGATCGGAACGATATCTTAAGTAAAAGATGCAACCGTCCTGGTTGAGTACCTTTATTGCACTAAAATAACAAAGTAATAAAATGTATTAGGTAAACAGCGTAATGACGCACGCTCGGGTGCATCGTAAGCTTATTATTAAAATGTCGACTGTGCTCGTACATGCTGCCAAATTTAAGAAATAAGAAAAGAAAGTTAAACCTAATTAAGGCGTAGTTGCCGTGTCAACGTGTGTTGCGGCATGTACAATCACCTCACTGACGGTGTCAGAGTCGCGCGGCTGTCGAAAATGTCGAATTGACGCATTGCCGTGGTCATTTTTCGGTTTCTGGCGTTTCTGCTCCTTGGTGATGGCTCGCGCTGCTGTGTTCCGCATTCTGCGTCTCATGTAGATGGCGGCCCAGACGCTAGCTGCGATCGTGCAGATAACGACAAATGATATGAAGCTGTAGTGATGCGTTTCGTGAGATGATGTTATATTTTGCAAGGAGTCTTGCTGCATCTTCACAGTGTCTATGCTGGTTTTCAGTTTGCGTAATGCTTCTCGATGATCTTCAGTGACAACGCTATAGTTTTTCTCAACGATGACGCGGTTTATTGAAGATTCTTGTATGTAGAGGTTGTTTTCGCTTATTGTCATCTCACTGTGAAAGTTGTTGTGAGATTGGATGACAACTTTGTCTCCCTTTATCATGCATCCCGTATCAAGCGTAATAATTCCTGCTTCGCGTAGTACAAGTGGCGTCACACCGGCTGGACAAAATGTGCGCATAGCACATTCCTGGCAGCACGCAAACAACCAGGCGCCGGGCTTATGTAATCGGATCCAGTTGTCGGCGCACTCCGTTGATATAGTCTTGCAAGCCGATATGTTTTTATTGTTAATTAATTGAGCTTCACATATGTTAATGCTTGATTTTGTGTCGTAGATAGGTAGGGCCATACTGCATAGTATATGATGTTCTTTAAATTGCAGGCACGATGTAATATCTTGATGTGTTAATGGTATCACCGCATCCTTTTTTAGGTTGACTGCCATGTATTCTGCTGTTATCACGATTCTCTGTGTTGTTCGTGATAGTAATTGAGGGATCGGTATAATTCGATTGAGCTCATATTGCTCTGTGTATTACTAATGGTAATTTAAACTCGAAAATTATAAAGTTGTCCGTTATATGTACATGTACACGCGACAGTTTGTACATGTCTCTGATGCAATGTTTCGTGTTCGCACATGGCAGAGATAGTTCTCCCGGAAGCTGCCCGGAGATGATGTTTAGTTGTTCTTCGAATTGATCGGGTTTCACTAGATGCATGTTGACACGTCCGTCCTTGACGTCAGTTATTAAGTCTAACAGCATTTGTTGTAATCGCCTTAGGTTGCCCATCACGATGTTAGCGGAAAGCGCGGTTGCTGTTATGTATATGTTGTTCGTTACTGCTTCATGATCAGCTCTACTCCGTTGGTCCGTTTCTTCAAGATGCCTGTTTATTGCTGTAAATTGTTGGTTCATAACTTCTTCGTGTCTCTTCAAGAGGTTGTATTCAGCTTCAATTATAGATGTATGATTTTTTAATAAGCTCAGCAGGTGATTTTCGTTATTATGCACAAGCTGGATGTCCTTGTCGTACTGTTGGGCAAATCTCTCATCTAACACGCCAAATAGAGAGTTGGCTAAGTATCCCACGCCGTTAACAAGGCCTCGCCTTACTCTCTTCGCATATAATCCGTGATCTGTTGTTAAAATGTCGTTATAATGTTTCAGCTCTCTTAATTCATGTTTGAGTTGGGCGGTGACGGTGGAGAATGCTGTTTCATAGCCGCCAAGATTGGTGAGACGGTTAACGTAGTTTTCCACGCTCTTCAATCCTTCCCAGTATGTTGTCATGTTGTAGTATACTATCAATTTCCATTGATCCTGTATTATCTGCATATCGGCTAATTTATCGAAATAAATTAGTTTGTTAGGGTTTAGCTTCATAACGTTTGTTGTTTGTTGTGTTGATGCAGGAACATAGGATGCCAGCAGAAATAAAAGCAGGCATGTGTAGCTATTGTAGCCTGGTTTTGGCGCCCTTCGGGTGCGTGTTGGTTGTTTGTTGGGCGTTTGTGATTCCGAGCTTGAATCTTCTTTTTCTTTGTCTGTGGCATCTACTGGTAATGGTGACAGTTTAGTAATTGGTCTTTTCATAATACTTGTTTTTGTTTTTAGTGTTACGACCCTTACGTGACCATCCTTTCCGGGGTGCGTTTCTATGACCTTTCCCAGAAGCCATCTTGCCGGAGGGATGTTGTCTTCTTTCACCAACACCATGTCACCGACCTTCAGGTTTCTTTTGACGCTGTTCCATTTGCTGCGAGTTTGTAGGGTATGTAGGTATTCAGTTGACCATCGCTTCCAAAAGTCCTTGTGCAACTTTTCTGTCAGTTGCCAGCGTGTGCGAATGTTGCGCGTTTCTTTTTCTGGAGATAGCGGACCTGCCAGTACTGGACCGCCGACCAGAAAATGTCCAGGACTAAGATATTCTAGATCGTCTACGTTGTCTGTTAGCGGCGTCAGAGGCCGGGAGTTCAGACAGCTCTCTATCTGTGCTAGGAGAGTAGAGAACTCTTCAAACGTCAGCTTCTGTTCTCCGAGAACACGTCGCAGGTGGTATTTCGTGCTCTTCACAGCAGCTTCCCACTCTCCATTGGCTGTAGGCCACGCCGGCGCACTGAAGTGCCATTCAATGTTGGAGTTGGCTAAGTACGTCAACAGCTCAGTGTTTACGTAACGTACAAGAGCTTCCTTCCTTTCTCGCGCCAGCACCTTAGCTGAACCTGTGAAGTTGGTACCGTTGTCACTGTAGAGATGCTGGGGTGGACCTCGGCGAGCAATCAGTCTATGGAGTGCCGCTAAGAATGTTTCAGAGCTCAAATCTGAGACTAGCTCAAGGTGTATAGCCTTAGTCGACAGGCAAATAAAAACCGCTACGTAGCCCTTGGTTGTTTTAATTCCTCTTCCTTTGTTGGCCTTGACCTCAACATAGCCAGTGAAGTCAACGTCCGTGTGCGTGAACGGTCGCGATGGTGTTACTCGGGGTGCCGGCAGATCTGCCATAACTTGATTGTTGGTTGTTGGTTTGAATCGGTGACACCCGATGCAAGTACGAAGCCGATCCTTCACTGTTCTAACACCTCGTAGTATCCAAAAGTTGTTTCGCAGATGCGCCAGAGTGAGTCTCGGGCCTCCGTGAAGTGTTGTTCTATGGGCTTGTTGTATCAGTAACTCCGTCAGCCTGTCGTCGTGCGGAATGATAGCTGGATGTTTCTGTGCGTATGTTATACACGCGTGTTCTAATCGACCACCAACACGCAGCACGTTATTTTCGTCCAAAATCGGATTAAGTTTTAAAAGTCGACTTTTGTTAGATATGGCTTTATGTTTCTTTAATTGCGCAATTTCCTCGCTAAAATGTTTGTTCTGCACAGTCCGTATTATTGCAGTCTGCGCATTCCTTAGTTCCGACGTTGTTAAGTACGGCGACTGCAATTTATTTTTTCCACTTGCGTTGTTAGCAAAACGCGACACCCAGCCGAGCGTTCGAACTACACGTGTCATAGAGCTGTTATTGTTCAGAAGGGTCTCTATAACCGGCGATGTCGATTGTAGAGAGCATGTTTGTTTGGTGTGTTTTCGCTCTTCTGTGGGTTCTTGATATACTGGTGTCTCCGTTAGTGTTGTTATGTCGTTAGATAGCGATGGTGGGCCTTCAAACCATAAATGGTGTGTTAAAAGTTGCGATGGTAGTATGCCTCGACTTGCGCAATCCGCGGGGTTGTCTTCTGAGCGCACATGTCTCCAACAATTGGCGGGCATGACTAGGGTAACCTGAGTGACTCTGTTGGCGACGAATGTCTTCCATCGTGTTATGTCGCCTTGTAGCCATCCCAATGCCACAGTTGAATCGGTCCAGCCATACACTTGTACTGTCTGATTGTTTAGTGAATTTAAAGTTTTTCGCATTAACTTTGCAAGTAAGCCCATTCCGCAAAGTTCAAGTCTCGGTAGAGTGACGTGTCTGGTTAAAGGCGCTAACTTAGTCTTTGCGGTTATTTGTTTAATTGTTATTTGGCCATGTTTATTGGTACTTTTGCCATAAATAACGCAGCCGTACCCCTTTTCAGATGCATCGCAGTATCCATGTAATTGTTGTACATCTCCGACCCATCTTGGATTTGTTATGTTGTTGAGCATTGGCAGCTCGGCTCTAAAGGTCCGCCATTCTTCTTGGATTGGATGCGGGAGGGCCTCGTCCCAAGACAGAGGCTGTTTCCATACTTGTTGAAAAATGATCTTGCCCTTCATTGTAACTGGAGAGAGCCATCCAAGTGGGTCATATAGTTTTGATAAGTCGGATAGCAATGACCGCTTGGTGATGACGTCATATATGCGCGGACTTAAGTCGGCGATGTTGAACGTAAATTGATCTGAGCAGGGATTCCATAGCACCCCGAGAGTTTTGTTGTTATTTACGTTCTTAAAGTCGATCAAGTTTTGGCTGATTTGATCTTCCGTTAAATCTTCAAGCAGGCGAGGGTTGTTACTAGCCCATTTGCGTAGGTTGAAGCCCCCTGCTCGTAGTAGTTTGATGAGTTGTTGTTGCGATATTTTGGCTTCCTCAAGGTTATTGTTTCCGCCAAGGAGATCGTCGACATACAGTTGTTGGTCTAAAATCGTAGCTGCGAGGGGGTACTGTGGCCCGTCGTCTGCGATCAGCTGTTTGATGGTCCGCATTGCCAAGTAGGCTGCGGCCTTGGTTCCGTATGTCACGGTGCAAAGCAGAAACTCCTGGATTGGTTCGGATGGCGAGTTACGCCAAACAATTTTTTGTAAATGTTGATCTTCTTCTTTTATAAGAATCTGTCTGTAGAACTTCTCGATATCCGCAGTGTATACGTGGCGATATGACCTCCACCGAAGAATTATAGCTTGGAGGTCTTGTTGTAAGTTTGGACCGCTCTCCATAAGTTGGTTAAGACTTCTTCCTGACCTTGTGGGGCTACTAGCGTTAAAAACTGTTCGTAGGCGTGTTGTGGTGGAGTCAGGTTTCATTATTTGATGATGCGGAAGGAAGCAGCTGGGCTCTCGCTGTACGGTACACAACTTCATGTGCCCTAGCCTTATGTATTCATTTATGAAGCTTTTGTAGCTGTTACATAGCTCTTCGTTTTTCGCTAGACGTTTGTCTAATTGAAGTAACTGTGCTATTGCCTGTGGCTTAGAAGCTCCGAGTTTTTCTTCGAAGTTGGGTTGCATTGGAATTTTCACCTCGTAACGCCCACTTTCCAATCTTTTTGTTGTTGTACTGTATAATGTTTCGCAATATTCTTCAGTTGGAGTCATATTGCTAGTTTGTTCGGTTATTTCCTCGATTTCCCAGAACTGAGCGATGTCTTCAAGGTTGTTGAGCACCGCGTGGCAGTTGAACGTTTTTACGTTTCCCAAGAGCACCCATCCGAGTCTTGTTTGTTGAGCAATTGGGGCATAAGCAGGACCTCTAAGAATGCCATCCATTATTATATCTGCATACACTCCAGCATCCAGTAGGGCGTCTATAGGCCTAGAAATGTTGTAGTCCGGGTCTGCGAGGTTGATGTTGCTGAGATGAGACCATTGTTGTTTTTCAAATGAGTAATTTGGTAAATTGTTTATCATGTTGTTCATAACTAGTGCATCTGTAGAGAATTCATGATCCCCGTATAGTGACTGGCACATTAATTGTACAGTTCCGTTACTTTGTTTGGCGGACATTCCAATGCCTGAGACCGTGGCGTTCTGTTTATGTCTCTTGAGACCAAGTCGTTGAGCTGCAGATTCAGTGATCAGGTTTATCTGGGATCCCTGATCCAGAAGACAGCGAAGCTGCATGAAGGTACCGTCAGCAGCCTTGACCTTAATTTGGACAGTAGCTAGCAGGACCTCGTTGAAGTTTCCTGATACGTGATTGTTAGACTTCTGTTGTCTATCCGAGGTTTCAGGTTGTTCTTGGATTGCCGACATTGAAGTAGCCGGCGGCGCGCGGGCGGTGTCACGTAAGCTCATGGTGTCATGTAGCGACGTGTGATGTGCCGTATAGCACACCTTGCAACGTTTGATTGACGTGCATTGTTTTCCGTTGTGCGAGAATAGACAATTTCCGCAAATGTTCAATTGCGACATCGTTGCCTTTTTAGCACTTGGAGTCATGTTCTGAAATGTTTTGCAATAGAGTAGAATATGATTTGTTTTGCATATCGGGCAATTACGTTCTGTGTTGGCATGATATGATTTCGCAATATATCGCTTGATCTTGCCGCTGTTGTGCCCATCGTTTTGTGGCGCGGTAGGAAAGTCTCGGGCTTGTCCGGGACTGGTCCTATGTTGGTTTGTAGTTGTCTGTTTCCGCTTGACCACAGGTTCTAATGCTGTGAATTTACCCTCCAAAAATTCAATGAATTCGTCGAAATGTGGCAATTCACGCGGCTTCTTTCTTGCTTCCATGTAGGATGCGTAGGTGTCAGAATCCAATTTGTTGGTCAAAATGTGCACCAAAAGTGGGTCCCAAGATGAAGTATCGACACCCAGGTTGTGGATGGCGTGCACGACCTCTAGGCTGGTGTCGTGAAGTCGCTTAATTTCAAAGGCATTTTGCTGTTGTATGGCTGGTTGGTTAAGGAATAATTGCATTTGCTTGGTGAAGAGTAGTTGAAGGTTGTTGTATCGGTGGTTGAGAAGCTCCCAGCAAGTGTCGTAGTTTTCAGCCGAAACTGATAGATGTTGGACTATGCGCTCCGCCTCGCCGCGAAGCTTGCCTTTCAGATGTTGCATTTTCTGTGCCTTGCTTATCATGTTGTTGTTATGAATTGCCTCAGAAAATAAATCGATGAATGTTGGCCACTGGGTATAGTTCCCAGAGAATGTTGGAATATCTACCTTGGGCACTGCTTGGAGTTGATGAGCCGTGGAGTTTAGCTTTTGGTGAAGTTGCTTCTTAGTAGACTCGTAGACGAATTCGTGCTGAGTGTACTCCTGTTCGTAATCTACGTCTGCACCAATAAACATGTTGTCCAGTTTCCAGTGAACTTCGTCGATCGCCTTCCACCTTGTCTGTAGCATTTGTAGCTTGTCCTCAATTTCCCATCTTTCCGAGATCTGGTTGAAGTCGATATTCTCGACCATACGAGTAAAGGCTCTAAAGTTGGTTGTTTGTTGGCTGAATAACTCATCTGCCTGCGATGGAATACCCTTTTCCTCCGTCGTTGAAAGTACACAGGTCTGTAGCTTGTTTTTGAACATGTTGTACAAACCTTTGACGTTGTCTACCAACTTGGCGTAGTCTTCATTAAAAATGGTCTTGTCTTCTGAAAGCTTGAGCTCTTCATGTTTCGTGGTAAACTCTTCCCAGAGAGCTTCCAGTGTTGACATTCGTTTCTCAATGTAGTCAGCGGTTTTACGTCCAGCAGAATCCTTCTGGAAGTTGGTCTTCATCTTATCGATGGTTTCGAAGATGATGTACTGTCTCTTCAAAGTTTCCATTGTTGATATTGTTGTTTCCTTGGAATGAAATGTTGATTGTTCGGTTCAATCCCGCGCGATCGTGTCCTTTGTTTCTTCTTGCTCAATTAAACTGGTGGAACCCGCTTGTGGGAAGCCAGACAAACTGAGCCACCGTGTAGAAGACACAATCACACTGAGAGAATCCGGTTCGAAGGACCAAAAATGTAGGGTCTAATAGTTTATTAAACCTTACATGTACGAACGTTATATGTTAATGTTGGGTTGTAATGTTGATCGGAACGATATCTTAAGTAAAAGATGCAACCGTCCTGGTTGAGTACCTTTATTGCACTAAAATAACAAAGTAATAAAATGTATTAGGTAAACAGCGTAATGACGCACGCTCGGGTGCATCGTAAGCTTAATATTAAAATGTCGACTGTGCTCGTACAATAACCAAATTTCAAAATTTATTAATTACTAGCTTCTGCCCGCGACTCCGTCCGCGTGGAACTCGTTTATATCGCAGCTCCATACAAACTTTGACCCCCCATTTCACTCCCTTTGGGGATTATTTCGGGGATAAAAACTATCCTATGTCCTTCCCCGGGACTCAAACTATCTCCATACCAAATTTCATCGCAATCGGTTCAGCGGTTTAAGCGTGAAGAGGTAACAGACAGACAGACAGACAGACAGACAGACAGACAGACAGACACACTTTCGCATTAATAATATTAGTATGGATAATTATCTTCTGTCCCCCTATTAATCCGGTTTCCGGGCTGGACATAGCACCATCTGATAGTCACCGAGAACATTAAGGAAGGCATGGAGGCCTCAAAAATTACAGTTCTGGTTCTAGTAGTTTCTAGGTAAATAAAAAAAATCGTTTCTGGTATAAAAAATGTACGTTTTACTAAGCTACTCGCTAGGTGACTCGCTAGGCTCTAGACGCTAAGCAAGCCCCCTGTCTGTGTGGAGGTAGAGCCTTTGAGTAAAATAGGTGACCTCGGCGGTTTCGATGATTCGGGTAATATGATTATTCAGTATTAGACAATAAAATCTAAGTAAAAACGTTATCGAATTTAAACTTTCGTGAGACATGTTGAAATAACACTAATAATTACACGGTTCAACTCACTACTCTACTCACTAGACATTTAAAAAACGTTATCCGTATATTAGGATAAGTAAATTTATGATGAAAAATATTATGAAAAACAATTCTAGGATTAAAAAATGTATGACTAGTGTCATTATAAATTTAAATAAAACGGGCAAGTAATGATGAAAAAAAATATAAGGATATGAGAAATTTATGATTATTGTCATTATGACTTCGAATGGTTATGACTTACGATCGTTAGGAATTAGAATTATTAGGACTAACGATTATTATGGCGTAAAATTTTATGAAGAACATTTTTGGACTTCCAATACTAAAACTATACCTAAAAAATTAGGAGAATAAAAGCGCCCCCCCCCCCCTGTACTGGAATGGACAGCTCTCCTAGGTGAGTCGAAAGGTCACGGTACTTTGCGCACACTGTACCGCTATAAAAACTTCCTACCAGTGAGCACCAAGACCTTACTTGTGCAAGGGTTAGTCCTACCTCTTATCGGCTATGCTGATGTGTGCACTACTAACGTTACTCCGGCCGGACTCCCTTACCAGACTCGATAGTTTGCTTAATTACGGCATACGGTTTATCTTTGGCCTACGCAAGTTCGACCATATCTCTCATTTTCACCGGAAGCTTAACTGGCTCCCTATACGCCAGCGCAGATCTTTTAGGATCCTTTGCACGCTTTTCTCAATCCTGTTCGAGCGCTCTGCTCCAGGATATCTCAAGTGTACCTACATTTTATTTTGTCACCCCTCGCCCAGGCTGCGAGCTTCGTTCCTGCCGCTTCCTCAAATTATCTGTACTTCCTCACCATAGTGGTTTTCTCACATCTTCATTCGCTGTACAAGCTATTCATCGCTGAAATGCACTCCCTCTGTCGATAAGACAGGTCCCAAGCAAGTTTATATTCAAACGTCAGATCTTTAAACACTTGCTAGAACAATCCTAGCTGAAAAGTTATGATGGTAGACGTAGTTAAGCGCGTGCGCGTTTACAGTATATATATTTATATGTATATGTATGTATGTATGTGTATATAATTATATTTATGTTTATATTCGTCTTAATTTTGGCATTTGGATAGTTATATGGATATTGTTAATTTTGTTTTGTTAGTTTTGTGTGTTCTCTTGCACCCACCGTTTGAAAGTCTCTGTTTGGCCCTATGGTTGACTGGTAGGAATGCCTTGAGGCATTAAGTCCACCTTTTGTACTTTTTTATGTTTTGTGCAATAAAGTTTGAATAAATAAATAAATAAGAGCAAACCACAGCTTACATTATGAATCAAATCAGATGAGATATAAAACAAAGAGCTAAGGGGCTCGAAAATGAATCCTCGAAGTAAATGTATCGTCGAACTCATCTCTTGAATAACTATAGCGTGATTTGATGTCAATTATCAATGATGAAACGTGGGACAATTTTGGGCTTATCATTAGGGGGCTATTTAAACGAATTGTATTGAAATCGGGTTAACATTTCGCGCCCTCGCGTCAAGCCTGCTGGCGTGTGGACAAAGTATGTAATACAAAGCCGATTCCATTATTTTGATCCAGAAAAAGTTGCAGAACTTTGTGTTACATTAGGATATTACCTATCTACATGGCCTAATCCATACAACCATATAGTTACGCACATTTTTTACATTTAGATAAAGAAATTGACTCCAAATCAAAAATATACCTTGAAAGTTATTCACATAGTAAATATTTTATGGAGTTAAACTAATTTATTTTCAGAATGTAATCTAAACTTTTCTTGCTTCTTTATGCATCAAAGGAATAATGAGCTGAATGCCGGGCATGCAATGTAGCTAAGTTATACGAAGCATTCTGGAGATCAAAAAGATTGCAAGTGAATGGCTAATGCTCACCGTCGAATGTTTGCCATTGCCCAAAACATTCGGCATGGACAAAGCGCGCCGAGACGCAAAAACGAACACTTTCCGTTCTTGGAGTGTGTTTAATTGGCAGCTACTTCGAAGGCGTTTACTGAGTGAGCTACAGTTCAAGCCTTATCCTCAGTACTCTACCTTTATTTCGCTCGATATCGTCAACATTATGATAGGAAGAGACAGGCAGATCGTTCCTGTTGACCGATTCACTGCCGCGAAGACTCACACATTATGTATCAGTTGTATTGTATGTCTACTCCCTTTGTCTCTGTGTATTGACCACTCTGGACCACGTCGGGACTCCTTAGATTAAAAACCGTCTTTGTAGCCGGGACCCCGCCGAGGTCGTGCCTAAGACCCTCGATATGAGACTGCTCCTACGGACGAGAAGTCATAATGGATGTCCCACTACGCATTTGTCGGTGTACTGTATGGGAGGCACAAGACACGAAACGCCTAGAATAAAAGCGGTTGGTACAGTTGGCGATAGACGATTTCTAGGAACGAAGGAAAATTTACCTTAATAACAGACGGAATGCTCTTAAGGCTCGACTACGTCTATAGATACGTTAAATAACATTTTGTACCAGAAGTCCTTACGTGTACTGCAGACCAAGATTCGCTACTGCAGTCACATGAGGGCGCATGATCGGGCGGACCAGCTTAGGTCCCATAGTTATAAGCAGTCGCTCATATCGCTATAGCCCACCGACTCCGCACCGCCAAACGCGCTACGGAAGTAGCTTAAAGTTCGACATGTGCAGCTACGATGGGAGTATGGGAACATTTTTTATTGTACGCTCTTTCCAAATAGTATCAAGCCAATTGACAGTAGAGATACTTACGGCGCAGCGCAGCACACTTGGCCCTATTCTACAGTATTCCAATTACAGCTTTGTTAATATAGCCAACCAAAGTTTATTCGAAAGCGTGCGCCCGTTTTACGAGTATTATTCAACGAAAGAGCCATTACAGCTGGTATTTAATTCGAATGAAGAAAACTGTTACTGAACAAATTAAAGGTAAAATATAGACTGTATGATTTTTATAGGGAACTTTAAATATTATTGTAAATAGCTTTTTTACAAAAAATAACAACTTCGCACGCATTACGAAGCTCGTAAGACACATGTGGCCGTTTTTTTGTTAACGATGACTGCTACTTTAGAGCCGCGGGCAGGATTTTTCTATAGAATATTCAGAATTATATAGGTGATCTAAATTCATTAGAAAACACGAGCACGTCGCTATGTTTGAAGTAGCCAGAATAATGTACTTAAAGAAAATTATTTAAGTATTATTGATATTATGTTGTGTGTTCGCTTCCCTTTCAAACCCTGTGTGATGATAAAAGAGGGAGCTATATGTCTCAAGCCGCAGGAGGCGTGCCCGGATCGCGAGCTGTTATTCGATTCAAAACAAGGCTCGGCTCACTTCACCGCTCTTTCCTCTTATAATTTGAACTCCACTTTGTAACAAGTTTGCGTAGTCGGGGGTTAGAATTATACTGATCCCCCTAAGGCGATTTGTCTGTAGGTAAGCGTGGTAAATAGCAGTCCTGTCGTCGCAATAGTCGTATGCGTCCGCGCACGCCACGCGAATTCCGAGTTTTTGCGCGCCGCTGTGTCTAAGCGGATTGAAATAACCACTCGCCTTTGAACATGGAATTTAATTAGCGTCGGGAATGAAATAAAGTTGACTTGTGGACGTGGACGAAGATATATGACATCAATTTCTAATTATAAGAGGTATTATTAAGTACCTATAGTGAATTTGGACTCTGATTTTTTTTTTGAAATGATAATACTCGTAATATCATTAAGACATAGGTATATATGTAACCATTATTGTTGTAAATGTCAAAATAATATCTTGGTCTGTTTATCTGTTTATAAGAAAAAAAAACTCCTAAATATATTTAAATTGTACCTATGTTGCAGTTACTGCAGGTTTAAAAAAAATAAGGATATTTCTAAAACCGATTTAGACGTGAAGCAATGTTATAGTACATTGTGATATAAGTGAGGTATGTTGATAATTACATCAGAGGCGGAATTATAATAAATTATAAATATAAATTGATAAGAGAGCCGAGGATGTAATTATCAAAGCTCACGCGTTTCACACGACGTTTTTCAACACATTTTGCGAGGAAAAAATCCTTTTCATAAGATGAAAATTGTATAGGCCTGGCTAAGTTATTTTCTTTACTTATTCATGGCAACAGGTTTTTACTCACATTTTGTATACATCGCCAAGAATTTCCAGTGGCATCCATTCTGTTTATCACTTTTCTAGTCACCACGAGTCAACATTTTTATTAATTACCAAACACGCATTAACAATGTTTACAAATATCTGTGAAATAACCTATAATGGCGCGCAACAGTTTTTTTTCGTGAAGTGTGCGCAGTCCACGCGCTTTAGATGATATCTCTAAACAGCCAATACAAAATAAAATAAATATTTTCGTTTTAAAATGTTATCTTTATTAATTCATGTAAAATGTTATCAAAAGTGAATAGTTTTACTAAATTAAACGTTTCTATATCATATCCAAAAAGAAATAGTAAAATAATTAACAAAAAGGATTTAATTTGTTTAGTCGAGTAAGAATCCATTTGCCGAGAATTAAAAAAAAAAGCTGTACATTCTGTACAACCCGGTTAATTTAAGAATGCACCGTGCATACATCTTGCTGCAAGGTTTCAACGTGACTTAATCGGGATATTACCATAACACACAAGTATCGTAATGTTATAACACACGCGTGTTTAATATCCAGGATTATGAGCCTAAAAGGGACACAATAAGAGGTCCGTAACGAGCAATTGTGTTGAAAATAATATTAAAAATAAACTCATTGTTAAATGGCAAACATTGCATTGTTTCTTATTTTTAACTTTCAAACCACTGTAAGCTCCGTACATATAGCATAGAGCTCTTCCATCAAACCGAATCATTTATGCAAATCCGTAAATGGACATATCTGGGATATATTTGTATACCCAGGTCCGTAGTAGTAATATCCCTAGAATAAGCAATTGGCTGCATCCGTGTGCGAGTGATTTTTTTACCCACACGGACAACTACTTCAATAAATTCAATGTTAATTATTGAAAACCTTAACCTGTAGCAGTTCTTCCGTAAAAAAGTTCAATCATAAAAATGTGACAAATCAAAATAAGTCGTTTATTTTACTGAAGTCTCTTATTTAGGTATTCCGTGCGCTGTTTTTCCTTCCACTCCCTTTTGCGTGTGCGGCGTTCATCTGACTGGTTTTATAACTGCGAGGTAGCGTTGTAAATCCTCTTTACCCTAATGCGGATCTTTAAGTGGGCTTAACAATTCTGAAAGTAAAGAAGTTATCTGTTTTTTCGCCGATGGCGGATATGCCGTGGTTACCGTTAATCTTGCAGTAAAAAGGATACGCGATTGCGGGCTTACTTTATGTAGTAAGATGTTGGAATGAAGATACTTCACGTCCATAATCATTCTCAGAATCAGAATCAGAATCAAATATTTATTATGTATTTCAAATAAGTAGAAAGTAGACTGGTCACCCCCATGGCGAAGCTAAGAGGCACCCAGGGATATTTGATTATTGTTTTTTGTATGTAAAATTTTGATCCGTAATCCGTTGCTATGAGTTAGTCAAATTGTATATACAATATGCTTCAATTTTGTATAATGTTGTTACTGGTTTGGTGCCTATAACGTTCAGTGCGAAACGTATAATAATATCAAAATAGGTTATATATAATAACTAGCGACCCGCCCCGGCATCGCACGGGTACTAAATTATACATATAAACCTTCCTCTTGAATCACTCTATATATTAAAAAAAACCGCATCAAAATCCGTAGCGTAGTTTTAAAGATTAAGCATACATAGGGACAGACAGCGGGAAGCGACTTTGTTTTATACTGTAGTGATTTTACAATATATTAATTAATTTAATTAACTTTAGAAGATATTATTATTTACGATAACGATCCTTTGATATAATGTTTATATTATATTATTTACGAATCAAATATCAAACACTAAACATAAGCGCCTTGCAGTTTGCGTAAAAGATCACTGTTCTAAACTAACAGGTTGTTGCAGTTCATTTCTGTAAGGGGTCAAAGTTCGGACCTAACTTAACCTACTTTTGTAGTAGCAGTTCGTTTCCGTAGGGATCGCAGTTCTAACCTAACCTAAAATACGTACGTTTCTGGTAGCAGGTCGTTTCTGTGGGGCCGAAATCCTGACCTAAACTTAGCTTTGTTTACTGGTAACTGTCTTGATTTATTTGAGATGTTTTCGATATTCTAATGTTTAAGTACTTATTAAATGTTATATAAAATAAAATTAGTTAATATATATGTTAGACCAAACACCGATATGTATGTATGATATATTATTTTCATACATTATACTAATTGAAAATAGACGTTTAGTTCATAATATCCAGCATTATTTTATCTTTCCAATGTTTGAATTAGAATTATAGCAAAAGTGCGTATACATTATGAGAGGCCCCGATACAGACTCCCTTAGCAACAATAGAGTATAGGGGACTCTAATTTTATTATTACTCTAAAGGAAAGAAAGGTAAAGCTTTATGGCCAACACCGCCATCTGAATTGAAATGTGCATAAAATGTGTAAAATTTGTTTTAGGTGGTATGTACAATGTGTGTATTAAACATGTGTGAACTCACAACTTGGCTGTTTCAATTTATGACATTTCTACAGACGCTTAAAATGGTCTGTCGTCACTGGACTCAGTACGGCCGTTACTCGCATACTAGCGCTAGAAGCAGACCAATGGACATTTAAATCAAACACATTTCATTATAACATTCCTCCTACACATTCTCAGCAAAGTGCGAATACCCTCTCGAAGAGTTAGCTGCAATCTTGCTGCGAATTTGCAAATGAGTTCTACTATTAAAAATACATATAACACGCGTACTTTTATGACCAATAAATTTTGGTATGAAGTAAAAAGTTATGAGGACATTTTCTGGACCCATTCCTTAGGAGGTTTATTTTGCAAGCGCGCTTGTATCTTGTTATTGTTAAATTGTTACCCGATTTAATCAGCGATAAAACAAAAATATATGTGGATTTCCTTAAGGAGTCCAATAAAACAGTAAGTTATACATTTGGTACTTTTGGTAGTTAGTGCTTCGAAAATTTACGATTGCAGATTGGAAGTTGTTTTTTAATCGTTTAAATTTTATTGCGCTATACGACTTTTATGGCGGTTATAATATTTTTGAAAGTAACCGTAATCTCTGGTTATTGGACTTTTTAGTCGAAATTAAACTCGTGAACACTATGTAAAACCAAATTTCCAATGCAGACCCGTACAGGGGGCGTTTTAATTCACCAAATTTTTCCTATTATTGGAAGTCCGAAAATGTTCTTCATAAAATTTAACGCCATAACAATCGTTAGTCCTAATAAATCTTATTCCTAACGATCGTAAGTCATAACCATTCGAAGTCATAATGACAATAATCATAGATTTCTCATATCCTAAAATTTATTTTCATAATTTTTTTCATTATACAATAAAATACATCAATAAACTCACTTACCCTTTACTCACTTGTCCGTTTTATTTAAATTCATAATGACACTAGCCATACATTTCTTAATCCTAATATTGTTTATCAAAATTTTTATATCATAGTTTCTTATCCTATATACGGATAACGTTTTTACCCGACTGCCGAAGGAGAGGAGGGTTATGTTATTCGAGCGTATGTATGTAATGTATGTGACCTTATTCTTTGGCACGCCCTGCAGCCAAACCGTTTGACGGATTTCGACATATGCGGTGTCGTTGGATTCCTCTTAATCGTGTGAGTGACATACGCTATAAAATATTAAAAAAAGCAATTGGGTTTTTTGAAAAATCTTTTAATTTCACTTGTTACTTAGATTGTTATTGTCTAATACTGAATAATCATATTACCCGAATCATCGAAACCGCCGAGGTCACCTATTTTACTCAAAGGCTACTTTCGCACAGACAGGCGGCTTGCTTAGCGTCTAGAGCTTAGCGAGTCAGCTAGCGAGCTTAGTAAAACGAACATTATAGAATTTTCGCGACAGGCCGCACTGCGCGCTTGGCGTTATCGAAGTAAATAAACGTGTTTGTTTTTGTCGCAAGGCGTGAGGCGTGGCCACAAGGCTCTAGCTAGACGCTAAGCAAGCCGCCTGTCTGTGCGGACGTAGCCTAAGGCAGGGCCGTGTAGGTACGACGACGAGCGAAGCGAGGAGGAGTGTTAGGTGTCGGTACCGCGACCCTACGCGCGCGAGCCGAGCGAGCGAAGCGAGCGTGCCGCGGCAGCGGCCGGCGAAGCCCCAGAACAGATTTTTTTTTAATTTACTTAGCAAAAGCGTTTATTAATTAGGAAAAACAAAATTAGTAGTATGGTCTTATTTATGATATTAGGACTAAATAAATTATGATGTATGTCCGTTATGAAGAAAACTGTTATGATTAATAAAATTATGACTTCAAGCAAGTACTTAGTAATTAAATTATGAAGAAAAACTTTAGGAAAACTGATCATTATAACTTCCGATGATAGTTACAGAAATTTAGGAACATAAATGTTAGGACTAGCGATGATTATGGCTACAATACGTTAGTATAAAAAAAAATAGGACAACGAATTTTATGGCAGCTAATATGGACCCGACTGTACAACAGCGGCGTAGCGTCCATAAAACTCTCGATATCCACCGGCTTGCCTATTCGAACCCAATTGAGCTCTGTATTATTTATACCTATATAACTTCTGAAGGAAAAGTAATCCAATTACGGCTTGCCTTTGGACTCGCCACGTCACTGCTATGCAAACATGATGATTAGCATTAGGAAAAGTCAGGGGTGAAGAATAGGCATTAACTGGCAATAGGGACACAAATTCTAAACGCGCTATTTATTGATGTATTTTATTGTATCTGAATATTTACCGTTAGCTTTTCGGTGAAGGAAAACATCGTGAGGAAACCGGTCTAATCCCAATAAGGTCTAGTTTTCCCTCTGGGTTGGAAGGTCAGATGGCAGTCGCTTTCGTAAAACTAGTGCCTATGCCAAATCTTGGATTTAGGTGTCAAAGCGGACCCCGGGCTCCTTTAGGGGCACTACCGGGAATAACGCTAGGAGGATGATGATGATTTTATTGTATCTGAATCACCTTGGATTGCGGCTTTTTAGGGTTCCGTAGCCAAATGGCAAAAAACGGAACCCTTATAGATTCGTCATGTCTGTCTGTCTGTCTGTCCGTCCGTATGTCACAGGCATTTTACTCGAACACTATAAGGTGTATTTGAATGAAATTTTCAGGATAGGTGTATTTTGTTAACCGCTACATAGTTTTGTAATCAAATTACTAAAAAAAAATATTTTTATGGGTGCACTCCATACATAAAACTGAGAGTCAAAAAAATTTTTTTCATTGCAAGCCCACGTGTGGCACATCAATCGATAGGCCTTTCAAAATAAATATAAGGTTTCTCAGCAACGTTTTTGATTAAAAGAATAGAGTCTGAGATAATCTCCTCGAAAGTCACTAAAATTGTGTCCCCCCCTCTAAATTTTGAACCGTGTATTAAAAAAAATGAAAAATATCATGCTCACAGGGCTTATTAAATTCTCTCAGCGAAAATTGTTTTGAACAAGATCGGTTCAAAGGTTTTTGAGATATTTCTAAAAAACTGCCTTCCTTAAAGAAAAGGACGTAAGTGCCATAAGATTTCAGTAACGATTACGACCTTTTTAATAGGCACGGAACCCTCGTTGTGCGTGGTCCGACACGCACTTGGCCGCTTTTTTAAGTATGGCATATACCTAGTGTGTGAGTGATATGCGCATATATTTAAATTTTGAGAATATGAGGAACATGCAATTTTGGTGATAGTAGGTGAAATCCCTACATTATTCTGTTTGTTAGTGGTTAGTGCCGGCCGATTCAAGGTTGCCTCCACTCGGCATCCTTTATAGCGCACGGTCTCTTACGGAAGTGCTTTGCCAGGAACGAAACTAATGGATATACCATTAATCCTTCCACGTAAACTTTTGTTTCTATCATCATTTTCCTGTAATCAAATTTAACATTTCGTAGGACATGTCTAAAATACTACTAATAAAACGACCTAGCGCTTGAAGGCGAAATTAACGCGAAAAAACTCATCCTGAACAAAAACTCACTAAGAGTTCGAAACATGTCGCGTGACATTTAATACATGAGTTTAACCGTGGGTTTATTAGTAGTTATGATTGCTGGTTTCTACGGTAGCCTAGTGGTTCACCCGGCTGTCAAGCGGCGTTCGTGGGATCGAATCCTGGCAATGAGCAATTAGTTTTTTTCGGAACCTATGTACCTACGGTTTATTTACTTACCGTCAGCTTTTCGGTAAAGGAAAACATCGTGTGAAAACCGGTCAAATACCCCCCAGAAAGGTCTAGCTTTCACTATGAGTTTGATTAGAAGGTCAGATGGCAGTTGCTTTCGTAAAACTAGTGCCTATGCCAGATCTTGGGATTAGATATCAAAGCGGACCGTGCGCTCCTTTAGGGCACAACCGGGAATAACTCTAGGAGGATGATGACGATGTTTGCTGGTTTCTAATTCCTACTATCGTTGTCACATTCAGAACTATATACGTTGTGACTCCCTGTTTATTAAGAGCAAATTGCCTTTGAAGAAGATACATATTATGTTAAAAAGTTTTCACAAGTCGCCGGAATAATGCCCTGAGCTATAACCACGAACTTCGAAAGTCGAAGTTCGGGTATTTCCATCTCTATCGCACTCACGATACTCTAGTAATGGGGATGCACGTATACGAACTTCGTGTTTCGATTTTCGTGGTAGCGCCGCTGAGCTTGAACGCTCACGACTGTATAAAAACACTCCTAAGCAACTCCTTATGTTTATTTTAAGGTGACTTCCAATGTCCCGCTTGCCTTTAAAAGCGGCTTTAAGCAAAAGGATGCAGGTACCATGAACTCACAGATTTTTTGTCAAGGAACCCTGCTTCAATGAATATAGCTCAACCCTTACTTAAGTGTTCCTTTCGCTTCCTCGGTCATGAATGTAATTTAATTTTCATCACACTTGCTCGAAAAGGGCTTCATAATGCGCAGACATACAGAGCTGTAATAGTCTGTGTTACGCCCACGGGCGTAATGGTTTTTTTCTTAAATTGTATCTGTCACTCATGCGGCAGTTACAAAGCAAAGAGGTTTTATATCAAATACGATGTCTTAAAACGTATTTATAAATAAACTTAAACTCAAAAAACTACTGAAACATGTTTAACTGAATTATTTACAGATAA
This sequence comes from Epinotia ramella, assembly GCA_947578815.1. Classification (NCBI taxonomy): domain Eukaryota; kingdom Metazoa; phylum Arthropoda; class Insecta; order Lepidoptera; family Tortricidae; genus Epinotia; species Epinotia ramella. Next base: position 25,262,785 of record OX388204.1, on the reverse strand, counting down.
TATGTAGATATTTAGTGTCTATGTAAAATGTTATTAAGTGTTTTCAAATCGTGGCTGTATAGAGAAGGGTCTTTGCCATACGCGCCTCACGTCAAATTCAACAAAATGGCCGACTGACATGTTGCAGTTTTTATTACGATTTGTATTCATTTCATCTAAAATGTATTTGTTTCCTCGCAAATGTGATGAAAAACATTGTGTATAACACGGGCGTAAAAATATTGCAAACTCGAGTCATCAAAAGCCCTCCGCCTTCGGCGTCGGGCTTCTGATAGACTCTTGTTCGCAATATTCCACTTCCGCCCCTCGTTAAACAATGTACTATTGTTCTTATTCAACTCTCAGCATTAATCCTGGTTGCATCCTAATCTAGGCATTTGCTTCGGAGCGCGGGATATATTTCTCCACTTCGAATGGTATTCGGTATTTTGTATAGTTAGGTAGTCGGCCGCTCTAAAAACGATGATCGAGCCCAAGATGTGAGGCTGGTATATTATGTGATCTTCGGTGTCTTTGTATCGTCTGTAGGTAAAGTAGCGACTGCAGTACATCTGTCTCATAATGCGGTCCAGATATTGATACACCTGAATGATAAAACTGTCTAACAAGGAAATATACCCAACTTTTTTTTTTTTTTTTTTATAAAATTTCAATTCGCCAAACTGCGGAGCAGTTTGTTGGCGATGAACTCGCTCGTTTTATGACAAAAGTAGGTATACATAGAAATTACGCTGCACTACCCGCCCGACGTAACCCATTCATATCTCATAACATATTATTTTCCATTAAGTGCAAATCAGATGAATGAGCCACTGGCGGGGCAGGAGTACAACGGTGCTTATAAACTACCTTGTTTTAATACTGTCCGGCGCCGATTTCAATTATTTTTATATATATTATAGAGTAGTCTAAAATAACCGAAAAGTATTTTTTTTTAGCTGCGCAAACTCAACGTAACGGAAGATATTGTCCTCCAAAGTACTGAAAAATGGCGAAACCCTCTAACTTTGGAAGAGAGTTTTGTTCAAGCAAACTGCTTGTTAATTACTAGTTTTAATATATGTGTGTGTGATTTAATACACGTGTTTTGCTATTTTGACTGAAAAATAATATTTTACAAAAAAAACACACTTAAAAATTTAATACTTTTCACCGTTTCACTCACTCACTTTGGTTGATTTGCTAGTTTTTTTTTGTCTGAACTACACGGTCCTTGATCTCTATTCTTAAAAGGAAAAAAAAATGACGGATCTTTTTAGAAAAATCCAATGTATTTCAGTTTTAAAGCTGTGAACTTTACATAATTTAACCAGCGTGCAATTGCGTAGCATAAAGGTTTATGAAAAAAAAACTAGCAAAACAACCAAAGTGAGTGAAACGGTAAAAAGTATGAAACTTTTAAGTGTGTTTTTTTTTGTAAAATATTAGTTTTGAACCGAAATAGCAAAACACCTGTCCATTATTAACAAGCAGTTTGCTTGAACAAAACTCTCTTCCGAAGTTAGAGGGTTTCGCCATTTTTCAGTACTTTGGAGGCGAATATCTCCCGATAGGTTGAGTTTGAGCAGCTAGAAAAAATTACGTGTCGGTTATTTTAGACTACTCTATAACATACTCGTATATAAAAATCATTGAAATCGGTGCCGGACAGTTGGGTATGTTTCCTTGTACGACGCTTTGTTACCAAACAAAAGAGTAGGTAGATCACAATGGTTACGAACAGCTGATCTTTCTCGTAGTGTTTTCGAATCTTAAGCTCCAAGCCTTGTATCTATCCATTAAGCTGATTTTTAACCGTAGGGGCGAGACGAGATGAGACGAGGCGAGAATTGAAATTTGTATGGCACTTACTATTTCCACCGAAGATGCGCGAGGAGAGAATTGAAAATTTGCCATACGAATTTCAATTCTCGCCTCGCCTCGTCTCGTCTCGCCCCTCCGGTGGAAAATCGCCTTTAGGTACTATTGCTGTGCTTTAGTGAATTCTATAAACCTTACGAGTAGCTTATTTATTTCAATTACAAACCAGAAACGGTTAATTGGACTTATAAGTGTAAAAATAAAAAGTCGTTTCTTGAAAGCTTGTCCATACGTCGCGAACATCTTGCAGCAATTCTTTTAATGGATCTTGTGAGTTTTTGCCTTTATTTATACGTTACGATGTGCGCATAATGGATCAGCGGGATCACTTAGTAGATATATACGATCCTCATATATTAGCACCCTTATCGATTCCAGGAACACATGCGGTAAAGTAACAAACTGAAATATAGAATGTATACTTTTGGGTACTTTTCGTGTGAAAATTATGGCTGATTTCAAAGATTCATTAAGGCTCGGTAGTTTCAACGGTGGGTAATCGTAGGTAAGTTAAGTCCGTTAAAGTCTGCTTGTTCCGGAGGTTTGACAGTTCTGTATAAGTGACATCTGCCGGCGCCATATTTAACGTTAACCGGTCAGTAAAGTGTTGTCCCACCCTTAATTTTGCGAATGTAAAACTCAAAAGTACTTGAAGTTTTTTTGCCAGAAGATACTTATATCTATTAGTTCAGAAAAAAAATATTAGTTACACTGGGGACCTTTTTTAGCCGTCAAATATCTGATTTGGATTTTACGGCATGTACGCGACGAGTGAAACTCGTGTATATCGTAGCTCCATACAAAATTTCATCCCTGATTCCTAAAAGTTCCAAAAACTATCCTATATGTCCTTCCCCAGGACTCAAACTATCTCTATACCAAAGTTCATCCAAATCAGCGTTTTAAGCGTGAAGAGGTAACAGGCAGACAGACAGACAGAAAGACTGACAGACAAACTTTCGCATTGACTATATTAGTATGGATATGGATATACCAAAGTATCCAAGTGATAGGAACCTTAACATGATTCATTTCCGATGTATTATTTTACAACAGCATCATAAAATTAAAATGAAATCACACAAAACTTGAAAACTCCTTCCATCCGGCCCGTTAGGTGTCCAGAATGGGCGATAAACAACAAAGTAACTCCTTGCACATAACATTACAAAAATAATGACACCATTAAATGCGTCAACTTCAGTTTTATGTCCCATGTCGTTGAGGTCTATTATATAATTGAATATTGAGTGAAATAGTAATATTCTCTGTGATCAATTTATTTAAAAACTATTTAATAATCTGCGTATTGTGCGGACAATTCAGAGTAATCGTGATTATGTATGTACATAGGTATAGTGGTGTATACTTTATACTAATATTAGAAGGAGGAACAGTCTGTGAGATTGTAGCTTTGGCTCATGGGTAATCTCCGGAACCGCTTATCCGGTTTCAAATTTATTTCACCTGCGTGTAGAATGGACTTTCTGTTGGTTCGGTTAGGTTGGGTCAAAGTAGAATGCGTCAAGCGAACCTTTGGTCGTCCTTGGCAGCGACATGGTTGGACAATCGTTGGGGGTTTAGTGGGTGGTCTGGGCCCTTCTGTCCGGGAGTCCCACACACCCGTCTGGTCCCCCCTGACCGGGCGGACGGTGGGTCAAAGCATTTCTCTAACGTAAAAAAAAAAAAGGTCAGGTTTGCCTATATCCATCCTGAATGTCCATTATTCCAAAGCAGGCAAATCCGCGAGATAAGATATAATAGCCTATGATATAGACTAAAATGTTTACTAATATTATTTGTTACTGTACTTCATTATTTCATCATCATTTTCAGCCCGTAATGGCCCACTGCTGAGCATAGGCCTCTCTTCGAGTACGCCACCCGTCCCTATCCTGAGCTAATCTTATCCAGAAGTGACCTGCAATCTTCCTAATATCGTCCACCCACCGAGCTGGTGGACGGCCGACGCTCCTTTTACCTAGAAGTGGCCACCAATCTGACACCTTTTTGGTCCACCTACCATCATTCTGCCTGGCAAGGTGTCTAGGTACTAGGTACTTATGTAAACAAAAAGTTTTTTTAGGGGTGTACATAAAAGTGAAAGTCAAATTTTTTTTGATTAAGTGAATAGAGTCGGAGATAATCGCCGCGAAAGTCACTAAAATTGTGTCCCCCCCCTCTAATTTTTGAACCGTGTATTTTAAAAATATGAAAAATATCATGGATTAATTAAATTCTTTTAGCGAAAATTGTTTTGAACAAGATCGGTTTTAAAGTGTTTGAGATATTTCTAAAAAACTGCCTTCCTTAAGGAAAAGGACGTAAGTGCCATAGGATTTTAGTAACGATACGACCTTTTTAATAGGAACGGAACCCTTCGCTGTGCGTGGTCCGACACGCACTTGGCCGCTTTTTATAGACTAGTACCTAAGTAATAGTATTGTTTTGTATAAAATACGTGTATATTTGATAATATTTATGTATCGTTATATTTCATTTACTATGTATCCTTTATCAATGTTTCCGCAGATAGGAGCGCTCTCTTGTAAGGGTATCCACGGAAGATCAGCGTCAAGGTATTTACATGGTACCTTGTCCTTTTTTCTGACGCTTTTGTTAGATTAACATTTCGCGTTAGTTTTAATAAGCAAAAATGTCTTGAATAAATATATTTTCTTTCTTCTTGCTTTCTTTCTATATAATACTTAGTTCAGTTACATTTTGTGGTGGTCAAATTGTAAAATGTTATATTATATACGAGTACATAGTATAAAACAAAGTCGCTTCCCGCTGTCTGTCCCTATGTATGCTTAGATCTTTAAAACTACGCAACGGACTTTGATGCGGTTTTTTTAAATAGATAGAGTGATTCAAGAGGAAGGTTTATATGTACAATATAGTACCCGTGCGAAGCCGGGGCGGGTCGCTAGTAGCCTATATTATAATCCGCGGGCTTGCCTGAGTTTTCTGCAATACGCCGGCGAAGCGCCGCGGGCAGCTAGTGCCTACCTAGAGGTATACATGTTATTTTAAGATTTATATTCAGATGGTTGAGCTGTTTAGCCAGAGGTTGAGAATGATAAATATATAGCCACGTACCTAACCAACAACAAACTCGCAATCGCAGTGCAATTCGACATGTTTTTTCACACATCGTGATATCGCCAAGCTTGTGACATGGCCGTTATCTCGGTGTTCACTTTAACTTTCTGCGATTCCATGCATTTAACGGTACCATCAACAAGTTGGTCTGATGATGGAGACAAAAGGTAGCTACAGGAACTCCATGATTCCACTTGATGAAACCGACGTGCAAGGCATTGGCAAGTGCAAGATTCGAGTTGTTTTTATGAGTGAATGCTGGCTGTGCAAAATAAGTACAGATAGTATAATAAAACCTTGTCATAAATATAAAAACAAATAAAAACGTAATTCACAAATATGCCATATCGTTTTCATGTTATGAGCTTGTCATTACGAAGGATTTATTGTTACAAAGAACTACTTTCACCAACATATTTTTTCAAGTCTAGAAACTTATTAAGGACAGCTTTACCTCAATTGTTTTAATTAGTTTAAATTCCTGAAACAACACAATAAAGCAGCGTATATTAAATAAATAAATATTAAGGGACAATCTTACACAAATCGACCTAGTCCCATAGTAAGCTCAGTAAGGCTTGTGTTTTGGGTACTAGACGACGATACATATAATAGATATAAATACTTAAATACATAGAAAAACTTCCATGACTCAGAAACAAATATTCATGCTCATCACACAAATATTTGCCCTTACCGGGATCCGAACCCCTGGACCTTCAGCTTCGTAGGCAGCGTCACTACCCACTAGGCTAACCGGTCGTCTATATTATGTCAGGAAATTTCAGACATTTGATTGTATTTGATATTTCCCAGAAATTTGTACTAATTATCATCACTATCATCAGCAATTCGCGTTACATATACACAATGAAGCCTACAATAAGCGTGCTTGTAAAACAATTAAAGTTCCACAATAGCCGTAGTGTGGTACGTAGTGCTAAGTGCCAAACCAGCAATACGCTGCTAGTATTAATGGAATAAAGTCGGACCAGTAAAGGTACGCTGTGGATACCGCCTTGCGGCTGCTACACATACCGCGATTGCCTTTGCTAAGAACACGAGGCCAATCAGACTTGACCATTGCGCGCGTGGAGTGAGAATCATGTTGGAATGGGAAATGTTGAGGCAGATTTGTCTGCAGCTATATTAGGTTAACCACAGGCTAACTTCAATGCCTCCAGACTCCAGACGCCTCGTGTGAAGCCAGTCCTATCATGCTGGTCTAGACTTACACACATTCAGATGTGCACTTTGAGTAATTATTGCAACGATAATAAAAGGTATCTGCAAGTGGTGGTTTCTCGGAACTTACGTACGGAATAATTTTCGTTTGATATTTAGTTATTTACCAATAGCTTTTCAAGAATCGCTTATGGCCTAGCGCCTGTTCATCTATTTCGCACGTTCTTCAGTTGATTGATGACAGTCGCCTTCAACTCCAGCTGAAGTGATCTTTATACCTGAAACCTGCACCCTCCCAGAAGCTGAAGGATATACATTTTGGCTCCACTTTCGAGCGGCTAACGCTATGACAGATATTCTGGTATCGTACAGCGATCCATTTCCCCTTCCATCGGACTCGGTTTGACGGCTTGTTTACCTTTTCGACTTTACTAAGACAAGGAATCCGCGAGAAAATGCGCGAGGCACGACACATCTACATAGCATTATTTGTCATATTTGTCGTGGCTTTTCCTGGATCGCGTCAGCGCGCTTGTGGTGTAGCGATGTCTCTATTTTGCAACCAACTATTTATTCTAATTCCATCTCAAATAAGGTGCATTACATAGACACACAGTTGGCTATGCGCTTACGCAAAAAGGAGAGCACGATCCAAGACGATTCGCATATCAAACGTTTCGTGGAAAATGTCCACGTCCTTTTCTCGTGGTTGTAGATGTCGCATCAGCGCGCGCCCCACAGCGCAGCGCCGGAGCGGATAGGTCGGCCGAAGTGAGTTAATTAACTGGGAGCGTGTAAGGCGACGCTCACGGCCGCTCTAATTGCGCGATTATTCCTCTGCGACGCCTAACTGCTGGATGAAATTTAATTAAAGTTTGTTGTTCAAATAGATTTAATTAAAGTAATGTTGTAGCGGGTGCCGCGCCGACGCCGGGCGTCTCAATCCGCGTGAGTGCTGCGCAACTTTTCTAATTCATTACTTCTGAAAGCGTTCCCGTGATGCCGAGCACTCTTAATAATTTGTATTGTGTAGTTGTAGCCGCTTTAGTGGGAACGCTCTAGACCACGTCCCGCTTACGACGAGACGGTTTTAGGTTACATACGTAATCTCTAATTTATTCTTGATCTAAATAGGTGAACCCGCACTAATGGACACTATAGATTTCATCATTACTCGGATTAAAATGATCCTCATAATCCGAGTAATATATTAAGGTGATCAATTGAATTATTAATAAATTAGTTGATATTTCTCCATTAGTGAGACAGTTGCGTCGTTGAAAATTACACCGAAATGGACTCTCGAATACAAATGCACCGTTAAAAGCCACATTAAGATAAAAGCTGTATGCCATTTATTCTGATTAATTATTAATAGGATTGTCAATTAAGACGGAATAACGTTTGAAAGACTGAAAATAGGAAATGTTTATCAAAAAGTAGCAATCATAGCGCCGAGCCAGGCCGCCGTAAGCGTCGAATGGTGTTCGCGTCAATTAATGCTAATGGAAAACTTAAATTATGATAAAAGCTAAACGACGCGCCTCATGCCGCGTGCCAAAGCTGGGGCGCATTCACGACGCACTCGGCTGTTGAACCAGTATACAATAAATCAGAACTACCATCAGTCGTTACGAATGTTGCTAGTCTGGATGAGTTGTGAGGCGAGGCGTGATAGGCTGATAGTGATGGGATTATGAATCTGTTGTTGTGCCGCCTCGCCGCCCATAGCCACCACGACGACTCTTGCACAGTTGTTCTATAATTTGAGTTGCACTGCACCTGGGTTGCACATTGCATTATTGCGATAAGCTTTTAAATTCATACGAATGTCCTATAATCTCACATTGCCGCCAAAGAATGAAGGAAGGCGGAAGTTGCTTCAAGATATCCCATTGCTCAGTAAGTGTTTAGGCAAATGCTTATGATTCTGCATTAATATGTTAACGTAGGTACCTAAGAAATGTATGTACATTTACAAATTATGCAACGATAATAGACTCGATATAACGAAATCTTCCTTTTATTTTTAACTGGTGCGTAATAATAAAAATCCCTGACGACAACCCGTTGAAAATAAAGCAGGAAAGTAACGTAAATACCGTAATACTTTCGTCGATTTGTAATGAAATCACCTGCGAGTGTAAAATAAAGAGCGAGCGGTGGGCACCTCGCGCCGACCCACAAAAGCTCTGTGTCGGGCAGCTTTCAGCCGATTACCCGCGACGCGGAGCCTAATTTGATTGCCGCTGCCATCAATTACCTCGACCACCGCAGCTTTTTATTTACTCCGCTTTCGCGCGATCTCCCTGCGACCTTTCGCTTATTTATTAAACTGCGATTTATTGCCGACTGCTTTATTGGCATTGTTCTTCTCTGATTGCTCATTGTTCGGCAGTCTCGGTAATTAAAGCCTTCTATCCAACAATGAAACCCTAGTCTTGTGATGTGGCATTATCGATTTTAAGGTTTCAATTATGCATGTTGATGCTGTACTTACAATTTCTGCTATTGCCATTTTCTCATAATTATGAAATTAAACCCTCCATTGATTCTGATGAAATTTTAATTAGCCATTCATTTCCGTTATGGAGTATATGCATAAATGTAACATGTTGAGTGACATAATAATAATGCCTATTGTTCATTTCGCAATTGTTATCAAGAAAGTAACGTAAGCCTTTCTAAGGCGTTGTAAGGAGGAACGGATTGAAAGATTCCGATAGCTCAGTTGGTTAGTAGCGATGGGCCATGTATGCCTGTGGTTGCCGGTTCGAATGCGGCTCGGAGCATATTTTGTTATTTTTTTCCCTTAATTTGAAGTTTAACATCAAGAGTTATTGACGCAGAGTTATCGTAATTAATTGTGTATTTGAATAACAAAGAAGTCTGATATTGATGTAGGTATACCGTAGGATGAATTGCAAGCAACCTAATATAATAGTGGGGGTAGTCGTATTTATTTTTATACCACGTCGGTGGCAAACAAGCTTACGGCCCACCTGATGGTAAGTGGCTACCGTTGCCTATGGACGCTTTCAACTCCAGGGGTGTTATATGCGCGTTGGCGACCCTTTAAGAATTTATACACTCCGTAATGCGACCACCTCCGCGCATTGCGCGTTGTATGCCACTCAATTTCCTTGATGAACTCACAATTACGGAAATTGAACGTGCCGCCGCCGCCGGCGCGCACTCCGCTTTTCAACGCACCGGCTAACTTACACGAAAGTTACGAACACATTTTTGGTGGTAGTAGTGGCATTGGTACATCTATACTGTCGAACATTTGAGTTTCATCAATATCCATGACTATAATAAAAAAAAACAAACAGTTGACCTGTTCTTTCGTGAAACGAAGACCGCATTCAGCTGTGGTTTAGGTTGTTATCGATCTGTCCCAGCGTCATCTAAAAATTACATGTGTCCAGATACGCTTCCGCCCATGCCATACTACTTGATTCAAAATGTTGGTATCCATTCTAGCTAATACCTACCTACTTTCTTTTATAACGCTTTAAGCCGCTTCCAATTTACAAGCAGATACTTACATACACAATGTTTTATAGCCGGCAGTATCCATATTGAAATCTTTACTGGCCTCATTGTTCCATTCTCAATTTGGGCGACCTTGCAAGTTTACGCATCTCTTTCACGAGTAAATTGCTCCGCTCCGTCGGAGGAGTCATAAAGAAAATTGCCATACAGTTGATAAATAATTTATCTGAAAGCCCGCCCAGTCACCGAAACACGCCTGGGGTAGTAGCTTCCACCTAATATTACTTTCCTTTTGTACCTACAATTTTGCAACAGAGAGGTTTGCACGTTCCCTTATTTTATGGGCAATAAGTGGGATGCAATTATATTTATGGAGGAGATGGTTAGGGGAACTAATTTTACTCAATATTACCGTTGGGTTAACCTTTTTGTTCAAAACTGATGCTTTACATGTGGAATGATATCGGTTGTTAGCAATTTTTTGAATGCTTGTCATGTCACATTATCCTAGTCTCAATAATATCAAGTCATTTTTAATAAGTATTATAGGTAAGTACCTATCTAGTACATGTCTAGGTTTGTTTGTAAATTACATTCACGTGAGATATTGCACTTGAGTAAGCGAGCACGGCAGTGCCCCCGCCAGGCCGAACAAAATAGCGGCGCGGCCGTGCCATCCTTTTCTCGAAGCAGCACGTCTGGCACACGATGGCCGCGACATACTCTCGATTTTTATCGCACTATACGTCTTGTTCTAAGTGTTCTAATAAGAGAGAGACGGATAGTGCGCGAAAAATCGAGAGAGCTCGCGCGCCGTCGCGTGCTAGCCGTGCAGTTCAGGCTATTTTCGACTCCCCCTATAACTTCGTTGTGGATAAAACCAGAAAACGGAATTTTATAAACACGGTATATTTCAAATTTCATTCAATTTGAACCAGTAGTTTAAGAATTATAACTAGTCACAGTTTCTTAATTTTGTCACTCTCTCACGCTCGGCTGACTGACCGATCATCAAAACTCTAAGGTACTTCCAGCTGACATACGTGTTGACAAACGAGGTATAAATCAAGGAAAAACCATAATATTATGCAAATTTTGGTCCAAGTTTCTAGTATACATAAATAATTGTAATCTATATAATATATATAAAAGAAGACTTCCTGACTGATTCATCACCGCACAGCCGAAACTACTGGAACTATAAACTTGAAATTTACACCAACTTCCTTTTATGACGTAAGCAAGGGATAAGACGGGATTTTTGGAAATTCCATCCCTAAAGGGGTTAAAGGGGGGGGTGCAAAGTTTGTATGGGGGAAACATTATTTTTTGAACTAGAGGCTTGAAACTTTGTAGAAAGATTACTTATTAGAATACAAAAAAATAACTTTCTGAGTTTTCGAAAATTTTACTCATAAGGGGGTTAAATAGGGGTGCAAAGTTTGTATGGAGGGAACTTTATTTTTTGAGCTAGAAACTTGACACTTTGTAAAAAGATTACTTATTAAAATACAAAAAAACAACAGTCAGCGTTTTAGAAAATTCCACCCCTAACGGGGTTAAATAGGGGTGCAAAGTTTGTATGAGGGAAACTTTTCCTTTTGAGCTAGAAACTTGAAACTTTGTAGAAAGATTACTTATTAGAATACAAAAAAATAACTTTCTGCGTTTTCGAAAACTTCCCTCTTATGGGGGTAAAATAGGGGTGCAAAGTTTGTATGGAGGGAACTTTATTTTTTGAGCTAGAAACTTGAAACTTTGTAAAAAGATTATTAATTAAAATATAAAAGAGTATTTCCAGCCCGTGTGGTGTCGGGTTAGAATAACACCACCTACTTTCTTCCCGTGGGTGTCGTAAGAGTCGACTAACGTAACAGGTTTGAAGTGTATTGAGGGCGATGGGCTAGCAACCTATCACTGCGATATCACATTTTGTCGATCTATTATAACCACATTTGTGCTAACAGTGGCACTGGACACAAGTTTCATGTGCTCCCCTTTTAGGGATAAAGGCGTGTATGTATGTATGTACTTCCAGCGTTTTAGAAACGTCTATCCCTAAGGGGGGGCAAGGTTTGGATGAGAAACACCTTTTTTTGAGTTTATAAGACCTAAACCGTTGCATAAAGATTTCTTATCAGAATAAAAAAAGAGTTCTTTCAGCATTTTGGAAAAGTTCCACCCCTAAGGGGGTTAAAGCAGGATTCAAGGTTTATATGGAGATCAAGAAAATGTTTTAGTAAGAGATTTGTAACTTCGGTCTTAGCCTGTATGTTAAAAGACTACAAAACTGATTTCAGAGTTTTTTGAAATTCATCCCTTAAGGGGGTTTAAAGTTTGTATGGAGAGCAAGATAATTTAAAAGTAAGAGATTTGTAACTTCTGTTTTAGACTGTTTGAAATTGATTCCATGAGGGGTTAAAAACGTTCTACCCCTAAATGGGCTAAAGGAGTTCGATGTTTGTACGGGGAACAAGACAATTTTAAAGTAAGGGATCTGTTACTTCGGTTAAAGACTAGCCCCATTATTCATTAAACTTAAAATGCCTCTGCTAAATAAAAATAAATGTGCTTTGTCCCTTTATTTCGAACACAAATGTCAAAGTGACATATAAGGACAAACGAATTTTAACGCCGTTTTAGTTAAAACAGGCTTATAGGACGTTTATGAATACGGCCGTAGGAAACTTTAAGGGGGTTAGAAAGGGTTGGAGGTACGTCTGAGGTCATACATACTACAATAGCTTCCGCCCGCAACTTCGTCTGCGTGGACCCGGGATAAAAACTATCCTTTATTTTAATCCAGGCTATAATTTGTCTTTTTGCAAAATTTCATCCAATTCGGTTGAGCCGTTTAAGCGTGATTGAGTAAGAAACATCGAAACATCCAAAATTTCGCATTTATAATATTAGTAGGATCAGGTCAGCCATGTATCAGTCAAAATACATAACCCGACTGCTATCAGAAAAGTAGGTTAGGTTAAGTTGTAACCACGACCCTTACAGAATCGAACAGCTACAAGAAATGTAGGTTAGGTTAAGTTAGAACTGCGATGCTCCCAGAACCGAAAAGAAGGTAATGTTTCATTTGCAAATTTAAAAAGTTCATTTTGGATAATCTAACCATTTATTTTCTTACACCGTCAAATGGGGACGGCGGATGAAGATGGAAAGTTCTACGTCTTTTAGTATAAGTTTGCTTTTAAAACTATACAGGGGACCGATTTTTGACTTTCGAGCGCTCGAAAATCAAATAAAAGTAAATACGTTTGGAGTGTCAAAATGGCAGGCACTTACTTTCTACCAATAGAATTTAATACGAGTGGTCAATACTCTACTCACTCGTTTTTAAATTTTCTATCGCTATTTCAAAATAGCATTTCATAATTTTTGACAGTTTTTGAGTGAAAGAGTCGAGCGCTCGAAAGTCAAAAATCGGTCCCCAGGTCACCCGGACTAACGTGAGTAAAACTGCTGGACAAAGGCAAAAACTTCCAGTAATGTAGCTTTATGAAAAAAAAAAAAAAAAAAAACCTACAATTTAAGCAGAAACGTTTGTGGAGATATATAATATTTGTAAAAACGGAGTTCTAAATTTAAATTTAGCATTTTAAACTAATGAACTCATCGCACTGTTGCCTTTTACGCTTAATCCCTGAACGGATTTAGGTGACATTTTTCGTACAGTTAATTTGAGACCCTTAATGTTGGAAATCTTCCCTTAAAATGGTAAAACTTTGTTTGGGTCGGCGATAATTAAGGTTCCGCTTACAATAATCAAATAGCAATCATTTTTCTAAGACTGTAAAAAGTTCTACGCGGACGAAGTCGCGGGCAACAGCTAGTCTCGTCTTCTATATATAAAAGAAGACTTCCTGACTGATTCATCAACGCACAGCCGAAACTACTGAGACTAGAAACTTGAATTTTACAACAGAACTTCCTTTTATGACGTAGGCAAGGAATAATACGGGATTTTTGGAAATTCCACCCCTAAGGGGGTTAAATAGAGGTGCAATGTTTGTATGGGGGAAACATTATTTTTTTAGAGCCTTGAAACTTTGTAAAAAGATTACTTATTGAGATACAAAAAAAGTCCTTTCAGCGTTTATTCCACCCCTAAAGGGGTTAAAAAGGGGTGCAATGTTTCTATGGGGAAACATTATTTTTTGAACTATACAGACTTGACACTTTGTCACAGAATAAATAATAGTACAAGTACAGAAGACCCTCTGTTTTGATGTTCACGAATGCCGCCTTTTTACGTGCCTATTAATTATTATTAGCAACGGACCGCACGCCAGCCGCGCGTCATTGAGTTCTATTGCCCGGCGCGAAGGTCGACATTACTCCGCACCTTGCCGAAGATAGGGTTGTCACTTTTTTAAACGTCGTCGGTGGCAAACGAGCGTACGGTCCGCCTGATCGTAAGCGGATACGGTAGCTTTGCACTATTATCTATTCTGTGGCGCAAGCATCGACTATGTCAGAATAAGGTACCCGTCTAGCACAACTATGCTTATTGCTTGGCAACTCTCGTTGCAGGACATAACGACACCCGTCACTTTTTCACAGTAGTGCACAAAAAGAGATAGGTACCTAATATACAATAAGATATTTAAATGTACCACCTAGACATCTTGTACCTATCCGTAATCCAATAATATACACACACAGAATACGCGAATTATAAATATTAGATAGCACGCGTGGTCTACATGCATACATTTTACACTTAGCATTAGCAGCTCCTTAGGTAACACCGAAAACATAACAGGCGTGTGACCGCGAACCGTAACGAAGATCGTCAAGTCTATCTCCGTCTCTGTCACACTTACTATTCGAGTGACAGAGACGGAGATAGACTTTACGATCTCCGTTACGGTTCGCGGTCGCACGCCAGGTTTAAATGAGTCCAATAAGTACTGATTTATTTAATCACAATTCGGGATTTTCGTTTGATGTATATGTATACATATGTAGATATGCCGTTGACAGATACCTATTTAATTCAAGTATAACACTGTGCTGTTTTACTTGATTCTTGTGTTCGATTTACTATGAAAATATAGGTATAAATGAGCATTTAGTGCTTACTTACTACCTCACCTTTTGGTATCCTTTTCACGCGTCGGAACATAGAAAAACGTGCAATCCGAATTTTGGTCATTGTTTGTGCAACCCGCAGCAATGCAATATACCGTTGCCCTTACTTTATACATCGTATTTACGCGCTTGCGACGTTGGTATGCGGGACCCACGCGCGCGAGTGTCGCGGGCCACGGCGGGGCAACCACTGAATAAGCAGATCCGGATCTGCCGCCGGCATGTACTTATAATTTCACGCAGATCGGCGGAGTGACCCCCCCTGACTTTGTAGAAAGATTACTTATTCAAATACAAAAAAGTCCTTTCAGCGTTTTAGAAAATTCCACCCCTAAAAGGGTTAAACATAACTTAACTTTCCACCCCAAGTTTGTATGGGGGAAACATTATTTTTTGAACTTGAGACTTGACATTTTGTTGAAAGATTACTTTAAAAATACACTTATATACTAAAATAAACTACAAATAACTACACTAAAACTACACTACTATACAAATAAATCAATTACAGCGATTAAGGAAATTCCGTCCTTAAGGGGGTAGAAAAGGGGTGCATGGTTTGTATGGAGAGCATTTTTTTAATGGATTTAGATGAAATTTTCCGTACAGATAATATGAGACCATTGGAAGGATATAGGATAGTTTTTATCTCGGAAATTATCTCTTAAGATGGTAGAACTTTGTTTGGGTCGGCGATAATTAAGGTTCTGCCCACAATAATTTAAGAGCAATCATTTTCTAAGACGGAAACAATTTCTATTCTACGCGGACGAAGTCGCGGGCAACAGCTAGTCCCATATAAATAAAGAGGATTATAAAGTTACATTTGCAGTGAATGGGACAAAAAATGAAAAAGCAAGAATGGGATTGCATTCATAATTGATAACACAATAACCTACAAAAAGAAGTGAGATCCCATAAAAAACATTCCATGTAAAAAAGAGGCGAAGTCACGAAACTCTTCCACCGGAATGAGTTGTGATATATTTCGTAGAGCCAAGTCTCAGGCATTCTTATTAATCTGTATTTGTTAGCTAAATAAATGTCTGTGTCTCGGCAATCACACAGTACTACTCGTACATAGTTTTAGGTAAGTATACAAAATTCATAAATGCAGTAAAGTTGTGTGATTGCCAAGTTGCAGAATTTTATTTAGCTAGCAAATAAAGATTAATAAGCCTAAGAAAGAATAAAGCCTGAGACTTGGCTCTGAGAAAATATCTCACAACTTTTTACGGTGGAAGAGTTTCGAGACTTGGCCTCTTTTTTACATGGAATGTTTTTTATGGGTTCCTATTTATTAGAGTTCAGATAAACTTCACTGCAGATCACTCACACACACTACATGTCATACTTCAGTTCTGTTTATTTATTTCAAAAGTTCGCATTTTGGCAATGTGATATTACAGATCATTACTTAAGATCTCTCGCCCTGGGTTCGACAATTCGTGCTGCCAATTATATCGAACATAACGTATCGATTGCGCGATGGCTTTAAAAAATCGTTGCCGGATTCGTACACCACAGCGAAGGAAACAAAGGGACAGTAGTTAGTGTTATGGATATTGGATACCCAAATAAATAGTGAAACTGGAGCTAGATTTATTATGCAGAGTTTTTACCAGGCCCCAAATATCAAAAAGTTACAAAAAACGATTTCACGCGAAAAAACGCCAGTATTGGATATTGATATATCCTCCAGCAGCGCGGTAATTAAAAACTGGCCAAGTGCGAGTCGGACTCCCACACTAAGGGTTTTGCGCACAAAAAAAACGTTTCTTTGACTTTTATTATTTGTTGTTATAAAAATAACAAGAAATAATAAAAACCTTATACAATAATAATGATTCTCTAAGATTGTCTAAGTACCCGCTGCCCCTCGGACGGACAGCAGAGGCGTAGTAGTAGGGTCCTTTATTTACCATTTGGGTACAGATCCCTAAAAAGAAGAAAGATTTTAACTGCACGAGTCAATAAACTGGCGAGTACCTATGCTCGGCGAAGGCGTAAGTACAGGTGCTCAGTTAGTTGAGTGCATGGTAACGCAGCTCTTTTAGCAGCAATCGGAAGCATATTTTCAGACTCAAGGCTCCTTCAGGATGCAACAGGAATTTCATTTCATTAATTTCATTTCAGTATTTATTTCTAATACAATATTACATTGTGTTAGAAAAGCTTATAAACCAATTACATGCTTAAAATGGTATAATTATTAATTAAATAAGGATCAGGACATAAAAGCAAATACATTTTCACAACAGCAAAAGAAATAAGTACATATGTATTACTACAGCAAGAAGAAAAAAAAACGTAGAAATGATTTTAAAATTCATTATTAATTATACGCAGGTGAAACAATTTTTGAAATCGAATAAGTGGTTCCAGGGATTATACCCATTAGGTACATACAAACAAACAAACTTACAAAGCTACAATCTCACAGACACTTCCTCTTTATAATATTAGTATAAGTACTCGTAGATTAGTATAGTAGGTTAACTCTCGCAACGGAGTCTATAAAATAAAAATTTTAGAGAAACAAGTCACAAGATGACAACAAGGTTGGGGATTCCTAGTAGGTAAAAGTCCTGAGTCAGGAAGCTTGCCGTTTAGAATAAGCTAAATCAAATGAAGTTTCTATATATATTGATAATAAAAGGCATACGTAAAGTTTGTTCGTGCGGGTAATTAGAGAGCGTCCGTAATGAGACCGGTGCGCCAATTAGGCAGCACAGGCTCACCTGCAATTACATAATACCATCATCAGGCTTACGCGCAGTTAAGTAATTCACAGTGTGTCCCTACTCACGTCAGTACTGGGCCTCGGTGCTACTTGACACCGGAATTCGTAACAATTCTGCGTAATTTGAGGTCAGATTTAGGTATTACCAACCCCGATGACTTAGGGAATGGAATAGCTGTCAGCTCATATAAACTTGGACGTATTTATATCGCAAAGCTATCACATCCCCATCCCATTATAACCGCTTGATAATAATAAATATACGGGAGACGAGTTGACTTTTAGAATTGCGAACTTATGTACCGAACATTGTTTCTATCGTGAGCGATAGTGGTTACTTACTAGGCGCTCCTGTGCTTTGGAGGTGTTTGTTGTTTACGACATCAGTCGTTGTTAGAGGACGGGGCGGGCCACTTAATTTCTTAATTAAAAATCAGAAGATTGGAAGATCAGCATGTTGATCACGTAACGCACTATAGGTGTGTATTTAAAAACGCTCATACAAAAGACGAATGACTGCAGAATAAGTGCCCTATTCTGGCATCCCTTACATCAAATTAAATTGAGTGAGAAACGTATTGGTAACAGTGTATTCATGCTCCCGTCATCAAATATGTTAGAAAGGAATGCACTAGAGATTTAATATTATTTTTAGAACCCCCGTTAATTGATACGATAAGATCTAATTTGACTTAATGTCAACACAGCTCATTTATCGACGTCTACTTGATTATCAAAACAAACGTTGAAAAACGATCATTAAACTATAAGCGCGAGTCATTCAACAACGTCATACAAATAACATTAATTAACGAGCTCTATTTATTAGCGCCAACTCACAGCGAAATCAATTAGGTTCGTTTGCAAACTGCTCCAATAAATAGTGGTATCGGTAATTAGAATCAATCGTGGGATTGCGTTGAGACTGTTGGAATCAGTTGCCGCGTGGGTGGTGAAACCGGCCAGCAGGGACGTTTCATTAGGTGCAAGACAAACTAGGGTGATGTCAGACAAGGACGGGTTGTGGACGCAGCGCCTTCAACTAAACTGCATAAAAATGTTGACATGATGACGTTGCGACGCCAACAAACAGCTGCTTGCTTGCTGTTCCTTCCTCTAGCAAGATAATTTCCAACTTTCAGCTTTCCAGCTTAAAAAAAGCTTAAAACTATGAAAGTGGGCATAAGGGTACCGGAGACTTACAAATTGTGATGATGTCATTCTGAATAAAGCACAATGGAGGTACGACCGAGTCCGTGTCTTTGCGTTAAACAATAAAAACCACCGGTCAAGTGGGAGTCTGACTCGCGCTCCGAGGGTTCCGAACAAGCGTTCATACACACACATAACATAACGTTCCCTCAAATTATCTGTACTTCCTCACCATGGTGGTTTTCTCACATCTTCATTCGCTGTACATGGTATTCGTCTCTGGAATGGTCTCCCTCTGACGATAAGACAGGCCCCGAGCAAGTTTATATTCAAACGTAAGCTCTTCAAGCACTTGCTAGAACAATCCCAGCTGAAAAGTTATGTTGGTAGATAGCCGTAGCCGTAGGTAAGCGCATGTTATATATATATACATATATACAATGTGTATTGCTTATACTTGATCAAACGAAATGTGCGGATACTAGACAAAAAAATATCGTCATCATCAAGTATAAGCAATACACATTGTATATACCGGGTGGAAAAAACGAATGCAACATGGATGGCAACTGCCTTAAATATTGTAAATAGCACATTCTGTGTAAAGGAAACATTCCTTTGTTTTTAAAAACAATAAATTCTGCATTTAAGGATTTATGAAAAATCGCTTGCCTTAGTCGGGACTCGAACCGGTCAAATGTGACAAAAAATAACGTGCTCTATTTTATGATGCTGATTGAAAGGGTAACTGATAAGGTTCATTTTTCTCTAAATAACAAATACAATCAGAATAACGGAGTGCCATGAAAATTGAAAACTAAAAACTAAACCGGTTCGAGTCCCGACTGAGGCAAGCGATTTTTCATAAATCCTTAAATGCAGAATTTATTGTTTTTAAAAACAAAGGAATGTTTCCTTTACACAGAATGTGCTATTTACAATATTTAAGGTAGTTGCCATCCATGTTGCATTCGATTTTTTCACCCTGTATATATATATATATATATATATAATAAACTTTGGCATTTGTATAGTTACATGGATATTGTTCATTTTGTTTTGTTAGTATTTCTCTTGCACCCACTGTTTGAAAATTGAAAGTCTCTGTTTTGCCCTATGGTTGACGCCCTGGTTGTAC
The DNA here is from genome assembly GCA_947578815.1 of Epinotia ramella. Taxonomy (NCBI): domain Eukaryota; kingdom Metazoa; phylum Arthropoda; class Insecta; order Lepidoptera; family Tortricidae; genus Epinotia; species Epinotia ramella. Next base: position 25,242,998 of record OX388204.1, on the reverse strand, counting down.
CCCTACGCCTGATGGTTGGTAGGGAATGCCTTGAGGCGTGACGGCGGACGGCGGATGCCCTTTGTACTTTTTTTTTGTTTTGTGCGTTGTATGGAGCTATGATATAAAAGAGTTCCACGCGGAAGTCGCGTGCAAAAGCTAGTTAGTAATAACTTCAAATTTATTTAAGTGTTTGTTTTTCAACGATAATTCTGTACCACGTGATCCGATTAGACCGAATAGAGAGATATCCGATAAGAGAAACTGACATGCCCCAGTTTAAATCAAAATTATTTAAATTCTTAACAGATAAAGCTTTTTATTCAGTGAATGAGTACTTACTTAAACTGTAATTAGCGAAATATAATTTATAATGAAGACTATCTACCTATATATAAGTATGTAATGCACGCTGCTTGCAAATTTTTATACTTAATGGGTAATGGCCAAACATAGTGGTACACATATTACCATTGTACCATCTTTGTTACCTATGTTTTACAAATAACTTTACTTTAGTTTACGATTACAATGTTTGTTTTTTTTTAATTGTAGGAAGATTCTGACTGACTTCATAGGAATTAGAAGAAAAAATAACGTACAAAGGTAATCAGTAGGTATGATTTTTCGTGCGATAAAATATATGCTAGATTGAGCTAAACGATTTTTTTTCATCTTAGCCTGTTACTCTCTTCCTCGTCCACACTCGGCCTTATTGCTGGCATGCTCCCGCCAACCCAACCCAAGCAGCCAAATAAATGCTAGATCGAGGTAAACCTATATATTTTCTGTAATACTTATTTACATTAACCTCAATCATATACAGTGTGTCTCTGACTTAGGGGCTTTAAATGCAAATGTCCATTACGGTCCTGAAACTAAACCACTTTTGTTCCGCAACTTTGTAAAATAACTATTATTTCTATCATTTATTCGTGTTTGAACTTTAACTGTACCATCAATGTATTGCAAACACGGCCTCATTATTTGACATCCATGACACTGACAAGTATGAAAACTAACTAATGGATGATGTACATTGAACATTTTATTTTATTTGTATGGAATAATGAAAATATAAAAAGAACGTATTTTTGAAAAGTTGTAGAGCAAAAGTAGTTCCGTTTAAGGAGCATAATTGACATTTGCATTTATAGCCCCAAAGTCAGAGACACGCTGTATAACAATTTCAAATTTTTCGTGTTGTAATCTTCGGAGATAACCCCGGGAGAATGGAGTTTTTTCAACATGTTCCTTCATAAAACTACATTTAACCACTACAACCGAAAAAAACTTATACCATTTAAAGTTTCTATGTTCATAACGTTCTATTCATTCACATTATTTAGTACCGAAGTACCTATCCCGGAAAAACAAAAAGTGGTGAAATTGACGCAAACAGCAATCTGCAGCAAATCTGACGCTAAGTTGCCCACTGTATGTCTATACTAACTACTACATGACACGGTGACAACAATTTGGCTTATTCATTAGAAACAAGTATACGGGTATCTTATAGGTTGATCCAATTCATAGAATACTAATTAATGGATTCGTTATTGATCTTCATATTTATAAAATTGTTCTGATTTGTCGGATTTAAATTTGGAGTGATACAATTGGACATCCATGTTATAAACAGGAGGTTATAAAATGATGTCATTTTAGAACTAGGTAGGTACATTATTAGCCCCACCAGTCAGAATAATACACGGTAGGTACCTACTGAAGTAGTTTTGTACCCAGTTTAGTTTAATTTAATAACTGTATTATTTTAACTTATGAACATACCATGCTATGATTTTTTCAGTTCAGTTAACCCATATATGCCCAGAAGTATGCTTGTTTTTGGTATCTCATTTGCCCTTGTTTCGAAAACGATGAACTGCGCTTATACACATTAATACGGTTCTGGACATATGAAGGTACATATAATTTTCGAATCAATGGGCATATATGGGAGAATTTCATTTAACTTCAACCTTTTTTTTTATAAATATATTGTTTATTTATTTACTTAAAATTTCAAGTTACAAGTTATGCTTAGGAACTTAGTGGAGTATTTCATTAGTAGGAATCAGATAAGCTGAATATGTATTCCAAGAGTTTTTTAACAATAGCTCACATTGCTGGTTTTAATTTAGCTTTATATGGATGTGCTCCCAATAAAGCTGTATTAGTGTTTAAACAGGCGATTGGTAACTAGAGCTGGTCCTCCATTATGATCCTCCATCTAACAAAACACTTTGTCGCACTCACACTCATTTTGCTATGCGCTGACGCACGAGTCAGCGCATGAACCAACACGATTCACATGTCATATCGTCTAAAATGCATTCCGGGCTTAGCTGGCAGAAAAAACCGTTCTAGAATAACAAACTATGCCTAGACACGCAGATAAATTTATACTTGCATCAAGAAATAAATAAGGAAGGTCGTTAATATCTTGAATTAAACAGACATCCTCTTGATTCTTGAATTAGGATGATTCTCTCGAACCGACATTAGAACAAGATAATTTTGTATATTTTAAAATAATTTACCATCTTCCTAATTAAATTCGTGGTTCAATAATACACTTACCTCGCATCAAGTATGTTCTGTATATAAAATCAGTGTTGTGGACATAATCTCACAGAATGAAAGTATAAGGTATAGAATTAATTAGGGTTAGGTACGTCTCGAATACTAGTTGCTTTTTTATTATTATCACGTATCGCATAAAGTAAAGAAACGACATACGCAACTAAACACATGTAATGCATAACTTGTTAAAGGAACACGGGCTAACGTTTTCTGATAAACTGTTTTGATGGAAACAAAGTAATAAAAACCATGTTCCATATAAAATTAGAAAAATCGTACGTTAATTGTGATGCGATTTCAAGAAAAACCTTTGTGAAATGAAAAATATATTTGAAAACTACTAAATGATCGAAATAAGTAAAATTAGTACCTACAATAATTCCCTTTTAATTAAGTAACGCTGCTAACGAAATTTTAAAATCAAAGGAATAATAAAATAAAAATGCAAATTTTTACTTTGAGTTTTTTCTTTAATTTTAAATTTTCAACATTTCCCTTTGATATCCTAGATAAACGAAGAAATGCATACGAATTTATCCGTTAAAATTCGAATGTTATCTGGAATGAGGTATAGATTAAATAGGATAGGTAAACGTGTCAAACATAAGTATTTTTTTTTAAATCTCACATACTCTTTTGGAGATGCGTACAGAGACGCATGGACCCTGGCCAGCACGTTCAAACATAAGTACCTGAAATTTGTAAAGATAAACTTATTTTTGCTTTGAAAGTCCCTGGTCCCTGTGGACAATCTGTTTTGCAGGGTTTCTGTTTCTGTTGTAACTTTGTTGTTGGATTAATCATCATCATCATAAGGGCCACCTACATCTTGAGAGAAAATTTAAGCAGCGTCTTTCTGTATATAAGCCAATCCCGGATCGACATTTACGTCCACATTTGGGTCACGCAAATAGAGGGACCGTGTCATCGGCTACTTCTAGAGTCTAGATGTTTATGCCTCTATAGCGCGTTAGTGGGCTAGATCTTGGAACCAGGTGTCATCGGTGGCCTTTTGACCATTTTTTTGTTGGATTAATAAATAAATAATGATAATTACTTTTAATTGCAAATGCATATATGTATAACCAGTGTGGAACCACCATACGATAAATAATAAATAAATGATACTTCACGGAAAGCTCGAAACAACCTTGCTTTACAAGGAGATCAATTCGGTTTGTGGCATCCCCTCGCAATCACATCGTAATGTGTGTGAAGTGGCGAACGCGTGGAACTGGTTGCGCATCTCCTTGGAATCTGATTGCAATACGAAGTGACGCACCAAAATGACTTCAAGCAACAAGAATATCACATTGTCGCGGCACTACGAGTACCTAATTACCATCAGAAGTCGTTAATTAAACTTCACACATTCGGATGTCAAATCTCTGCTAACGAAACTGAAGTGATAAATCATTCAAGCATTGCGTCACTTCTTAACTGTCAGGTGTTAGCTTTATTTTTAAATGCGAAAGAGGCACATCACACCAATGTGATTGTGATACTCTCTGCACTGTATTAACTGTTGCGATAATGTTTTCAAAAAATCGACCGATATTCGATTTCGGCGATTACGGCGTAAGCGCAATGCCGAGAGAGCATGAGCGTTATGGAGTCCTCATATTGAGATGGACTTGGAATAAAACTGCGAGGCCTTGTTACCGTGTGGATTGTTTTCCAACTCTACAGATTCTCATCAGAGATCATCATTAGCTATAAAGATTCCCACGTCTACAGATTTATTCGTTTTTGTTTTATATTTGTGTTCTTAAATGTCATTTACTTGCGTAATGCATTTTAGAATTGGATCCTGAGGACAGAGGAGGATATGCAGAATTGCAGACATGGGAATCTGAAGAAATGGAACTCTATAACTACAAACGGGGGTTAGTAAATCTTAAAATCTGAAGCCATTGGAATAACCGACTTGATAATTCATGAGAATTCTTCATCTAAGGCTAAAATTTTCGAACCTGGCCCCGTATCATGGTCGGCCTTATCACGCGATAAGTGACAAGATAGAGCGTCAGTCTCGTTCTATCGAACGGTGTCAGCCAGTGACGGACGCTCTATCTTGTCACTTATCGCGTGATAAGGCCGACCATGATACGGGGTCAGCTTAGAAACTCACCTAAGTAGTCCAAATCTGGATGAACCGCTTCAACTGTTCTTCTGGAGGTCTTATAGTATTCTGCTGTAGCAAATGTTTGGGTAGTCCCTATCTCACCAACTGGACAATTGTCACCTCACAATGTTGTCATCGTCGTCGTCGTCGTCGTAGTATATTCTGGATCGACCGGTAACGATAGAATCTAGCGACCATCTTTAATCGTGAACCCAGAAATGTACAGTTAACTGTTCAAGTTAGTAGAGTAAATAAGTAATAGGAGCCTAGGTTTGCCTCAGCTGCGTCTCCGAACCGATCGCTGATGATCTTCATATAAATCTTTCTAAAATGAAGGATCTCTAAAATGAGTGTGCTAAAAAAACAACTTATTGACATGATGGACCTTAAACAGCGTATAAAATATTCCCCTAATTAACGCAGTTACGTAGCGCTTCGGGTCGCAAACGCCGATTAATCTTTCGATTTGCATCGATTTGAATACTGATTGGAATTATACGAGTAGTGTAGTCGGTTGCAATCGGACAGTCACGCCCGAGGCGTGTTCTCGACACGGCCCGACAGGTTTACAGTCCCGTTCATATTGGTTTTATTAATTAAACAGCTATAAAACGCATGAAAGTATGAATAGCGGTTAGAATTACCATTGATATTTCGTTATCGTGTAGAAGTGCTCACAGTATCGGAAGCGAACATGCACTTGCGGGTCCCGAACATTCGCATCGTTTGCTTGCTATTTAAAGTAAAAGAGTTACCTATAAAAGAAATACTTTAAAGAGTGACTCGGAAGCACGCTTATTGATCTTGCATATTGTCTTTGACATGTTAGATGCCTTTTGATAGTTGAGAACTTTTAACAGTCAAGTTAGGAGGTTATCTCCTATAATAATAAAAGTCTACTTTCCCCCGCACCAAGGACCTTGCTAAAGTCACTAATACTCGGACATAACCATGCACCCAGGGTTTGGATCTGACGGGAGATGCAGGGATTCCAGTTGTAACTATGCTATCAGAATCAATTAAGGTGTGTCGCGTATTTATGGCTCTTATATTAAGAAAATTGGAGATAGCTACTACCGCTATTAGACAAGCATAACACGACAGAGCAGGTTTCGGAGTAAATTTGCTGAAACAGGCGGACAAACAGACACATGAGTGGTCCAAAAAGGGTACCATTTTTTTTTTTTTTTGGACGTACGGAACCCTTAAACGTCTTAATATGAGAGATAACCATCGTAGTCAGTGTCGATTATTAATTAATCGCTTAAATTTGATTAGTGCCGTTGATGCCGTTATGTATAAACGCGATACGCCGTAGCTGGAACACCTCGTGCGGCTATGGGATTCACCGCTCACTCCAGTATATCTAGAGCCGGCATCCGTAATAACAACACATACTTAATTGGAAGTCTGACTTACATTGGTTCATCTGAGGTGAGTTGAGATTTAGCATTGTGAACAACAGCCCTGCCATGTGCGCAACCTGTCCCAACTCACGTCGCCTTTAACCATTGGTATTTCAACCTAGAGATGTGTAAAAATGGTATCTACTTACAATTATCTATAATAACAATAATATTTGGGGAAAATCTTACACAAATCGACCTAGTCCCAAACTGAGCAAAGCTTGTACTATGGGTACTAAACGAAGATAAACGTACATATTTAGATAAATTAATACTTAAATACATAGAAAACATCGACGACTCAGAAACAAATATTCGTGCTCATCACACAAATAAATGCCCTTACCGGGATTCGAACCCGGGACCTCTTGCTTCGTAGGCACAGGCAGGGTCAGTACCAACTAGGCTAAGGCGGTGGTCTATTTCCTTACCCTGGTTCGCTAAAAATGAGATTTTGAAGTGTCATGCATTTACTCGTCTCACCATTCACGCCTAGTGTAATTTGACCCGAAATTCTCAGCGAGTTGTCAGCAAGCCTGGAAAACACCAGCCTTGAGGACGAACCTGAAAACTCAATCTCGCATCCCAATTTGATTTCAGTGTGTTCGCGTTGACTTTGTCAGCTCGATGCACGTGGACGCGAACGCGCATAATATATTGAAATCAAATTGCAATGTGAAATGTACGTGTCAGATTGATCCTCCGAATGACACGAGACGGGAGGACGGGACGGGTAAGTCGGAGCCGCTATCTGTAATTAGGATCGAGTGCGGAAGCTCCCCGCGACACACCGTCTAATAACAATAACACCGCATACACTTTTAATTAACTTGCGTATATCTACTTTGTCATGTCATGGACTACGTTGTAAAGCCATGTAAGGCTGAGACTGATTGTTTCTTTGAATATATTGGCCTGGAATCGCTTGTGTTTTCATCACCGAGCGCGCTGTGGAGTAGATTCCTAGCTCTAAGATGGTTGTTAGTATCACGATCACATGGTAAAAAGCATGTTATATTACACGTATAGGTAAGTAGCTACTCCAGGCACACCCCGCAGTCTTTTTTCAACGCACACTATTATCCCCGTTATTTATAAAATTTCACAAACCTCTTTTAAATAAAATGTGTTCCCACAAATACAATTGTCGCAGACAAAGGTTCACTCATTTTAACTGCTTTTTAACGAAAATAAGTTGTTGAAAATTTATGGATAAGGGCATGGCAAAGACATGTTTGAACGCTAGAGTACCTATGTGGTATAATTATGACTAATATAAAGTTAGAATTTTATGATTTAGCTGAAGAAATATCAAGTAACTAATGCGTAATAGACACAAGTCAAAAAGTAAGGTAGACCAATCAAATTATCAAAACCTGGACATAATTCGATATCCCGTTGTTTTTATTATTTTATCGGATATTAATATTAAGTACTTACCTATCAAATATTAATTAGATATAGTAAGTAAAAGTATTTTATTAAAATCTTGTGATATCGTACACTGCCTATCTTTGTCTTAAAAGCAAAATAGTTAACCAAATACCTTGTTAGTACAATTTTAAGATGCATTCGAATGCGATCACTTAATACCAACATTAAACTGACATCAAATTTACATGTACGTTTTTTTCATAGTTTTCATCTGATCTCAATATCTAAATAAGCCAAAATGGTAACTATGATAGTTTTATCTGTTTAAGCTATATTGTATCTTTTTTGATATGTAAGACAAAAATTTAACATTCATTTTTAAAGTTTTAATAATCGTAACTGTGAAATTTTTGTTTGTTACGAGTAATTAATAGCTTTCTGTATAATAGTAAAAGTTGAACATGTTAATGAGATGAGATGATACATTAGGTGGGCCCTTTTTCAGGTTCAAGAATTCTCAATCAGTAAATCTGTCTCACTGACGTAGGCGGGACCGAGGAAAAGCCTGTGCGAGTAAGCACGCACACAAGCATGAAACACTTTCGTTTAAATTTCGAACATAGTATTATGACAATCATGCAAAAAAGAGTGGACTTTTTCATTGCATATATTTGTTTCTGTTCCGCGATGGTGACGACCGCAGTTGACTATTAAATTATGACAATTTTTTTCACGACACAATGTCAAACTTGGCTCCCACAAATATAAGTAGTTGAATTTCGATTACAGTTATCTATAATTTCTGGCTTCTCTGCCAGAAAATGTGTAATTTACTGAACCTTCTTTAAATGATAGTCCCGATTCAGTACTTACTTAAATTTTGATTTCTTCAACTGTAATTCAAGTGTCATGTCATATATAGAGGTACTTTTACAAAGTTATTTATTATGCTGTACTTATGATATCAAAATATGTTTAAAATTTAGTGTTTTGTTTTTTTTACATTGATGCGGAAACTTATAATGTTTAATTGTTTTTATTTTAAATACAACTAACAATATACTTTATATGATACAAAAAAAAATGCTGTTATAGGATTATGTCTGGGTTTTCCTGATTTGATTGGTCTATGGTCATATTTTCTTTGTTCAGTGATATCTGACTTAGCTAAAATATTCCACTTTTAATTTACGAAAAAGGGTATGAATTTGTTAGTGATAAACATTTTTGATAGGTCGATTAATAATTACTGTAATAAGTCATGGATAATAAGATTTTTAAGGTATGACGATGGTCACAAAATCTTTCAACGCCAATTACTGGTTGTAGAAGGAGACCTAATTAACGCGTTAATTAAACAGCATGTTCCAGCTCGAACCTTGTACGACGTGTACGTACAAGGAGTGCTCAGAAGCCATTTCATAATGATGGCAAACAGCGGCTGTAACAAGAATAGCGCTAATGGATTGTTGTTACTGACTTAGCTTAATTAAACAAGCCGGAGTCGACACTCAGACGCATAATAATGCTAATTAAACGGGGGTTTACAGAGATCCGAAAAAGAGCCACTCAAACACGCTTAGCCGGTATTATTACAGTGTATTCAGGAGGCTCGGCAAACAGCTCTCGTCGCGAGGGTGCTACTCTCGAGTTTCGCGTTTAATTAGACAGATAGAGCCCGTCCGCGCCTTATTAGTATTGTCTACGGGGGCCCAATTAACACCCGGGAGGAACGTGGGTGGTTCCAGGTTAGTTTTCATAATCAAGGGATTCCTTTGGCTTCGTTAGACAAATAGGATCGGGTGGCGCCGAACCGACTTTGCCTTGTTACGCCATTTTATTGGACAGGTTGGTCTAGAGTTTAGAATACATATCTAACTAAATTAACTTTAATAGATGATTGTTAAGTATCAATTACTTTTTTAAAGCTTCAATACTTTATGCTTATCCTTTTTTAATTAAAGTAAACGTGCAGTGTCCAGTATTTGCGGTATTCACTGCAATACTGCACGAACTTGTACTTTATTACATCTCTTACTTTAAGAACCATCACAGAGCAGATACTACATGCCTTCTATGAAGCTTGAAATATCTAGAATGAACGAGATGGAGCTATGCAAACAATATTAAGTTGTTCCGTTCACTCGTTTTAAACTGAAACTCATTAAATACCTTATTGCAGTTATAGTACAGTCCCTGGGCGTGCAATTTCTCTCATTAGTGAACATTGTAAATTCATTCTTAACGTATGGGAATGATGAGGCTGAGCGTTCATAAACTTCGTTCACTTATTTCAAGTCATACTCGCTAATAGTGCGTTATTACTTCAAAATGGAAATTTTATCACATTTAGGTGTAGTTTTTGTATCGGAGGAGAGGTTAATCTTTAGTAATGCCAAAGTAATGATGCATCATGTCTCGTGCAGGTAACTATGTAATAAATGTCGGTTAATTCCTCGCCAATCTGACATTACTTAGGTACCTACTTTAATAAAAACTTACTGCTTCTGCTACGTTATTGCATCCGTAGGTTCAAGTGCCTCCTGATAACGTTACGTTCTTTTGAAATCGTCCCTTACAGACAAGAACATGATCTCATACGGTATGTGAACAAGAGAAAATTAAGCGAAACAACTTATATAAAAGCTCTTGAAACTGGTATTGTCTTCGCTGTGACCCAGAAAATGTGTTAGCAAAATGCGACTGCATGCGCGCACCGCTTCGCATGACTTGTCGGCACTAATAACTTTTTCTCAAAACACTAATGAATAACTTGGTCTTTATTACCGGGCACGTTTCACCACTACACTGACGCCTGAGAGGCCTGGGATGGTGCAAGAAACTGAGTTTTTTTCTCGTATGTAATTAAAAATTCTCTATTACGTTTTATTGAGATTTAAGTCCATCTTAATGACCGTCTATTACGCGGAATTAATGTAGTATTATGTACACTTATTTAGTTCGATGAAATTTATAAGGTGAACGTACCAGAGCTTAACACTGATCCAACACAACAATCTGGTACGTTTACCGTTAATTATTGGAATGAAAGTGTCAATCATTGGAACGTTTACCTTACAACAGAACTAAATGCAATTAACATTAACATGTTCCGAGTAAAGGTAGTGTATGTATAGAGGTCGTTAATATAACTTTCATGTCTCACGCACGCGGTGCTTGTTTCAGAAATTAAAAATACGAAGAATGGAGTGCAAGTTATGGCCAGTTCTTGTTGAAGTATAATTAACACCTCTAGTAACTTCTATAATGTTAGATAAAACCCATCATGTACAATTAACGTCCGAGGTTACATTCTGATGTGTATCGATCGTTGATAATTAATTTTCCCGCGTATTTCTAACAACGACTGCCATTATTGTTCTTGCCGCCATCGCTCGCATTCTACTAGATTATTTATACGGGAAACGTTATGCACATGACATTTAATTAGAGAACCTTGCTGTACATTATATATTTAACTGGATACGTATAAGGAATTAATGTAATTGACACCAGTTTTAATGGAGCTTTTATACGGAGTAGGTGATTACTGCGGGCCATAAGAAGTGTAATTCTGCGGAGTTGACGAAGCGCAGAGCCAATTTAATTTACAAAGTTGTCGGTTGAGTCCGGATTAAGTCGAGCTAGCCGTCGCGCCTTGATAATGACGTGCGCAGGAGCATCTGTCACCGCGCGCACAAATCGTTGCAACTAGCCTTCTCGGGCCGCATCCGTCTCGCGAGCGATAACTACATCAGACACTCTCTAACGTCCACTGACGGTAACGTCTGGATTTAATAGGCTATAATTGACATTTGGATTTTAAAACTTTTTTCTTGATATTATTTACCTCTGTAGTTGACACACCAGGGATCGAAGACCTTTACAAATGAAACGCTGTTGTAGTAAAACAGTTGTATTTTTTTTAAATAAATGACTTCTTTAATTGGCACACGAGACACCATAGACACAGATTAAAGAATACAAGTACAGATACCCAATCTCATAGAGCAAAAGCGTACTGTCCTAATGTAGGCAATTCTGTATACAATTTTAGTCCCGTAGCTACACCAGTAGATGCAGTATCCGAGCTACCACGGCTATGACGCTGTCAGCCTTTAGTAATACATTGAGATATCACCAGATGGCGTTAACTTCCCGGGCAACAAATAGAGTATTTCTGATTTTTTCGATATAAAAGTAGTATTTTAGAGACAATATTACACATCACACAAAAATATACATAACCAAATGCTTAGAGCCTGTGGTTCCATAGAACTTTCGCGACCCGTGATGGCGCCATCTAGTGACAGTACCCGATAATACAAGCTTGAAAGCTCACTCGTATAGTACGAGTTACATGGATTTAGTATCAATTTTATTGCATTTACTAAATTTATAAAATATACCTTTATTGTATGTGCGGAAGTATGTTTGTGATATAATTAAGGTACGTTGAATTTATTAAGGTGTAAAAATCATTCTATCTTCACGATTACTGGTTCAAATGTTTCGCTCGGTACCTGTGTCGCCATCTATGAGTTCTTTTTAGTATCAATTATACGTTGTTCTAGTTGGGAGGACATGCCATAGAGCTCTAGAATAGAAACACCGTTAAATCTTTTTTTTTCTTAAAATGAAATGACCTCCGTAATTGATACACGAGGCATCCATGCCTTTATAATTCAAAGGCCTTATTTTGTTATATATTTTTGCTTTTTGGAAGGTAGTTTTAATGTGTTGTACTGTACTTACTTACAAATATGATAACTGTGTTTCAAAATTGTGTTGTTATAGCGAATTTCATCAAATCAATCAACCCAAACCTACAAATTTTCAAGTGCAATGTAAAAGTTTAAAAATAATATGAATATCTTAAACACGATAAGGTTGATCTTTAAAATTAAAAGAAATCATGTACAAATAATAGTATTTACGTAGCAGTTTTTTCTATATCATAAAAACATATGATTTAGGAATTAGATTTTTAGGATTTAGTGTTTTAGCTATAAACATGCACGACTTGCACCTCCATAAAATAAATTTGCAGTATTACGATCACTGTTATTGAGGACCTATAAATGAGACCACATTTTTTTGAACCTGGTTAACTGGTACGACTTGGTTAGATGAAATAATACCTCTTTAATTTACGCAAAAGTGCTGACCCTTTGAGATGTCAATTATCCAGGTTTTACTGTATTAACACACAATACTTATATTCTAACTTATTTTAATATTTTAAGTAAATCATGTTTATATTTATATGTATCATACAATTTTTTGATCGTAAATAAAAACTTTGAATCCAAAATACGGACCGATTTTAAGAAAAAGTTTGAGGTTTAGATCGTGGTAAACAGTTCTGTTATGAAAAATGTATGAACAATAATAGCACGCTAAACAGTGCGTTTATGGCCCATAGAGCAAGGAGTTTTCGACGACTGATTATCCGTGTCCACTTAAGTAAATATATACTTCAATCGCAGACTATAATATATACAAGCTTATATAAAGTAATAGCAGGAATTCGAAATCGAAGTTTTTGTATGAACAAAATTGCAGGGAGCTATTGCGCCACACGTCGCATTGCCTCATAACTCCTTTTTCACGCCTCCCAAAGGAAGATGTAGTCTTCGGCTTAAAAGCGTGTCATTCAACGCTTCTGTTTCACTTATGTTCACATTTTAATACTTTGTTAATGTTTTTTTAGAAGGAGACTAAATAATTTTAAATAAGGGTAAGTATACGCTTTCATGAGGGCTAATGGGTGGGAAGGCTAGTGTTGCGTCGGCCCGACCACTAGTTGATTTATGTTTGCGTTAGGCCACATCCTCACTTAGCCTTGCGTTGGTGCGGTATGTATCATAAGATTCATAAGCTGTATCGAGTCTGTACTGCTTCTTTACTGCGCGCCTGTTATGATCAATGAGTGCTTCCTGATTGGCGCGGGATGCGCGGAAGCGGTCCGGTATGCTACTGCATTCATGTTGTTTAACCTTATTTTGACGCGATGACATGCGTGCGCACAATGCACAATCATATGTACTAGTGGATCTGTGAGCTGTAGAACTCACAAGCCTGTCTTTTTAATTTTTTTACTAAACTGAATCCTCAAAAAAATCTGTATAATGCTCACAAAATTTCACGGGAATCGTAGTATCCGTGTTAAATACGTTGAGAAATGCGACCTGTAGAGGAGAACAGCCGGACATCTGACATACAAACGAATTTCAGCCCAAGCTGATACAAAGAACTTGGTTCGCTTCGTTCACTCGTTCAACAAGGCCTAGGCTGATTTAATGTTCATAAAAATTATTATTACTCCAAAAGAAAGAAGGCAAAAAATATGCCTATTGACGAAAATCCCATTCAGATATGTCAAAGAATTACGAAGCTACTACCGTTTTAATATTGCTTGTTAGAGACAGAAAACGCAAACAGTGTGTGACGTCACGTTTCGCGAGGCTGCCGGGGGGCCGCGTCGAACGGCGGCGCCGAACACGATGGGCACGGCACATTGCCGTCTATTAGTGACGTCACAATCTTCCAGCATCATCGTTTCATATTAAGTTGCGTTTTGCGAAAGAGGGACAGAACATACCCCTTCTTAAAGCTTTGGACACTTATAACTTCGTGATTATTTAACGGTTTGCGTCGATTTTTCTCCATTTGACTACATTATTAATGCGTTTTCGAAAAAAAAAGACATTATTGATTATTTTACTTCTACAGCCCTATTATGAACTTTTTTAATGTTTGACGTTGACAACGTGTTATCCAAAGAATTCGTATTAGTGTAGTACGGAGATGGCAGGATAGGCGCGAAACTAGTGGCTTAATAACACAAGTTCGCCGAGAGGGGTGCGAGTTAAAATTCCAACGGACGCGCTGGAGTAATTACACCAAATACCGGCGTTATGCACTTTGCAAAACCATATAGGTGTACGCATACTATTACGGTAATTTCCGTTAGTCTAAGTAATTACGTTTATGGCGAAAGCAACTATGAAATCCATACTAATAAAGGAAAACTATCTATAAAAGGACCGTGTTGAGATTGTGTTCTTTGAGCTTGCTTTGCTTTGCGTAAGTATGAAGCTTTTCAGTTTTTACACACTGTTGAATCATTGAATAATAAATATGTATGTGTAACAGGTGTCTGAATCAATGAATAATAAATATATAATTATGTATTACAGGTTGAGTGAAAAAAAAACATTTTCCACAGACCAGGGGAAATTCAACGTTATCATTGAGGTTAGACAGGGGAAAATCTTTTTTCAATAAAATCTAACATTATGCCCCTCTCGTTTCTGCTTATTTTCTAACACGTCAACTTGAGTAAAAATAGAATAACAAAGTTCTAAGTACTAATACTTTTCCGCTTTAGCAGATGGGACTTCAATCCTGATTCTATGTCGAAGTTTTTATAGTTCGGATTCATCATCAACTTTATGATCTCAACTCAACATTAACGTAAAACCCTCCCAGTGCTATAGTAGCTCGTGAAATCTTGCTAATGGATGAGGCGAGGCGAAGCTTTTGCTACATTAAAAATATCCATCTAATCTCAGAGTCGATTTAGCTAAAACATTCCCGATCCATGCCCGCGCGGAAATGGGACGTCTCGCCCACTTATGACGAGCCCGGTGGCACGTGTTCGGTTCGTGTGTAACTTTAGTTTTGGCTTAAGTATATTATACAGTGTCCAAGCATTTATTGACTCTATGATCGTTTCTTATTAAGTACTTGTGTTAAAGAGTCCAGGACGTTACGATTTGGGCTCTAAAGCACATGGAATAAGACAGCACTTGCATGTTCGTTACATGTCTTAATGGAGAACGAATGGTACTTAGAACAATTTAAAGTTCTTCAGTTACACACACTTAAAAGGGACTGTAAGTTGAATGTTTCACACATCACCGCGTATGGTAGCATAGCAAGTAGGTACACACATAAAGAAACGCCACTAGAAAAATGTTTAACCGAAAAGTGTTAGTCTTTCTTTCTCCGTATGTAACGAGCGTTGTTGCTTTTGATAATGATAACTTTTTGTAACGAAAAATCCAGTGATGTGAAAATATAAATTGATTTAAACTTCCACGATTCTCACACATTATTTTTACTAATAACGGGAGTTTTAATTGCCTATAATTAACTTATTTGAGATTTCCCGCCGTTTCAGATGTGTCACAGTCACAACATTCTTCGTCACGGGATATCCCGTTCGATTAAGTCCCGTTTATTAAAAATGATAAGTGAACATAATTGTATTTAGTATCCGCTCTTATAGAATAATTAATGATCTAAAGTAGTAAGTCAATTGAAGTCCAAACTATTCCAGTAAAATAATTAAATAGGCACGCACCTATACTGAAAATATAATTAAAAATCTTTATTATTGTATCCAATACTTACAAATTCTGCTTACATATTACTAAAATATACAGGATGTTAACGGGGTCATGATCCGGAATGACAAAAAGCGAATAAGATGATCATACTGAACAACCTTTCCCATGGGACCAACCACGAAATCGCAAAAAAAAAGAGCCAATTAAGAGTTAACTGTGAGTTAACTGCGATTTAATTGAGAGTTAATGTATGGAATACCTGGTTTTTTTTTGCGATTTCGTGGTTGGTCCCATGGGAAAGGTTGTTCAGTATGATCATCTTATTCGCTTTTTGTCATTCCGGATCATGACCCCGTTAACATCCTGTATATAAAAGTGTTAAAAATAATTATTAGACATAACTGACCGTTAACTATGCGCTGTATCACCGGCCCTAAGTAGGGAGGTAGATGGTATTTATTCAGCATTACAAAGCAGGCACTCTCAGTTGATGCGGCACTGACATATCCGTTAATGCTTTTTCCATTTCCCTGCCACTACAGGCTCTGTCCTATCCCCACTTAGCTTGACCGAAATGCTTGTTGGATCATTTTTATACTGACTTTTATTCAATATGATACTAAAAAGGCTTTCAGTGTTTTTGTGTGCCTCTATTTGGTAACAAATTTAGTTAATACCAGTGATAAGTAATTATATTTAAAATGCACAATCATTCATTTGGTTCAACTAGGTTGAGCAAATAGATTAAATTGTTATTCTTCGCATTAAGGTATATAATACACACACGTGTTATAGAATTTTAAAACGATTTAATTATAGCGTAATAGTAGTGTAGTGTCAATGATTGGAGGCTCAAAAAATATACCTAATAAAATGATAGCTAGAGCAAGCGGACAATTCATCTTTGAAGAAAAATAGGAAAGTAGAAGTGAAAACGTATTAGTGTAATTCCTCGCGTGCGATGCACTCAACAAGCGCCTTTAATTAAGGCTCTCAAATGAAAGGTAAGTGGTATAGCAAAGCAATCAAAACAGTAATTCGCAAAAAAGCTAACGGAGTGGGGTCGAGGGTGGTTGGTTCCCTCGTTGCAGCCCTCGAGTGGTAGCCCGCTGCCCTTTTGATTGCGCATTATTCGCTTTTATACAGTTAGATCGCTTCCTAGATTGTTGCTATTGTGATAGTGTTATTCGTTGGAAGGGAGCTTTAATTAAAAATGCTTGTTTAGAGCGCTTTGCACTGAAAGCTTTTCGTCATGCACTTTGTTTGTATTGTTAAGGCTTTGGCGTCCCACTTATGTTAGAAGTGGCATTACCATACAACGATACGCGCTCGTCTGTGTCGCATGCAGTACTGCATGCGTACCGCTTCGCTTCCGTGCAATAAACTTAGTACTACTATACTGCGCAAATATTATAATTCTACCAGTAAGGATATTATGGTCGACATCAGTAGTCGGTAAAAGAAGAAAACACGGCATAATGATTCCGACAAATAAGCCTTTGATCAATAAACCAGAACTATTTAGCATCAACTACAAACTTTTTCCATTTGTTAACAATTATTGTAGAAAAGTTAGTTAATCCAGAAATTGAGGAGCCCGCTATCTCGTCCGGCCGGCCACCCGCGACGGCGTCCATTCATCTCCCCGCGCATTTATACATTACTCACGGCTCAAGTATCCGATTATATAACACGCAAAATTTCAATTACAACTTGTAATTAGTTTTTCGAGAGTTTTTCTTTCAGGAAGAGGGAGAGTGGGGGCGCGAGTGAGAGGTCATCCCTGCATCCTGTTCCTGCATGCAGCTGCGCGCTTTGAATAATGCCCATGCCACTTATTTGATTATTTTTATGCAATCTGCGCAGGGAAATGAAGGATTTATTTACTGCACAGCCCGGTGTTAATTAATTTTACGAAGGCTGGTTTACCTGTGGTTAAACATAACATGTTAATTTAGTTTAACGAATAAGTTTTTATTTGTGAAATCCCAAAAATGCTTAGTAGTGTGGGCGCCAATATTTAGTTCCTTTGTAATTCAATTAAACGGTGTGCCACTTAGGAACGCGTGTGTGCGTATGAGGAGGCGGTGGTGTGGGTTGGGTACGAGTATATTGTTCGGATGGCGACCCTTTCTCGTGGATTGGCAGCGTCGCCGCTGCCCGCTAATGCACGGAAGTCGGGCCACGCGAATTAATGGCAAGAATAATGGCGATCCCATTATGGATTGCCGCCAACATACTTTAGCCATGAAAAGAGCCGAAAGTTACATTTGCGATACTCTGAATACTGAGCGGGCGCCCCCGCCCCCCACCGGCACACGGCTCGCGTGGAGTCGTGTTTGCGCTTTGATTTTGTGGAAACATTATTGTGAAAAATTCTTCAATAATTTAGATTAAGTGTGCTTGGGATTATAAATGGATTTGCTGTGCTGGGTTTCTGCAATTAGTTATTTCACTCTTTCAGTGCCCATTTCATGGAATATTTTAGTCCAATATTTAACTGGCTTGTTTGGCAATGGGATTACTATCCACTCCAGTAAACTGAAACAACAGTATATTTTTAATTATTTTGTTAAAGTTGTTGTATTTTTACCTACTATTTGAAAAGTATGGTTTTTATATAAAAAGTAAAAATACAACAAATAAATTTAGAAATAGAAATGTTCATTGCGTTGCGTGTCACATTACAGGTTACATACAGATGGTGAAAACAATAAAGGTATACATGAGACGCAAAGGCACTGCAAACATGAGGGCTAAAATTAATACAATTATCCTTAGGTATTCATGAACGTCCATCAAACTAATTAATTTTATTAAAATGTAGCTTATTCACATAAATATTAGTTTTTTGAAGAAGTAATATTTTACTAAGCTTTAACAATTAGTACACCAATATCCGTTTAATTATAATACCGTAGATAACAACAGTGAAAATAAATTATTCTTAAATTCCCAATAAAAAAAACCTCACGCTTCAACTTATTTAGGTAAGTAACCTGCTTACTAACAGAGCGTTTATAACGTTTCATTAAAAGTTGCTGATTTGGCTCATCATGTTATCCATAGTTAAATAAATAAACAAATATTTAGGGGATTGTCCCACCAATCGACCAAGTCCTAAACTAAGCAAAGCTAGTACTATGCGTACTAGGCGACAATATATTACAAACACATAAATAGAAAAACCATCCATGACTCAGGAACTAATACACAAACAAATGCCCTTACTGGGATTCGAATTTCGGCCCCGTACCTCCAGCTTCGTAGGCAGTTACAACCAACTAGGCTAAAGTGGCCGTCAACTTACTTATAACAGTTATATAATATAACGTACCATTATACTCGTAGTTATCAGATGAAATACACAGCCCTAACTTTTCGATCCGACCGTCTCCACACACAGCAATGTCCCTTTGTCACCGTCTTTCATGTGCAAGTTTTAGAACGGAAAAGTCTTTTAAAACTGCTTTCAAGAAAATTAAAGCATTAATGGCTGCTGTGTCTAAGAGTGATCGTCGGCGAATCCACCGACGCGCCGCGGAAGCGATGCTATACCGCTGTTAAATTCACTTTAATTGCAATAAGTCATTGGTTCTACAGTTCCACTAAGTGACTGACCAGCAAGGGACAATGAATTAAAAAACATGTTTAAATTCTGGAATGTTTATATGACGATAACTTAATTATTTTTAAAAGGTGGGATGTGACTTACTTTGACTTATGTTCCTGTGTCCCCTAGATGGGGCAGAGGGCGTCCACAGTGCGCCGCCATCCCATCCGGTCTTGAGCTTCGCGCTTCAGTTCGCTCCAAGTCTTCTCTATGGTCTTCGCCTCTGCGATGATCGTCCGCCGCCAGGTCTGTTTAGGGCGGCCACGTTTACGCTTTCCTTGGGGATTCCAGTTCAGGGCTTGAAAAGGTGGGATGTGATGTTCATAAAATCTGGTAAACACAACTTTTAAGTTCAAATAAGATCACGATCGCTTTGAAGATTATGATATGAAGAGCATTGAATGTTCTTGAAAATTACATTTAAATCGAATCTACCGGTTACCAACAATTACTTAATATTAATAACTATATTTGGGTAAGGACCAAATTCTTGGACAGCTTAACTCACTTTTTGTAAAATTTTCTATTAAAGTTTTCCGTTGTGACATGAAAATTAACCATACAATTCTATGGTAATTTTTTGTGCCGCAACGGAAATTTCTTCACTTCTTCAGTTTGTATGGTTAACTACCGACTAACCAGGCTAACTACTGGCCAAGAATTTGGTTATCAGCCATTTAAGGCCACCTAATATTAACCAGTACCTAGTTCGTAACACCGCATTTGACGGGCCGGAATCTGTACCTATGCATTATTTTGTAGTTTATCGAGGGCTACGTCAATGTCGCCTCAATAGGGGTGTGTAAAGTGATAACGTAGTGTTGCTAAATGGATAGTAGTAAACTATCAAATTATTGTCTCTTCTGCTTAATTAAGAGTTAAGCTCTTGTCGGTGTAGCTCAAAGTAGTAGTAAATGGAGGGTTACTCCGATCACAGGCAACCTCTTTGACATCTCGATTCGACCTAACATCAACTCTTTTTTGAGCTGCTCTATGTAGTTTATTCTAGGTCTCCCTCTTCCTCGCTTCCCCTCTCTTTCCTTCAATTATATTGAGTATGAACTTGTCATGTCGTATGAGGTCCCTATCATCTTCCCTCTCAAATTATTGTAATAAATAATAAATGAAATAGATTACTAATATAATCCTTACGCTTTTATAGAAACAAAATTGTATGACAATTATGGACTTAGACGCAGTATTTCGCGAGCAATTTACTTGATTTACAATACAACGATTAGTACAAATAGCAAACTGTGACGTCATACTTACTTCTATGTCAATTAGTATGAAGCGTTTCGGCTGCCGCCAGCGAGGTCCGTCCTTTGCTAACTTTTTTGGGTATTTATGTTATTTAATTGTTAGTGGCTCCCATGCAAACATTTGTTCCTCTCCAAAAACTGGTTCGAATGGCATCCCCAAAATAATCTTAGGACCAAGCCTATTGTGATATAACCTTCCGGCAGTTAAGAGGAAACACTAAGGGCGAGATAGTTGAGAAATAGGTATTTGTAAAATGTATTGCTGTCGCGCCAACCTCAAGCCTCCCCCCGCAGAGCGCGATAGAGACAACTGCAGCTTGAACCGAAAATAACTATTAAAAGTACATAAAATCAACGTTTCGTAGTCCCCTGATTTCATCTCCAAAACTTGACCTATTTAACATTTTTTTTAATTAAAAATCTAAGAAAGGCTTTGGCCGTGTTCCTATGTTTTCATTTTTTTAAATAATCTAGTCAAAATTGTTTTCTAGATGTTTGAACTTGAACACAGCGGAAAATCTACATTTTTTTAGGTTTTTGATGGTTAATATCTCGTTTAAGAATAAATTTATGAAAAAAAAGGAAAACTTATGAGAACATGTCAATAGTAGCCATAGATTTATGGAAAAATAAAATTGCTCTGCTGCCATTATCCAGGGAGAAAACAGGGGACTACGTTTCTATGGAAAAACGGCCCTTGTGTTTCCTCTTAAGAAGTTGTCATCGTTGTATACGAAAACTTTGATTTGTTGTTTTATTGACGCGCTATATCGTTTTTGTGTATTATATCTGCAAAGAGACAAAATAAGACACTGAAAAATATCTAACGCAACAATATTACTAGCACATTATACTGTTATCAACATCATTAACTATACTGAGAACTGAATCAACTACATGAGAAATATCAAATAGATAAGTAATATTATATTATATATTAGTATACTGAATCAACTACATGAGAAATATCAAATAGATAAGTAATATTGTATTATATATTAGTTTATATTGTATTTCTACTGTGAAATCGTAATATGTAAATTGACATTGTTTATTTTTGTTTAAAATTAATTATCCACTAGTTGTTAAATGACAATCCGTAATCGGAGATACTATTCCCACTTTCTGTATTGACATTTTGAATATTATTTAATTTTTATTTCTTATTATTGACGATCGTGATAAGGATTCTTATAATTTTGACATTGTATGCGAATCTATATTGTAATTTTTATCTCGAAATAAATAAATCTAATCTAATCTAATCTAATGTTCTCTTTATTTAGAGAATAGTCTTTTGTCGCTTAGAGCACCAGTGGTGCGACGGGTCTCGTTACTTGCCGATATGGCGCTGTCACAATACAGTTGACGAACAGTAATTTAACTTCATATTGGTGGCTAATAAAATAAAAATATAAATTAAGCTGGGTACCTACCTACTTTTTTATTTTGCGTTTTTTTTTGTATTATATTCTAAAATCGAACGCTGTTTCAAACAGCTATTGATCGTTTACCGTACCTTTACATGTTTAAAAACAGCGTAATGTCCTAATTTATTCAATTATAAGTACTAGTAATAATGCTAAATTATTAATGACTAATAAGCTATCTTATATTATTATTTTGACGACCGCTTTAGACTAGTAAGGGCATATGTTTGTGTGATGAGCACGAACATTTGTTCTTGAGTCATGGATGTTTTTAGGGTTCCGTACCCAAAGGGTAAAAACGTGACTACTAAGGCTCCGATGTATGTCTGTCTGTCCGTCTGTCACCATGCTGTATCTCATGACATGAACCGTGATACTTAGACAGTTGAAATTTTCACAGATGATGTATTTCTGTTGCCGCTATAACAACAAATACTAAAAAACCGGCCAAGTGCTAGTCGCAGTGGGGCTCTCATACAACAGACATGATTTTTTGCCGTTTTTATAGATAATTGTACGGAACCCTTCGTGCGTGAGTCCGACTCGCACTTGGCCGATTTTTTTATGAAAATATAATAACTCAGCCTATGGGTGAGGACCAAATTCTTGGCCAATAGTTAGGCTAGTTAATTTGTAGTAGTTAAAAAGTTCCTTATATATATATATATATACGTCCCACTGCTGGGCACAGGCCTCCTCTCATGGATGAGAGGGAACGGGCAGTAGTCCCCCCGCTGATTCTTTTATCTGTAAATCTGAATATGAATTCAAAGTAGAGCGAATGAGTACATAACGCAGTAATTGTACAAAAACTTGTCTTAGGTAGTTAGTTGTATACAAAACATACGATAGAAATCAGCAAATAATCATTACATTTTGTCGTTGCAGAGATAAAATGACATAAGACATAAGACATTTATTCAGCAAAAATAGTTTACACGTACAAGTACCAGTCCCTGCACTAGGCTTTGCCTGTATCGCAGGAGACCGCATATTATTACATTTTATTAAATTGGATAGTATATTAAATATTATAAATATCAGTTTAAAAGAAGAATAAAATGTTTTACTTGACTATTTCCATGATTAAATACTTACTAAGGTAGGTATGGCAATTAACGCCCTCTGTCAAACAACGCCCAAAACCGAGAAAACGTGCACGCACACATAGTTAACACAAATAGGCCATCAAATGACCGTTCGGCGATATTACCCTTCGTGAGCGTTATTGACCCAATTTTAATTTCGGGATTTTTTTAAGTAAGTACTATATATTATTAACTTATCCTGTCTTTTGTAATGAGAAACCACATAATATTACATTTGTTTTCTACATACCGCGTACACATCACCTAGTACCTCAGGGCGTAATTGCCCTTTTCTTTTTAATAACGCCCAATGTAGGATAATATTTAATTCATAATTCATTTAATATTTGCAAACCATGGTATTACAAGATATTACAAGGGTATAGAGTAGAGCATGGACCCTGTTAGGGCAAAGCAAAAACTTATAGGTTATCAAATACTAACATTTTCTTAAATAAACATTGTTCATTGCCATCATAACAATTTTTTTGTATCTATTCTTTGATGGTGTAAAAAACTTGTAACAACAGGTAGTTTTTTTAGATTTGTAACAAATTCAGATGATGTGTCTCGCTCGGTAAGTTACTAGTTCGATTTGTATAAGGTTGTTAAGAGGCTGACAAGACCTAATCTGGTGAAATTGATGTTATTTAAGCAGTTTTTTAAGAGAACTATTTGTTCTAGCACATCAAATAAAATATATGTTAATATTCACCATATTTCAAAGACCTTGGACGATTGGACGAAATCGGCTCGATAGAAAATAATTGCAAAGATTGGTCTTAAAATCACATTAAACGGTTCTATGTCTTTATTTTTTTGACGTATGGGTCTGCAATTAACAACATGAAGTCAACATATTCATACCTAAACCGCTAGCGAGTCATATTTCACAAATAATCCACCCTTTTTTATATCAATATTTATGTAATATCTTCAAAAACCGGGCCGCCCAGTAACACTCGCTCTCGTTTACTCCGATGCAAATAGACAGTGTGCGCGCTATCCAAAATCCTCAAGGGCATTTTGGTGTTGACAGCGTCTTAATACTATTAAGCACGGGTACGAAGTCGCCGTACTGTATGATGTCAGGGCCGTGCCCGCCCCAGCCGGCTGCGGCGCCCGGCGCTGGCGCCGCTAATTGCCAATTTGTTCGATCCTTAGATCTGATATAATGATGCGAGTTCGTTTATTTAAATGATTCGACGGAAACTTCTTGCGCCTCGCCGTGCAACGTTCTTTTCAAATAAATCAAGGGTTAATAGCATTCACGAATCACGACCCACAAACGAAGGCTGAAAACATTGACTTACACATTAAAAATGGGTTTTTAAACGAGGCTAATAGCTTTTTAAGGTAAATATCACGGCGAAACCGATGAATATTTATTCTTAATTATAAATATAGGTACGTAATTAAATTCGGTAACTTGTTTACATCATGTAAATTGTGTTGACATAAGTTCAAATTTCCGTCTCGCTTGATAGCTTGGAGGCAATTATTTTCCATGATCGATTGCTATTTGCTTGTTCGACAAAATGATCAATTAGTGAGTCTGATACATCACACGTGTCTACAGCCTCGCTAATATTTTTTAGATAGGTAATTAGCGAAAATACTTCATAGAAATCGAGATGCATCATTATTATATTTATTCTACTGTGTTAATAGAGAAAATAAAGGTTTCACATGGTCACTGTTGCATGTAGGCCTCCCAACCATTACGCCATGATAGAACTCGATTCTACTTGATGTAATGGGTTAAAAGTGCACTGTTGTAAGTATTTATATTATTTATCGCCTATGCATACGACATTTTTTTTAAAGTAGGTAAAAATGTAGTTGACACAACCACTAATAATTATGTGGAATCCACACTACATATTTCCAAAGAGTCATTTATTGATTTAAACTTTCACGATTCTCACACATTATTTATACTAAACGGGACTTAATCGCGTATAATTAACTTATTTATTATAAATTAATTATACGCGATTAAGCCCCGTTTAGTATAAATAAAGAGTCATTTGTCTGAAATTACCACTTTCCCGAATTTCGTTATTCCAAAACATGTTCTGAAAAAAATATATTTATTAATTTATATAGGTACCATCTATTAGTTAGTATTCGATTAAATCAGCTGTGTTCAAATTTTCATTTGGTGTACAATTGTACTGTGTTAGTTACATTAAATTATATACTGAACTTCTTGAGCCCATGTGTAGGGTATTCCAGTGTTTCCACACTGCGCAAGCAGGACTGTCCCAAATCAACTGAAGAAGGCTGTTGGAACTATCACACACACGACGCATGAGGGATGTGGTTCTGTTTCTGGTACTGGTAATGGCACTGAAACCATCAACCCGTGCCTCTGTGAACATCCCAGATGCGCTGCAGTACCGTGACATTCCCATCAACCCTCTGAAGCCGTCGTTGTACTGGACACGCAGTGCATTGAGCGACTTTTTAGTGTACATATTTCATCCATTGGCTGCACGTGTAAAAGGACTGACAAAAAGCCTTGAAAAGTTTTTTTTTGACATTCCCATTACAGCGTGCAGACCTACGCGACTGCAGCATGTTACATCTAACCGCCAAAGCCCTGCGTTCCCTCTCGACATCCGCATCATGCCGGAGGTTGTCGGTGACCCCCTGCCCGAGGTACTTAAACCGCGACACTCTGGTAAGAGGAGCCCCACACAGCTGGATCTGAGGGATAGAGGTAAGAGGTTTGTTGCCCGCCTTAATAACCAACAGCGCACTCGTTTTGGTGTTGTACTTCATTCAGGTCATGGGTCATCGCATACTCCTCAGAAATCATCAACAGCCGGACAAGAGCACTGATCGCTGGATACAGCAGCACCATATCGTTTGCATACCCGTGCTGCTAAGCCAAGCGATCAGCTCGCCCATGTTAAGGTTGAACAACCTTAGATACGGTTGAATAAATTACTCTTCTGACTTTCTGTGTGTTCTTAATTTCGACACCTAAAAATACCTACATTCCATGAAGAAATACATTTTTATGGAATAAAAAAACATGTTTCTTACAAGCCCTACTAGAGCATTTTGTTGCAGCTATTTGATGGTACAGTAAGCCAAGAAAGGGATCTACCGCTTTTGAACCTTAACACACAAATAATAGAGTTAGGTTTCACTATCCAGGCTGACTGTATATGTCAAATCAATAACTTGATTGATTCATACCTGCCAGTTTTCAAATCGGTATGACTAAAGGAAGTGGGTGAAAATATATTCGCAATATTTGATCACATTCGACTTGCAAATTCATTACACTGATGCATACAAACATAGGTACTCAATTATATGTCAAGTTACTTAATATAGACCCTGTTACCAAAATAACATCATCACTCATATTATTCTGGAGCTTTTCGAATGTCCCTGACAGATCACAGATTGGAAGCTTTTATTTAACTTCTGATATGTTTGTATTCTATGTTTGCAAGTCGAATTTTAACAACTTTCCGAAGTCTAAATGAGTTGAAATCTTTTAAAAATCAGGTGAAAATTCAACATCACGGTACCATCGATAAACAAAACTGCTAAATAACACTATGATAACCCGTCGTTTCTCGATAGTTTCGTCTTGACCACTAGTGATGACTGCAGAATAAGTCCAGTCCGCAATAAGCTAAGTATTAACTATTACAGAATAATTACATATTGATGGCTTAGTACCATCTTATCACAAACAATCTAGATTAAATACTACCTAGAATAAGGCGCCGACCCTTAAGAATCATAGTGGCAACACTGGCAACCCCATCGGTCGTCTTAATGACCGGCTGCGACGTCGTTTTCGTTAATTAAACGCAAACAAAGCTCCACTTCGTTATGATCAAACACATTAGCGGGGATTCGCTACCACTTACTGCTATTTGCCGCAGCACAGATCTTGCAAGCGTTTACCCGGATTCTTGGAATGGTGTTAGTGTAATATGTCTTGTCAGTCGCCTTGATTCTCATTAACGGTAACTTAGAAAATAACTCGCAGATATTAAGATAAAACTGACAGGGCGCTTCTTTCAATACCTTTAAAATGAATGAATGTTTATGTTATGTCTAACAAGAGTGGCATAATTACCGAGGACATATTTTTTTACCTAGATTCCTACTTCTTTGCGGTTTTTAGTTCATTTTGTTTCCCAAGTCTGCAGGTTGTTTAATCTAAAGTTAACTACCAGGCTCTGATTAAATGCAATGCGTTAAAATTTACTGCTTCCCGTACAGATTACAGATATAATACGTAGTACTATTGGTCTAAATAATGTATATTAATTACCACATTAATATTCACTGCTGCAACTGGTTTCTACCTAACGCATTAAAAGTTTAATTGTGAGTTGCGAGCGTGACAGCGTGAAATCCGATTACGGTGGTCATTAGTTTCCAGTACCAGACTAATTAATACAACGTTTTGAATAAAGCTCACAGCGCAAGAAAAATCAGAAATTTAATTAAAAAAGTTTAAGTGAGTTTTCACGGACGAGCGTGCGCCGCGCCGTGTCTCCCAATAACTCAGGCTAATTCCTTTCTTTAATGTAACCAAATTCTTTTGAGGGCACCCATGCAACATAATTATCCATGTCTACATAATTCCGATAACTTTTAATTCAATGAATTCGGGGCACGTGCGATAATCTTAAAGCAATTTAATGAATTAACTTATAATCATAATCATAATCATAATCATAATTTATTGCATCCATGGTAGTACAATACAAAGGTCTTACATATAGTTTTAGGATTCACATGGACCCTGATAGGGCACAGCAATATTAGGTAGTCTTAAATCTATTTGAATTAATAATAAATATATAAATGTTAGCGCGGGTTACCAGTACAAAACATTAATTAATTCGAGATTATTTTGATAATTTATGTCACACATGAAAGAGTTAAAAAAAATAATAAGTAAAATAAATTGAATTGAATTGAATAAATTGAATAATGAAGCATGTCGATAATTGTATCATGTCAATAGATATTATAACTATTAGTTCGTTTACATTGTATCGTCAAAAAAATCTTTCAGGCTATAGTAACACTTATTAACTAAGAGGTCCCTTAACCGTCGATTGAACTGCTTTTCAGTCACTTCTTGTTTTATATCGTCACTTATTTTATTAAATATATTTACTGCCACTTGATACGCGCTCTCATTGATTGGTTTTGTAGGTATTGTTTGGTAATAACCTAATAATGCTATTCGTGTGCATCATCAGTGTCCATAAAACATTCGACAGTTTATAGTTACTAAACAGTTTTCATTTATTTATTATTTCCTCCTCATACGAAACTACATAACCCGGTTCATTTATATGCGGACCTTGCAGGTAGTGCCATAGTCAAACAATTGGTTAGTGTAGGTACCTACTCTCACTTGCTAGAAAACGCACCAACCTATACAACTCCAATTTTATTTTATAAACGAGCAGTGCAGTCCCGCATGCAGTTTATGCCTCGATTCACCATTCCCTCATTATATATCTTAACCGTGAGATTCGTAGAAATTATACATCATCATATCAGCCGAAAGACGTCCACTACTGGACATAGGCCTCCCCCAAAGAGTGCCACAATGACCGGTCCTGCTTCACCCGCATCCAGGGGACTCCCGCGACCTTTACCAGGTCATCAGTCCACCTTGTGGGGGGCCTACCCACGCTGCGCCTTCCGGCACGCGGTCGCCACTCGAGAACCGTTCCGCCCCAACGGCCATCGGTTCTACGTGCAATGTGCCCCGCCCACTGCCACTTAAGTTTAGCGATTCGGAGGGCTATATCGGTTACCTTGGTTCTGGTGCGGATAGCCTCATTTCTGATGCGATCGCGCAGAGAAATTCCCAACATAGCCCTCTCCATTGCCCTTTCGGTGACTTTGAGCCTTCTTATGAGGCCCATAGTAAGCGACCACGTTTCCGTGCCATACGTCATCACTGGCAACACACACTGGTCAAAGACTCTCGTCTTGAGACTCTGCGGAATATTGGACGAAAAGATGCGCCGTAGCCTCCCGAATGCTGCCCTGCCGAGTCGGATTCGACGATGGACCTCTTTCTCAAAGTTGGACCTACCTACCTGAAAATCTATACCCCCCTCTTTTTATTTTGCGCAATGTGAGTGAGAGTTGCGAAACTTATGGTTAGGCCCCGATACTTTAGGAATTATTAAGCTTGTTTCTATTACGTATCATAGAATCTCATTAGAATTGTCTTAAGAGGGGGCGCTCCGCGAAATCGGGGTTCTTAGATTGAATATTTACCTATGACAAACTAAAGCGAATGCCAGGAAAAAGAACATACCAAAACTACATCATATTTGCAATTGAATCGTCTGAACAAAACCATACAAAACCAAAATTGCCTCGATAGAAAAGAACCGCCAAAACATGTCTTATTTTTACTCAATTTCAATAGTGTGAGGTTCCCGTGCATATAAATTAAGTAAAAGTTGAGTGTATAATAGCTTTTCACATTACCTAATGAAAGTACTAGCGGGGTATTTTTATGTAGTCCCTTTTCAGACTTATTGAGGTGAAACGTATTTGGCGTATAGGCCTTTTTTATTTAGCGCGATACCCTTTCTCCCGTCGCGCGTTTCGTGCGGTTCTGTATATCTTTTGTTGCCGTTCGCGGGCGGAGGCCGGAGTCAGTCGTAATCGCTCCGCTGAGACGAGAGGACTACGTTCTGTGCTCTCACGACAGCACGATGAACATAATTATTTCAATAATATTGTGACCCAATATATTCGTCCAGTGAATGAACGTATCATTACATTCCAGTAGATATTTTGCTGCATTTTGAAATAATATATTTAAAAGTCGACCTTAACATATAGATCTTAAAGTTCAAAATACAACTATAAGATTACGCAGCGATCGGCGGGTGACCGGCTTCTTAGAATAATTTGTGCAGTACATGCAAAACTAGACGAACATTTTTCTGTCGATCGTGTATTTACTTTATGAAAGATTATCACTATCACTATCACTACATAGTATAAAACAAAGTCGCTTCCCGCTGTCTGTCCCTATGTATGCTTAGATCTTTAAAACTACGCAACGGATTTTGATGCGGTTTTTTGAATAGATAGAGTGATTCAAGAAGAAGGTTTATATGTATAATATAGTATCCGTGCGAAGCCGGAGCGGATCGCTATGTCTGAGAGGTCTAAATACGAATTCATAGTCAGAAATATTTCAAAAAGTGGTCGCATTATTTAAAATTTTTGAAACATTCGTTGTAAATTAATATGCGCGTTTTTTTAAAGAACAACATACATTGGCAGGCTTCTCGAGGGTGAAGATTCTAGAAATGATGTCCATTTTGAATTCCAAGATGGCGGACATTGCTTTTCGAATTTAAACTTTCGTGAGACGTGTTGAAACAGTACTAATAATTACACGGTTCAACTCACGTATTAAATGTCACTACGGGCGACATGTTTCGAACTCTTCGGGAATTCTTCTTAAGGATGTGTTTTCGCGGCGGTGTCGCTTGAATCTTGTCGTGATTCAAGCGACACCGCCGCGAAAACACTCATCCTGAAGAAGAACTTCCGAAGAGTTCGGAACATGTCGCCCGTAGTGACATTATTGACATTGTTTTTCTTTATAGTCATCACGGGTGTCGCTTTTAGGGTTATCGAGAGTGCAGATTCCAACAATTATTGCCTGCGAACTTGGACATTTTGATATGAAAAAAGTGAATATAATTATGCACTTTTTCTTTAATATGTTCAAAATTGATAACTAAAGGGCCAAAGCTCTCCATTGTCTCCAAGTACGAATCCGAGATCAGAATTGAAAAATTTGGCCGCCACACAGTAGTGGCCTGAAAATCTGACTTTCATAGACATGATCGAAGTTTTCATAATATATTATAGTTTTTTTTAATGCTACTAATAAATTCACGGTTAAATTCACGTATTAAACGACACGACAGGCGACACGTTTTGAACACTTCGGGAGTTCTTCTTCAGGATGAGTGTTTTCGATGTTTGTTTTGAAGAAGAACTCCCGAAAAGTTCGAAACATGTCGCCTGTTGTGACATTTAATGCGTGAATTTAACCGTGGATTTATTAGTAGTATTTTAGACATGTCTCACAAAAGTTTAAATTCGATTATAGCTTTTTTTTGCTTTAGGCTTTTACTAGCCATTATTATGCTAGCTCACAACCCTTACGTGATTTAGTAAAAAAACGGAAGGCCATATTTCAGTTATAGCTCCGGTGGTTTTTTAAGCAACAAAATGTAGGTAGTGGTATTCCTTGGGTAATTAAAGTAATTTGTACTCTATAAAGTGAGTGTTTTCGCGGCGGGGTCGCTTGAATCTTATGGTGATTCAAGCGAAACCGCCGCGAAAACACTCAATCCTGAATAAGAACTCCCGAAGAGTTCGAAACATGTCACCCGTAGTGACGTTTAATACGTGGGTGAACCGTGTAATTATTGTCATTTTTTTTCTTTAAAGTCATCACGGGTGACGCTTTTAGATTACAACAATAGGGGCGTAGACACTAATAGTAGATTACTGCAGAGGCCGTGAAGTAAGGGATTGCTGGACGAGATTGGGGTAGACGGCCGAGTCGTAGACGAGGCCGAATACAACGAGTCCAGCAATCCCTGTTCCGGCCGAGGATTGTATAGTACTTTTCTCAAACGATGTGAGGAAATATTAAAATTAAAATAAATGCTTGGTAATCAATTAAATAATAGGTCATTTGCGCCTTTTTTATTTTTTAAACATGCCATTTGAACAAGCCGTTCGAGCACCATGTTTAACCGCACATAAAGTATAGTACCATAGATTATTTTTATTTTTTTTATGAAGCAAGTATGCTAACAGTGTCTAGTGGTGGTTGGCAGTATGTAAATTTTCCTTTGTCAGTTTAATATTAGTAAGCAAATTTAAAAAGTTAGAGTAGCGGACAATAATGGTTTTACTTAGGGTTTTCATACATTACTTCTTGGCCTAAGGCCAAGAAGTAATGTAGGGAGCCATAAACAAGAAACTTCACGTCTTCATTTCGTGATATTAACGCGTACATTTCCGAGCATGTTTGAGAAAATAAAATAATGTGATATTTTGGAGAAAAAATCAACGCAAAAGGTTAAATAATCACGAAGTTATAAGTGTCCAAAGTTTTAAGAAGGGATGTGTTCTGTCCCTTTTTCGCAAAACGTAACTTCATATGAAACGATGACGCTGGAAGAATGTGACGTCACAGAAGACGGCAACGTGCCGCGCGCATCGTGGTCGGCGACGCCGTCGACGCGGCCTGCCGGCAGCATCCTGTAATGTGACGTCACACACCGTTTGCGTTTTCTCTCTCTAACAAGCAATATTAAAACGGTTGTAGCTTCGTAATTCTTTGAGATATCTGAATGGGATTTTCATCACTATGCATATTTTTTTGCCTTCTTTCTTTTGGAGTAATAATAATTTTCGAGTCTGCACCCGAATTATTGCCTGCGAAGTTGGACATTTTTATATTAAAAAAAGTGAACACAATTTTGCAGTTTTTCTTTAATACGAGTATGTTCAAAATTGATAACTAAAGGGCCAAAGCGTCTCCATTGTCTCCAAGTACGAATCCGAGATCAGACCCCGTATCATGGTCGGCCTTATCACTCGATAAGTGACAAGATAGGGGCATCGTCTCGTTCTATCAAACGGTGTCAGCCAGTGACGGACGCTCTATCCTGTCACTTATCGCGTGATAAGGCCGACCATGACACGGGGTCAGAATTGAAAAATTTGGCCGCCACACAGTGGCCTGTAAATCTGGCTTTCATAAACATGATCGAAGTTTTCATAATAAATTACAGTTTTTTTTTAATGCTACTAATGAATTCACGTATTAAATGACGCGACAGGCGACATGTTTCGAACTCTTTGGGAGTTCTTCTTCAGGATTAGTGTTTTCGATGTTTGTTTTGAAGAATAACTCCCGAAGAGTTCGAAACGTGTCGCCTGCCGTGACATTTACGTTAATTTTTTAACCGTGGATTTATTAGTAGTATTTTAGATATGTCTCACAAAAGTTTAAATTCGATTATAGCTGTTTTTTTGCTTTAGCCTTTTACGAGACATTAATATGCTAAATTACAACCCTTACGTGATTTAGTAAAAAAACGGAAGGTCATATTTCAGTTATAGCTCTCGAAACTGACTTAGCTACTAGCGAAAATTATATCTTCAAATATAGGTACTTACAGATTTTGTCTTTCTTTCCACTGATTATAATTATCTATAGGTATTCCTCATGTTTCATCTGACTGTCGGGGCATATACACTCGGCGTCAAAAAAATCGCACCTTTCCTAAAATTCGTGTCAAGCGATTATAACTCCTAAGATCTTTACTTTACTCTATCGATATTAGTATCGTTTAAAAGCTCAATT
Source organism: Epinotia ramella (assembly GCA_947578815.1). Taxonomy (NCBI): domain Eukaryota; kingdom Metazoa; phylum Arthropoda; class Insecta; order Lepidoptera; family Tortricidae; genus Epinotia; species Epinotia ramella. Next base: position 25,209,343 of record OX388204.1, on the reverse strand, counting down.
AATAAGCTTTCAAAAAAATAATCATCTGTTTACGGAAAATCAAAAACCACAAATCGCGAGCACTTTGATTAAAAAGTGACGATGTACGCGTTTGGAGGCTCACTAATTGTACCACCCTGGACGCTCATAAAATGGGGGGTAAAAGTCAATCGCTATCCAGACGTCACAGAGGTCACACCTGAAGAGCTCCGACAAGAAAAAACCCAGTGAAAATGGATACCACGGCACAAGAAGCAGCTCAAGTGGTGGCCCTACTGCAAACCGGACTACGGCAGGTTGAAGTTGCTCGGCAACTGAACATCAGCCGATTTCGAGTGCAACGGGTATACAGACGGTTCCAAGAGACTGGAGGTTACATCAGGTGACATGGATCCGGGAGACGTCGCTGCACTACCGTCAGAGATGATCGCTACATTGTGTCGACGTCTTTGCGGAACAGATTCTCCTACGCTGTGGAGCTGCAGCAGTAGCTTCGAGCTACTCGAAGTACAGCAGTCAGCATCTTCACTATCAGAAGAAGGCTGCGAGAAAAGAATTTGCTGCCCCGGAGAGCTGCTACAGGCCCCCAATTGACTGCCATCCACCGGACGACCAGGAAGCGATTTTCCGAAACGCACGTGCCGTGGACATTCGACCAGTGGAGGAATGTCCTGTTCTCCGACGAAACCCGAGTGTGCCTGTACACCAACGACAGGCGTAGGAGAGTCTACAGGCGCCCAGGGGAGCGTTTCACACCAGCCTGCACCGTGGAAACCGTCGGCTATGGAGGAGGATCCTGCATGTTCTGGGGTGGCATCTCTATCGACGGCAAGACAGACCTCGTGTGCGTCTCCAGAGCTGGAGGTGGTCGCGGCTAGGGGTCTCTGACTGCTCACCGGTACATCACCGAGATTTTGGAAGATCATATGGTCCCATATGCTGGTTTTGTCGGCGCCAACTTCGAGTTCATGCACGACAACGCCCGGTGCCACACAACCTTGATTGTCAAGGACTACCTACGTCGAGTTGGCATCAAGGTTATGGACTGGCCAGCAAGAAGCCCCGACCTCAATCCTATCGAGCACCTCTGGGACGAGCTGAAACGGCGAGTTCGGGCCCGTGATCCAGCTCCTGCCACTCTCGATGAGCTTCGAGATGCCGTCATCGAAAAGTGGGACAGCATTCCCCAGGAACACGTCGTGATGCTCATCAGGTCCATGACTGACCGCATGGAAGCTGCTCGGAGGGCTAGAGGAGGCAATACTAGGTTTTAAGACTAATTTTTAAGGATTGTTATTGTTGATTTTAAATTTTTGTATTGTTCCTTTTCTTTGTACTTTTGATCAGAATACACATTGTTTCACATTTTCCCAGAATTTTCTTTTTTTATGGGGGTGGTGGCCAATTTCCTACCGTTTTCAAATAAGGGATTTCATTAGCTTTCAAATGGTACTAATAATGATAGGGTACAGGAAGGATCTTAGGAGTTATAATCGCTTGACACGAATTTTAGGAAAGGTGCGATTTTTTTGACGCTGAGTGTACTATACGAGAAGGAGCGGGGCAGCAATAGACGCATCAGCGCGGCAGGTACGGGGCGCGCGGGTGATTTCTGATTTTTCCCTGGCGATACGCCCCCTCTTAACCCAAATACTACGCGCACGCGCATCCTCATTTAGTGGAAACCTAGAAAAAAAAACATATTATTTTACATAAAATTTTTCAAGCATAGGGCTTATAGAAAATTATGATTCATTCTAAACCGTCGATCGTCTTTACTTATTACTAGCTGTCCACGCGTCTCCTCTCCACCCGCGTAGTAGAAAGAATACAAGCGGAGGCGCAGATGCAGGATTAAATAAAGCCAGATGAAAGAATTTCGAAATCGGATGAACAGTCCGAGATTACTCGCTACATAAAAGCTTATCTTTATTATGAGTACAGAGTAAATATACGTATATAAGAATAGATCCCATCCATTATATACGAATGTTATGTAATAACAAGTACGAGAATTTTGTTAGAGTATAAATTACCCGAGAAATCGGGTATTTTTAAGTTGTATTGGCTGGTATCCCTAAAATGATTGCATAGAAGCTAAATCGAGAAGACATTCTAACACCTCTCGCAGCTTACCATAAACAACCTACGTAATTTGGGCGGATAATTTGTCAACAAAATATTCTCTTGTACAATGTAAACAATGATGTTATTTCTATTGCAATCGTCAATCGTCGTCGTCGTCTCCGGTGGTTTTTTAAGCAACAAAATGTAGGTAGTGGTATTCCTTGGGTAATTAAAGTAATTTGTACTCTATAAAGTGAGTGTTTTCGCGGCGGGGTCGCTTGAATCTTGTCGTGATTCAAGCGAAACCGCCGCGAAAACACTCAATCCTGAATAAGAACTCCCGAAGAGTTCGAAACATGTCACCCGTAGTGACGTTTAATACGTGGGTGAACCGTGTAATTATTGTCATTTTTTTTCTTTAAAGTCATCACGGGTGACGCTTTTAGATTACAACAATAGGGGCGTAGACACTAAATAAAATAATGTGATATTTTGGAGAAAAAATCAACGCAAAAGGTTAAATAATCACGAAGTTATAAGTGTCCAAAGTTTTAAGAAGGGATGTGTTCTGTCCCTTTTTCGCAAAACGTAACTTCATATGAAACGATGACGCTGGAAGAATGTGACGTCACAGAAGACGGCAACGTGCCGCGCGCATCGTGGTCGGCGACGCCGTCGACGCGGCCTGCCGGCAGCATCCTGTAATGTGACGTCACACACCGTTTGCGTTTTCTCTCTCTAACAAGCAATATTAAAACGGTTGTAGCTTCGTAATTCTTTGAGATATCTGAATGGGATTTTCATCACTGCATATTTTTTTGCCTTCTTTCTTTTGGAGTAATAATAATTTTCGAGTCTGCACCCGAATTATTGCCTGCGAAGTTGGACATTTTTATATTAAAAAAAGTGAACACAATTTTGCAGTTTTTCTTTAATACGAGTATGTTCAAAATTGATAACTAAAGGGCCAAAGCGTCTCCATTGTCTCCAAGTACGAATCCGAGATCAGACCCCGTATCATGGTCGGCCTTATCACTCGATAAGTGACAAGATAGGGGCATCGTCTCGTTCTATCAAACGGTGTCAGCCAGTGACGGACGCTCTATCCTGTCACTTATCGCGTGATAAGGCCGACCATGACACGGGGTCAGAATTGAAAAATTTGGCCGCCACACAGTGGCCTGTAAATCTGGCTTTCATAAACATGATCGAAGTTTTCATAATAAATTACAGTTTTTTTTTAATGCTACTAATGAATTCACGTATTAAATGACGCGACAGGCGACATGTTTCGAACTCTTTGGGAGTTCTTCTTCAGGATTAGTGTTTTCGATGTTTGTTTTGAAGAATAACTCCCGAAGAGTTCGAAACGTGTCGCCTGCCGTGACATTTACGTTAATTTTTTAACCGTGGATTTATTAGTAGTATTTTAGATATGTCTCACAAAAGTTTAAATTCGATTATAGCTGTTTTTTTGCTTTAGCCTTTTACGAGACATTAATATGCTAAATTACAACCCTTACGTGATTTAGTAAAAAAACGGAAGGTCATATTTCAGTTATAGCTCTCGAAACTGACTTACCTACTAGCGAAAATTATATCTTCAAATATAGGTACTTACAGATTTTGTCTTTCTTTCCACTGATTATAATTATCTATAGGTATTCCTCATGTTTCATCTGACTGTCGGGGCATATACTATGCGAGAAGGAGCGGGGCAGCAATAGACGCATCAGCGCGGCAGGTACGGGGCGCGCGGGTGATTTCTGATTTTTCCCTGGCGATACGCCCCCTCTTAATAGTATTTCATGATTATGACCGTGCAATCAGTAAGGAAAACTATTCTGAAAATCCCGAAAACTGATGTGGGTGTACAGTCAGGGGTATTAATATACGTACCGTACCTACATAAATCCTACTATATAATATTACTAGCTTCCGCCCGCGACTTCGTCTGCGTGGACCAGGGATAAAAACTATCCTTTATTTTAATCCAGGCTATAAACTATCTTCGTGCAAAATTTCATCCAAATCGGTTAAGCCGTTTAAGCGTGATTGAGTAACAAACATCCAAACATCTAAACATCCAAACATCTAAACTTTCGCATTTATAATATTAGTAGGATAAATGCGAAAGTTTAGATGTTTGTTACTCAATCACGCTTAAATGGTTTAACCGGTTTGGATGAAATTTTGCACAAAGATAGTTTATAGCCTGGATTAAAATATAGAATAATTTTTATCCCGGGTCCACGCAGACGAAGTCGCGGGCGGAAGCTAGTAAGGTCATAAATATCTGTACACACCTTTATGACATTGAAAATAGAGTACTGTGCAGATATTTTTGTCCTTATTTATGTACGTATATTAATACCCCTGACTGTACATGAGCAATTATATTGCTGGACGTGTAGTGTCCAATGGCAGTGGCGTTAATAATAGCATGGAGCGGTGGTGGTTGATCCTCGGGCCGCGGGTTCGTTTTTGTGAGCTCATTAAAATTACATTACAGCTCTTATTTAAACAGCAAACAACTAAACGGGCGCTCGTTAATGCGTTGCCCACTGACATTTTATGGACATTCCGATTCTGCCTTAAAACAACTCGTAAAAAAACATTAACCAAGTTCTGCGTTGATTGTTTATTTTATTTTATTTTTCCCTGAAACGCTGAAATAAAAGTGAAAAAAAAACATTGTTTGAGCGATCTGTTAAAACAAGACGGATAATAATCCTAGAAGGTAATGTCCACACTAGTGTCTATCCATTCAGCGGCGCTACCACGAACTACGAAAGTCGAAGTTCGTAATACATGCATCCCTGTCACTCGATTAAGGGAGTGCGATAGAGATGGAAATACCCGAACTTCGACTTTCGAAGTTCGTGGTAGCGCCGCAGTTTATGTTTGACGATGTAAGCAGGTACTTAATGTATTTTTAAGCGATTTAAAAATATGTCTGGCAGTCAACAGACGTTGAAATGCCAATTAGCACGAATGACTTACCCAGAAACCTTCGATATTTTGGATCCACTTTAGAGAGCTGTTAAGTGATCACAAATAAGGAAAATTACTAATGGTCAAATCTAATAAAATATTTAGTAGGATACTCGTAAGTTAAGATACAAAGCCAGTTTATTTTGTGTATGATCAATGATCATCAGTGATCGTAACTTTTGTAGCATTTTTGGTGCAGCGTAGTGTTGTTAACGGAATTGGTATTGACAATATCAATCACGTTATTAACGCTAATTAAGCATTAGGATTGAAATTCTTTATACCAATTCCGTTAACAACACTACGCTGCACCAAAAATGCTACAAAAGTTACGATCACTGATGATCATCAGAAGATTGGAAAGTAAAACCTACCGTTGGTGTACTGGTTATGTCCGCCAATTGTACTTTTTGTATTTGTGCAATAAAGATTAAGTAAATAAAAAAATATACTGAAATATGAGTAACTAGAACATTGAAGTTACAAAAAGTAGGTAGGTAAGTTTTTTCACTTTTATTCACCCTCTGTTTTTATTCGCGTTATTTTCTTCTCATAGTATTTAGCGACCAAGCAAAAACAGAGAAATGTAGTAAACCTAACCTATTTCATATTATCAAATGAGCATAATTGGTACTTATGCAAAAAAAGGTACTTACCTATTTTGTATATTTAAATGAGCAGGCAGCAAATAGGGCACAGAGAATAAAACACTTTTGTTGAATCATTAAATAAATATATTTACGTATTTACATAGTAACTGTAAAATGAAGCAATTATTCCGTCGATGTTTACGAAACTTCGAAACATTTACTCTAGCCAATATTTGCTAACTAATGACAGTTCCTTTTTTACATAAATACATCTTTTATCGTAGAAATCTTTGTTACGATACTTCAATCTTAGAAAACTTTATACTTTTTCAATATTTATCTTTCAATTTTGAGTTACATTAAGTAACACGAGTTTAGCTTTATGAAATAACGTTAAAATTGAAACATTTGATGCGCGAACAGTCACCGAAGCCATGGCAGTAATTAAACACAAAGGATGAAACGCCTTAAACAGTTATTTTTATAATATTTATACAGTAGGTACTTAACTAACCATTGCACCACTTCAGAGTATAATTTATATCACTATTATTCAATCTATAAACAGCTCGTAATCGTTCTGGAGCTAATTAAATTCTATGAACGGAAACTTGTCTTTGGTAAAATAACATCAATATACCTACTTAAACAAATCAGGGAAAATAAAACATAATCAAATTAATTATCCTCAATAAAAGTTCATACCTTGTATGATAACAATATTTACGTTCACTAAAGTACAAACATTTCCATAACAATGAGATCGATTTTAACAATTAGGTAATTTAATACATTTTTAATTAAACTGTCTGGACCTGAATCGTTGTATGATGCGATTGTTACAACTATGATGGTTTAACATTATTTTTACTAATAATATGTGACATTCAAGTACCTATGTTTAGGTGCGTTCAAATTGTTTGCATTAATTTATAACTATTGTATGATACAGGAGCACAGTTTGATTTAGCACACAATATGACACCGGTATTCATGTACCATGTAGAAAAGTAGATAATGTCATCAGCAATAATAAGCATCAACTATGGCGGCATTTATAAGCATCCTTTATATTCGCTATAGTACCAGACTGTAGATAGCTTAGATATTTGTGAAACGCATTTTAAGTATACCCTTGTTATTGCTTCTGACTATACCCCAGTATAGGCCAGAGTGGTGCTACCCACGCAGCGAGGAGCCGCGCACTGCTATCTTAACATGTAAACAAGTGCTCAAATCGTATACATAATGGAAATATCGTGTTCTGACAACGCTATCGCGACTCATCCCGGACATTTTGTAAAGTGGCCACATTTCCATAGTCGCCTCCTTAAAATATGCTGCAGCCAGCACGAAGTAAATCCACACACTTTGCCCTTCCCGATTTAAAAAGTTTTAGGTATGCTTAGTTTTAAGAAATAAAATTAAATAATGTATTTCGTTAGCCTGGTGATGGTTAGTTTATAATGAAGTAGAAGAATCGGATCGTCACGCTAAATCTATTTGCAAAGTTCTTGAGACTTGCCGGGTGCCGCAGCAGTCGTGAGCGTCCCGCCGGAGGGACGAGGCTGCAGCGGCCAATGCGTCCCGCCGCATCTAGTGGGGTTTCACCTGAACAACAAAACATTCCTAATTACTGCCAAGTCCTTAATTATAATCTATCGCGTACAATAGTATCATCAGCCATGAGTTCTCGTTCGTCTACAAATTACGAAACTGAAAATGTTACAGCGATATTTCACTGTAGGACCAACGTAAATTTAATTCAAAATCATCTATTGGCTGGGTTACTAACCGAGGCGAGAAGTCGGCGCGGCATCGTCGGTCATCGCGCGGCGTCGCAGACGTCGGGGTCGGGCGGGCTGCCGTAGCCGCTGGACGCATCGTCTGCGCCCGCGCAGTTGCCGCCGTCTTTGTCTAGCGCGTTCGCCGCGCCCGCGCCCCCGCAGCCTGCGCCGCCGATGTAGCCTGCGCTGGGAGACTGCAAAAACAAATTCAGTTGTACTGGAAGGAGGTAAACAGCTAGCTTTGGATCTCGAAGCTACTACGAGTAACATGATAAACAAATTCCGTATAAATATTTGTCTACGCTAATATGATAAAGAGGCATTTTTTTTTTGTAAATTTGTATGTTGGGGGTAATCTTCGGAACTACTCTTGCGATTTCAAAAATCTTTCACCTATATTAGAATGGACCTTCCGGATAAAGGCTAAAGATTCTATCCCGCCGCGGCCACAAAGTACTGTTGTATTACAAAAAAAACTTCAAACGCAGCCGCAACGTGGGCAATACGTCAGTAATATAAGCTTTACCACTATTGGGGTAAACTTTGATGAGTATTTGTAGTGTCCGACCGAAAGATGTTTTATTGCCGAAACCGAAACCGAAGGTTCGGTTTGATTATAGTTTCGGCCGAAACCGAAACCGAATCTTTTATAAACGTGATTAAAATATTGAATAAAAATGACAGTGAGCTGTTCTTTCCAGATATATGATTAAGGGGCTCCCATACGCCAATGACCTTCGATCTGAATCCCTTAGTTTTCTAATGTTTTTTGTAGCTTATTATATTAACAACAACGGCTTTAAGCAATAGAGTATCCCATATTTACTTCAAAGTTCATTGTTTTCGAGATATTTGGCATCAAAGTGGAACAATTTTAGGCCAAAAAACTGGTTTTTTAGCCATAACTTTTGTGTTAATTAGTAAGATTATAAAAACGCATATCAAATTTATAGGTAAGTTACGGGTAGTAGTTAGGTATATATGAGTAGGTATGAGTTTCGGGTGTAAAAAAGTTTTTATGAGGATGAAGTGTCGGGTTTTGTATTTTTACAGAGCTCTCTTTAAAAATGGATAATTAATTCTGTTATCATCATCATCATCATCATATCAGCCGAAAGACGTCCACTGCTGGACATAGGCCTCCCCCAAAGAGTGCCAAAGTGACCGGTCCTGCGCCACCCGCATCCAGCAGACTCCAGCAACCTTTACCAGGTCATCAGTCCACCTTGCGGGGGGCCTACCCACGCCGCGCCTTCCGGTACGTGGGCGCCACTCGAGAACCTTTCCGCCCCAACGGCCATCGGTTCTACGTGCTATGTGCCCCGCCCACTGCCACTTAAGTTTAGCGATTTTGTATTAACATTTTTTAAGTTATTCAATATCAAAAATGTTTCCCATATCTGCACCTGGAAAGCTAGCTTCAATAAACCGAGGACGAGTGTCGAAATGAAAACGACTAAATTTCGTTGATTTTTGACGGGAGCCCCTTAATGAACAATCTCGCCGGCCTAATATTACAGGTTTCTACTTTCAACTTTTATCGAATTGAAATTTCAATATTGTTATATTGGCACTGGGTCCAAATTTAACTACCCTAAAAAGTGAAAAATTAAAAAAGGTTACATTAACTGTAATACTGAGGCAGCGACGTGTTAATAGGGATGATGATTAAGACTTTTTTATGATGTCATTCGAACCAGTTTTTGGAGAGGAACAAATGTTTGTATGGGAGTAACTACAATTAAAGAACAGAAAGCGATAAAGAATTTAAGACTGCGTTATATAACTTTTTAGCATCCAAAGCCTATACTCCGTTCAAGAATACCTTAATGACCAAAATTCTTAGTATTACCAACTTATGCATTCATATATATTTGCATGTCCTTGTGACCAAACATGTAGCTCTGTACTTATCATATTGAACCACCTATTTGTATTTTGTACCATGTTGAAGCGAATAACTGACTGATTACTGATTACTAAATACCCAAAAATTTGAGCCAAAGATTGACCTCGCTGGCGGCAGCGCAAATGCTTCATACTGATAGACACACAGGTATGACGTCACAACTGACATTTGTACTAATCGTTGTATGGAAAATCAGGTAAATTGTTGTTTCGGTCGCGAAATACTGCGTTTAAGTACATAGTTGTCATAGAATGTTGTTTCTATAAAAGCGTAAGGATTCTATTGGTAGCTTTAAATTTACTCATGGACAATAAAAAAAATGCATATTTTTTCTACACTTTCAAGGTTCATCATATTTTTTTATGATTTTAATTATATTTTATGATTTCTACTTTATTACGATAATTTGATGGTTTATCATCCATTTAGCATCACTACGTTATCAATTTGAACATGAGGCATCGTGCCTAAATATTGTAGATGGTATAAAATAAAACAAGTTTATTAATTAAATATGATAATCATATGATGATATTATATTACATACACGCAATTAAGACGAATTCTAAAGTCATTTAAAGAAATAAGTAAACTTCCGCACTTATATCCTAAATAACCAATATATCCGTCAATCTGTTTGTAAATTATGCAAATAAGCGTTAACAAAATAAAATACTTAATTAAATTATTTATCATTATTCGGGGAACAAACACAATCGTCACTACACGAGCAAAGACCATGATTCAGTGGCCGGAGTGGCCGGCGGAGAACGCGAGCGAAGACATATTGCCAGCCGTGCCGAGCGCACCCGACGTTAGCCGAACGCGACTCGAAAGTACGATATTGCAAGTTTCGGCGCGGCCGAAACGTTGTTTTTTGGCCGAAACCGAACCTCTGGCCGAAACATGATTTTTGGGCCGAAACTGGCCGAAACTTCGGTCGGAAACTAAGTATTAGGCACTGCAGAATTGCTTCCGAACTGTGTTTTATGTGAATAGCCTAGATTTAAATCCCCATACCACCCATTCGGTTGTCAAGATTTCGACAGACCGTGCGCACAATCAAAAAGTCGATTTGAAGTGTCGCGCAGCTGAATGGGCCCTCTACTACTCGCGACTCATAAAATGAAATAGATTCCCCCACATTCGCATTCCGACAAGCGTTCGTACGAGAAAGATTAATGATCTTATACAAAAGAAACATAATAAAGTGGAGATAGAATCTCCCACTAACAGTGTCCTTGTGGGAGTTATTTACTTCGCCGGGCCGACTTTTTCACGTGCCCTTTAGTCATGATGGGGCCATTTGAAAAACAAACCTTCTCCTTATAACGAGACGAAAATCGTAAGTAGGTGGGTGCATGCAATTACGAATTTCCATAATAATCGTAGGGGACTTTCCTGACAAATTTAATGCGGTGTTTTATAAACTGCAAACAAGCGTGCATAATGGAGTCCGTATTAAATCGATAACGACGGTGGTAGTCGGTTGTGTGATGGTAATAGCGCTGGTTTGAGGCTATTAAGTTAACCATAATTTGATACAAAGACGCAAGGCTGGCTGGAACAGGTTCGCGGTCCCACAGGCCTCATTGGCCCACGTCAGCGCGCTCCACACGACGTGTTCCTTCCGTATCCGGCGCGCGTCATGTGGGAACACACCGGTCGGTCGGCTGTCAGACGGCTATAATTACAGCCCTCGCTCTGTCGTTTAAAATCTTGAATTGCGGCCCAGAATAAATAATCAAAGACGGCTAGGCAATTACGGAAATAGAGAAATCATAAGGAGGCCGATCGATGTCGTTATTCATAGACGTTCAGATTCAGACTGAAATGTAGTTCAGTCTAGGCTAAATATGAGTGGGTTATAAATGGTTACCTGTAAGCCGCTGACTTGACGTCGGATGTGCGCGAGTCCGCTGGGGTTGGCCGCCATGCTGGCGAACACCAGCCGCTCCTCGTAGTCATACTCGCACAGGATTTTATTGTCGCACAGATAGAATCTGTCACCTACGCAGAACCTGAACAAATCATGTTTAAGTGTTAGTTTCTCGCTACTGTAAAAACTGTTAGGTTCAAAATTATTTCCTTGTTCCGTCTTTCCTGTCGAGACATCAAAAGTTTCATTCCATAAAAGTATGTAAAGGGCCTGTGCGACATTTGTCTTTTATGATCGGAATTATCTACAGGCTGTGCTGTCTTGCTATGTGTGTATTCCATGTATGTATGTAACTAAGTATGTTTGTTCGGGTAGAATGTTGCAACTCAGTTTTGAAGCAGATATTATCTTCATCCGATTGAGCTGAAATTTTGGCGTAAGTATAGTTTGGATGAAAATTCAATATTATAGTACCATCCAGCTGATTACGTACGTAACACCATTGAGTTTGGACTCGTTAGATTCGTCTCAACGAGTAGTCGGTGACAGTATATAAGTATAGTTGGAAATAAAAGCTTATAAGTACCAAAAATGAATTTTTTGACAGAAGACAGACACATAGTTCCAAGTTTTGACCGATTTGGGGACGATAAGCAATGCATTTTAGTCATTTTCGGTAAAGAATCAAGTTAAAGCTCATAGGCACTCCAAACTCTCACCTGTGATTGCACTGCTGACAGGCGAAACATTCTAAGTGGTAAACGAAACTCTTGGCTCGCATTACCATTTCGAAGGCTGGAATGACTTTGTTGCACGCTACACAGTTGCCTGTCGCTCCAAATAACCTTTAAAACAGTAATAATTGGTTATAAACTTTAAAATACGACTATACAGATTAAGAACACTGGCTACGCACGCAATAATAATTCAAAGGTTAGTTAATTAAGTACCCATGATTCGTGATGATGATGACGTGTCACAGTCGGCTTGTCATGAATGAGAGTAAAGGGGCGACCTCGCTTAAGCTAAAGCTGTTTTCGCGTCTGTACGTAGCAAAATGTGGAGAATCGCTACTCGCTACGTGTATTCGCGGGCTGGCTATTCCGGAGCTGTACGTTGCGGTGATGCATGCAACGTCAAGCTCCGGTGTGATCGATCATTTACAGTGCGGAACGAAAGACATCAGGCAGTTACTGTCGCATAGGTACCTAAGATAATCCCTTTTGCATAGCATGAGGTCGGCCTTGTAGTAGAGTTTGGAGCCGACCTCCCCCAGCCGGCAGTCGCAGCAGCCGCACTTGAGGCAGTCCTCGTGCCAGAAGCGCTCCATGGCCTTGAGGAGGAACCGCTCCGTGATGACTTTGCCGCACTGCGCGCAGAGTCGCGCGGCGCCCGTGTTTGCCACGCTGCTGCTCAGCGCGTACTTGCTGTCATCCTGCTGACCTGCAGCCAAAGATCTTTATTAGAACAAGAAGAAGTACATTTAATTGTAGAATATTAACGCCTCACGCTAAACGAGATGAAGATGAACACCTTAATTAGCGACTGGAGTTTTTTGGGAGCTTGTTCAGTGGATACTCAACATAATGCTATAGTAGACCACAGCGCTAGTCCTCGGAGGAGTAGGTTTCCATAATCACTTGAATACAGAACACACAAATTCACGAAAGAATGCCACTGACAGTCACTGTCCTGCAAGACCAATTAAAAAAAATAGCAACATGCATAGAGATACTCAGGTGGGTCATTGTCAGTCAGTGAAACAAAAATTGTCTTTTCGGTGGGCAATAGTTAAGGGCCTATGTTTATATATGATATGTTTTTATCGCATAGAATTAAAGAAGAGGCGACACCGTTTATGCGGATTCAGAGTTCAACCAAAAATTAGGCTTTAAAGCCCTTAACTTTGGCAATGTCCACCGAAAAGACGCGCACCTAAATCTGACAACGACCCAGGTACGTCCTAACCTACTTAAATTCACTCGTATAATAAATTCGCGGTAGCTTTTGGATATTTAAGTTTACCAGTTTTATGAACGAACATACTCATAAAAAAATGTAGCATTACTTACAAACAAAAATGATGTCTAGACACATCAATTGTAACTAACATATTATGTCGGCTAACTATACCTAAACAATATTCAGCTCTAGTTCTCTCTATTTTACTCGTTACGAGACTTACGAGTGATTTACATCGTTGCCAACACGTCGCATTTCTGGTAGAAGAATTAAATGTTTTTAAGTAATGAAATAAATAAATATTAGGGGAAAATCGCACAGTTTATAAAAGTCACAAATCGACTGCCCGTAAGCTCAGTAAGCTTGTGTTTAACTCATGTAAATACTTAAATACATGAAAATACCCAAGACTCAGAAACAACTACATTATCATGCTCATTAGTCTCACCTGAACACAGATATTTGCCATTACCAAGATTCGACCACGTAAACTAAAAATGCACAAAGTAGCACGCTAAATGTTGTAAATTTATGCTGCATGCCAAACAACTCAAGAAAATGATTAAGTACTTTATGCAATTACGTTACAGACAAATTATCGGTCAGTTCTATGAAATGAGTTAATTCCCTTTCGCTTTTGGTGAGAACGGGTTGAAGAGTAATTTACTGTGAAAAATGAAATATGCACCTCCGGATATCACGCGATTTTTGTTTTGGTGCAATGGTTCGTTCAACGAGAAATAATTACATTGCCTTCTATTTTAGTTTTAAAAGTGCGTGCTCGGAAGCGCGGATATCATGTTTTGTAATTTTAATTTTTTGGCCGTTTAAATAAATAAAAAAGTAATCACTGAGTTCTCTCAAACGTGATATTTCAGATTTTTAGAAGAAATTTTAATATTTTTATCTTTTGGGCATAATTTGTTACGAATAATTTAAGTGTATTTTAGACCTATGTTCGTGATTTTTTTCTTTCGAGCGAAAATTGCTCAATCATGTGTTGAATCACTGATCTCGCCGCAGAAAAGCCTCAAGATTACTATTCGTATTTTTTGAAACCATACTTATTATTATAAACAGACGCATGATATTGTTTCAAAAACTCTGTTCGCTTAACTTCACTGAACCTACGGCGCCTTATGTCACCAACATAAAACTAGGAAGGAACGTTAAAAGTTCATTTACCTTAATCAATAGACTTAGATTATAACCCATTAAAAACACTACACAGGCACCAACGTTCATATTTATGTGTTAAGCTTTTTATTGGGAGTACCTATTGCATTTAACGATCTTTATTAGCACTATTAAAATACATTGTTATAGATTATGCGCTATGATTGCTCTCTCAATAACTTTTATTTTTCTCACATGGTGCGTAGGATGACCTACACCGTGCCGTGTCCGGCCCGACGCCGTAATACGGCCCGGCTAAATAGCGTGAGTCGCAACACAATTTTATATTTCACGTGTGTATTGACATTTAGCTTCCGATGCGACTTTGACGGGTTTCGCCGTATGCCTGCTGGCGCACGAACGGGTCGTGCGTGACAAAGTTGCCACGGGTATGGAGAAATTAGTGAGCACCGTCCGGCACTCGTGCCGGACTAGATACGGTGTACTATGAGGCCTGTGAGTCTTCATTAAGTCGAGATATACTTGAGTTCTTGCACGCCGTATTTTACTGTCATAAAGTTACAATGTTCCATTAATTGCAGTTTCTTGTGCGTGTGCGCGTAATGACGTCAAGCTGCGTGTCACGCGGCGCGGCCTGCCTGAATTAATTGAAGCAATTAGACAGTAGAAAACAATCAAGCCCAGCTTACTGGCACAGTCAAAGTTTTCTTAGCACTACCATGAATTTTCACGGCACTGCACGTGCGTGAAGATAAAGGGAGTAAAGTTTTACACTGATTTTATGCCATTGACATATGATTGAATTTCATCAGGTCCATGGTTGGTACTGTACTACTAATACATACTGTACATTATATTACCCGTTATAACAGCGATTGCTCTCTGGCAGCGTCGCATCGTTACAATCTGTGTGATTTCATATCAAGTTAGTATTTCTGTGTGTCTGTTTGTTCCCTTTCCACGTTTAAATAGTTAATCTTATTTAGTATTGAGATAGTATGACCAGTACTTGGACTTGAGATACAATTTATTTCGGAAATTATGCCCTAATTTAACTGAGAGCTAACTCCCCTAACTTTTGTAGTAATAAGTTAATAACCAAAGTTAAGGTACTGTTATTTGCTCAGTGTGTGTGTGTATGTTTGTATATAATGAGTAGCATATTACGCACAATTAACCACTCGTGTGCAGCGAAAGATAATTCATTACGTCCGAGCTTTAATTTCAGAGTCTTTTGCCGTAATTATATTGTTATCCTTACAAGCTAGACTGATGGCGGGCTCGGGGGCTTTAAATAAGAGGGTAGGGTTGCTTGCTACAATAATTGTCTAGATGTAACGTTTTTAGGGTTCCGTACCCAAATGGTAAAACTCGACCCTATTACTAAGACTTCGCTGTCCGCCCGTCTGTCTGTCTGTCTGTCTGTCTGTCTGTCTGTCTGTCCGTTTGTCACAAGGCTGTAACTCATGAACCGTGATACTTTAGACAGTTGAAATTTTCACAGATGATGTATTTCTGTTGCCGCTATAACAACAAATACTAAAAAACAGAATAACATAAATATTTAAGGGGGCTCCCATACAAGAAACGTGATTTTTTTGCCGTTTTTATAGATAATTATACGAAACTCTTCGTGCGCGAATCCCACTCGCACTTGGCCGGTTTTTTGAATACCACTTTATAACTGACTAGCTGCCGGGGGACAGAGAACACAGGCGCAGCCGCAGGATGAAATATACCTTATGTCGATTCTATATACTGGTCAAATATATTTTTAAATGTGCTGAATAGTTCCGGGGATTACCCTCTACAGACAAATTCACAACCTCTCAGACTTTTCGTCTTTATAATATTGGTACTGTAGTGTATTGCTATCCTTATCTCGTGCGCATACGTCACGATGACCAGAGTGGGGGCAGTCGTTGTCCGACCGTTGCCGGGAGTGGTGGTGTGCTGTCGAGCCTAGGAACGTGTAGCAACACAGATTTACCTATAGAGCGTGCCAAATAAGTGAACACTACAGGTACCTATCGATTTACCTTTTTAAAATATTAGTATAGACTACCTACTCCCCCCCTCCGTGCTAATAAGGATACAGTACGGTCTATGCCCATTCCGAAGGTAGGTCCATTCGGTAATTATGCTGGTGAAATAAATTCTCATGACATCGGTATTTATTTGTAACAAAACGATACGTACTAAAAACAATGATATAATCGGGTTAATACGTTGATGGGCTTCGAGTAAGATAATGCTGAGTATAATGACGCACTAAATAATCCGACAGGATGGTTACAAATTAAAATTAAATTACGATTTTTTTTTCTGAATCCAAATTTAGGATCAGGCTTGCATAATTGCACACTGTTTCGTCGCCTAAATAATAATTCGTTTTTTAATATTATATTGTATGTATGTTAGTCTGTAAGGTATTTGTAACTATGGGCCTTAGTTGCCTGAAACAAATGTTTTATTATTTATTTATTTATTTATATTTAACCAAAGGAACCCCCTCAATTTTCTATTATTACGTTTTATTTTTATTAAATATGTATTTGAGCTTTTTTGTTTACACTTACTTTTCTCCTTGCCTAGTACTTGCACAGAGCAGGCTAAATATAAACACTACTAGTTAACTTTCGTGGGTAGGTAGGCACGTATTATATTTAATCAAATATGCCATAAATGTAGGATATGAATTGGTTGTATGTCTGAAAACGCTGATGCCCGCGCATATAATAAATAAATCAATATGTCGCCTTTAGCAAACAATCAGTTCCAATTTATCGGTACGCCGTCCACATAATAGTGCGTACGTCAAACCAATCAAGGAGCCAATTGAAGGGGTAACTAGGTGGGCATTACTCATCTCAATCTATCACGTCCTCGCCCGCCGGGCCGATACGTCTCGTTTATTGAAGCCGACGTCGTGACAATAAAGTTAATTGGAGTATATTAATGACGTCGTTAATAATAAAATAATAAAGATGACGTACGGCCCCCGGAGCCGTAATTAGCGGCGGGAGCCCGCAGGGCGAGGATGCTGTTACTGGGGTCTCCAGTTACGGTGCGGATCTCAGATAGTGTTTTGTTAAAATAACGCTTTACATGCTACGCAACAAATACAAGAAATTCGAAGATGTATCTACCATATAATATTGTTATTACGAGTACTTACAGCTTAAAAGTCCTGCAGTAGTTCGAAACCATTCCATTTGTCATTAAATATTTAAACAGAGGTCTAAGTGCCATACGACACCCTAATAAAATGTCAGAAGTTGATTGGTTGTCTAATCACTTTCGAATATTGCCCTTTGACTTGCACCAGTTGCACCCGCTTCTAATACGAGTATAAACATTGCTTTGAACGGTTACAGAAACTAAGTCTTCGTAACGACCGATAAACACAAATATAGGCATAGGCTCTTATTGGAAGATAACATATTCATGGCACTCTAGGGATTCTAGTTAGGTATCATAAATAACATCAGTGATGTCTACAATCTTTAGTTAGCGTCAGCGTCAGTCACTCATCAATCGATGTTTAGTTTGTCGCACCGTAGCTGTCAATGGTAATAAAGGCGTCCTCTAATTGATCGGACGGCAGTTAATAAATGAGCAAGGATATTTGTAATTAATACCTTGTAATTGTTTGATTGTTTGGAAAAAAAATATAATCAGCATTGTTCACTAAATTATATTTTATAACCTAATAACTAACTATGACGCGTGTAAATTTTCTCCACTAAGGCAATTCTCTTCATCCAATTACGATCTATCTTGTTTTCCGAAGACGGTGAGGTATTTGAATGCCATGCCTTAAGCAAATCAATAATAGCCCTTCCTACCTCATCTAACTACTTATAGCTGGGAAATTCTAGCGATAAAAACCTGCTTTATCGATAAAAAGAAAACATTGGACGGTTGATTGCCGCCTAAGCAAACGCTAATGTGTTAGAGGAAACATCTACACAGGGCGTCCCAAGACTATGCGACATGAAGGGAAAGTACCTTAAATATCTTAGATAGGATATTTTGCTGAAAGAAGACTTCATGTTATTTTTGAAAGTTAGTAATACTGCATTGCACATGACAACCAAGAAACTAGACTGGAATATTTATGCAGCTATATTTATGTACATAGGTAACCACTTGAGGAGCTTTAGGGTAAGGAAACGCAGTCATTGGGCAATTGTGTATAAGGCCAGGCGCTATCGACACGCGATAATTTTCAAGCGTAAAATCCAGCATAGCTCTGCAAAGAAATAAAAACTTATCTGCTTATACTTACCTCTTTCTATCGATGCTCAAAAATTACTTAAGGACTTTTATGTAAATTGTTAGTGCAGGTTCATAATGTTTTAAGCTTCTAGGGTCCATTAACTAGTCCCAAGCCAAGCGGATCATTATTATAAAAATATGTTCGGAGTATCGATTAACCGCTATAAAAATAGTAATCGTTATCGCGTTACATGGACATGTGTAGTTCTGGATCTCATGACAAGTTGCGGTTTTCCCTCAATATTCTTGGAACGTATGCGCAGCGTCGGATTTCCAGTTAAAAAAGAGCGTGACGGTGCATGTTTTAAAAAATTGCAGCACGCAGATGACGCGCGCTTCGTGCAGAATTAACGATATCCTTATCAGAGTTTCGCCGCGCCTAAAGACTCAAATATTGCTAATTATACGCCAGTTAAACTTTCATCAAACTTATGTAGTACATCACTTTCGTTAAATGAAATGCGATCAAACCACAACCAGGTTTGCTTCTAACCGAACCTATAGTAACCTACCTAAACTCGCTCGTACCACTCGTGCATTAAAAGCGATGACGCTGACTAGACAGCGACATCGCAGCAGCGCAGTCAGCGCACTCGGCCCAAACCCAAGAAAATTATCCGAATAACTCGTATTTTCTTATGGAATCCCACTGCGCCCAATCTGGGGTGCATAAGAGCTGGTTTACATTGATTCAACAGTCAACAGTGCTACTTATAAGTCTTATAACCGAAAGAAAAACATGCTTCTGTCAACCGCCAAAGCGTGAGAACGAACACCCCCCCAATGTATGATACGCCATAAGGATGTCGAAAGCATGAAACACGCCTTTCTACACTTGTACATACTTAGGTGTTCGTTTAACCGCAGTCGAAGAAGCACTGTTCGCCGAAGAATGCCGGCGACGGCTTGCGGCGTGTTATGCCCATTCCAGGTGTAATGGTGTAATTATGCCGTGGTCTAATGGCCGGATCGATATTATCGATGCAGGCGTGCCAGGCTTGCGCGGGCGCCTTTAATGTGATGTGATGCCCGTTTGCGTTTATGCAAGTTTTTTTTGTATTTAGAAAAGCCTCGGTTAACAAATACTAAGGAGATACCGATAACTGCATGACGCGTTGTCTGTAATCGTAACATTCAGTTGTTTTGAAGCGTGACTAATTAATTAGGTACTTCCATACCTACGCGAATATAGTATATATGTACCTATGAACCGTTCAGGTAACCAAGCAATAAATTACGCTAGTATGAATTTTAAACAGGGAAGGAATTCAATTTTGTTAATTAATGTAAACTCCAAGATAAGTACCGTATTGCAGAGCCAATGTTATTTTATTGAAGTAGTTAGGTATCCTCTTCCAAGAAAGCCAAGTAACGAGTACATGTTGCTGATTTATCATCCCAAGGATTCATAGCTAAGGAGGATATTGATTATCGGATAAAGTCTACCTTGTAATTTTATTCGCAATATCGAGGAACCAATTACCTTCATACGGTAAACCAATAAAAGGTGAGTTAATATGTGGACGGCACATAAATATCCGCTGGAAGGCGCTTCGTATTATTTTCGTTTTATTACCGCGGGGCCGAGAATTTGATAGAGACTTGGCTACCGAACTGCCCGGGCAGTAATAAGTCCGCCAACACAGCCGGCCGGCGGCGCCGTATTAAGGCGGTGAAATGAAAAGAAACCGGAAAATGGATGAAAAGTAATTTATTTTGGCGTGAGAGAAGCGACAATGGCGCGAGCATAATATTGCTATTTCGGCGTGGCGCCGGTACGCCAGTCGAAGCAGTGCGCCCTTGCAGCTTTTTAGTTATAACTTCAGAGCATTCGAATGGCTATAATTTTACAATCTACTTCCAATTTTTTTGGTAGGCAACACTTCGTGAATCATGTCTATTTAAGTAATTACGTATTTTTTAGAACAAGCTTTAGAACAAATCAACTGTCATTTTCTCATTCTAAAAATATCTTTTATATTATATATATATATATATATGTAAGTCTATATAAATACGAGTACCTAACGTACGAACGAAGCGTTAAGAAAACGACCAGCTGGACTACCTGAGAATCGTTTCGAATCGATCATATTTTACACATAAAATTGCTATTGTCGAAAACGTTTAAATATTGAATGATCGTGGTTGTATACAGAATATTTAAACAGATTAATAGTTTAACGAGATGATATGATGATGATGATGATATGATCACAAAAAATATTGGAGTGCTACGGTCCGGACTCTCCGTTGACTGGGGTACGACCCGCGCTTTCTCGCACTACTTTACCAACTTAAATTAATTTTCTAATTTCCCGGCGAATTTACTTCTAAACATGAGATCTAAATGGAATCTTTAATAGCCTTTTGTTCCGAAAGTCCTTTCTTGACGATATAACATTGCAGAGGCTAGTACCTAAGCCTTAGACCTTCGCGCCTTTAGATAACCCGTTATATATGTACCCATGTAGGTACGAGTATGGCAGCTTATTTATCTTAAATTAATATTATAGTACATAAATACAAGTACAAAGTGTAAAGTTAATTTTGTTTGAAGGTTTGTAACTTTTTCACGCTCATACCACCGGATCGTTTTAGATGTAATTCGATATGGGGAGTTTTAGATTCCTGTAGAAATACCTACTAAGGTAACTTTTTGGGGTTTTGTAGGGGTGGTAGTTTTTATGAGAGTGCGTGCAATTAACAAGTATGACGCGGTCGAAGAAGCAGCATTTCTGCAGTAGCAAGCGTCCATAGACTACGGTGTGTGCTTACCGTCGAGCAGATTGTACGCATGTTTGCCACCGTCGTGGTAAAAAAAAAGATTCCATGAAGAAGGACGCTTCTATCTACATACGTGGCCGCATTAGCATGGCACCATGCGTGTGCAAAAAAGATTCCATGAAGAAGGACGCTTCTATCTACATACGTGGCCGCATTAGCATGGCACCATGCGTGTGCAAAAAAGATTCCATGAAGAAGGACGCTTCTATCTACATACGTGGCCGCATTAGCATGGCACCATGCGTGTGCAAAAAAGATTCCATGAAGAAGGACGCTTCTATCTACATACGTGGCCGCATTAGCATGGCACCATGCGTGTGCAAACATTCCTCGTATTCAATTAAGCACCAGGTTATTGTAATGAACCGCCGTCACGACCGCAATCATTCCGTGCAATTTACAATCGTTCATTGCGTACTGCAATTAACGCTGTACATATCTCCGTACCTGTATCTCGCTATTCTTGTAAATGTCACGCCAATTACAGCTTGTCTCGAGTTATTAACGGAAAAGGCGTGTTAATTAAATGTGTCTTTTAAAATAGTTAAGGTTTAAATGGGGAAACGTTCTCGAGTGGCTACCTAATGGAAGACGCAGCGTGGACTGATGACCTGATAAAGTCCGCTAGGTGCGGGTGGCGCAGGACCGGTCACTTTGGCACTCTTTGGGAGTGGCCTATGTCCAGCAATGGACGTCTTTTGCCTAATGTGTTGGTTTTAATATCATTGTTGTAAGTCGAGACTGTACATAAAAAGCTGTAGTTTTTAGAGTTATATTATGGCAGCCCATTTTTCAAAAGTTTGTACTGTCAATAAGCAGCAGTTTCATATATTTCATTTGAACTTGCGCTTTTGTTTTAAAAGTGCCACTGCTGTTGTGCCTAATTCTGTAAGTACCTAAC
The DNA here is from genome assembly GCA_947578815.1 of Epinotia ramella. NCBI lineage: Eukaryota > Metazoa > Arthropoda > Insecta > Lepidoptera > Tortricidae > Epinotia > Epinotia ramella. Next base: position 25,187,070 of record OX388204.1, on the reverse strand, counting down.
TGTTTTATGGTCTTAATTTGTTAATTATTTGAATGCAAACATTACTGGTACAATGAGACAGCACATCCTCGTTTTCCTATATTAAAATTATAATAATACGAGTTTCACGAAAGCTGAATTAAATAAAGCAAATTAAAAACCGAATCCGTGTCCGAATTCATTACGGAAGCGTAATATCGCGGCGAGTATCTAAAGTGCGATACTAATGGATTCGTATAATGATTGCGGTTGCAGCTGTTCTAAATGTAGGTACATACTTATAATTTATTTAGTTTTAGTCGTCGGTCACTCATTAAACAACGGGGCTGATTGCGTAGCGATATTCCATTATGCGGGCAGTAATTAGATTTAACCAAATGCGGGTTTTGCATTAATAATCGCATGTAAAAACTTAACGAGCAGAATGCCTACCACGCTAATGTTGTAATTTAATTACGCGCTCGTACAAAACATTAACTAAATTTTACTAATGATTTCGTAACTAATTTGTTAATGTGCCAAATTATACTAGTCATGACTGTGAATGTTGTATCGCTTGTATGTTGAGTGGCGAATGTCAAATATTATGAATGGTTAGGGCAGGTTGTTCTGTATTTTCCAAGTTGCTATTAATGCCATACGCATACATATAATATTACCACTTTATTTTTCTCCATAGCTTCTTTTTTCGAAGGCATTTCTAACCATTCGCTTATTTTCCCACTATATTTATGTATTAATAGTTTATTTTCCAGATGGGTTTTCTAAACACTCGCATAATTTCCTTCTTTTTTTCAGTAGCTTATTTTCTTGACGGGTTTTTAGCCACTCGCATAATTTGCGACTAAATAAATAGGATACGCAAATATTTATATATTATTTCCACTTCTGCTGTAAAGATAGGTAGGTTAGGTATCTTCAGATGCCCGAAGGGCAAACAGGCCAGAAATAAGAGCCCGTCAAAACTGTCGCAATACCAGGAGACCATACATTAATAGGAGGTTTCGGTTACGAAAATGTAAAAAAAGTCACGGTTCTCCTATTAATGTATGGCCTCCTGGTATTTCGTCTGTTTATGTCTACTGTACTACGTCTGGTCTGTTTGCCCTTGCGGCATCTGAAGATACCTAACGGACCTAACCTATTTACCTAGTATTCTGCCGCCTTAAGAAAGAAAACCATAAGTGTACATTTTTGTCAAATTTAGTTTTTTACAGACTCAGGAAAAAAAAGGTTTTTTTTATCTCACACGAGTTTGGATATATTTAATAAACCAGGATTTAGACAAGCATAAGTTCATGTCATTTTGTTAACTTCACTTCCTGTTTGAAGTAGAAAATTCATAACTTAATGTTCATAGGTAAAGAGGTAAGGTAAGGTGAGGTAAGTAACCCCCTAAGTTTTTAATCTTTGTCTTAAATGTGTGCCTATAGTTTTTATCATAAGAAGAAAAACCATATTTTCATTGTTTTCTGATTAATAAGGTATGGTTTTCGGTATACTCTTAAGATGAAACATGTGCTGTTAGTTCGTCATTTTTATAAATATTAAAACATTGACCAATTAAATAAACCTCAAGTACCGACCCATTTGTGCTTTTTCAAGTTCCTAGTACCAATTAGTAATAGAAGTATTGTACTTGTGTTGTTTTTTCTTAGATGCTAGTGCAAAGTTAACACAAAAACATAAGTGCGCACTTGTATTCTTCGTTCTTCGAAACCATATTTTCTAATGTTTTTAAATTTAAGAAGCAGTGCCTTTTTTTTCTCAATATCTCATTCAAGTAAAAAAAAAAAAAACAAGATTGAGTTGCATTCAAATTCTACAATTTATCTCTAATGATAAACACAAGTTTCAGCTTTGTACTTTGAATTAAAACCAATAAAGTGTTTGGTCTTGCAGCCCGTTCTGTAACAGATTCACTTTTCATACTCAAAACTAATTTTCAATCTAAAAATAATACAGAAGCATTGTTTAGATATATGTTGCCATTTTTAAAGTTTTTTGATTCTGTATTAAAGATAAAACCCACTGGCTATTTAACTTCTTCTTAAATACCGGGAAAATTCCCGAAACTACCCAATCTACCCGGTATATACCCGGTATCTTAGAACCTCCTCCGGGAACCTAAACGTATGCTGCGGGCCTATATCTCTCGATTCGAATAAAAACTGTGGAACTCGTGAAAAAACTGGTCCACCCACAGCAGATTAAGAATTATAATTGGTCTGTCCATCTTTTTGAGACAGGATTCATTTCAACTGACCACTGACCTGTGTTTTATTTACCGATCTGCGGGAATCAAAGGAGTGTAGGTAGTGATTGGCCAGAACTATTTACTTTTTCACACCACTGCTCGGAAATGTGGCAAAAGATGGTTAGGATTCAGGCTTCAAATCTGGGGTTAGTTGGACGTCGCACGAACAGGCCATCTATGAGTTCAAACTGTCCAACAATGTTTTTGTAGTCCAGTTTGAACAATCACAGCTCCCCCGCCCCTGCCCCCACCCCCGCCCGCGCCCACTCGCGTAGGCAGTGCGCGGTCGGCCCGGCGCGCTGCTGCTGCTGCTGGCGGGTGTTTCATATTGTGATCATTAATTAGGTACTTCATTTTGACTTATAATTATAATTATTTGCAATTTCCTCGCAGTAGGCGTGAAAAGCACTATGTAATGTCTCGGCCAAAAGTGCAATAGATGGACTCGTCTCCTTCGAGGTCCTCACCTGCGGCTCGGACCTCGAACACACTCGTCCATCAATTGCCTACTTTCTAGCCTTTACAACAATGTACTATTCTTGTCCCTTGTTCCCAGTATCGCCCGAGCTGCTCTAAACGGGTACAAAATGCAGAAACTGCGGGCCCTGCACCGGTACCCCAACATTTCCGCCCGCGACCCCGCGTTACCCACCGTTAAAACATTTCCGTTATTAAAAAAGTACGAGACTTTGTCATCAGAGAAGTTAGTTTTTTTTAATTAAAATTATGAAATTGATATTGCCTTTACGGCGGAGCTCGCTTGCCAACCTTGTAAAAGTTTAAATTAATTTTTGAATTAAGCCTAATAGCAGTGGTAAACGATTTCCAAGGAAAGAGTTTTCTGTTTGAGCAAATATAAAATTTAATTTATCGGATGGCGCAAACCGTACTGTAATTGCTTTTGATATCCGAAATGACGACGATCGTAATTAATTGCGGCTAATTAATAAGATTTATTAAGATTATCGCCGGGATGGTGTGCGGGTCGCTCCCTCACAAACAACTAATTACGTCACAAGTAGTCAATATCTTATCTAACATTAAAGAAAAACAAAAAGATAACGGAATTAATGAAAAATTATAAATGCAGGGACCTCGAAATACGACTATAGGTTCAGGACTTTACTTTATAACATAGACCTGACTTAGAGGTCTCAAATCCGTAAGACATATAAAATACGAAAGACGCCGAGCAAAGCTCGGTGTCCCCGGCGGTATCTAGCACTGATTCCAGGTCAATATTTCTGAAAATTACTCCAAGTAATGGTACCAGTGATGGATTGTCGTTATAAAAAATCTCAATTCTGCGAACCAAAAACTGGACTGCAATGGAAGCAGTAGTTATGGAATAGTCATAACTCGTAACTGCCTGGACTTTTATGATCCGGAATCAATTGATTGGTCTAGCTTTCCAAATTGCGATATTTTTATTCCGCTTATAGTAAACATAAAAGTTAATGCTTTCAGATATTGAGCAAGTATTCTATAGCTCCGAAGTAAGAATTACTAGACAGTGTACTTAACTACTTATCTACCCTTCATTTTCCTTACTTTGAGTAGATATATGAATATATAAGTAAATACGCAATGTGAAAATACAATTCAATTGTACTTGTTAAGAGGTAAACTGCCTGAGTAACTTAAAGCCTACTTCGTCGCTGAATTTCTCCCAGCTGCTGGTAAGGTTTCAGTTTAAATCACTTAGTGTCATTTCACCTTTAGAATTATTACTGCGGCAGTAAAGCACTTCATTGTTTCTTAACGGCTGTCAAACTTGTAGAAAGTCGAGACAATCTGTGCTATAAATTATTTTCTCTCCGAAGACTCAAGAGAAACTTAAGCCTGACATAAGTGGGCAATAAACTTCATCCAATTTGGAGATTCGCATCTGGAGGCTCTTATTAAAGCCCGAAAGTTAGTCCTTTTCATCCATCACTTGTAATACGTGTGTGAGTTATTGTATGAAAAATTGAAGAATAAATTGAGTCGCTGCAGCGGCGGCGAGACATAAATCCCAACTGAGCCCTCAATATTGTTTTAAAGGGGAAGTGGCCATAAATTTTATCAGGGCCGCCCAGAGCAGCGCGGAGCGCGGCCGCCTCCATTCCGCGCCGCGCCGCCGCTCTTCCGCCACACTTCCGCCACGCCACGCCGCGCCAAGCAGTCTGCGCTTTGTCTAAACAATTTTCCGCCACTGCTTATGCTGCGGCGTGCCCATGTGAATTCCGAATGTCATGCCTCTGGCAATTGAGTGAAATCGACCGTCAGGATAAATGCCGAAGGCAGTCTGCTAATAAAATCGCTTCGCGTATGTGATAGACTGAAATAAATATATTTATAACAGAAATTAGGGCAGGAGCACATCTACTTATTTGGTGATTGTTATGTAAAGTACTATACTTAAATACTAAGAAATGCGAATCCAATGATTGAACATTTCCCGGAAACCTTAATACTTTTGTTCACTATCTATGATGCCGTAATTCACTCTCAAGCTCAATATCGTAGAATATTGGTTCGCCATGTAGCGCCAGCAGCGTAAAATACGATTTGATTACGATAAGGACTCGCGGCAGCGTGCTCCAGTTGTTTAGACGCCGCGAGTAAATTCAACGCGCCCCTACACCCACAGCAGCCGTAACACTAGAAAACTATCCGAGTCGCTAATAAAGCGAAATGCGATATTAACCCGGGAGCAATAGTAAAACGTGCGCTGCGATTACATTGTGAGGCATAATAAAAAATCGCTTATTTTTATCAATACAATCTGTATGTGTCCGACATACATTTCGCATAAATGTGATATTGCAATATCATTCGTCCCCTTTTTAATATCGCGACGGACGCTGGCGGGCGGTTTATGGCGCAACCCTTCCCGCGTTTTATTCGCGACCTGTTTGTCCTAATATGAAAAATTGACGTCAGCAAAACGAAAATATTGCTTTGCTTATATATATATTTTTTACGCATAATATCATTTATATTTTACGAGTTTATTATTTTAATATTTGTTATATACATATATAGCATAACCCTCATAAGCTAAATGGCGCTATCTCAAAATGATGTGTCATTTTAAGTTATGTCATTTCATTTGACGTAGATTTTAAATTACATGTTCCATTGATTACATATTTGGGTTAGGAGGGTAGGTACTTTGTGATACAAGTAACACTTGTAAGTACTTTTGTAATGTGCATATTTGTGCCACGATGAAGCCAAACAAGGTAACAGCCCTTGATGGTTAATGGTAACCGTAACCTATTGACGCCTCCAATATGCGCCTTTCGTAAACGGTGGCTATGAGGATCATCGAGGATAGTAATATAAGTCGGCCTTGGGAATATTCCTTAATTGCCCTTAGTCACTTCTTGGAATTTTCAGGAATATTCCCCGGAACGGTTCATCTCGAACCGTCTCTGGTGCTCTGAAGCGATGACACCCAAGAACGAACCTAAAGCCTGCTGTACACACTGGGGCAACGTTGGGGCGTGAGTAGAAGGCAGCTATGCGTTAAAAGGAGAGGGCTATAACTCGATCTCTTTCGTTTACATAGCTGCCTCCTGCTCACGCGCCAACGTTGGCCCAATGTGTACAGCCGGCATTATGCATGTGAGCTGTGGGATCTTGATTGACGGATTGCGGGTCACCTAGGAGGTTTTTCTGGGTAGAAATACCACACCAGCCCAAATTTACCCAGCAATCTGGGGATCTGGCTCGCAGGGTTTTTTACAGTAAAAGAGAAATTTCACTCACTGGTTGCACTGTCAGGCTTGTGCATGGCCGGCGGGTCACGAATCATGGCGACCGTCACTTCCGCATCACACAACTGAATTGGATCTGAAACAAATACGAGAATATTTTACAACAAATATTCATTTTACTACTACAAAAGTAAAAAAAATGTTAAATAACACTATTATAACATTATAAGAGTCTATAAGATTTTTATCCTGGTAACATAAACAATATTGATAATTTAAAAAGATTTAAGAAGAAAGTTAAGCAATATTTTGCAACCCCGTTTTACTCAATCAAGGTATATTATGATTGACTGTTACTTTAATTAAGTATGTTGTTTTAATATTATTTTGTTATTTACATGGACTTACTTTCTTTAATTTCATTTATGTTTTTTATCGAATAAATAATAGTTAATGATAATGTTAACAGCAAAATAGTAATCCCGCAGCCAACGATCCTGAGCACCACTCAGTATAAAAAAGAGCTCACTTAGAATTAAATTGTTAGTGAGGAGGTAGGCACTCTGTTTTTATAACATTCAAACAGAATTTTTTGCATACATCCTTACGAGATAGCTGCTTGGACTTTTATGTGCAAAGAATTTTCGCAAGAAGGCAATACATGCGGGGATCGTCGAGAGTGGCGGACGGCACACGCGTCTCAGTGAAACCTCATTAGAATAAACGATATTCTCTCCTTACGTCCACTCCGCGCGAGACCTTATTACTCCGACAAACTGCTGTCAAACGGCAGCCACCAAGCCCATCATCTCACTCTTAAATGTGCTTTATACTCCACACAGCACGACTCCTTTTCTAAAGTCTCACAGAGTTGGCTCGCCTCCTTATAACTTTATATCCTATGTACACGACATAGAGTCTATTCTTAAAGTTAGTAGGATAATAGACGCACATTTAGGCAGTATTTCTTCGTGAAGGTTTAGACGTCCATACAAAAGTGGAAATTGAAACTTTAGGCACTAATAACTTTCAGCTTAATCCGCCGCCGAAATAAGGATCAATGACTGATATAGTTAAACTATTGAATTTATAGATAACATTATCATTTATCATTAATAAAATAAACATACCACATATGTCTTCCTTTGTTTTATGAAACATTACAAGACCATAAATCGAAAATAAAGCCAGCTATACGTGCTATAAAACATCCCACGCCTCTGCTATCACACTCAAACGAATCGGGTGAATGAAAAAAAAACTTTTATAACCGCATCGAAATTCCCATCAGCACCTGTTACAAAGGCGGCTATCAAATTACCCGCGACATATCCGCAGAGCGAGCGCGCCTCCATCCATAAATACGGTATTCGTTATGCATTTCTCATATTCATGAATCCGTTTTATTGGCCCCAATAAAATATGAACATCTCAGAATGGATATGAGAGAGCGGGCAAATCTAATATGGATTGCTGTGCGCCGGATTCGGTCCGATTGGCGGGTGGGGGCGGCCATCTGCGCCGCCCGCCGCGGATCACGGTAATGGGCTCTGTGATCCACTCCGCGCTTCATCTCATTTCAGAATACAAATTTAATCGCACACAAAAGAACACGGCTCGAGAATCACACACCAGCCGTTAATCCAAAACTGATGACAATAAAAAGAGCACAGTTGAGATACTTAACTCCCATTGTGCGGTCATAAAAGAAGTCAAAGAGCGTATCCACACAATACTTACGTGATGTCATCTCCGTTGAGGAACAATCAGTCAGAGAGCGCGAGTCCCTACAATAATCCGCCGCGAGTCTGCGACGCCGACAAAGGAGTAATTGTCGCTCGCTTCACGCCCGTATAATACAAATTTAAAGGGCACTGTCACACTAAACCAGCCACAGAAAAGGGCATCCTCTGTCGACGTGTCAAAAATTCAACAGAGAGCCGGGATAAGTGGAATGGATGGCTGAGTCGCAGGCCCGGATAAAATATTCTACGTCAAACCGTACGTCACTGGCTCTCGACTCGGCTCTAAGAAAGTGCTCCGCACAAGTCTCTTATTTATTCGCTTTTACCTCAGAACAGCTCTTTTGTGCCCTACCAGATTTACAAGGTACCATTAGGGTGTTTCAAGAACGATATGAGGTCTCTTGAATGACGTGCTTAAAACAAGACGTAAGTTAGCTTTACGCTATTCTTGAGACTGATATATGTTCGAATGTTTCCAGTTTGTTTAAAGACTGTGCGTTTATATAAGTGATGGAATTGAGCTTGTGCACGGCAGCATTATCGATGTAAAGGCCAGAGCCTCCCAACAGCCAGTGAAGAGCGGGAAGAAACCATTACAGGCACTTCCAGTAATTTGGGGCGCGCGGCGGAAACCCATTTGAGTATTATTGAGGTAGGCGGGGCGGCAGCGGCGACTATCTGTATCTCCATTATGATTGCGTTATCACCGCCATCAATTAAGTAGCATTACGTTAAAATTCACCCCTACCGCTGGTTACCGGCTGGACTGAGCCAAATTCTCCGCAAGCAAAAACATGGATATGCCCTAAGAAATATTTTTATTTAACAAATATAGAAAATTATTATTATTTAGTTGTTAATAAATATACTATTTAGGGCAGCTAATAACGTACACATGCAAAGTGAAGTTGAACAATTTGATCCATTAACGTCGTAATCTGTTAAACACTCCCTTCTGACTCCGCACTGATCGTATTCATTATTCACCGGCAGAGAGCAATTAAAGCTCCACTAATCAATCTCAAACTTCAGCCAGAGCTGAACTCTAATCAAGAAAACTCCTATTCCGTGAAAGCTCTCCGAACAAAATTTAACTTAATTAAAAATGTAAATTAAATTCCTAGACGCTTCCACAAGCATCACGTCGTCGCGTCGGCCCGCGCCAGCGCTCGGGGCTTTTGATTGCAGCTAAAAGGTTTGGGATTAGTGCGCGAAAGAGCTTTCAGTGCATTTGTAGAGCTTTTAAGTGGGAAGCTTTCGCTTAAGACACTTACATACAATGTAAATTTTATGTAGCCTAAGAGTAATGGTGTAGTAGGTATCAATTATGAAACAAATGGTTCGCAGTTGAGAGCTGCTGCGAAATCGTGCTACTGTAGCCAAGCGGGGTCACTAAAGTACGATTTACTATCTTAACGATTACTTTCTTTACGCACTTGATTAAGGAGTCATGAAGTGTCAATATTTGATCGTCGCGAATGGAATACCGACGACAGTCAAAGGCAGAAGGGATGGCCGGGTGGGAGGAGGGTGAGGTCTGACCAAGGAAGTTCGGTGTCCGGAAATAAACCGTCCGTAAAATTGTCAATTCCGAGGGCACGCCGGAGCCTGGGCCCGACAATTGCAAGCCGGACTCGAACTCGCGGAGCTCTGCCTATTGCGGCATTGTTTAAAATTATACCGAAAACACAACACAGCCTATTTTATATTTAGTGAAAAACTGACTAAAGCCGCCTCAAAAGACCTTCTTAGCTCATAATAATCATTAAACAGTTAGTAGGAAAATCTGGGCAAAGTTAATCCACTATAAAATGTTTTGAGACCAATAACTACACACTACAACAATACGGATACTTGTCTCTATTGCGTGTCAGCAGACCCGATGCCATCTGGGCGGGCGCCAAAACAATCACTGTTATTCACTACTTAACCCCCGCAACGCATTACACTCGCCCCGCATCCTATTTAATTAGATTTCCATACTTACATTACACAGTAAATTGAGTAGACGCGTTTACCGACTCGTCCTAAAGAAAATTGGGTCGTGTATATCACAAGCCGCATACGCTGATAACACACGCATCGCCCATCCAATCACAAGGAGCAGCGAGCAGAAAGCTTATTATCGGGACGCGTTCTCCGACGGCCCTGTAATGAGAACGGCGAACGTCCCGGGCCCGGCCCGCCGGACTCCGCCGGACTCACTTTACACGACTCCACTGCATACGTGCACGCCGCCTCACACCCACGCTTTTTGAACTGCGATCATCGCCACACTCATCCGTGAAATTGATTCTCCAGAAAAGAAAGACGAAAAGATAAATAAAAAGGAAATAGGAAAACACAAGCTAAGATTTGGCGTGAAATTGTTTTTCAGCGCCCACCCGCCGCCGACGCGGCTACGGCGGGCGGGCCCGGCTCGGGAATTTCCCAATTACAGGGTGTGAACGTATTTGATTATACAACGTATCGCTCAACCCTCAGCTATTAATGGTCATTTTCATGAACTACTCAAATCAATTTAAAACAATAAACAAGTTTAACACATGCAAGTAAGCAATCGGTCATGTAGGTACTTCGATAAATAGCTCCACATCATCATCTTTATTTAAGAGCTCCTTATGCCAGGAGCCATCATGGGCCAGCATTATATAGCTCCAAAACATTAAATTTGAGTGGTTGGATTGGAACAATAGCCATTTGATTTTATCGAACATACTAAGACTAATATCGTATCTAAAAGGTTTACCTATCGGGCTGGAGATCAGCCGAATTGGGATAAGTTAAAACACTGTGACATCTCATCCACTACGTGATCCATTTGCCGAAGTAAGAAGCAATCTCATTCAATACCCGGGCGTCCCGCGCCCTGCGCAGGGTTGCTAACAATGCCATACTTTGTGCGCCCAGTATCACGGAACGGAACGCAATAAAACTTTACATTACTCTTTAACTACTTCCCCATAGTTATCAGCGTGTGATAGGAAATGGGGCATAAATATAGAATTGCTCGTTGTTTCATTTTATAGTCACCGTATAACAATACCGCTGGTGTTTTATTATAGAAACCGATGAATTGGATTTTAAATGAAATATAGAAGCTACCGCTCAGCAACCAAATAAATGTCTCCGTGGCATTATTATAATTTTAATTAAGTAAGCAATGAGACATTATTTAATAAACGAATGGAAAACAGCACGTTAATTAAAATCCTGGGAATGTATTGCTTTTATTTGAACTTCCGGGCATATTACATTATTAAAATTAAAAATGCACCGTCGTTGACAACCCTAGTACTTATAGAACGGAGTATCGCTTTCCCCGATTGTATTAGATTCAGCTGCCCTTTTCATCTACATGTCGTTCTCTTCTTACCGTCGCTAGTCGCGCGGCGCGGCGCGACACGTGGATACGCCGTCCGATTATTTTCTCATCGCTCACTGTCACGACAACCCCGCAATAATCATCCTGTATAACACTCACCCAATTATTTACGCGAACAAATGAGATACGCCAACAAGTTGTCGAATATTAATAAATCGATTATTAAAACGAGAAACGCTTCATTATAAACATAAGCAACTAATGTTTAAAAACACTTTTGCGATGGAAAGCTTCGTTTCGTTTTCAAATCTTATTATTTATTTACAATGCCTTTTGGAGAGAATCTATGAATATGATTATCCACACCATTCCAATGGCTATCATCCGATAAACCTACTATGTAGGTAAGAAAGGTATCAAATCTTTTTCGTCCGTAGTGAAATTGAATATTTATCCGGGTAGTATCTCTATTCGGGAACAATTTTTATGTAGGGGGAATACAATCTCAAGATATTTGGGAGGGCCACTCCACGAGGATATTGGCAAATACCTTGCCTACATTACCTTTATTGCTCCGCGACATCGCGTGCCAGGTTTGATTCTATCTGCGATTACTAGAGAATTATTCAATGTACATAATATAGGCAAATGATTCGTTGGGAACTTTCTATATTTGCGGCCCAGCTACCTGCCAATGTCTTCAACGTAGATGTTACCGTTCGTGCCCATTAATCAACATAATGTTATGAGATTTACATTTAAAATGTTTATTATAAATTATGCTAATTAAATTATGCAATTTGGAATGGTGGACAGACATTAGGGTCACGCGGTGTAATCCTAAACTGAATGGTGTAAATGGCCCCATGTCATTATCTGCTAAAAGCTATTTAGAATACTTTAACGGCTTGGCTGTATTTTTAGTAGGATTGAGATCCTTAGCAGATAATTGGTCGGTCCATAAAGCAGGCTCACGGGAAACCGCAGCCGCCTACGGCGTGCCGCGGCGCGCCCAGTAACCAGTCCGGGCCTGGCCATAAACACACTCAGGATAATTAGCAATTATCATTAATTTGACATGTACCGCAAACTAAAGTGATATGTGTACTATAATCACGTCTATAAAATTTATTAGAGATTAGTTCTTGAAACGGCTATTTATGTACAACTTATAACTCTCTAACTGGTTGCTTTAGTAACATTGGCATTTGTAAGCTGCATAAATACGAAATGAATACCTATACATCGCTAGGATAATATGTAAGGATAAGAGACGGAGTAATAATATTCCTACCTGCTCATGTAGTACGTAATTTTGTTAGGTAAGTAATGAAATGTAATATAAACGTGAAATAATACACAGGAACCCAATTCTCGAACATATTATGTAGTAATACAATAATACATGAATCGTCGTGGCTCATGCATTCCCTCTTGTCTGTTCGAGCGTAATGCACTGATAATTTGATGGAGTTGAATTATGTTACGTGCAAAATAGAGGTATAAAGTCATTTGATTAATTCATAAATGCTATAGCGAATAGATACTTAAACTTAATAGGTATATTAAGCAGGATATGCCCAATATATTTCAATAACTGGAGCTAAATGTTTTACAAATCAGTCATTTCTGAAAGGGCAAGTTAAGGCTAAGCGCGCACTGCGGATTTTTGCCGTGCGTTTATTTTCCGCAAAATCTATGAAGTGTGGAACCTCCTTTAAGTACGCGCACTGCGGAAAATAATCCGTATGCGGATTAAAATCTGTGGTTTGCCGCAGATTGGGTGCGGTGCAGCGCCGCACGAGTTTTCTGCATCCTATGGACTAGTATGGACCATCGTGAAACCCCGCGCACTGCGGAATAAAATCCGTGCGGACGCCGGCGACCGTCTGCCATCCAGTGACGCAGTTGTTCTCGCGACACGGTGCTGCTTTCGACGTGCGTTCTTTACTTGAGTTGGAACTAGAATGGCAAAACGTGCGGATATATCACCGCTATGCGAGTATTGGACAATCACGTTTTTTTTTCCTTTGCTATTTTTAAAACGCAACGCGCGCGACTCGCCGCACCGCAGTGCGCGCTAAGCCTAAATGAAGTTGTCGTGGGCACCGGAGATTCATAACTGATAAGGACGCCCATGTAGCGGCAGCATTCCAAGGAATGCAGACTAAAGTTTTTAAATACGTGTCAAGTGGTTTTGAAGTACTGATATAGTCAGAACTAATACTCCGACGGTGGCAAACAAATATATGTATAATTTTAATTTCTTAACTTTTTATTTAATTTTAACCTTGACATGGAAATTGGCTTTATGAATAAATTGAATATGAATATGATATATGAACTTTTGTAAACAGAATTTTAGGGAGGTATAAACTTGTCCTGTAATCATCAAGGAACCCTAAGAGCCTTATCACACTTGCGATTTGCGAGCGTGTTTTCTATACAATTATCAGTCGCGGCGAACACGCTGCGTGATCGCCTTCATACAAAATACGCTTGGAAATCGCAAGTGTGATAAGGCTCTTATAGTTTCGCCATATCCGTCCGTTCGTCAGTTTGCGGCTTAGCTCAGTGAGCCTTTACTAGAAAGCTGTCTTTAATTCTGCATGGGTATATAAATCAATCACGCCGACAAAATGGCAGTTTTTTTTTTGGACACACCTCCTTAATTACTCATAAAACGGGGATGTCATGATTTCTCGGTAAACGTATGATGGTGTATCGTTGAGTAGCTTGTTCAAAAATAAGATATAAAATTAGGATGCGTTTGCGTGATATTGGGCCGTAAAGCCGTAATTCTTAATGGAGTCATGTGGTCCCTCTGCCGGCTAAATGGTTACTTCTGAGCATATGAAAAAATCATGGCAAACATATAATGAATAGAACAGGAAAACTATCACAGATATAGGCATAATGACTTAACGAGTAATAGTCGAGCAACTTAAAAATGTACTTGACAAGGCCAACTTTTGTACAAATGCGGGCGTCGTACGGCAACGTTTAGTTGGCGCGCGCGTGTTGATGTAACAAAGACAAACCAGCAACTACGGAACACTACTTTTTTTTCTTATTCAAAACACTAAACTACTCGAGTACCTATTCAATTCTGCGTTATTTATAAATAGCAAATATTTTTATGCAAATTAAGTGGACGTTTCTAATGAAATGGAAAGTTTCTTCGCTCAAGTTCATTATTACACTAAAGCCGTTATTTCTTTTAATTACCTAAGCTTTTGCGTTTTCTCAGAAGGTAATAACCGTAATTATGAGATTTTTACTCAGCTGCTGACTTAATTGATAAGGTTCCTGTTTCACGATGAAAGATAATTTAAAGCAATAAAATTCATAAGTCATCATATACTTCCCCCTCCCCTGTCCCTCGTCTATTATCAGAATAAGCACGAGAATTAAGAACAAGAATTTGTAACGAATAATCAATTAATTACTGCATGTATTTTAACCACCACCCCCTTTCTTCCTGTGGGTGTCGTAAGAGTCGACTAAGGGAACAGGATTGAAGTGTGCTGTGGGCGATGGGCTAGCAACCTGTCACTGCTATATAACATGTGGTCGATCTTTTATACCCACATTTATGCTAAAAGTGGTATCTACTGGAACACAAGTTTCATGTGCTCTGCCTATCCGTTTTAGGGATAAAGGCGTGAATGTATGTATGTATTTTAACCATTCACTTCCACAATTTAAAACATATAATAGTTTAACAAAAGAAGTTCATCATCTTAAATATGCGAGCATTAGTCCAACCGACTTGCTTGCGAGACGCAACACGCGAGCAAAAATAGACCCTATGTTAATACAATAAGAGCCTAATCACATATGCAAGTTGGCAGCGCTGTTTGTATGTTTACATGCAGCTGCTGTAATTACAAATGAATCACTCATTTCCAAAACGTTCTAGGTCCGCATCGGTTCTTTAAAATATTGAGTCGTTTTTGAAATGTAGGTTTCAAAATAGTGCACCGACTGGATACGATCGCGTAATGAAATCGCAGCCGGCCCCCGCTAATGACTAACGTGTAATGAATCACTAAATTAAACGATCTATAAATACACCCTGACACTACACCAATTAAATGTTGCGGTTAAAATATACATATAATGTGATTGCTTCGTTAATTTTAGAAAGGCTCAATTATTGACGGCCTATCTGGTCTGGGTAATGCGCAATGTGTAAAGTGATATGTATACTCAAGACCGAAAAAACGGGTAAAACTGTCCATCGCTATAACAATAAACGTCGTGTATAAATTATTACGCAAAGAAGTTCGTATACAACGTGTTAATAAAATAACGCAAAACCTGAAAACAGTTTGTTCAGAATCGAGAGTAGAATGCGAAAAAAATAAAAAAAAATTTTTTTGACGCGATTTATTTTTTACATTTGTATGGAGCAGGTCGCCCCAGTCGGCCAACACTCCATACAATTGTAAAAAATAAATCTTGTCAAAATTTTTTTTTATTATTTTTTTCGCATTCTATGCTCGATTCTGAACAAACTGTTTTCAGGTTTTGCGTTATTTTATTAACACGTTGTATAATGGTTATAATATTAAGAGGGGGCGTATCGCCAGGGAAAAATCAGAAATCACCCGCGCGCCCCGTACCTGCCGCGCTGATGCGTCTATTGCTGCCCCGCTCCTTCTCGCATAGTATATGCCCCGACAGTCAGATGAAACATGATGAATACCTATAGATAATTATAATAAGTGGAAAGAAAGACAAAATCGTAAGTACTTATATTTGAAGATATAATTTTCGCTAGTAGGTAAGTCAGTTTCGAGAGCTATAACTGAAATATGACCTTCCGTTTTTTTACTAAATCAAGTAAGGGTTGTAATTTAGCATAATAATGTCTCGTAAAAGGCTAAAGCAAAAAAAAAAACAGCTATAATCGAATTTAAACTTTTGTGAGATATCTAAAATACTACTAATAAATCCACGGTTAAAAAATTAACGTAAATGTCACGGCAGGCGACATGTTTCGAACTCTTCGGAAGTTCTTCTTCAAAACAAACATCGAAAACACTAATCCTGAAGAAGAACTCCCGAAGAGTTCGAAACATGTCGCCTGTCGCGTCATTTAATACGTGAATTTATTAGTAGCATTAAAAAAAACTGTAATTTATTATGAAAACTTCGATCATGTTTATGAAAGCTAGATTTTCAGGCCACTGTGTGGCGGCCAAATTTTTCCAATTCTGACCCCGTGTCATGGTCGGCCTTATCACGCGATAAGTGACAGGATAGAGCGTCCGTCACTGGCTGACACCGTTTGATAGAACGAGACGATGCCCCTATCTTGTCACTTATCGAGTGATAAGGCCGACCATGATACGGGGTCTGATCTCGGATTCGTACTTGGAGACAATGGAGACGCTTTGGCCCTTTAGTTATCAATTTTGAACATACTCGTATTAAAGAAAAATGGCAAAATTGTGTTCACTTTTTTTAATATAAAAATGTCTAACTTCGCAGGCAATAATTCGGGTGCAGACTCGAAAATTATTATTACTCCAAAAGAAAGAAGGCAAAAAAATATGCATAGTGATGAAAATCCCATTCAGATATCTCAAAGAATTACGAAGCTACAACCGTTTTAATATTGCTTGTTAGAGAGAGAAAACGCAAACGGTGTGTGACGTCACATTACAGGATGCTGCCGGCAGGCCGCGTCGACGGCGTCGCCGACCACGATGCCCGCGGCACGTTGCCGTCTTCTGTGACGTCACATTCTTCCAGCGTCATCGTTTCATATGAAGTTGCGTTTTGCGAAAAAGGGACAGAACACATCCCTTCTTAAAACTTTGGACACTTATAACTTCGTGATTATTTAACCTTTTGCGTTGATTTTTCCTCCATTTGACTATTTTTTTTATCCTTCTTCGAGAAAATATCACATTATTTTATTTAGTGTCTACGCCCCTATTGTTGGAATCTAAAAGCGTCACCCGTGATGACTTTAAAGAAAAAAAATGTCAATAATTACACGGTTCACCCACGTATTAAACGTCACTACGGGTGACATGTTTCGAACTCTTCGGGAGTTCTTATTCAGGATTGAGTGTTTTCGCGGCGGTGTCGCTTGAATCACGACAAGATTCAAGCGACCCCGCCGCGAAAACAATCACTTTATAGAGTACAAATTACTTTTCACTTCTCATGCTCTAAAAGTTCGTCTTTATGTCGTGCGTAGGCGACATAAAGTCGCTTTTTATGCTCTAGAGCATAAAGTAAAATCTTCGTCGAAGACCAAGGCAATCGCTGCAACAGCCACACAAACATCTTTAACTTCATACAACAACCTCTTTATTTTATTTCGTTTCGTTCGTATTCTAAGACCAAGGCAAAGATATCAACAGCCAAAGTACACAATAAAACTTCATGAAATAAACTTATAATTTGTATTTCGTCTCATTTATTATTTTTTATATTTGTTTATTTTTCAATTTAGTAGATCAGTATAGTATTTAAGCCATAACAACAACTTATCATAGTTATAAAAAGAAAATGTTTTTATAACTGAGCAGTATGTAACGACCTTAAGTCAGGTGTCACGTCCCTACAGAAAAAAAAAGAAAAAAAAGTTAATTGGCGGGAACCATAATTATTTTTTCATTGTAATATTTGTGTTACAACTTGAAATTGTTTTTTGATTAACGATAAATAATGTCGTCAAGCGAAGAGGAAATAACACTCACTCCTAACACTTTAATGGAGCGGCACGCGGAAAACGTCGTTGAACAGATATTGCCGTCGAAATCTAAGCGAATTTATCTTACCGCTTATGA
Source organism: Epinotia ramella (assembly GCA_947578815.1). Lineage (NCBI taxonomy): Eukaryota > Metazoa > Arthropoda > Insecta > Lepidoptera > Tortricidae > Epinotia > Epinotia ramella. The sequence goes on along the minus strand of OX388204.1, from coordinate 25,169,248 downwards.
AAATTTCATGCGTTGGAGGGCGGAAAAACAAGTGAATAGTTTCTCAGAGAGCGTTTTCTTAACGTATTTCAACGAATTATCTAAGAAGTTTAAGCCGTCTACACTATGGAGTGTGTATTCTATGCTGAAGACTACGCTGCAGATGAAAAACGACGTGCATATAAAAACCTACGTGAAGCTCACATGTTACCTGAAAAGGCTTTCCACTGGGCACAAAAGTGTAAAATCCAGGGTTTTCAATGCGAATCAAATCGAAACATTCTTAAAGACCGCTCCGGATGTAAGATATTTGGCTGCAAAAGTACGTAAAACTCTACATTGTTAAACAGCAATTTAATATTGTACAATAATTCATTACCTAGTACTTATATTAGTGTGCAACGTTGTAATAATGATTACTATTTTAATTGTAGGTGGCGCTCATATATGGAATCAGTGGTGCATGTCGAGGTATAGAACTTATCAACATTACTGTGGATGACGTGAAAACGGACACTCAGTTGCAGGCTATAAACTTACCTGACACAAAAACAAATAAAGAAAGAACATTCGTCGTCAAAGGCGAATACTTAAATATAGTTAGAAAGTATCAAGCCCTACGTCCAGAAAATGTGGCAACGAAACGGTTTTTCCTTAATTATCAAAACGGGAAATGTACACGGCAACCCATAGGACGCAATAAATTCGCTGCAATGCCAAAGGAGATAGCAGCCTTTCTCAAATTAGATAACCCTGAAAAGTACACAGGCCATTGCTTTCGACGAACTTCAGCTACGCTGTTAGCCGATTCTGGAGCAAATCTCACAACATTAAAGCGACATGGCGGCTGGAAGTCTGACCAAGTGGCAGAGGGCTATATTGAGGAATCCATAGAACAAAAAGCTAAAATTACCGACTTGATTACCGAAGGAATCGACATAGTCCCAAATGAACCAGGCCCATCTAGTGCTAACTTACCATTGGAACAGAGCTTAAATGGTAATCCCGTTCCTTCAAAAGAACCTGAAGTTGACAATATGCCAAATATCGCATCACAAATACAATCTAATACAACATTAAATATGCCAGGAAAAACGATTACTTTAAATATTTCTCATTGCTCTAATGTAACTTTCAATTTTAATTAAATTAGCATTTACTGTATTTACATGTTGCTGTTTCATTTCCTCGCAATCGAAGTGAAAAGTAGAGTGTACAACTCGTCCATAAAACCCATTTTACACTCGACTTTATATCTATCCTCGCTCGCAAGCTCGCTCGGATGGATAAACGTCTCGAGTAAAATGGTGCGTTTTATGCACTTGTTGTACAATCTACTATTAATTACCCAAGGAATACCACTACCTACATTTTGTTGCTTAAAAAACCACCGGAGCTATAACTGAAATATGGCCTTCCGTTTTTTTACTAAATCGCGTAAGGGTTGTGAGCTAGCATAATAATGGCTAGTAAAAGCCTAAAGCAAAAAAAAGCTATAATCGAATTTAAACTTTTGTGAGACATGTCTAAAATACTACTAATAAATCCACGGTTAAATTCACGCATTAAATGTCACAACAGGCGACATGTTTCGAACTTTTCGGGAGTTCTTCTTCAAAACAAACATCGAAAACACTCATCCTGAAGAAGAACTCCCGAAGTGTTCAAAACATGTCGCCTGTCGTGTCGTTTAATACGTGAATTTAACCGTGAATTTATTAGTAGCATTAAAAAAAAACTATAATATATTATGAAAACTTCGATCATGTCTATGAAAGTCAGATTTTCAGGCCACTACTGTGTGGCGGCCAAATTTTTCAATTCTGATCTCGGATTCGTACTTGGAGACAATGGAGACGCTTTGGCCCTTTAGTTATCAATTTTGAACATATTAAAGAAAAAGTGCATAATTATGTTCACTTGTTAATATCAAAATGTCCAAGTTCGCAGGCAATAATTGTTGGAATCTGCACTCTCGATAACCCTAAAAGCGACACCCGTGATGACTTTAAAGAAAAACAATGTCAATAATGTCACTACGGGCGACATGTTCCGAACTCTTCGGAAGTTCTTCTTCAGGATGAGTATTTTCGCGGCGGTGTTGCTTGAATCACGACAAGATTCAAGCGACACCGCCGCGAAAACACATCCTTAAGAAGAATTCCCGAAGAGTTCGAAACATGTCGCCCGTAGTGACATTTAATACGTGAGTTGAACCGTGTAATTATTAGTACTGTTTCAACACGTCTCACGAAAGTTTAAATTCGAAAAGCAATAAATAAAATAAATAAATATTAGGGGACAATCTTACACAAATCGACCTAGTCCCAAACTAAGCAAAGCTTGTACTATGGGTACTAGACGACGATAAACATACTTATATAGATAAATAAATACTCAAATACATAGAAAACATCCATGACTCAGGAACAAATATTCGTGCTCATCACACAAATAAATGCCCTTACCGGGATTCGAACCCAGGACCTCTTGCTTCGTAGGCAGGGTCACTACCAACTAGGCTAAAGCGGTCGTCAAGTCCGCCATCTTGGAATTCAAAATGGACATCATTTCTAGAATCTTCACCCTCGAGAAGCCTGCCAATGTATGTTGTTCTTTAAAAAAACGCGCATATTAATTTACAACGAATGTTTCAAAAATTTTAAATAATGCGACCACTTTTTGAAATATTTCTGACTATGAATTCGTATTTAGACCTCTCTGACATCGATTTTGAACATAACCGGATTTATTCTCAACTAGCGATCCGCTCCGGCTTCGCACGGATACTATATTATACATATAAACCTTCTTCTTGAATCACTCTATCCATTCAAAAAAACCGCATCAAAATCCGTTGCGTAGTTTTAAAGATCTAAGCATACATAGGGACAGACAGCGGGAAGCGACTTTGTTTTATACTATGTAGTGATAGTGATAGTGATAATCTTTCATAAAGTAAATACACGATCGACAGAAAAATGTTCGTCTAGTTTTGCATGTACTGCACAAATTATTCTAAGAAGCCGGTCACCCGCCGATCGCTGCGTAATCTTATAGTTGTATTTTGAACTTTAAGATCTATATGTTAAGGTCGACTTTTAAATATATTATTTCAAAATGTAGCAAAATATCTACTGGAATGTAATGATACGTTCATTCACTGGACGAATATACTGGGTCACAATATTATTGAAATAATTATGTTCATCGTGCTGTCGTGAGAGCACAGAACGTAGTCCTCTCGTCGCAGCGGAGCGATTACGACTGACTCCGCCCGCGAACGGCAACAAAAGATATACAGAACCGCACGAAACACGCGACGGGAGAAAGGGTATCGCGCTAAATAAAAAAGGCCTATACGCCAAATACGTTTCACCTCAATAAGTCTGAAAAGGGACTACATAAAAATACCCCGCTAGTACTTTCATTAGGTAATGTGAAAAGCTATTATACACTCAACTTTTACTTAATTTATATGCACGGGAACCTCACACTATTGAAATTGAGTAAAAATAAGACATGTTTTGGCGGTTCTTTTCTATCGAGGCAATTTTGGTTTTGTATGGTTTTGTTCAGACGATTCAATTGCAAATATGATGTAGTTTTGGTATGTTCTTTTTCCTGGCATTCGCTTTAGTTTGTCATAGGTAAATATTCAATCTAAGAACACCGATTTCGCGGAGCGCCCCCTCTTAAGGAAGGAGCTTAACGGTGTTGTCGTGGGCGACGGGGATACAATATGACTGGCAACAACACGGTCATCGCACATGGCAGGGGCGCTACCACGAACTTCGAAAGTCGAAGTTCGTAATACATGCATCCCTGTCACTCGATTAAGGGAGTGCGATAGAGATGGAAATACCCGAACTTCGACTTTCGAAGTTCGTGGTAGCGCCGCAGGTTTCGAATAGAGGCGCGGCTGTTTTGTTATTGCCAACGCTACGTCAGATTACGCGATAATGCTGCTTAATTAACGCTTAGATTCAACGCTGATTAAACGTTCACTTAAACTGCAATAACTTTAGCCTGACGCAGTAAATAAGCATTCGTGATCGTCCTCGACTAGCTATTTTAATGAGATTTAATAGCGGTGCGTCTCGAAGAGCTCAGCTCGTCCCACGAGCAACATTGTCGGCTCTTAAGACCTTAATTGGTTTCCAGCATGTTTAATCCGCTTAATGGTTGTTTTTATCAGACGAGACACAATAACGACTCCGGTTTCGACAGCTATGCTGATTGATGTAGGATTTTATAAGCTTTTATTGTCAATCGACTATGGACACGAATTGACATGTATAGTCTAAAGAGATATCCGGTCTTAATGTACTTGCATCCTGAGTACAAGTTATATCTTCATTGTTGTCAAGGTGCATTGCTGTTGGCATTAATTTAAAGAGAATAAATTGCGGTATGGATGGCGGGTGAGCGGAAGGCGTATAAATTCGATGAGCGAGTGGCGGGCTGACACCTGTGATTGCATTTACAATGCTAATTCACGGCGCAGCATCACCCAGCCGCCGTGCCTCTCGTTTTCGCACCCACCCAATGTCACGCATCCAAACACCTCTAATACCCTATCAAAATTTTCCACTTTTGCTGATTAATACAAAAATTTAAATAAAAATATCGTTTTACACTTAAGCAACAACATAGTTTTAAAACGAATGCATGAATATGAAATAAACAAAGTTAACCAATCTCGAAGAAGCATCTAGTGTAGGCAGGCGACGGACCCCGACTCCGGATGTTGACATCAGCCGCGGTAATGATCGATGACAAATTTAAATTCATTATTAAAAAGATAAACCGCGAGGGATCGGTCGTTATACAGCTAGATAGATACGTCGAGATAAGCTCGGATAAGCGGCCGCGATCCATTATCGAGCAGTTAATTGATAATTACTTTCTTCCATTACGCCGAACGAAAAACGCGGTGATTAACTCTGAATCGCTTTAACGAGCACAATGGGTCGGCGTTCAATTAAAAACCCTTGTCGAATGTCGACGGCTTCGCAGAAAAGCGGAATCGCCGCTGACTCAATCTCGTATACATGGAATAAGGAATTACTCGCGTGCGGAAAGTTTTTAATTAAATATTCACCCGTTTTGTAATTAAGACGCGATTCAACAGAGCACAATAGAGTTTCGTGAGGCACTTTCGAAAGAAATCGGAGACAGCTTCAACGTTTTCAATAACCTTTACGACAATGGGGATCGGGCGAGCGATACGCACTAATTTTTTTTTAATGCGCTCGAATACAATATTGATCCTTCAACCAAGCTGGAAGTAAAACCGCTGTAGAAGTTAACTATCTATATTTCTAAGAAGCTTATTTTAAATTGTCAGTACTCAGTAAGATGCATTACTGGCAATACGTGTAAAACAGTTATATATAAAAGAGCATAATATTCGGTAACGATATTACTAGCAACCAGCATCGATGCAATATTCAAAGTAAAAACCGAATTGAGGTCTGTGCATTATACCAATTTAATGACAGACAATTATTTGCTTGTTAAAATGGAAATGACCGTTCAGTCGATGACGACTTTTCTTGGGCCACGTCTTCTCACCAGAGACCAGATTCTTTAGTCTAATAATTTCTAAATTAAAAGCGGTAAGATTGAAAATAATATAATCTAAAGCGATGCTTTACACGTTGGTAACAGTTAATTTATCGTCGGTGCACATTGGGCGCGCTGTGCAGCCACATATGCCGCATTTGAGCGTAATTTAAATGCATACACATTACTTGCCGTACTCACGGCCGCGAAATAACTAAATTTGTCGTAATAAAAATCTTTATTGCCAAAAAATGTTGGTACAAGGTCGGTACTCGATACGTGTTTGTTTTATGGTTCTCTATAATAATGGAGAGATGTTGTTACAATATGTGTTTTATATTATGTTGATTTTGTTATTTTTAACAATAATACCTACATTTGGCAGTATTATGTTATTGGGAATCACATCTCATCTCATATTTCACTAAATAATAAATAATAATAATAAATAAATATTAGGGGACAATCTTACACAAATCGACCTAGTCCCATAGTAAGCTCATTAAGGCTTGTGTTATGGGTACTAGACGACGATATATATAATAGATATAAATACTTAAATACATAGAAAACTTCCATGACTCAGAAACAAATATTCATGCTCATCACACAAATATTTGCCCTTACCGGGATTCGAACCCAGGTCCTTCAGCTTCGTAGGCAGCGTCACTACCCACTCGGCTAACCGGTCGTCGCAAAATATTTCAAATTTTGGTCGATTATGCCAAAATATGTTGAAACTCTCGCATGCCTACGGTGCAAATGATTGTTTTAGTATTACATAGTTACAGAAGAGAAATACGAACATTGGTAGCTTTTAATAGACCCATTAAATTTTTTGGACATTACATTTGGTACGCTTAAACTTGGGTTATGTTTAGTATCCATCTTACATCTCCATTCGATTGAGCCGTAGTCATATAAATTCCGAAGGAATATCATCGGTAGAATTCCAATAGCCGAGCGTCGGTGTCCAAAATCGTGATATATCGTCGCGTGATCGCCCCGTGTGCTGTGCGCGGCTGTTTATGAGATATTTCATAACGTGCATAATTCGCTCACCATTTATCACTTGACGCGATATTGACGCCGAAGAGCACTTCATTTTATAAGTCAATGCCTGCCATAATAGCATTTAGCGACTAAGAATTGAAGCGAAGTAAACTCAATGTATTAATGTATGTATATTCCGACTAGCTTCACCATTCACAGTGCAGTAGAATCAAGTACTGTATTTCCCACAGTGATGAAATGAAACATAAACGCCACGCGCAGTTTAGGGTTGCGTAGTTGCCCATCGGTCTTTGTTACATCGACACGCGCGCGCCGTGGAATCGGCCGAATTTGTACGAAAGTTGGATTTTCCAAGTACATTTTTAAGAACTATTACTCGGTAACCAGTTATGCCTACTTAGCCGTGATAATTTTCCTTTTAAATTCATTATATACTGTCACGGCCTACTGTTAGGTGTCAAAGCGGACCCCGGGCTCCTTTAGGGCACAACCGGGAATGACGCTAGGAGGATGATGATGAAATGTACTACTGTCTCGTTTTTTTTCACATCCCCAGTAGTACCCATTTAGCCGACACTCGGACAGGGTGCCGAGAACTTGACTCGAACAAAAATTAGGGCTTTAAAGCCCAAATAGCCCAATGAGGATGTCGTACTAATGCAAACGGATCAGAGTTAAGGCGCCGTAGGTTCATGGTCTTCTCTCCCTCTCACTGAGCATAAGCGTGAGTGAGATGGAAGTGCGTGCTCGGAGGCGCGGATATCATGTTTTTTAATTTTAATTTTTTGGCTGTTTAAATAAACAAAAATGTGAACACTGATTTCCCTCAAACATGATATTGCCGATTTTTAGAAACAATTTTCATATTTATAGCTTTTGTGCATAATTTGTTACGAATATTTTAAGTGTATTTTTGGGTGTTTTAGACTGTTCGTGATTTTTTTCTATCGAGCGAAATTTGCTTAATCATGTTTCGAAGCACTGATTTCCCTGCAGAAAAGCCTCAAGATTACTATTCGTATTTTTTTGAAACCATATTATTATAAACAGACGCATTATATTGTTTCAAAAACTCTGTTCGCTTAACTTCGCTGAACCTACGGCGCCTTAAAAAATGTACCCTATTAGTGTACAAAAAAATGTATTTTTTAAAGATTCTATTCCCATGCCTAATTAGTAATTACAGATTTCTAGTAGTAAGGCTCATGAGCTAAGCCGCAAACGGACGGCCGGACAGACGGATATGGCGAAACTATAAGGGTTCCTTGTTGACTACGGAACCCTCAAAACATAAACATTTGCATTTAATACCACAACGTGCACAAATGACCATGTCGACATCGAATACATTTTTTAGCCACATGCTAATGGTTGGTACCAAAACGACGCAGCGCTAATTGATACATTTTTGCTTTAAGTGGGAATTGTTATTGGCTTTTGACAGATACGTGAAAATTTGTTTGAAGTGGCGTCGAAATAGTGTATACATATACTATTAACAATCATTATGCAGCATTCATGGTGAACATACCTACCTGGGGTTTCGTGTCGTGACAATATTCGAGACGGCACACTTCGTGGTGTAAGTCGTAATTAAATACCATTTGCTTAGTTATTTATTCAAATATACCTAAGAACTTAGTGTTAAAAAACCCTAAACTGTTTAATTTTATTAAAATCTTACTTATGCTGCGATGTTGAAAGTGGCGGAGAGCCCCTACAAGCCGATTCCAACCGGCTTGACTAAAATTTCTTGCAATATATATTAGGTACCAATACTGCTATATAACAAACTTTTTTTTTTGCTTCGGGTTGTCCAGTGAAAATTCTCACGCGCCGCTACTGGTAGTTATGGATAAATAAATAAATATTTGCGGACAATCTTACACAAATCGACCTAGTCCCAAACTAAGCAGATCTTGTACTATGGGTACTAAAGACGACTATAAACATACAAATATAAAGAAAGAAATACTTACATACAAAGAAAACATCGATGACTCAGAAACAAATATTCATGCTCATGCTCATGACATAAATAAGCGCCCTTACCGGGATTCGAATCCAGGACCTGTTGCTTCGTAGGCAGGGTCACTACCAACTATAGGTTAAAGCGGTCGTTCATTACCATTTGATATATCTATAGGTGTACGAGAGTGAATAGGCACTATGTAGGTATGCATGTAACACCCTCGACCTCATCATCACTTACCATCAGACGAAATAGTGGTCAAATGCGTACAAAAACGTAACGTATACGTAATAAAAAAAAAAAAAAATTGGTATTATGGGGGCCTCTAAGATGTCCATTCCAAATAGGCATCTTTAGAATAAGCTGTCTAGAAGAGTAAATAGATATCTGCGCTTTTAATGGGAATATATGATTTATTATTTCCTTCAGAGTGAAGTTAATTTAATAACTGTCCTCTCTCACGCATTCACACAAATGACGCCATAGCTACTCCCGGACTATTGTTGTCCTACATTAATGACACAACTCATGGTCTTAAGTAGGTTATCGTAATCACACCAGCACATGGCGATTGCTTTAGTGCTGTGTACATCCCTAAAGCTATAATACTCCAGGCAAAATACGGTTTTGAAAAACATTAATTTATAATAGCGATTTTTTTGTTGTTTTCATTTGAAAATGTTATTCTAAGATGATTTAGTCAAGAATCCGACAAACTTTCCACCCGGAAGTAATTATGTAGATTTAAATGAAGCATGCATTATCTTTTTTTGTACGATTTATCTTGAATATTATAGAGCAAATGTAAATGAACCAAAACAAAGACAAAAACATTTATTAATATTTTTACTGACTTTTTAGAAGCCAGTTAACTTATAATTTTTTCGATGTCTGAAATTTTGTCGGATTTTGTCGCTGGGTAACTATTTAATTGATAATATATCCGTGATACAAAAAAAATAAGCTATTATAAATTATTTCCAAAATTGACATTTTTTCCATACAAGTTGTCAGTTCATTGCCTGGACTATAAGCTAGAGAGCACACGGGGCGCCGAAGCCGGCCGCCGCCGCCCGCGCCGGTGCAGGCAGACTACCTACTAGCGCACTTGCTCCATAAACAGGCTTCCGTATTTTTCAATCAGAGACCTGTCAAAGCGTTCTGACACCCTCATCCCGTCGGCTCGCACTCGCCGAACACCGAAATTGGTTTTCTACATTCAATCCATACAAAGTTTAATGTTATTCGCTCGCGATATCACCGGGATGCTGCCGATGTTTACCGTCGCACCAAATCATATTGGATTTGCAAACTTTTGTTTGCGGACTTTATTTCATTTCGCTGTTAGCTCAGGCCGGGGAATGCAATTTTGGTTATAGTACTGTCAGCTGCGCTTATCTAAATTACTTTATAACCTATCCGAGCAAGTATTATAACTAGCTTTATTGGTGACTGCTGAGGCTCTAGTATAAGTTTTACCGAAACAAAACTTTACGATCGCGTTTGCGTTTTACCCTCAATTTGTATGGGATTTGACAGCTAAACGCGAACGCGGTCGTAACGTTTTGTTTCGGTAAAACTTATACTAGAGCCTCTGCTCTTTAGCTTGTAGCTATTTAAGAAAATCGACCTAGTTACCTTATAAAAGAAGAGCTATTATTAGTTGCTTGTTTAGTATCGTAGTGCAAGTTACAAATTAACTGTGCCGGATATCTGAGCTCAGCAACAGAGAAGGCTGGAGCCGCAGGCGTTTATAAATTGAAGGGCTGGTACCTGCGGCTTAATACACCGCCGTTTCCGGTTCATTTCCGCGCGGCGCGCCCGGCGCCGGATATTGCTTTTAAGGTTGTGCTGCACGCCACCGCCTGCTATACGCGCATCGTCCGCCAGCCGCACGCCACTTCTGGAGCTCTGATGACACGCACCAAACCCAATTTACAGCCCTATGTGTGCATATCTAAGGTACATTTTGTTTCGCGCTGATTTGATGCGCCAGCACAACAATTCGATTAATAAACGTCATAAGCAACACTAATTGAAGTTTTGCCTAGGTACATTTTTTTACAATACTTACACCAATACCAGCTATAAAAATAATTCGAGTATCTTATACTCGCAGCATTTGCCTCTTACAGACATATCTTGATAGGGCGATGCTCTATCACGTTGTACCTAATTGTAACCAAGAGACCACTTTTTTTCTGTCAGCTCGTTTAACTTCTACTAGTGATTTATAAAAAGCTATGAAGAATAAAATAGAATAAAACAGGTTACCTAAACAGAAAACTTGCATCAGCGGCTTCGCAACAAATAAAATAAGAGAAACACGATCCCTTGGTGCCGCTCCGGAAATTAAATTTTCCCTTAAGCTTAAAGTTTAATTAACTAACATCACGCGAGTGCATAGTGACCGGTGTTGGGGCTGAACGGAGCCTGGGCTAACACCACTAACTCCGAATATCTCCGTTTCTATCGCACTTGCAATATTCGAGCGATAGAGATATCGATATTCAAACTTCGTCGGAGCTCCCCTAGCTATTCACTCTCGGCCGGCTCTATTCAACTGAAGACAGTCACCATAGCACGTTAGCGTGTTGCATTAGTAACCTTATTTAACCCGTGGAATACAATGTCATTCTTTCACTGGCATATATTAGCTAGTACTATTGACAACACAGCTAACTGACCATCGGTGCACCTTAAGTGCATTGTAATAAGGTTCTATATAAACACAGGATGGTCAGTTAACAGTGTTGTCGTTTGTACGTTATACCGCCTGTTACGCAATGCATTATTCAAAAATATATATAAAATACACACAGCAACGAGGCATCACCCACAGGACCAAGTAGGCAACTTATAATTATTATCTACTATTACATGTAGGTATATGTACCTAGTCAGTTGAAAATAATTTTACTAATAACGTGCTCAAAAGTCGGCGTAATCTTGATACCGTCCGGATGGTTTTAACTAAGTACACGAAGATGGGACCAAGGTTTTTCGATTTATCTATATTTATTTAAAACGACTTACATAAATAAAAGTAGATATCACGACCTTTGATCGCAGAACGACAGATCTAAGGTAGAGATTGAAAGTACTAAAATTTATCTACTTATGTCTATAATGTATATGTCTAATTATAAGCTAAACGTAAGCAATTTCTCAATCTATAACGTTAAAGTTCATAAACAACTTTTTTTTAAAAACCTATCGCAATATAACACTAATGCATTATGCGAGTTTTTTCAGCATATTAATGTACAGCATATGTTTGATTATTTGTAGCATAATACTAATGGATAAAAAACGCTGGGAAGTGACTGGTATAATATAATCCTTAAAAATTATCATAACTGCCATTCAAATATATATCTCAGTGTATTGGCTTAAGGTCCATGTCATGATAATCACTAGTTTAACGGTGTGTAAAACCGGCGAGCATGCGGTATCAATTAACGCCTACGTTATGCAACTTTAATGTAATTAAGGTTTTATATCGTATAATAACGAGTGGTTTCCCATACAGGACAGAAATAAGCGTTACGTGTCTGCCGTAGCCACATGAGGAACTCTTAAAAAAAACTTAAGCGTAATTAGCTCCGCCTTGTTTAGGGATAGGTATAGATATGTTCGTCGACACGTCACTGACTTTTCCTTCAATTCCTTAAAGGTACTTTACAATCTAACAAAAATCTAACGTAAACTGAAGACTGAATCACATTTTCTTCTATTAAACGTTTGAAATCGTCAACGGAACGAAAGTTAAACGGCGTTCGACGTTCGTGCAATCGGCCCCAAGATAAGCGGCTTTAAACTTCAGCCAGCAATTAAACCAGCAACGACGTAAAGCTTAATACACATTAATAATATTTTAATTGCGTTATAAATATAGCGGTTCTAATCTCAACGGACCCTTTTATAAAACGGTCTTATCAGTCCCATTCAGTTACCTTAAATCGCTTCCATTACTTTGAGTAGATTTCGATGTTTATGTCACACACAAGAACGATAATATCGCAATTTAATCCATTACACATCCCGTTTAATGGAGTGTGCTTAATTACTAGCTTTAACTTAAGCACTTACGTGGATACCAAGGACTTAATAATAATACATTTAAAGGTACATTTTTTTGCATAAATTCAAGGGTCATGGTAGGAACACTATTTACAAGTACACGGTTGTTCAGGTAATATTGTACTAACAGTGATATACAGGAACATTGGCAGGGTACCAAAAAGAAAGGTGGACACCAAATTACTGTTAATATAGGTACTTATCTACCTAGATTAGATAGACTAAGACCACACAGGACAGGACCGGATGCAAACCAGAATTCGTACCGCCCTGTCTCCACACATATAAATAATCTGTACTGACTTGATACCGCACCGACTCCTCGCCGCTAAATGCAGAAGTGTCCTTACGCGCAACAATCTTAGCTAGTCAAATAGTCAGCTCATCATATTTTCATCATATATTTATACTTGCTGACGAGTCGCTTTGCGCGCGACTGAGCGTCTCCTTTCTCACTCGCACCGTGCAAATTAGAAAGAGGAGGGTAAATCTTTCTCGACTCGCGTCGCGGCGCGGCGTCAGTTGTGCTAGCCCCGCTGTCGCCGGATTCGGTATATATTAGATAGCCGGGTGCTACATTTGGTTGACACTTGACAGGAGCGTCTATACAATACAGTCATTTAATTCGGACAGGTTACACCGCCATCGTAGTAGGAGTCCGCCGGACGGAGCAAAGTAAACTATACATATAATAAAGCTGAAGAGGGTCTTAGTCTGTACATGGAAGATGTTCGAAAAAAAGTTGGCTGGGGATACTTAGAATCGATAACAGAACACGTTCCAACTGTTTTTAGAATTTTTGTCAGTTTGTCTGTTTATCTGTTTATTTGATTACGCTCACGTGAAAACGGCTGAACGGATTTTGATGTAGACTTTACTAATCGGTCGAGAAAATCCCCGGCCATGTAATAGGCTATAAAAATTATAAAGATAAACAAAGGGGTTCAAAATATGAATACTAAAAATGACTTTGTTATTACCATTGAATATATGAGCTAAAGACTTGAAAATTGGCAATTTCTTATTGTTTGTTGTTTGTTTGCCTTGGCCCATTCAAACTTTTAGCAAGATATAGATAAAACGTGAAAAAACACGGGATTCAAAATTGTGCTAGGCGGCTAAAGACTATATAGTATAGAAAAATGTTTGATACCTCATCTGATGGTCACTGTTAGACATTAGAGACCTAATTATATTGGTACTTCTGTCGCTGACAACGTCGCTGTTGATATTGAAAAACCAGCAACCTTGATCTCTGCCTTCCTATATTTGCTACTAGCTGTTGCCCGCGACTTCGTCCGCGTAGAACTTGTAACTGTCTTACAAAAATGATTGCTATTAAGCTATTTTGGGCGGAACCTCAATTATCGCCGACCCTAACATAATCCTACCATCTCAAGGGATGATTTCCGAGATAAAAACTATCCTATATCCTTCCAAGGGTCTAAACTTATCTGTACGAAAAATTTCATGATGAGTTCATTAGTTTAATTTGCAAAATTTCAATTGAAAACTCCGTTTTTACAAATATAATATCTTAAGAATCATCAACAGACGTTTCTGCTTAAATTGTATATTTTTTCATAATGTAGTTATTAAAGAAAGCTACATGACTGGACATTTTTGCTTAAATCCGTCCAGTAGTTTTACTCACGTTAGTTCGGGCTACCTGTATAGTTTTGAAAGCAAACTTATCTAATGCTAAAAGACGGAGAACTTTCCATCTCCATCCGCCGTCCCCATTTAACGGTGTTAGAGAATAAATTATTTTGATTAAGCCCCTTTACCCCCTTATTTCACCCCTTTAGGGGGCAAATAGATCTTACATATTATAAAAGAAACCTGCTGTCCTGCTTTCATGTTTCTAGCCACACATTACTTATGTGAACTTTCAACCCCTATCTTAACCCCTTCAAGGGATGAATTAGGAAAAAAACATGTACATTAGGAGCTTGTGGCCGAAGTTTTAAACGTGTAACTCTAAAAACGACATGTTTTCCATACAATCCTTCAACTCTTTTTTAACCCCCTTAGGGGATGAATTTTTGTAACATCGCTTAATCATTTGCTTTGCTTTTTAGTAAGATACCTTCATACAAAGATTCAAGTCTATTTCCAAATGAACGATTTCCATACAACGGTTCGATCCCTATTTCACCCCTTTAAGGGTTGAATATCGAAAAATCCTTTCTTAGCACGCGTCCACGTACTGCAAAGAATATATGTTCCAAATTTCATGCTTATATCATTAGTGGTTTAGGCTGTGCGCTGTCCTGTCAATAGATTAGTAACGCAAGAGTAATATAATATATTGCGATTTCATCTATGTATTACATAGATGAAATCAGAGGTCATCTAAAGTTGTTTGATAGGTTGAGTTGAATACTTATCTCGAATTATCATATATAGTTCACCAACGTCAAGGGATGTGGATATAAAATTTGGACAAAATGGCATTCCGCGGAAATTTTGTATATACCTAGGTACCAAATTTGTTTATGTAGAAAACTCCCCTTGACTTTCAGAAATATTATTGGGAGGGGTATTTTAGGCCTTTCATTCCTACGAAAACCTCAGCCTTCGCTTCGCTTCTTCTTCGCTTGCCTCTCCGTTTACCTTCGGGATTTCTGCCCTCAAGTTTCGCTTGCAAGACACCGGATGATAATGAGTGTCCTTAGGGGTCATTGCTCGCATTGAGACCGCTCTCAGAAGGGTTGCTTTGAGCTTTTCATTCCAACGAAAAGCTCGGCCTTCGGACTTGCTTGCACCGCCGCCGCCGCTCACCTTCGGAACTTTGGCCTGGGATTTCGCTTGCAAGACACCTGAGGATGGTAAGTGTACGTGGGGGCTCGCCCTCAGGTTTCGCTTGCAAGACACCGCGAGATAATGGGGGTGCATTTAGAGCGCTTACTGAAGCAATGCTTCGAGTCTTTCATTCAAACGAAAAACACGGCTTTTGGCCTCACTTGCCTCACCACTCACCTATAGGACTTACCTTGCCTCGCCACTCACCTACGGGATGGTAAGCGTCCGTGAGGCCTCGCTTGCATCACAGCTCATCTTCGGTACTTTGGCCACAGGTATCGCTTGCAAAGACACCTAGGGATTGTAAGTGTCCGTGGGGGCTTCGGCCCTCGAGCTCGCCTTGGGAGCCATCTCTAAAAGTATGCTAGAGGCCTTTAATTCCTATGAAAAGCTCAGCCTCAGGTTTCGCTTGCATGACATCCCGAAGATAATGAGTGTCCGTAGGGGCTCGCAGACTTGCAACATACCTAAAAAACAGTATCTAATATTATGATGATAAATATAAACAAAACGTAAATTTGTATATATGCTAAATTGTTGCACTAAATATCAACTGGAAATCCTCTTCGGCACGCGAACATTCGTATTTAATTTTAAACTGGTTTAAGAACGAGCATATAAATTATATTTTTTATGGCATCTTTATTTTCGTTTGTTCAAATTAAATGTCTTCTGTCCACGGAACAAGGTAATGCTTTCTATTCTAACGTCTATTCTACAGATTTCATGACACAATAAAATTTGCTATTTTAATTCTCGTTTTTAAAATCCTACATACCTATAGATAGATGTTTACAAAACCGTTAAGTTTTACAGTTTTACAATAGTTAGGATATGGACACTAGTACTAGAACGTTTTAAAATAACACACAGACACGTCGAACTTATAACCCCCCTCTAATTGGGTTTGGGGGTTAAAAATAAAAACGTAAAATAAAATTTAAGTCTCATCTTAGAATTGAAATCCATGTTATATTTTCAGCTAGATCTACTACTCCAGCCCAGGGTCAAAAAGATAAAGACAGTGTGGTCGGATGCTTTACAATCATCATCATCATTATATCAGCCGAAAGAGATTATTAAAAAAAAAGAAAAACATAGGAACACGGCCAAAGCCTTTCTTAGATTTATTATAAAAAAAATAGTTAAATAGGTCAAGTTTTGGAGAAGATATCGGAGGACTACGAAACGTTGATTTTATGTACTTTTAATAGGTATTTTCGGTCCAAGCTGCAGTTGTCTCTGTCGCGCTCTGCGTCTGCGGGGGGAGGCTTGAGGTTGGCGCGACAGCAATACATTTTAAAAATGCCTATTTCTCAATTATCTCGCCCGTAGTGTTTCCTCTTAATAAATATAGAACCATTTTACGAAGTTTCAAGTCTCTATCTCAAAAAATTTCACCTTCCATACAAATTTTCAACCCATTTTGACCCCCTTAGGGTATGAATTTTCAAAAACGCTGAAATGACTTTTATTGATTTTTATAAAAAAACCTTTTTACGAAGTTTCGGGTCTCTATCTGACAAAATAAATTAATTCCCATACAATTTTTCAAGGTGGACTGATGCCCTGGTAAAGGTTGCTGGAGTCCGCTGGATGCGGGTGGCGCAGGACCGGTCACTTTGGCACTCTTTGGGGGAGGCCTATGTCCAGCAGTGGACGTCTTTCGGCTGATATGATGATGATGATGACAATTTTTCAAACCTTAATATCGTCCTCTGAAGAAATTATATCTAAAAAAACGCAACGCTATGTGCTATTCTGAGGTCTAAACTACAATATTAGAAAGTTTTATCAAAATTGGTTCAGTAGTTTTTGCAAAAATTTGCCACGAACAATATACAGGTTGTCATCGCCGCCACGCGGCGTCCACTTGACAACAAAAGATGGCGCTGTTAGGTATACATGACTTTATACAATCAGTTATTCTCACGGTCTGCGGGTCACCTTAACTCCATCAAACTTAGTCATCAAACTTTTTATACGTTCCATATGGTTTGACGGAGTTGACGCCGACAAAAATCTGGAGAATGACCTGCTACGGGTCGATTATAGCGTTTTGGTGGTGTTCTGCATCGCGGTTTTTAACATCCGTTGTATAAATACAGCCAATCTATCCTTCCAACTTTTGCTATTATGTCCCTCTGACCACATAATATCTACGAACTTTCATATTTATAATATCAGTGTGAAGTGTGATATACTGTGTCTAATGAGAATAGCATTCAAATAGAGATTAGTATTCAGGTCAATTTAGGTTAACCTAATCTATGATGAAAAATAATACTTAAGATAAAATAAGAAAAAAAGTAATGTAATTTAGTAATTTGTGAGAAATAAAAAGGCTTTTTATTTTATTTTATTTTATTAATCTATGATATCCATTTAAATTGAATGAAGAGTCATAATAGAATATATTTATAATTATTTACATTTTGTATCATTGTCCAACAAACCACAATTGACATTGACACTATAAGTACTTAGTATTTTCTATATGAAATCTCACTAACTTAAGATTTATTTTTTTGAGTTCAGTTCAGAATCAACAATGTTGAGTATGAAAACTTAAGCCGCTAAATCAAGGGTATTTTCATTTAGTTATAAGCGATTAAAGTACGCTTTCCCACCAAATAAACCCATACGATCCCTTTTAATACGATAATATGCCTCTATCTTTCGTCTGCAGTCACACACGACCCTCGTGTGCTAATTGAATTTAAGGAATAAAATCCAATCGCCCCGATTCTTTATTATTCAAGATCCAATTTGGATAAGGTCTGATCGGTCCGCGGGGCGCGGGCCAAGAGGGGCAGTCGAGAATGAAATTGGATTTGTCACTCAAAACATAAGGCGGCCTTAACTTTAATAAGAAAGTAGCTATGCATGCACTTTGTATCACTTTTTTGAGCAAAAGTAATATTTTGTTTAATATGTATCACAAACGATGAATAAGGTCTGATTCGACCAAACTGAAATTACAACTTCTTTACCGGATATTAAACGACACAATTGTATGAACGAATTAATCTTGGAATACTCTGGTACCTATTTGACAAAAGTCCAATCAGCTACTTTTTATGAAATCTGCTCTGTTTGTCTGTAAGGAATTATTACTTGTGACGTCACAATCAAACAAAGTCCTTGTTGTTAGTTTTTTACGAATTTAAAAATATATAAATAAAAGATTGATACTTTCCGAGTATTTTATATTTACCTGTTGTTAATGAAAAACCAATGTATGTTGTCAAATTCCCTATTGTCCACGATCTCCTTATTCATAGCACAGCAAGATGACGTCCTCTAGCATAAACGTTTATTTTAAAGTTGACTAACAATTTGTTAGCAGCCAGTACTTGAGAGTAGCCGCGCTAGTGGGCATCTAAAACTAACACAAAGTTAGGTTGAGAAACACGTTATTCAGGTGGAAAGCAATATCCTTTACTTTACCATAAACAAGTTTGATTCAGTGTACAGATTTGCTAGCTGAATATTCTTATCTAAGGTCTCCAAGGTGCAAGGTGCGCTACTTATGTGGCGTCGCTTGCCTAACCTGGCGAATGCTTCGACGTGATGCCATATCGGTGAAACGGTAAATGCTTCTGCTTAGATATCACACCTTTTGTCACACTTTCATAAAATGTGATATGGGTTTAATCCAGCTAGCAATGCACCAACGAGAAACTTCTTAATTAGCGAAACTTTCGAGGTGGATAGTATAACATTATTCTTACTAAATTAAATGTTGCCTTCATAATTTTGCTCACGACAAAGTATAGTCTATTTTTTTATTCCGTAGACTAAAATGACATTTCATGTATTGCTAGTTTTTTACGTCTTATAAATAGTGATGTGCTACAACCGGTACTAACCGAAAATAAACGATTGGGAGGTATATTTGTTGACGAAGCGTCTGTAACACAATGAATGGATAATCCGTGACGTACTAAAAGGGGACTCTAGGACAGGTATTAAAAAGGGTGATATAGTGTAGGTAAAAATGTCACCATTTTAATAATGCAACAAACGTAACAGAAAAATAACTAGTTAAATTCAACAAACGTAACAACAAAAGTCAACAAAAACGAGAGAACACGCACTGAAAACATCCGATGACTATTTACGGAGTAACTTAGTATTAATCTGTGATCACTATACCTACGAGTAAAATAACGAATGCCAAATACAATTATTTTGAATCTAAAATTAATTTAAGATTTTATCGGTTATTCACAAACCGATGTCAAAGATCAGCAGTGTTTGTATATAGCTGGGCACATTATTTCTACGTTTGACATTTTGTGGTTGTCATTTTAGTCTACGGAATAAAAAAATAGACTTTAGCAAGTATGTGAGGGCGACAGAAACGAATGCTTTATGTCGGATGTGAATGCAATCATACTACTATATAGCGCTGATGCAAATTTTCCTTGAGCCCTCTTTTCAAATGGCAACGATGAGGGGTTAACCTGTCGACAGTCAAACATGTTTGCTGCGCCGGAGCAGATCTCCCGATACCGGTAATGACACTGCTATCGCGAGCGACCAGACCGCTTCGCGCAACAAGCACTCCACACAGTTTTGTTATCCTTCACCATTGTACTGCAAAGTAAGAGAAGGTGCTATAACGCTGGAGTTATAACGCAACCGTCAAATATGATACTCGTAGTGGTGCAAAGGGAGTTTCTATTTCGAAATAACTACTGTATGGATCACGAACTATATATATACATTAATTCTTTTGTGCTAGATTCAAACCAGCGACCTTACGGCAGACTTTATAATTTCAGCAGACGGTTCTGATTACAGAAAAAAAATACAAAAATGGAACAGGTCACATTCCGT
Organism: Epinotia ramella; assembly: GCA_947578815.1. Classification (NCBI taxonomy): domain Eukaryota; kingdom Metazoa; phylum Arthropoda; class Insecta; order Lepidoptera; family Tortricidae; genus Epinotia; species Epinotia ramella. Next base: position 25,148,982 of record OX388204.1, on the reverse strand, counting down.
GAGCATTTAGAATGGGATTCGTGTATTTCTCTCTCGCTTGCTCTTGCATGTTCTTATGACAAAATAAACGATTTCACCAAAACACGCATACTGTTCTAAGAGCTCACGGACTGTACGTGGACGAGAACGAATTCGCGACATCCGTTAGTGTGTAGCCCCAGCGTTATTAACTTTCGTTTGTCCCCCTATGTTTTGGCTGCGGCAGTGAAATATGACGTAAGTGCAATGTACGCAAGGATGCACTTACGTCAGTTTGAAGTACACTTTCCGTCCTACGCGACCCTGCCACACGTCATACCGACATTTAAATTGAATGTAAATATCATTGCGGGTTTAGGGTGCGTTATCTTAACTGATGGCTGTGGCAGCGACACTAATGGGGCTTGACGACGGTACCTAGATGGGGTGTAGTTTAATCAACAGTATTGTACATAAGAGATCAACGTAATATAAAAACTTCTTGGCCCTTTTGCATCTTGAGCCAATGCTTTAGAGCCAGGGGCCCGCTTCCTGCCAAAACCAAGAAATAGTAGGTCTCCGAGTTTTCAACCTAGACGGAACTAGATATTACTACAATTCGGCATTGGTAAGGGGGCAACTTGGCATTGTTATGTTAAAATTAAATGAAATTATTTATTATTGTATGGTACTAGACAAATATAAGTTATATGTTAATTTGAGATAGAAAGAAGACAAATGAAATTAATATGGAATCAATTTGGTAATACAACATGATTTAGCATTTTTTTTAAGGGGCACCTTGAGTTTTAGAAGTCGTTCAGCCACTCGGAGGCCCCTAACCAACACAGTCATAAACACTAAATAGAATTAATGGCTTAACGTACCTTCCAAAACACGTAAGTATAAAAACACCAAAGCTTAATCTGCTGCTAGAGAGAATAACTAAGCCTAAGGTATTCGCAATATTATGTGGCTTCAATTGAGTATTAAGTGTAAAAGTACTTCGATATTAACTTTCCGAGTAGTATTAACTTTAGTCTTAGAGCCTTATCACACTTGCGATTTCCAAGCGTATTTTGTATGAAGGCGATCACGCAGTGTGTTCGCCGCGACTGATAATTGTATAGAAAACACGCTCGCAAATCGCAAGTGTGATAAGGCTCTTAGCGTCCGGGAGTTTATGTTTCAACCTCAACTTATACGGTTAGGTAAAATATAAAATGGAGTACTTACCTACTGCTTGTTTTCGAGCAAAGTTGATAGTCAATCTGAAATCAAAAATACACAATTAATGGCAAATCTACTGCTGCGTCAACATATTGATGGTTAGGTTTGGTTTGGTTAGCTATCTGTGGATAAATAGCGGAAAATCTGCAACGCACTGATGGTCATACAGCGCTTTTTTAACAGATATCCCACTTTTTTTTTTTTTTTTTAGCATTATAGGTACATGTTGTTTAATAAACTAATGTACTTTGAAACTATTGGATTTGTAGTAAATTTATAGAAAATGTCCTATAACATAACCTAAGTCCTTTAGGAAGTATGATGGTGGTAAACGTTGGCATCTGTACAGTGCACAGCGCGTACGCCACACGATCTGTTCCTGAGTTCCTGACCTACCTAATTGTTGCGTTCGTCGTCTACGACTCAACTCATGCAATAGACGGTACGTTTCATAGCCCGAACGCACTTAATTTGATGTACCTAAATATGTACAAGTACCTGTAATTTGATATAAATTAATTCGATGGTATGGGCATGTCATGGTAGCAAGAAGGTTAATGCAAGAAGGGGAAGGTATGAATGTGGAGGGTTATAACATAAGAAAAGGGGTAGGCCAAGGAAAAGGTGGGTATGGACTGCGTGAGAAACGATATGAACGCATACACCCGGATGTGAGTGATAGAGATATATATAAAATGTGAAGAACGGTATCTGGGGGCACGGGAGTGCCCCCGCCAAGACGAGCCAAGCGAAGCGCAAGGGCACTACCTACCTTTTCTCGAAGCGCTTCGTCGTATTTTTGAACCTTCGTAACTTGGGTTCGGATTATACCATTTAAACAAAATTTTCGGGATATGATGTCAGTGGTTGACTTATTAAAACTATAAAGTTTCAATTGCATAGCTTTTATAGTTTAGATTTTATTGATATCTAAAAAAAAACCCCGATTTCGTCACTGACTCACTGATGATCATCAATATTCTTAAGGTTCTTCCTGAAGTCCTAGAAAGCTGAAATTTGGTATGTAAGCTAGTAATAGTATACAAACAACGAAAAAATCTTAAAACTTGAAACTTTTACCCCCCCCAACCCCTTAAACTAGGGGGTGAAAGTTTGTATGAGACTTCCGCAAATTTTGATGTTAGAAGGTCCTTGTTATCCTTGTTATAAATAATAAGATATGTATTTCAGGATTTTTAGTAAATCACCTCCCACTCTTTAAATGAGGGGATGGAAGTTTGTATGGGTTTTCCCATTCACTTCTTTAGAAATTACCTTACAAAAAGGAATGAGATCCCACCAAAAACATTACATGTAAAGTGATGCCAAGACTCCATAGCTCATAAAGCTTTCAGCGTGAAAAAGATATCAGATCGCAATTAGCGCCAAGCTTCCACGCTCTACAAATTCTATATCTTGGCTAAAAAGTATAGACCCGTCACTTATTAATATCATCATAAATTCATTGGGCTTGAAAGTCTATGCGGCTACCGGGATGTGCCCAACAAAGCTATACTTTTTAGCCAAGATATAGAATTTGTAGAGCGTGGAAGCTTGGCGCTAATTGCGATCTGATATCTTTTTCACGCTGAAAGCTTTATGAGCTATGGAGTCTTGGCATCACTTTACATGTAATGTTTTTGGTAGGATTATTTTATTCATGCTAGACCAGCAACTGGTACTAATGTCGGCGGCTTGTCAAGATAATTCTGAGCACTTCGTCCTTGTTGTTACAAATAGTTCATCACATGTAGCGTAAAATTGTTGAGCCGGAGCAAAAATCGTCAATCCACCGCATGTTGACGCAACTCTAATTAAAGCCTGCACCACATGGCCACGGAGCTCAGTAACCATAGCTAGATGAGGCATACCTTCGAGCACCAACCACGTGTCTTACGTATGGGATAAATATCTGTTAAGTAGGATGGGTTGCATTGCACCAAACGGTCTGTAATCTTAAGCGGTGTTCGTTAAAATCTGAATGTATGGAAAGTTAGAGAAGGTGGAATGGCGGTCTGTAACCGTAAGTTGGTGCAACCCGTCCTATGGATCAATACTACTTATTATCAATATCGAAGAAAATCTTCCGGTCTTTATGTACGAGTACTTATAGTATTTTTTTTTTATTTAATGCTACCTTAAGACTGCACAAATTTGTTGAGTAAACATTTCACAGACGAATGGGTCATTGCCATGATGTTGCGGTATGAAATTCGACCATTTTGTATAGGTACTTAAAAATAAATAAATAAATATTAGGGGACAATCTTACACAAATCGACCTAGTCCCATAGTAAGCTCAGTAAGGCTTGTGTTATGGGTACTAGACGACGATGACGATTATGGGTACTTACTTATCCTAAATACATACTATACTTACTTAGTTATCAGTGTAAAATGTGTTTTGTGGAAAGAAATATTCTCATTGGTATGAAAACAAAATGCAGGCTATACTTACACTCGGTCAGTGGTCGTAAGTCAGATTCAGATTCAGATGTTTATTTGCTTAACGTACAAGTACATGCAAATACAGGAATATAGCACAATTTACAAGTTACAGTGGTAGAAATAATAATAAGAAAGTCAGGTAAATTATTCACAAATGTCGTTATAAATAGCAAAGTAAGATACATTATACATTAAAAATAATAAAATAAAATAAATAGTCATTACAATTAAATCAGTCAAGTGCATTGGCAAAAAATTCATTGATTGCATAATAGGGTCTATCTATAAAATATTTCTTTAATTTCTTGTCAAAGCTTCTTATGTCACTACATTGTTTTATTTCGTCGCTTAATTTGTTAAAAATTTTAATAGCAATATTGTTAAAGCTATTATTAAAGTGAACATAAGTGTATTCACTTTGTACCAGTTTATTTTTATTTCGGAGATTAAAACTATGAGTTTCTCTAGCTGTTTTATAGTTACTCTTATTTATATAAACATGGAGACATACTCGATACAGATATAAGGAGGTAATAGTAAGAATTCTGTGATCTACAAACATATTTCGATGGGTCACTGGTATACATTTAGATCCATTAATGAGTCTTATTGCCTTTTTTTGTAACAGTAGTACAGAGTTTATATTCGAACCATTGCCCCATACTTCAATACAGTATCTGATGATACTTTTAAAGTAGGAGAAGTACACAGTTTTCAAAACGCCTACGTCTGCTATTTTCGATAGACTTTTTAAAGAGTAACATGCACTTGCCAGTCTTTTGCAGACCGTCTCTATCTGATTGTGCCATCTCAGATAAGGGTCCAGTTCCACGCCTAAGAATTTCACGCAAGCTGACTTTTCTATAGGTAGATCGCAAAGAAAATCCGCACTTTTTGAGCTACGGCGAAATATTGTATAGAAACTTTTCCCACAGTTTATTTTTAATCCATTGTATGTAAACCAACTATCCAGTTCTTTCCAGCACTTCTTGATCCTTAAATTAAATTCCTGGGTAGTAGCTGCACTCAGAATGATGCTGGTATCGTCCGCATATAAATATGGTGTACCATAGGTAAGATGTTCAGGTAAATCGTTAATAAATATTAGAAACAATAGAGGTCCAAGCACTGAGCCCTGTGGCACCCCGTATTTTATCATACCTTCTTCAGAATTAAATTTGTTTTCTGTATTTTCACAAGAAATTTCGACATATTGCGATCGATCATTCAGGTATGACTCAAAAAGACTAAGAGCCGTACCCCGGACTCCACAGTATTCAAGTTTTCTTAGGAGTGCTTTGTGATCGACACAGTCATATGCCTTTGTCAGATCACAGAACACTCCGCCACATTTGTCTCCTCTGTTTAGGTTAGTCATTACTTCGGTTACTAAATTTATTACAGCACCAGAGGTATTTTTTCCTTTTCTAAAACCGTACTGACTTGAGGTTAGCATGTTGTGTTTAACCAGGTGTTTTTCTAATCTAAGAGGTAGGCACTTCTCCAATATTTTTGAAATTACAGATAAAAGAGAAATAGGTCTATAATTATTCAGTTCAGAGCGACTTCCTTTTTTATGTATTACGATCACTTTAGCTCTTTTCAAAAGGCTAGGGAAAACTCCTTCTTCCAGACAATTATTAAAAATGATACATAATGGTGTGCAAAGTAAGTGTATATTATCTTTAAAAAATCTAGTATTCAGATTGTCTGGTCCTCTAGAGTTACTATTTTTAAGATTTATCGTAGTTCGTATGATCTCTGGCTCTGTTATAGGACTCAGAAATATTGAACTACCGTTATTAAGCTTTAGTTTATGTTCAGCTCTCATGTGTTGCTTATTTTGTTTTGACTGTGTTGATTTCCCTACGTTCAAAAAATAATCATTGAAGGCATTCGCTATTGTCTTTTTGTCTTTTTCTACACCATTCTCAAGTTTTAGCATGATCTTCGGCTGAGTCCTTGTACCCTTGCCTGTGGAATCCTTAACCAGCTTCCATATTGTTTTCGCTTTATTCTTGGCTGTGGAAATAGTACGATGAATGTGCATATTTTTAGCATGGGATAGGACAATTCTAAACGTGTTCTTATATTGCTTAAAATATTCATTAAATTTTTCATCATTTATGTATCTTGATGTAATGAGCAGCTTACGTTTGGTTATGCTAGATTTTCTAATACCTTTTGTGATCCATTTATTAGACATTTTTCTTGCGTGTACTTTTGTTAATGGAAAGTGCTTGTCAATTAATGGAAATATAATGTCATAAAAATGTTTTAATTGATTGTTACAGTCTTTATTATCTAAACTCGTGTGCCAGTCAATGCTTTTGAGATGATTTTGAAAGTTACTGGTGGCCTTACGTGAAAAAATGCGTGTTTGTGTTAGTTTTCGAGGTTCAATCTTCCTATTAAGTGACGCTGGTAACTCCAGCAGTTGCACATCGTGATCAGAAAAATGAAATCTGCATGGTAAGACATAGGCAGCTGTGTATTGATCAAAGTCCGTCATTATATTGTCTATTGAAGTTAATGTCTTAGCTGTTACTCGAGTGTAATCGGATATCGTAGGTTTAATATTATGCTCTAAAAGAGTCTGCAGAAACATTTTAGTATTATTATCGTTTTTAGCTGCAAGATTGACATTAAAGTCCCCTGCTATGATGATATTAGTTAATTTGGATTTGCTTAACATGTTGCCTAATTTGTTAAACTTGAATTTGGGGACCTGTACACTACGAGAAAATAAAAACTTATGCCATTACCTAACTAGTCGCAACCATAACGGTACCATTTGGTATTGTTAGCTTGTTGCGGATTTTCTGAGTTTTGATATTGCGATGGCATACCTGGGCGACAGTAATGCGATATTTTTTACATTTCATTGTCGTTGCAAGCGGCAATCACTGCGGTAAACGCATCATAGCAGTGCGTTTTGAAGTAAGTGTGTCATAGCGTTAAAAGCAAATAATAGAATGTAGTTTCCGGATGGTCATAGATTGCATCATAATCCCATAATTGCCGACTTAGTATTATTATAGTTTAATAATTGAATTGTATTGTAATTTTATATTGTTTTTTGACTTGTTATACTAATTTTAATTGTAATTTAATTTAAGTGATTTGAATCTCATATCTTATTTTATCTAATTTGTTTTGTCATGTAATGCCAATATTGCCAATAAGCACGTATATAAACGTGCTAATATTGAGAGGGGAGTTAGAAAACGATCGAAATGATCGAATAAAAAAATATTTTTGCGACTGATGATGGACATACTGTTTTAATAACTTGAGCGGTATGAATTTGATTAAGACAAAAATTAACTAAACTAACGACGAATATTGATTAATAATAAAATCCTGAACGAGCTTGCAAAAAGTGGGTTGTGATTAATCTATTTCAGGTATTAAAATTCTATCCGTGCGACTACATTACTAAGTGAGCGACTAGAAATAGCTCGTGGATAGCTTAGAAGACGAAAGCTAGAGCTTTGCTCCCGCTTTCGTCTTCGAGGTTATTTTTTTTTATATAAGAGCGGAAAAACCTCTGCTCATTAAGTATAGTATTTTTCAAAGTGGTTTTTGTATTCGAAACACTTCATTTAAGATAAAATGCCGCTCAGTATAAAAAAAATCATTTGCCAAATATTGTAAAAAATGCAGGACGTAATGTTAACACTCAAACAAATATTAGGTCGCTCAAATATTATGAAGCTTCTCATTTTGTATTTTAAGTAACTCAAATTAATGTTTGTAAGTTGCTGTTCTGTTGATTTCTCGTCACTCGCAGTCAGTCGCTCACTTAGTAATACTATAACGTAAATTAATGATTTTTGACACTTAAAACTTTAATTTAGAGTCACTCGTTTAAATACTACCCATATTGAATTAACTAAATAAATCCATATCCATACTAATATACTAAATATTATAAATGAGAAAGTGTATGAGTGTGTTTGTTTGTATGTTTGTCCGTCTTTCACGGCAAAACGGAGCGACGAATTGACGTGATTTTTTAAGTGGAGATAGTTGAAGGGATGGAGAGTAACATAGGATAGTTTTTATCCCCGTAATCATCCCCTAAGGGGGTGAAATGGGGGGGGTAAAAGTTTGTATGGAGATGCGATATAAACGAGTTCCACGCGGACGGAGTCGCGGTCAGAAGCTATATAGTAGACTATATTTTGAACCTCGGGTTTTCTGCGTTTTTTGCAATACGCGCAGGCAGACGCCGCGCGGGCAGCTAAAAAGTCCGTCAATAGAATTTGCTAACTATGTAAACAAACCGCCATATTGAAATTGTCTTTCACTTTGGCGGTTTGTTTACATAGTTAGCAAATTCCATTGACGGCGACTTTAGTATTTCATTGCCTTGAATGAACAAGCAAAATGTGTAATCCAGTTACGTGGACGTAGGGTCTAGAAATAGGATTTGAGACATCAATAATAATTACTGGGAATTTATGTTTTCAGGAAATTATACCAATGGTAACAGTGGCCATGGGAATTCAGTACTTAACCGACGTAACCCCGTTGAGTTTGGGTTCGTTAGAATCGTCTAACTTCCATTACAATCGATATGGCATCGGTTTGTAATATCCCAGTATCGAAATGCCATATCCGTAATTAGCAGCGCCGCGGCTCTCCCTGTCCGGTGTAATTGATACAACAGCGAACGCGGCGCCGCTAAACCTAAATGGGAATATCTGCCGAATAATGCCTTGCGCTTACTATACTTACTTTATAGTTTTTGGGGCCTTTGACATTCGAATATTGCTGCCTAGCTAGCATGATCGTGTTTATGTCGGACATAAAACATTTGTCCCTGAATAGCAAGTATAAGTAGTATGTTAGTGCGAGAGGGACGAATGCTTTAAGTGCGAAAACGCGGTCATGCTGGCTGGTGCCCTGCTTCATCGGTCAAAAATTCTCACCAAAACCTACACCAGCCTCAAGTCTGTGGTATGTTGTTAAAATACTTAAAATACTAAATGCTGGTTTTTTGTAGAGTAAATACAATATAAAATAATATATTATTGCAAGTTATATAAATACATAATAGGTAATATGTTTCAATTTCTTATGCAAACCTTTGTCAACAGAGCCTCAGAATGGTATTTAGTTGAATACAGAATGATCACTGAAGGCGCGGAAATTAAATAGCCGCTCATATCCGCCCTGTGAGGTGTGTCGAAGTGTCGCCCGCCATCGCCTCCGCCTCCGCCTCCGCTATCGCTGCCGCGAGCCCGCGTCGTCTCGTTGTATTGCATTTTTAACCGTTCCGAGTGTTCCGACATGCGGATCGCCGCAGAATTCTTACACACTGTAACATTTTGAAGTATCTCTAATGGCATTGACAGTGTTAAAAATAATTTTATCTACGCACATATCATTAGTACTCTAAAATGCGTTCAGAAACCGTAGGAAATGATCAGCATTATTACAACCAATTTTACTATGAGAACTTTCTTGTCTGTGGTAGTAGGTAACATCTGTACTGTAATGTCATTACAGTACAGATTTTTGTAAGGTTATGAGTTTAAATTTGGAACAGCTGTCAAAACTCAAGTGGGTCTCTATTCTAGTATCCATAGATATTAAAACAGTTATCGATGCGAAACGTCAATTCAGTATGTTTTTTAATATAAACCGCACGACATTTGATCAAGAGTGACATGAGAATAGGGACTTCATTCGTTTTGTCTATGATTAAAAAAACATTCGTCTTGACGTAGGATTGAATTGCCGCCATTACTGTTGTCATTTCTTTGTTGGTTTTTGCTGTGACGAAAGTAGAATTGTGAAAAGTTATTTGTAATTCACATTTTAGTTGAAAATATGAGTAGTAGTGACTCCGAGAACGATATGAACACTCCGCCGGATATCGTAAATGCAGCAATGATTGCAACAAAGACATTTTACAGGTAGCACTATAGTAGCAATGCAGGTCATTTTCCTACGGCTTCTGAACCCATCTTAGAGTATACTTATGATATGTGTTTAGATAAAGTAGTGTATGCAACTGTACATAATTTAGCCTTAAAACACTCGTGTGATCCTATTATGAAACTCGCTCACGCTCGTTTCATAAAACCACACTCGTATTTTAAGGCCTCTGATTATGTATCAGTTGCATAAACTACTATTAAACCATCTTAAATAGGTAGTATTTGTTAATAAGATTATATACAACCTTAGGTACTTTCTGAAGAAAAGGTACATTTGACACACCTGAGCCTTAAACTCGGTTCCAGGACACAACTAGTGCTTTGAAACCCGGGATCCGTCCCTACGAGCATTTTCTCTCCACTACACTACGCATTCGAAGTCTCTCATTTTTGTGTTAATACCTCCTTCTTAGACAAAAGGGATTTTAATTAGCGGTTGTCTTACTCGTAATAAGCGGTTAAACGGCTATTGTTAACGAATGACTTGAAATGTATTGTGGCGCAAGCGCACGCGGCGTCAACGTGAGCTGACAAACAAAAGGTTTAAATTACTGTGTAATTGCCACTTTTTAACACCAGGTAAAATGTAATGTATTTATTGTGAATGCAGCCCCGCTGCTGGGTGCGCGGAGTCACAGGAGTTGACATAGACTGAGGACGTTTGATCTCGCGGGAGGCTTGATCTCCTAGAATACTAACGGACGACCGTTTAGCCTACGAAGCTGTCTACGAAGCTGAAGGTCCTGGGTTCGAATCCCCGTGAAGGGCGAATATTTGTGTAAAGAGAATGAATATTTTTTTCTGAGTCTTGGATGTTTTCTATCTATTTATAAGTACTTATTTTTATATATTAAATATATATCGTAGGATCGATCGGATCAGGAACACGGAGCTGCGTGCCAAAACTGGCATCGTGGATGTGGGTGCTAAGACCGCGAAGCTAAAGTGGGACTGGGCTGGACATGTCTGCCGGATGCACGCGGAGCGATGGGCCAAATTAGCCGCCGAATGGCTTCCACAAGATGGCTTCCGAAGTAGAGGCAGACCGAAAAGGAGATGGCGGGACGACCTTGATACGTTTTGCACAGATTGGCGAACAGTAGCACAGGAGCGAGACGAGTGGCGGAAAAAAGGGGAGGCTTTTGCCCAGCAGTGGGACACAATTTAAGCTATTAAAAAAAAAAAAAAAAAAAAATATATCGTCTAGTACCCATAACACAAGCTCTATTCAGATTACTATGGGACTAGGTCGATTTGTGTAAGGCCCCCCCCCACACTACCGGCGTCTTGTGAACGTTCTCATACAACAACGCACAATTTTGTATGAGAACGTTCACAAGACGCCGGTAGTATGGGGGGGGGGCCTTAGACTGTCCCCTAAATCCCCTAATATTTATATTTATTTATTTTACTTATCATCATCATCATCATATCAGCCGAAAGACGTCCACTGCTGGACATAGGCCTCCACCATTTTACTTATAATAACAAAAAAAACACAATACTTACATGAAATGTAGCAATTCTCCACTCCTAGCTCTACTGTTCTGACTTTGACAGCATAGTAGTTAGGATTGCTATATTAAATCTGCGTCGGCCCGGTTTTTTACCCACAGAATAGTGTGGGTAAAAAACCGGACCGGGTATCAAGTCTTCCGCGGGATCAAGTGCCCCCGTCTCCGTCTCCCTACAGCATGGTTACCTTAGGACATCCTACCGACACAATTTAAATTACCTATCAGCATCCTGCTGCTAGCCTAATAGACAGGAAATATTTATGCACATACATTTGGTACTTAAATTTTAGTAACTATATTTGATTTATAAATAGGGTAATTCCGGGGTAGATGGCCATAAGGGAGAGTTTGCCCATAGAAATATTTCATGGAACCAGTGACTGATTTCGCGACTTTTTGTTTATTTCGCTTCGCTTTGTGCGTGGGAGCACGGGTGCAATTAACAATTAGGCGAAAAAAAGCACAAAGTAAGTAAAATCGTCTTTGATTGTTCAGACTAGTGTCAATATTTTTTGGAGAGGTTATGTTTTACCTGGTTATGATGTTAGTTTCTCAAAATAATGCTGCTTTTTATATTGGTTTCAAAGTATATGAGTGTCTCATTGTTCTAAGGTCTGATTTTGGCAAGTCGTGTCATGACTTGTTTTTATTTTAGGTGTGGTCTTCTCTCCCGCAAGAAAAAGAGAGATGGCCACTGGCTAGTTTTAGTCGGTATGTCATATGATATGATGCTGAATGTGTGTCTAAAAGGAAATAAGAGTATATAAAAGGAGATGATAAAACAATCCAGGAAAGCTAACAAGAAGAAAATATCCAAAACTGCCAGATCGGTGTGTAAACGAAAGAAACGGCCGTGGCTGTGGGGATAATTATTATACCTAAGTTATCTTCTTCGAAGACTGGTTTCAGTGTAGTTTGGCTACATGAGAATTGCACCGAATTCGAGGACACGTGCTTAAGAATAAAAAAAATAACGAAAAACATACTGAGAGAGTTAAGTTATGGCCATCTTTCCTGTAAAGGTATGGTCATCACACCCGTACACCTAGGGAGAGATGGCCAATCGTGATTTTTTTTTCAACAGTTTTTTAGAGGTGATTTATATAAATATTATACTTTTTTTGTTTAATAATCCAAAGTTAATTAACCAAAGTTTAATAAAAATAAAAAATGTATTTGTAATGTATACGCTTTTATTTTAACAGTGTTCCAAAAAAACTATGGTCAACTACCCCGGACTTACCCTAATGAATAAAAAACCGTGGCATCACTTGGCACAACCAGTGTGAATTTTAACACGCGCTATTTTAATGCAAGCCCATCGGGACGCGACGCGACACATTCACGACTGACAAATAAATGATCACAATTACAGTCAACATAATTAATTGAATTAAAAATGACGGAGCACAATTACGGAGTGACATAATTAGCTACAAACATCATTATAATTTTGATGGCATTATCGCCATTATGCAATGATAAGTTAATTAAGGTTATTAGTACTACGGTAGCCTTTTAAATTATTCCTTAGACCGTACATTTTCAGTTATTTGGTAACGTAAATAAACCTTGAAATATGAAACAAAATCTCATAGATATGGTATTCGACTGCCTGTCACAAGAGATTTTGTCTAAAAGTGTTTCAGGTAGAAAAATCTATTTGGCACGAAGATGGGTTATAATGGATGATTTTGTGTCCGAACGAAACGGTTACAAATAGGTTGCCAAGGTATCGTCTAGGGTCATTGTTATTCATTATTAAAAGCTAATATAGAAAAGTATTAGAAGCGACAAAAACTGTAATTTTTGATACACCGATGCTTTATTCTGCACTGTGAAACTATATATAATAGTATATCTACTGACGGTGTTTTCTTGAATTTGCATCGTATGAATAGGGGACCAGCATCTAATTACGATGGCACCTTATCATTACATCTCCCACAAGCTTTTGTTTTAAGAGTGGCACAATAAAACAAAACTGCAGACTGTTCGTTCGTGTTGCTATTCAGCGTTCGTGTTCTCTCATTAATGCACTATTACCCTATAGCCATGCGGCAAAAATATTTTAACGATTAATTAACATTTTTAAAATACTTAAATGGGCAACACATCAGGGAGCTTTGTATTGTTTTTCTGCTGGATCTACATGCCATGCGACGTATTATATTTTAATTAGCAATACGCATGCTATACGTCGATTTAGATTTTTAAAATTTACTAATATTTATTTATTGTTAGTCCTCGTCTCAGAACAATGTGAATAAAAAGTTTTATAGTTTTCTATTTGCACCGCAATTTCTTATCTAGATTCCATCCAGATCCATTCCATCTTATATTTGTACAACTATAATAAATGAGCCGTTATTGTGCTTTTTAAACATTTATTTTACAATACGGGATTGTATAACTTATTATTTAGGTACTCTGCTCTGTTCAAACAACAAAGTAACAGTAAAAGTAATTTTGCTCGGAACACCAACTCGTTAGTCAAAAGTTATTCAGGGATTCAAATCAATAAAAAACGCGTAGTTTGTCCGGAACTATATTCACTGGCTTATTTTCCGCTGGAACTAGGCTATTCAGAAATGGCCTTCGAAAATGATGTTGGAATCGACGCAGACTTTTAACGGAAATAGATGCTAAATTAAGGTGAGCTCGTCCGTACGTACTCGTATCTTAGTTGAGAGTGTTGAGTACGTAGGTACGTAGCCTTACAGCGCAGTAATAAGTCATGGAAGCACAAGTAGCGACGACGGGTATTTCAGACAAAAGCTCGCATACGAGGCGGCGAGCCAATTAGAAGTGTTAGGCTGGAGCACCCGCGCCGCCGCTGCAGGCCGAGCCCGCGCAGCCTCGCGGCTGTCCAATTAAACTGCCTCCCGCCGTACCTTGCCTTCTACACCCACCGGAACAGAGTACCTCCGTAATTGCGTAAACCACTTCTAAACAAACCTCCGGTTTTTTGCACTCGCTAACAATGGATTCGTGTCAGACGCCGTAAGAACTCCCCCTTCGTTCCATTCTTCGACTGTGCAACTATTGAGTTGTTAATTAAATTCGCACAATACCTATAACCAGCCCGTATCGCGGCGCCGCACGGGCGGGAATCGCTCGCGCCGACTCCGCGGTCGGTCTCGATGTTGCTTCTTGTTTAATTACAACAATAGTGGCCCCTAATGAGAGTTTGCACTAATAAGCGCTGCAGAATGTAATCAACATGCCTCGTCGGTCTAATGAGCCGAGTTCCTGGCAAAAACAAGCGAGACGTCGACATTTTACTAGAGATTAATTAGGCGTTCTAACAGGTATGGTATACGGCGGCTGCGCCCCGGGCGAGCCGGAAGCCCGGTCCTAACTCGTTATGTTACCATGCTCCTTAGAAAGTGTACACAGAAATTCACGCATTTACCTAATTAAATATAACTCGGACGTCGTTAAACAACGTCGTTCCCCTTAGTTAGTCTGGGTTTTTTATGCTTGCAGAACAAAGAAACCGCATGACCACACGTACCTCTCCTCGTTTAATAACTTCTATTGACGACAAAGTACACGAACGTTTAGGGAGTAAACGTCGTTAACTTAAATAAGTACATTTGATTACGTCGTAGCTACCCCATTAAAACTTAACGAGGGGCAACCCCGGGGAAAATAACTAACCCAATTTCCCTTTGCCGGGAAATCATTAAAAGTCTTAAAAGGGTCTTTTCATATATTTTTACCCCAGAGCGTATGTGCAAATAAACACATTTTTACATACTCGAACAAACAATTCCCCTAACGAGGCGGGCGCGTAACGAGCAAGCCTGGCTGTGTCCAGCCGGTGTGGGCTGGCGGGGACCCGCGCCCGCTCCCGCTCCCGCCTCCGCGTCTGCCGGCGCTAATTGAAAGGATACGCTCGGAAATGTGTCTCGTTAAATGCGCGCCTACCTGCCAGTTAGCGGCCCGCGCGCGCCTAACGACGCCGCTGATTTATTAGACCCCATACACTCAAATTGACAGCCGAAACCTAAACTACACGCGCCCAACGAGCAGCAATTGCTCCCATCACCACCCTCCGATCATGCGGGCGTGAATAGGACTCACTTGAAAGCCCCACGGCAAAAACAATGGACACTGAATATATAAAAAAAAATGTTATAATTTCCAATTAAATTGCAGAGTGTACATACGATTGGAAGGCATGTTTATTTATGTAGAGATCTCACGGCGGTTACGTATCTGGTTACCTAAATAATTAGCTATTGCTCGCAGATTTTCCAATTAAGTATTCGAGTTTAATTAATGGGCATGTGCGGTATTAGCGTCAGATACAATCTGATTCGAGACTGTTGGCAATTACCGACGACTACAAAATACGTCGAATTCCACGTAATTGCTGAGAATATTACGGCAGTGAGCTTAATTGTTCTCGACTTAATTAATTAAGCTTTTGTTTGAAACTAACAGCAAAGTGTAGAGTTGGCAATTCTAAATTGGATCTTGTAATTACCTTACCCTCCCTTTCGCTGAAACTGTCTACTTTCAATTATGGGCAAAGCTTTGTTAATGGAATCAATTATAATTGAGACACGATGTGAAGTCTATTCGCATTCCGACAGTCAATTTTACAATGCGTTAATTAATTAATTGTTGTTACTCTAATTGGGTATCGTACGTACGCATAGACCTATACATGAACCGAGCCCGCGGAGACTCCACAATACGTAGTGGAGCATTTGGAGCCCGTTTGTGCCGGAGCCCGACGGTGCTTTTGGTTTATCACTAAAGTTAATGCCTGAAAGTCTAATTACCTAACGAATTATTTAAATTAAAGTAAATTTAGGTATTATCAATCTGGTGCTTTGTTTTTTTTTTTCAATTAAATATATGTTTTCTTTGTCAGTGTTCTTTCCTACCTACTCACAGTACACAGTACAAACAAACACAAACAATCTAATATTGAAATTTGATTTAAAAGCATGTATGAATCTACTCATACAATAACTCCTATATTTAATTGCATTATTTTAAAATCGTGCAAACTTGCCGTTTACCTCTGTATTATGCACGTATATCGTCAATGCCTACTTTGCAATCTACTTTGAATTAAAACTCTCATCCCTAATTTGTAGTTATAATTAATTTGTAAGTCTAATAAAAGTCGGTTGTCGACGGTTCATTACGGGGTCGATGGTGTAAACTTGTAATGACTGCCGCGTGGGCCGCAGGGATCATTATGCGACCTCTAATGAGCAACTCTGTAATAATACTCTTAATCGACGCTCGGCGACGCGCTACCGAGCTACACGCCAACCCAAAAGTGAAAGGTATTAAAATGTATGGAGCATTTAGGCACTTCCTTGCATCTTACTCTATAAAATCCGAATCAGAGAAAATAAGACACAACTGCGTGTGTAAATGATTCTGCGCAGACGCAGTTTTTATCAGACTTTTCTTTTTCAGAGCTCGATCAGCAAGAAAATCTATACATTTTCTGAAAATTAACAACTCTCTATGTGAAATAAGTAGTTGAAAGCGAATAATTTATAGGAGTATTGTTCGATTCCTATGAATGAATGCTTATTCAATAGGAAGCAATAAATAGTGTATTTATTAGTTGGCACGTGAGAATAATACACGTGATGTTTTTGTTGTGAAGATATCGTAACTGTACCGTCTTTTATGGCACGCGGAGATATCAAGAACTCGTATCTACAAAAACCATTGCATTGATTTTTTTTATCGCTTTTTTAGTTAATAGCTAGTAGAATGAATTAATTCGTTCCACTTATTATTGTATTATAGATACGTACCTATTTTAGTGTGATGATGAATGATTCAATAAATAGCATTATTGATTATCCATTACAAACAGATAAAGCGTACTTAAATGGACATTCAAATCATTATGTAACTAAATGTAAGTACCTATACCTAATCATATCTAGTTATTTTAATTGAAATATTGGTTTTGTAGCAAAAAGTAGGTTATAAATATTATTTTGAAGAGCATGTTTGCGACAATCCACAATGATCATTCAATCATTAGAATAACGAATAATAAGGCACAGTACTTCAATCTAAACTTCATAATGTAATTAACATTCGCGCGACTAACGAATCACGTCACACTAACTAGTCCATTGTGTATTGCAAGCAAGCGGTTAAGCATGCGGGCCCGAGCCCAACTTTAATTAAGACACAATAATTAAAATAACAAGCGGGTGTGGCATCAACATGTCGGGCCGTGGGGTCGCATACGCCACCACTAATCCACCGACCATCATTACGCGCGCCGCGCCGTGGCGTGCAGCTATCTCTGCCAGATAAACAGACCTCAAGTGACTCCTTGTTTACATGACATGCGGAAAAAGCAGCGTCAAGACTTAACGAGATTTCATTTAACTCTACTCAAAATGAAATTGATCGTGAAATATGCTTTTGGACATCTACAGCTAACTCATTGTCCTTACCAATACCAATAGGTACCCATTATTAGCCTTCTTATGAAAATGAAGTATTTGACCTGAGTAACTTGTTTTAAGCTCACCCCAACACTCACCCACAAATATATTATATATCTTGACACCGCGATGCGTAGTAACTGTAGTAAGTCGAGGTCTGGTTTCGTGACGGGTGACCGGCGGGGTGAGTCGCGTTAGCGCGTAGCGAATAACAGCCCAGGAGTCAAATTCACTAAAATAATGATATATTTCGCGACGGCGTCCCTAGACATCACTCATCACCCCACCTCTCACCACCTCTCGCCTCTCGCCTAATGCGACAGACAAGATAATCTTACCCCGATACGTCACATTTCTTTAATTTGAGGAGGGCTGTTATTCGCTACACGCTAATGCGGCTCACCCCGCCGGTCACCCGTCACAAAGTACGTCCTTTTACCTAACGCTTAATTACTACGAATCGCGGTGTCAACATATTTTTGTGGGTGAGCGTTGAGGTGAACTTAAAACAAGTTACAGAATAGGGGGGGCAGGTCAGGTTTTTAAAGTATTAAACTTCGTCACAGCTATATTTCTTAGTGATTGTTTAGACGTAAAAAGCTATAATTAAAGGCTCAAACATAAAAATACAGCGAAAAAAACGATTTTTGATGTAATACCTAAATGCTACGTTTTCATAGTTAGGTAATAAAATAACACTTACTACAGTTATCTCTTGTAGATAAGACTTAATTACCCAGTCATAACATCATCAAAAATTAATGAGACAACTTAATTAAAGCCATCTGCTTAAAAAGCATATTAGATTACCTCTTTTATGAGTAGGTATCATCTGGGTGTCGGGTCTAACCCACGCTTTAAAACGCATTCTGGTTGTCATAAATATTTAGCTTCTCAAAAACACGTGATCTACATTACTATACTATGCCTATTTAAAAGTTATGTCAGTATTTTAAAGATTTAAATTTGGTTCGTTGTATTTTTACATAATACATTGTCAACATTCAAACGCGCAAAGGAAAAAAATAGTAGTATACCTAATCATTATAATTGTATACAATCATTATAAGTAATTGCCTGCAATGTGCAGTAGGTACAATTAAAGTTGCTACTAGTTAATTATCTCTCATATTGTCGCCAAGCTTTGACAACCATGTTTAATACAAAGAGCGCCGTGTTGAAGACTTAATCTAATACGGATCTTTTTGTTGCGCGCAGTCTGAGAACCAAATGTGCTACTTTTCTCGCTTTCCCAGATCTCAGGGCACATGTACTGTACGCACAAGGGGCACATCTTCGGCCTTGGTCGTTTCTAACCATTGTGAGGAATTACTTAATTAGACAATTAACAATTAATTTTGCCACCGGTGAACTTAATCCGACGAATATCGCGCTCACGGATCACGGGTAATTAAATAGAATTGTTAGAATGCCATAACAAAAGAAGGCGGTTGCTATTAAAAGTTTTCTTGTTTATACAAGTTAAATATAAAAATAGATTTCGAATCTACAGTACTCGAACTAAACTAATAAGTAACTTGTGTGGCGCTTATCTATACATACATGCCTAATTCAATCCATACTTAATATTAAAAATGCGAAAGCGTGTCTGTCTCTCTGTCTGTCTATGTCTGTCTGTCTGTCTGTTACCTCTTCACGCTTAACGCTCTTCAACCGATTTAGATGAAATTTGGTAAGTAGGTATAGAGATGGTTTGAGTCCCGTGGAAGGACATAGGATAGTTTTTATCCCGGATATCATCTCCTAAGAGAGTGCAATGGGGGTAAAAATGTGTATGCAGCTACGATGTAAAACGAGTTCCACGCGGACGAAGTTGCGGGCAGAAGCTAGTTACCTATGTATAGTTTACGTTGTAATCTACAATGTCAATGAATATTTTTTTTAGGAATATTGTATATCTATTTATAATTAAAACTACCTTGACATGTATAAAACGTATGTACCTACCTACTCTATTTGACATATAAAATAATGTATTTTATGAATAAAAAATCTGAATCTGAATCTGAGAAGCTAGTTACCTATAGTTCACGCACCTACTTGTCTAACCCTTTATTTGTATGGAGCTACGATGTAAAACGAGTTCCACGCGGACGAAGTTGCGGGCAGAAGCTAGTTACCTATGTTCACGTACCTACTTATCTAACGCTTTATTTGTATGGAGCTACGATGTAAAACGAGTTCCACGCGGACCAAGTTGCGGGCAGAAGCTAGTTACCTATAGTTCACGTACCTACTTATCTAATCCTTTATTTGTATGGAGCTGCGATGTAAAAACGAGTTCCACGCGGACGAAGGTGCGGGCAGAAGCTAGTTACCTATAGTTCACGTACCTACTCATCTAACCCTTTATTTGTACGGAGCTACGATGTAAAACGAGTTCCACGCGGACGAAGTTGCGGGCAGAAGCTAGTTACCTATAGTTCACGCACCTACTTGTCTAACCCTTTATTTGTATGGAGCTACGATGTAAAACGAGTTCCACGCGGACGAAGTTGCGGGCAGAAGCTAGTTACCTATGTTCACGTACCTACTTATCTAACCCTTTATTTGTATGGAGCTACGATGTAAAACGAGTTCCACGCGGACCAAGTTGCGGGCAGAAGCTAGTTACCTATAGTTCACGTACCTACTTATCTAATCCTTTATTTGTATGGAGCTACGATGTAAAAACGAGTTCCACGCGGACGAAGGTGCGGGCAGAAGCTAGTTACCTATAGTTCACGTACCTACTCATCTAACCCTTTATTTGTACGGAGCTACGATGTAAAACGAGTTCCACGCGGACGAAGTTGCGGGCAGAAGCTAGTTACCTATAGTTCACGCACCTACTTGTCTAACCCTTTATTTGTATGGAGCTACGATGTAAAACGAGTTCCACGCGGACCAAGTTGCGGGCAGAAGCTAGTTACCTATAGATCACGTACCTACTTATCTAACCCTTTATTTGTATGGAGCTACGATGTAAAACGAGTTCCACGCGGACGAAGTTGCGGGCAGAAGCTAGTTACCTATAGTTCACGTACCTACTTATCTAACCCTTTATTTGTATGGAGCTACGATGTAAAACGAGTTCCACGCGGACGAAGTTGCGGGCAGAAGCTAGTTACCTATAGTTCACGTACCTACTTATCTAACCCTTTATTTGTTGCGACCGGTTACAATTGCTATACTTTGTTAGATAAACCATCTACTTAATGTAGTATGATCCGAGATAACTTCTCGTAGCGACAATAATTTACTAAGTTTGGATGCAGTGTACTACTTATTATTTTATTGTTGATGAACTTTGTTATCATTATCACAGGTTCAGAGGTGACACGTCCCGATTTTCATTCAGTAATTAGTTTGATATTACTTAATTACCGAAAATGATAAAACTCTTTGGTCAGATCACCATGATATTCGCGGACGATGCCCGCGTTCATCGCGTGATTAGGTCAAAATTTTAAATAATAAAGGGTTTATTTTGACTCAAAATAAACCCTTTATTATTTAACACTATTTGTCAGAAAGTGTACGGTACGATGATCAGTTTTTCTTACTCCATGTTTTTCACGTCATAAACACGCTACTCTACGTTCGTTTACCCCGCAACCCGCGGATTGAACACTATCAAATCTGTTTTCCATGACTTTTCCAAACATAAGTAACCAGCAAGAATATTGTTTAAGTTTTGCTTAGTAAATATACACTCCTAATTGGATACGACAAACAGTAAAATCCCTAACAAACAGTAAATCGACACCAAAAATGACTATTGTTATTGTTATCGAAAAAGTGCAATCTAACAAAAATTTATAGATTCCTACAAAATGTTTTCTAGTCTTATTAAGACGACATGTAACTATAAGTATAAACGATCAAGGGCTCACCATTGCCCTAACGCGCTTCTTTGCAAAATTTTAACGCAGGCTCTCAAAATTAGGATGCACCATTAGCTAGGTAGGTATACATAAAATACCTACATGAGTGTAACAAAAATGGGGTATGAAGCGATCAAGGGCTTAACATGTATCGTGTTCTGATAAGAAAAAACAGGAATAAAATTTTTTTTGACGAGTTTTTTTACCATTGTCTGGAGCGCTGGCCGACTGGGGCGACAAGCTCCATACAAATATAAAAAAGACCTCGCGTCAAAAATTTTTTTTTTCTGTTTTTTCTTATCAGCAAACGATCCCTTGATCGGTTCATACCCCATTTTTGTTACACTCTTAGCCCAATATTCATCAACACTTACCTTGAAATTACTTTTCCTCGAATTGCGATAACAAGAAAATCAGTAAAGCACTGTAACTAAACGGTCCTCTCCGATTACTGACCTCAATAATCCACAACAAACAATTTCACAGTCACGATAATGGAGCACTTATTTGTATTTGTCCACTCCAGTTGCCACTTTCAATAAGATTTATTGATACCGGTCTAATGAAACTCGGAAAATAAATCCTTTAAGTGCAGAATTAATATATATCGCGAGTCCGACGCACGGAGATGGATGGCGCGCGACGTATTATTATTTCGGATACGATTGAAAGGAAGTTGTTGATGCCGGCGAGCGGCGTCTACCAGGTCGTGTAAAGTTTGCGGGGAGGAGGTCGCGAGCTGACGCGTGTACTCTCGAGGAGGGTTCGCGGCGGAGTGAGGCAGTGAGCCGCGCCGAGGGCCGGCGACAGCGGCGAGCGGGCGAGTGCACCGAGGGCGGGCGCCGGAACACCCCGTGGAATGGAACAACACTCTAATATAATGACGGGGTCGGAACGCTTCAATACTCTAATTGAAAAAGTATACTCTGACAACACAGCTTAAAATGGTTGCAGCAAAGCTACCGAGAACTTTACTCACACGTAGCGAGCGCGCTCTTCTTATCAATGGGGAAAGCTTGTGAGATATGTTTATACGTAAATGTAGAACGATTCAGAATTCGGCAAGCACTTCAGTTGCAATCAAAGGTAAGTGTGTGATCGGATGTAAAAGCGTCACGTTCCGCAACACTACATACATAGTTAAGTAATATCACTCCGCTAGTGGATTCGGGCCTAAATTCAATTCCACCCCTTTTCTCCGCACCCGTTCCAGAGGAAACCAATCTTCTTTACATTCCCTCGCCGACAAATTTATACTCCTCCATACGTTCTCCCTAATAGGAGTCGGCCGGGCGGCGGTGGTCACTGCTGTGTGAATTATTAAGCAAGTGTCGGTCAGCGGTGGCGAAGAAACTGCGGCGGCCGGGGCTGTGTCCGGCGCCGTGCATCGGCGCTGAGAATTTAATTTCCACCGAGCGGCCGCCCTCACCACCATTGTCCGCCCAGTATTTCATTACGGCTCGAGCTTTTCTATTAATAAATCACTCTTCGCCTGCGCCGTTTAATTACGTCCCGGATCCGACCAACGTCTGATTACACTTTCATCGAACATCTAATTAGGAGTACAGCCAAGGCGGGAACGTGAGCTGTATTCTTTGTTCGAGAGTTACATTCGCCCCATATTACAGTGCGCACTGCCTCCGGAGCTAAGTTTGAAATGAAGGAACTTTGATTAAAATCGACCGCTTGCAGTGCCACTTTAAACTATGTTATTACTTATACATTACAAATAACTACAAAATGGCAGTCATACCCTGGCTACTACTGAATTTTGTGTTAGTGCGCCATACCGGCGTCGCTGTTTTAATTAGATAAGTAAGTAGGTAGGTACAACACGTTTTCCCAGGTAATGAATTTTAATCGCTTAATAATGGTACCTACCTCAGTAGAGTACCTAATACTTTTATTGAAATGTTGTATTACATGCGATTAGCGAGGTGGCAACTTCGACGGTGACGCGTGCAGGGCGGGCCACGGCGGAGCTACGCGATTCACGACCTATCTCGATTCGTCTCAGCATTCCTCCCTACTACAACTTGATACCATGATTCGTAACAACAATGCGCGATCGGAGATCAGCTAAATGCTGGTTCGTGTGAGACGAGTCGGTAAACGTTGAGTATACCAACCAGCCCGTAGTGGCTCAAGCAACCTTTTTAATTTCCTGAAGCGGCCGGCGCGGGCAGCGCCGCGCGGCCCGGGCAGCGGCCTGCCCGTTTAACTTATTGCCACGGTTAACGAGAATACGCCGCTGTGCCGGCGAAATTGAAGGATTTACTCTCGTCCCTCCTTTATTAAACGTATTGCACACTCGCCCCGCTCCATGTGTGCGACTCGCGCAGTATGCCGAAATTACATTTCACATGAGTCGTAATAACAAGGGCGGGCGTAAATCAAGACCATTATTAGTTTCTCCTGTTACCTACGCCGTTTGTCACAATGTATTGATATGATGATTGATTCGCGAAAAGGAAGAGTTTTACTTACTTAAATTAATTAAAGGTCGACTTTAACATTTATTACCAAATCTCAGGGATATATACGAGTAGGTAACTACTCATTTGTAATCAAGTTTTTGCGTGAGAAACAAACATGGTCATGAATTAATCATTAGCATCATCATCATATCAGCCGTAAAGCGTCCACTGCTGAACGTAGGCCTCCCCCAAAGAGTGCCACAATGGCCGGTCCTGCGCCACCCGCATCTAGCGGACTCCCACGAATTTATACAATATTACAATTGATTTGTATCAATACACCTACATAACTTACTACCCGCTCGTTCTACGTTCTAGAAGTTACATACAATTTAATTCATAGGTACTTGTTTGTCCAGGTTTCCTTGCGTCTTCTTTCCACCGACCGGACGAGCGACGCCGCGCGCCGACGCAGTATCGGTCGGACTTCCTGTAAGCTAAGCGTATCGCTCAAAGTTTCGCAATATACGTGCACCGAGCCAGTCCTTTATTAAAAACTATTCTCACATTTTTAATTAAAACTTGTTCCCCCACTAAAACTTTATTTAAGCAATAAAGGCGGCGCAATTAGCGGCGCTGTCCCCACCGGCGACTTCACCTACTTTCCTCTGCTTTAATGAGTGTTTTTTAATAAACGCCGGACTGCAGGAAGTTTATTAATTTAGCTTAACGCGTGTCACGGCCTCACGGCTCCGCCCCGACTTCGCCCGCTTGTAATGTTTACAACTAGCACCACTTCTCAAAACTTACACTTAGACGACGGTAGTTTATAATTGCATTGTCACCTGGGGGCGTATCATGGTAGCCATTTGATCACTTATCGCTGTGGATATGACATCCGTCACGTTCCGACAAGTATGCGAGTGCGAGAGTGACGAATGGACAACGATAAGTGATAAAATGGGTTTACCATTAAATTGCCGACAAACATTTAATCGAATATTATTTCAAAGACAACGTTTCAAAGTATTTTCATTCATCGACAAGTCATTGCGTCGAGGACTCGATACTAGGTAATTTGAACCGAGGTCTTTTAATTGGTAGTTGACTTATTTCAATAAAATTCATGTCATGGCTTTTCATTTCGGGTTTTTTAGTTCATTTTTTTTACATGTAATAATATTTATTCCACATAAAATTATTTTGGATCTATAACTGAATCCCTAACGTTTTTTAACCTATTTTTGCCGTGCAGCCAGTCGACGCCACCCCGCTGGTCTGAGGGACACAAGTGAACCCTAACCTAACCGACCTAAAACAGAGTTCGCTTATGACAAGCCATTTTTGTCCGCCCTGATATTTGTTTGTAATTAATAAACGATTTACACCAATGATTCTTAGTTTTATTGTATAATATGTATGATATGTATGTATATACATATCATACATATTTGTATGTCACACAATTAACTACATAATTTGAATAATAACTACATAATTTGAAAAGGCCTTCGACTGCGTTTGTCATGAAACATTGATCAGGAAACTCGACTACTATGGAGTCAGAGGATCAACACTGAATTTACTTAAGTCTTACTTACATGGTAGAATACAAAGGGTCGAAGTGAATGGACAGCGATCACCGGGGTCATTGGTCTCGATGGGTGTACCGCAGGGATCAATATTGGGGCCTTTCCTGTTCCTTATCTACATAAATGACTTGCCATACCTAGTAAAGACCCACCATGATATAGTATTGTTTGCCGATGACACCTCACTTATTTTCAAACTCATAAGACAGCAACAAGCTTGCAATGATATAAACAATGCTATTTCTAAAGTAGTAAATTGGTTTAATGTTAATAATTTATTGTTAAATGAGAAAAAGACTAAATGTATTTAATTTGTCACGAATCACGTTACGCACGAGCAAGGGAGTGTCTTTGTGAAAGATGAGGAATTGGAACTAGTTGATAGTACAGTTTTTCTTGGTTTAACGTTAGATTCTAAGCTGCAATGGGGTCCCCATATTGCTAATCTCTCGAATAGACTGAGTTCTGCAGCATTTGCAGTGAGCAAGATCCGTCAATTAACAGACGTGAAAACAGCTCGATTAGTATATTTTAGCTACTTCCATAGCATTATGTCATATGGCATTTTATTGTGGGGCAGAGCCTCGGACATTCATTCGATTTTTGTTTTGCAGAAACGGGCTATTCGGGCGATATATAGATTGAAACATACAGACTCACTTAGAAATAAGTTTAAAAATATTAATATAATGACATTACATTGTCAGTATATCTATGAAAATATTGTGTATGTACATAAAAACATTGTGAATTTTAGGAAAAACTGTGACATACATAATATTAATACTAGAAATAAGCATAAGCTCGCGGTGCCCACCACTCGGCTCCAAAAAATAAAAAAATCATTCATGGGTAATAGGGAATATGCATGTGATTTAGAAATGGACAAAAATAATCTGTGTAATCTATATTGCTTAATAAATATACACACATGATTATTTTTACAAAATATCATGTTTGTATTGATAAATTGAATTGTTTAAAAGTACTATTTTTCAAATTCCCTCGCAAAACGTAACTTAGCTAAAACGTTTCATGATCAAAATCAACACTCGTAGTCAGCTGTTGATCAACAAAAATCATAATATTTGTAACATTGATAACTAAAAAAATTGGAAATGAAAATAGTTTTATGAATAAGTATATAATACAATTTTGAGGTTAGGTTATTGTTTATACTGTTCGCGAGTCCTAATAAAATTTTTTTTAGGTACATACATATTTAATACTCACGTCGAAATGATCTTCACAACAATATAAACTACTCAAGCACGATACATTATCTCTCCTCATCGCCTTACACCACTTTATCCTTATATTTGCACCTTTGGGCATATGAAAATATTTGCAGTTTTAATGTTATTTTCACACGGACAATACAATATTTATAAATTATAATAATAAGCTTTTGTTTGCTCTTCCATTACAACAAGTTGATCGTATAAGCTTTAATCACTCACATTTATTAAAAGTGTGAATTAAACACTTTGTTGTTAATACTTAATTTGTTCTTGGTGCACGGTGACGTCACAAATGAGCGCGCCAAAATGGTGGCGTTTTGATCGTCCGAAAATGATAGCAGTTTTAATATTTTTTTTTAGCTTATTTAATTATATTACCCAAAGGTTGTCTGGAAGACTGGACGGCCTGTTGTCTACCTCTACCTACATGTTATTGTATTGTTTCTCTTTTTAACTGCTTTGTTTGTGTGAGGTGTGCAATAAAGAGTATTTGTATTGTATTGTATTGTTTGTAATATTGTGACAGTGTTGTATTTTTTTCCGGTTATATAATTACTTATAGAATAGATAAAAAAATTAAAAAAAATCATGAATATTCCCTATTGTGTAAGGTTTTATAACAAACTTCCAGGAAACGTAACTGAGTTATCTATTAATAAATTCAAGAACTATGTGAAGCGTAAACTTATTTCGAAAGCTTATTATAGCACACAAGACTACATGAATGATAAAACTCCATGAAACTAATTGTGACTGAATTTTTAATCAATAGATTAATTCTCGTTATATTTTGTATTTTGTCATTAGATTGTTTTTCTAGAAACATTCACTAGTATTTTCTATACAATTTTTACTTCATATAAAATTATTTTTTATGTTTCATAAATTACTTTAAAAAAATAAATGACGATTTGAAAGTGCTTGTAACTAGGCATACTTGAATAAAGATCATTTTGAGTTAAAAATAATGTATAAAATGTGCAGTAGGACATATAAAATTGTACTAAAGTAATACGTCGAAGAAATGAATTGCGATGTTTTGTAGTTGTGCCAATTAAGATACCTAAATTGAAACAAATCAGCGATTAAGTAATATTCGTTGAATAGTATTTCTACGTAGTAAGATAAATTTAAATAAATAGTAGTTGAAATGAAATAACGCCAAACAATATTACTAGTACTAAAGTTTTGATGAATCGTTGTCGATGAAATAATATTCGATGAAAAGGTTGTCGACAAAACAAGGGTACCTACACCGAGAAAATGGCAACCAATGTTACGCCCGCTCGACTAGCTACACTAATTTCTATTATACATTGCTAGTCTGCATGGTGACAAGACGTCGATACACATTGGCTATGGTCTATGTTATTATTTTTATGAATAGCGAAGCGTGCGAATACTCAATTAGGTAGGTACCTACATGCTACAGCTAGACAAGGAGTGGCAGAGATGCCAAGCCAGTCGTAGGTACTCAACTCATGCCATAAAACAATAACATAAGTTTAAACGACACATTAATAAAGGTTGTTTATCTATCAAGTTTAATCGCGTGACACATAAGTACAGTCAACAACAAAAGAAATGATGAAATAGTGTCCCAAAATAATATGTACAATAAATTAAGCCGGATGTTTCTGTCCATTGTAGTTTATCAGAAGTAAATTAAGTCTAAATGTTTCATAAGTAAGTGACATGCATTCAAACAGTTAAAGTCATTATTGAGTGTGTCAAATTAAACTGATTATCTATAAAGTACGGGTTTTTGGGACTGCATGACCTCACAAGATCACCTTCGAATACAAGTCAGATGTTCGGTTAATCTCGGTTATTCGTCAGATAAACACGCGAAACAGCTATAACACCTCTCGTGTCTGTCAAGGGTTGAAATGAGTTCCTATTACTTTAGCTTGATTTTTAGGATAAATTCTGTTTGAACGCCGATCGCCGAGTTTTCATCTCGACATTTTGAAATGTTGACTTTCTTTTGTTCCGTTTTGACATATTGATTTGGCATTTCCTTTCTGTGTCCCGATGTTATTATCATCATTTTTTTTTGACTAATTAAATGTTCAGTTAAAAATTACACTGGCATATCATGCTTGCTAGAACATGTTTTGAAATATTCATTTTGATCACTTACTTTTGACGTTGACTGTAATAACATTCCGCCATAACTAGGTACTGTAATTAACAACGTAACGCTTTTAATCATTATTTATTTATTTAATCTGTATTGATCAGAAGAACAACTCATACACAAGCACAAATGCTTACAAAAGCATTCTCTAGCAGTCAACCTTTGGGCAAAGCAGACAAAATACATTATGTTACATGCCATTAATTATCTTCTACTTCCATTAGAGCCGCACTCGTTCATTTTTACCGCAGATTAGACGTCTTCTGGATATACGTTATGAATCTAAAGTAACAATCGTTGTCGAGGCTCGAACTAAAAGCCTGAATGACGTGGAGCCACCTCTTGCCCCCCCCGGCAAGTGTTCCGGGCGTAATTACATTCCCGTGTCTAACAAATGGAGAATCGGTGTTGATTTGTGTTTAGCCGAGTCCATGATCCGAGCGGGCCGCGGCCGCTGTGTGAGTGGGCCTTTACGTCAACTTTAGCCCATTACGGTGACCAACATTGCAATATAGAATTAATCACTTTGATCTTTACCAGTAGTGAAACATGTAACTTTTGTACAGTTGTACTTAACGGACGTATGTATGGACGGACGTTGTTCCGTAGGTAATAAAAACATACTTAGGTAGGTACCCGTTTTTTAGCAGTTATATTTGGATGACCCTTCGTCTGTGGCTACCACTCTGCAGTCTTCCTTCACATTTTCCTGCTACATTATTCGACGATAAAAGTAAATGAATAAAATTCATAGACTGTCGATTAATGGATTTTGTTCCATTTTTAGTTGATTTAATTCCCGGTTCAGGTACGTGAGCGTTTTATAAAATCTGTGATTGCAGTTATTTATCATAGGGAAATTAAAAGACTGTTTCCTTCATGCAAAATGAAATGAGCTATGGTAGATTTAGTTCTCTCCAGGGCCGATGGTTTTTTTTACCACCATGATATATTACTCAAAAACGTATATGAATTATCTCTAATTTATTTTGTTTGACATTATATTTATAACTAGCTGCCCGCGCGGCTTCTCCTGTGTATTGCAAATACCGAAGGAAAATCCGCGGGATATAAGCTATAACCATCCATTAAGTCCATGCTACACGCAGGTGAAACAATTTTTGAAATCGGATTAGCGGTTCCGGAGATTACCCAAAACATACAAACATATAAACTTACAAAGCTACAATATCTCATTTTTTACCCTTTATAATATTAGTATAGATTGGACAAAAGGAAACCTTTCAATACAAAAGGTGGACTTAATGCCATAAAGCATTGACATAATTATATAGTATATAGACAATTATAAACTTAGTAATTGACTTCATGAAGGTACCTGTTTTTATCCTATAGCCAAGAAGAAGGACTACATCGTCAAATTTTAGGTTTCATTATTCTTAATCGGCGTAAACGGCGTCACCTCTTATACAAGTCCCAGTTATATATCTCACATGTACCTACAATAACTATTGATCACAGGACAGACGACATTGTTTATTTCACTCTTTATGACCCATTGGGTCTTTAAGTGCACCATTCACCATGCATGATCGCCTTCTTTTCTTTCGGTAAAATTAATTCAATGCTTGTGTAAGTAGTAACCCATAAATAAATCATTCATAAAAATCAACATAAGATTCGACACGGTGTCGTAAAAAATCCAAAAAAAAACTTTTTAAAGCTTTCCGCATATACCGAGAACCGTTAAATTAGTTAAAAGCCTACCGGTGCATGCCGTGCCAAGCTTGCGCCACTAATTGCGCGTATAACGACTAAGTGAAAACGAAGCCAGCGTAGCCAGCGGCCTAAAAGCTCCGCGGCAGATTGGATCAGCACACGGGTTTTCCATTACCTGCGCCGTTCTTTACAGCGATGCGTGGCGTGTTAGCCTGGACACGTTACATGTCACACCAAAAATATACGTGCGATAAGTTTTTATAATATTAAAATAAATGCCATTTTGTAGCTCTAAACCGAATGCGGTCAGCGTGTGTGCCTTTAGTATATTTTATATACTTACTTGTGACATTGTTCTCAGTCAGTGCTCCGAATCAGATCAACTCAACGGTATTCAAATATTGTACACGTGTATTTATATATAAACAACAATATACCTAAATAAACAACAATGTATTATTATTATTACTTATATCATTCAAAATTCTACCACAACTTAGCGATTATGCCAATTAAATTAAAGACTAAAAGGCCGTCATCATAGTGATGTATTTACTACCTATCCCAGAGATGTATAAAGTCTCTGAGCGTCTAGATACAATTAATAATAATTAACATAACATATGGTACATTAAATAAATATTACAATTAAACTAAAACTGCTTAATGAATGTCACCCAGATCAGGCCCCTGCGGTATCCCCATTCATAATAATTATTATTCTAATGATCTTAGAGATGTACTTATACAGTATCTAAGCGTCAAAACACAAAAATACGTACCGTATAGTACCTAAGTAGTAAGGTAAGTAGATATGTATAGGGTCAATAACAATCAAGAACAGGATGATGTCTGTCGTCTCGTCATTAGAACATAATAATAATAATAATTACACTAGTATTTAAGTAGTTACTATGCCCATACAAGCATAAACTGACAGGACTCCACTAACAGCACCTGATCACGAGTATGACGCGTATCTCAACCATCGCCTCCCTCAACCAAGAAAGGTGGCGACCCGATCAACGACGCCACCGTAAAACCGGTGTTACATTGTCCTGAATTTAGGACAGTGTAATACCCGCATAACACTTTCACTGCCATAGGAACCCGCCTAGCGGGCGCCTACGCCGTAGTCGCTTTCCGCTACATATGAGAAAAGCCACGGGATCGGCTACGAGCGTAGCGCGTAGCGATTCTTGGCAGTGAATATGTTAAGCAAAGCCTTTTAACTGCGGTAGCCCAGTGGTTCAGGCATGCGGCTGTCAAGCAGCAGTCGTAGGTTCGAATCCCGGCTCGTACCAATTTAATATTTACCGTTAGCTTTTCAGTGAAGGAAAACATCGTGAGGAAACCTGCATACATCTGCGAAGAAATTCAAAGGTGTATGTGAAGTCCCAAACCCGCACTGGGCCAGCGTGGGTACTACTGCCTGTTCCCTCTCATTAGGGATTGAAAACCGGGTACCCGGGTAACCGAAAAACCGGTTAACCCGGCCTATTTAGGCTCGGTTAAAAACCGGTTTCAAAAGTCAAAAACCGGGTTTAAAACCGAAATGTTTTATTTTATTAAACGACTTATTTTCTTCGGTTTCCACGACTGTAACATCAAAAAAAAATATTAATACGGATTATATTGCGTAAATCCATTAAGTATATGAATTTTTGGCGTGTTACTTTACGTTTTTCTTTTAACATTTACGTTTTTCTCAGTCTTCCCGTGACATAATCTAACACATAAAATATAGCTGCTATTCTTGCCATGTACCTGCAGAGTTAAAATATTGCACTCCCCCACCACTGGGCGTGAAGCGTGGCACGGAAACCAGATGTTAAAAGAATTATGCTAGTTTTTTTCTTGGTTTAGAATCTATATTTCATGTTGATGAATTATAGCATTTAAAATTTAAATCACTGTTACTTTAATAAATGTTTAATTATCCAGTTTCAAATAATGTTTAAGTATATTATATTATTTTATATGTAACTGTCAAATGTTTTAACGGAAATTCTATAGTGACGACTGACTTGGCTTAAAAAAGCTGATTTGTTTGCTCTTTGTTGATTGTTCCGATTGTTGTCAACTTGTCATTAAAAAGATGATTCCAAATGTACGTGTATTATTTACCTACCTTACTGTGATAATATAAAAAAACCATTCTACACAATTAAATTAAGCCAGTCAAACCAACTGCCACATGAAATTATGATATTTCATTAGCAAAATTTTTGTGTTATTAACATTTATTAAATGTCAGAAACCGTCCTGTAAATTACATGAAGTATCGTTGAGAACAGTAATGCTCATGTATGGTCCAAACGGCTTAATAATGCGACAAATATAATTTGTCGAAAACCGGTCAAAAACCGGTAAAACCGGTTACCCGGTTTTTGAGCCTAACGTTTCGGTTAAAAACCGGGTTTCGATTTCGGGCGGTTTTTACAAACCCTACCTCTCATCCATGAGAGCTGTAGGTACGCTCCATGGTGCCCAGCAGTGGGACGATAGGCTGATTTATTATTATTATTATAAAAGCGTATACAATTCCAAACGAACGTCGTGCTCACTTTGCGGAGACGACTGGCTTTCACTGCGAACTTGTGTTTATTTCTGGTGTTGTACTTAGTCTTGGATATCACTGTTGAGTTTGAACTCCTAAAGGTTTTTCCGCACATACTTACATAATGTTCTCAAGAATGTATTGGCATGCTACATTAAGAGTGTTTGCCTCCTTAAATTTGTCCCTGAGAGAATAGTCCCGGGCTTTTAGTTCGTAGATGGAGCGTACCTACAGCTCGTTTCTGTAGCATGAATCTTGATGGTCTGGATGTCAGCCGCTTTTCCCCACAACAGGATTCCGTGGGACATAACAGGAAGAGGAAGTAACTATATTACACCAGCCTGTCCGTCTCAACGCTTGTTAACGCCTTATACGTCTTACTGCATAGGCTGCAGAACTAAGTTTGCCAGCTAGTGGCGATATGTGCATGCCATTGTAGTTTTGAGTCTAAGGTGACACCTAAAAATACTGTTCTATCTTCGAATTCCATTTCAAAGCCCTTTAATTTCATCTTGACATTAGGTAAAGTGAATTTAATGCACTTTGTTTTCTTGGAATTCAAGAGTAAATTATTTGCTGTAAACCATTTCACAACAGTGTTAGGTGCATCATTCTACTGCTACGTGTCGTTTGCGAATAACACTATATCATGTTTATTTTGCAACACATTTAGTAGGCCATCGATGTAAATTAGGAACAGAAATGGCCCCAGAATAGAGCCGTGAGGAATACCAAGAGCAGCAGTTGTCCCCGCTGATTGGAGACCCAATGTTGATGACTACTCTTTGTGTTCTTCCCGACGGATACGATGAAACAAGATCAAGAGCACCATTTTTCATCCCATAATGTCTCAACTTTCTGATTAAATTATCGTGATCAACGCAATCAAATGCCTTTGATAAGTCACAGAACACTCCAATAGCATCATCAGCTTTTTCCCAGGCATCAAAAATATGTTTAATTAGTACCACACTGGCATCAGTGGTAGAGTGACCTCCAGTGCCATTGAGCAGATTATTCCAAGTGCATCGAGTGTAGAAGGCGACCGTCGCAGTTCTCGCGGTTCTCTTTGCGAAATATACGACCGGGCTCGTGAGTGCCTAGTGCCTACTCACGAGCCCGGCCGTATATTCCGCACATATTAGCCACACTATAGGCGTCTGTTTACATTAAAAAAAAAACAATGTCATAGTGATGTATTGTTGTTTTTCTTATTTCGTGGCATCGAGTGAAGTAGGCGTGAGTCGCGCTCGTTTGCGACGGCTCCCGCGGAAAAGGTAGTCGTTAGCCCGGCCATATATTCTACAAATATTGGCCACACTGTGTGCGTCTGTAGCATCGTCATAGTGATGTATTTATGTTTCTCTTATTTGGTGGCATGGAGTGAAGCAGGCGCGGGCCGTGGTCGTTTGCGACGGCTCGCGCGGAAGAGGCAGTCGTTAGCCCGGCCGTATATCCCGCGAATATTGGCCGCACTAACAATGTGCGTCTTTATAAGTTTTTAACGAGCACGGACGGTATAAATTATGTGTGCGCCGGGCAGTGGGTCTCGTTATCTAGCTAACGGCGTAGTGGAGAAGCTTAATGTACCGAGCGCTTTATTGTAGCCACTTACGAGTTGCAGCTACAACTTGTACAGTGTTCATTTTAGCTAACAGTGAAAGTTTTTTTATTAAAGTTGTGTTTTGAGTAATGGATGGATTATGCCGACACGTCGACTTTATATGTTTTATGTAAAAATAATAGCGCAAATGCAGTTCATGATCAACATTAAAGGCGTCTGGAGATTAATGAATTGATTAAAAAGTAAGAGCGTATTCTATATTTAAATGGGTTATTGATACGGCTCTAACCATTTCAATCATTTTGCAAAGCAAAGGATTTCGGGAGTACAAAAATCAATCCACCGAGTTAAAAACTAGTTTTTTCCGGAAAAACACGTAGCACGCCGAGCAGATAAGTAAATGGTATTTTAATTGTAAATCAGTGATTAAATCTTACAACATCGATAGTCCTTGAATTTACATGTCTCAATTGCTCAAAGGTTAGCTGGAAGAGATCCCTTATAGGGATAAGTTCGCCTTGGTACCTTGATCTATTGTATGACATGTATATTCTATAACCTGTTATTGTGTACAATAAAGTGCTTACATACACACAAAGAAAGAAATATTTCTGAACATAAATAACTTAAACTTAAAATGCTAGTACCTAATACGAGTAACGTATTTAGAGGTTGGTATTGACATAGGTAACATGTCTACTAACCAGTCTCGCGTAGCAATCAAAAACATCCTGTCAAAAACCTGATTTTTGGTATTTTTCCACAGTCATCTTATGCTCATCACGAGTGTAATGAGTCCTTACATGAAGGGTTTGCCGTCTGTATTTTATTAGTACCTCTGGCCATTGGCCGACTTCCTATTTCCATATTCAGGATAACGCCAGCCATAATCATCGCCATCTGATTTACATAACTGTACAAAATTTCAAGTTAATTTGACTCCGGAAAGTTGGCCAGGATTTCAAACTTTTTTCCACCAATATACGAGGATAAGTTAAAAGAAAATTCTTGTACAAACTTTTTTGTTCATACAACGACGGTGGCAAACAAGCGTACGGTCAGCCTGATGGTAAGTGGACACCGCAGCCTATAGACGCATGCAACCCCAAAGGAATAACATGGGCGTTGCCGACCCTTGATATGTTTGAGGATTCGCCGTGTTGACAGCTGAAGGAACAAATTCCCTCGCTTTCAACACCACGCATCCTCGGGAGCTTAAGTTATTTATGGTATCATACCGAAGTACAGAAGACAGTATGAATTTATATAACTATACTACATTCGCGGATATTTCCTGCAAGAAAAGATAGCACAGACAGCATTTTCTTTTTCACTTACCCAAGCCTGCGTCTAAGGGTACGCAGTTAGTAATTTGGTTAATGATAATGAGACTATTATTTCCACAGTATGAGTGCTTGACTATACGTTCCCGCTGAAATAGGGGCTGGTCGCAGTAGGTATAATAGTTAGGGCGTTAACGAGTTGTGGGACAAGAGTTGGCGCGCGTTTCCATAGCCGCAATCCTACTAATATTATAAATGCGAAAGTTTAGATGTTCTGATGTTTGGATGTTTAGATGTTTAGATGTTTGGATGTTTGTTACTCAATCACGCTTAAACGGCTTAACCGATTTGGATGAAATTTTGCACGAAGATAGTTTATAGCCTGGATTAAAATATAGGATAAAAACCCCGGTTCCACGCAGACAAAGTCGCGGGCGGAAGCTAGTACACCATATTCCTTCCCATTAACCTTTCGTATGCCTTGTCCCGGATCCGTCCAGAGCCGTTCGAACTTACACCTTAAACTTCAAGGTCATCATTTGATTGTTTATTTTGTCATCGGCATAAGAAAGTTTTAAAAGGTTCTAGTCATATATATTACTTCTATGTACGAGTATATATGACTTCGTAGTTACAAATAAGGGTAATCTTATGTGAATGCTTTTTTTGCAGTTAAAATAAACAATTAGTGTTAATTTATTCCCATAAATTCTCCCATGTTAGGTTCTGACTCTTGTGGTGAAAAACCTACCATATTATATTATTATGAATGCAATATCAGGTAATACCGGCTTGGATGACTGATTTTAAATAAAAAAGTTTAAGTTTCAAAAGCTGTCGTCCTCCTTATATATCATATTGACGAGTTATTCTGTGACGAGTTAAATGACGAGTTAATCAAATTTTTTTTTGGTTTATGGTTAGAGTTTCCATTTAATTTTGATATTTTTAGCTAACGTTTGAGCAAATGAGTTAGCAAAAACATCTGGGAGATGACGATAGACAACATTGTGAGTTGTTTTCTATAAAACTGAAACATAAAAACAAAAACATATAAAATTAATAATTAAAAAGAACTT
The DNA here is from genome assembly GCA_947578815.1 of Epinotia ramella. NCBI lineage: Eukaryota > Metazoa > Arthropoda > Insecta > Lepidoptera > Tortricidae > Epinotia > Epinotia ramella. The sequence goes on along the minus strand of OX388204.1, from coordinate 25,111,986 downwards.
TTGAACACACCTAAGTTGAATACAAAATGTAAATATATAAACACGAACAAAGAGAAAATGACATGAAAGTCTACTCACCTGCGGGAGCTTTTTTCTTATGAGCTTATTATAATGAGACACAGATAATGTAATGTTACAAAACGTGCGCGTGTATGCTGCTGTTGAGCTCTTTCGTTGTGAATCTCACAGTTCACATCAATGTCATTGTATAGTATCTCATCTCTAAAATCGTTATGTATCGTTAAAATCTGTGATCCGAAATACGAAGTTATGTTCTTCTATAAGAGCCCGAAGTCGCACGACACGTCGTGAGACAGTGGATTAGCGCCGGCCTAACTGCGGACTTGTTATAAATAAGCGGTCTCTCGTAACGACCCGCGAGCGGGGCTGCGCGCGCGTCGCCCTGCAGATATTGCCCCTGATTTACTACCACTTATTTACTGACTAATTGGAAGAAATGTTGTAAGTAGGTTAGTATTGAAGCTTTGTTACCGTCTAAGGGTGGGTTGCACCGAACCGTTTATAATCGTAACCGGTGTTCGTTAAAATCTGAATGTATGAATTTTTTTATAAAAAAAAATCTATGGAATGACAGCTACCGCCGACATGACTGACTGTAATCGTGAGTTGGTGCAACCCACCCTCACTATATTTTGATCCCTACGCTACGCTACGTAGCGCCGTAGGCCGTAGCACCTTAATGCCCATATGTAGCGAAATGCGCCCGTAGCGCTCTGGCGCATGTGTGTCGTGATTGGCGCTGTGAATGGGAATAAATTGGAATAAATTGTCTGTGGATCATAAAACAAATAAAAGTCACTTTTTATGAACATACAGACCTACACTACATCTAAAATACCGTTATGTTATACGTAGGTATTATAAATCACTTTCACAGTTTTTCAGATGATAAATCTAAATTATAATCCTGACCCTCTCCAACATTATCTTTAGCAGATACTTGTGCCCACAATTCGAACTGCGAAGTAATTATAAAGAAGTGCAAATTTCTAAAGCAACAATCAGCTTAACCCGTAATACGGAAACCATTAAGGGCGGCTGAAAGTTAATAAGTAATACGGTAATTGCCTGCCAGGGACGCACTGGGGCCGTGCTTTATTTCATGACATTTAGGCCAGCTCCGCATTTAGCGGGACGGAATCGGTATGCGGTATATTCTACTTTACCGAGAGCTCACCGAAAACACCCGGATTTTCCTACTTGCCGCTAAACTGTCAGTATTACTTTCGCACAATAGTAACATGTAACATATTGCGTGAACGCGGCGCGGTACGCTTACGTGGTACCTACCACCATGGTGGATGTAACACAATTTACATAATCTATGAATAGGCATGCATGCCTCATGTTCAAATTGATAACGTAGTGATGCTAAATGGATATTAAACCATCAAATGATCGTAATAAAGTATAAATTATAAAATATAGTTAAAATCATAAAAAGATATGAACCTTGAAAGTTTAGAAAATATTTCCTTTTTTTTTATTGTCCAAGAGTAAATTAAAAGCTACCAATAGAATCCTTACGCTTTTCTAGAAATAAAATTGTATGACAACTATGTACTTAAACGCAGTATTTCGCGACCGAAACAACAATTTACCTGATTTTCCATACTACGATTAGTACAAATGTACAAATGTGATGTCATACTTGTATAGACACACAGTATGAAGCGTTTTGCGCTGCCGCCAGCAAAGTCAATCTTTGTTTCCAATTTTTAGGTATTTATGTTCTCTAATTGTAGTCGCTCCCATACAAACATTTGTTCCTCTCCAAAAACTGGTTCGAATGACGTCACAAAAAAATCTTAGTCATCATCCTTATTGCTGCTGCATAATAGAATAAAAGCAAATCGTGTATCGTGGTGACTTTAATTACCCGAAAGATATTAGAAAAATAAAGTACCGACTTACGTATAAGTCTGTTTATTGCAGCATATTTAGCATAGTAACATAAAATGCAATAGGGAATATGCATGTGATTTAGAAATGGACAAAAAAAATCACGTGTAATCTATATTGCTTAATATTTATTAAGCAATATAGATTACACGTGATTTTTCAAAAATAATTATGTGTGTATAATAAAATACACACATAATTATTTTTGCAAATTATCATGTTTCTATTGATAAATTTAATTGTTTAAAAGTACCATTTTTCAAATTCCCTCGCAAATTTCCAAAACGCAACGCTATTGGCGGAGCGAAACGTGACGTCAGCGTGCACCGTGCGTCGTTAGTATGATTATTGAAAGTTATTCGCATTGTTTTGCCGCTGTTTATGATAAATAATCAGTGTTTTTTGGTAATTATAAACTGAAAGCTGTGACTCCTTGTGAAAAAAGACTCGCCACAATGACTGAAGGCGGTTTTGTCAAGGCACAGTCGGATAATCTGCCTAAAATTTATGTGTTCATGATGACTAAATTTAATACATACTTCGCAAATATTTGTGACTTTACGTCCGCTGAACTAAGAGGAGTAAAAGCTGCAAGGTAAATAAGTTACAGATATTCAATAAATTTTCATATTCCTTGTTTTTATACTCGTGAGATTGGTCAATTAAGTAATTATTTAACCTATTTTGGCGATTCAAATAGCTAGACTTTTAAACTACTTCAAATAGGTGTCTTTGTTAAATAAGTGGAATAAAAAACTAGTAGATATTTATCCATACTATATACTATTTTACTATACTATAACTATATATATTATATATACTAGCTTCTGCCCGCGACTCCGTCCGCGTGGAACTCATTTATATCGTAGCTCCATACAAACTTTCACCCCCACTTCATCCCTTTGGGGGATGATTTCCGGGATAAAAACTATCCTATGTCCTTCCCCAGGACTCAAACTATCTCTATACCAAATTTTATCTAAATCGGTTCAGCGGTTTAAGCGTGAAGAGGTAACAGACAGACAGACAGACAGACAGACACACTTTCGCATTTATAATATTAGTGTGGATATATTCATATATAATATATATTATCCATACCTACTATCCATATCCATCCATACTATCCATACTAATATTATAAATGCGAAAGTGTGTCTGTCTGTCTGTCTGTCTGTCTGTCTGTTCGTCCGTCCGTCCGCCCGTCCGTCCGTCCGTCCGTCCGTCCGTCCGTCCGTCCGTCCGTCTGTCCGTCTGTCTGTCTGTCTGTCTGTCTGTCTGTCTGTCTGTCTGTTACCTCTTCACGCTTAAACCGCTGAACCGATTTGGATGAAATTTGCTATAGAGATAGGTTGAGTCCTGGGGAAGGATATAGGATAGTTTTTATCCCGGAAATCATCCCCCAAGGGGATGAAGTGGGGGGTGAAAGTTTGTATGGAGCTACGATATAAACGAGTTCCACGCAGACCGAGTCGCGGGCAGAAGCTAGTTATATTATATATTTTATATACACTTACTTAATAATATTATAAATGCGAAAGTGTGTCTGTCTGTCTGTTTGTTACCTCTTCACGCTTAAACTGCTGAACCGATTTGGATGAAATTTGGTATAGAGATAGTTAGTATAAACGAGTTCCACGCGGATGGAGTCGCGGGCAGAAGCTAGTATTATATAATCAAAGATATGTTACCTATTAGGAATGTTAAATGTTGAGAACATCTTTATGAACTTTAACAAACTAGGTAGTTTTCGTCGAGGCTTATAAATAAAACAAATTGGTGTAGGTCACTCAGTAAAAAGGATTAAATTCTTTTAACTTTCTGCGATCAACAGTGCAAACAAAGAAACTTAGCTAAAACGTTTCATGATCAAAATCAACACTCGTAGTCAGCTGTTGATCAACAAAAATCATAATATATGTAACAATAATACTTAACTAAAAAAATTGGGAATCAGAATAGTTCTATGAATAAGTATATAATACAATTTTGAGGTTAGGTTATTGTTAATATTGTTCGCGAGTCGTAATAAAAAAGATTTTAGGTACATATATTTAATACTCACGTCGAAATGATCTTCACAACAATATAAACTACTCAAGCACGATACATTATCTCTCCTCATCGCCTTACACCACTTTATCCTTATATTTGCACCTTTGGGCATATGAAAATATTTGCAGTTTTAATGTTATTTTCACACATAGGGACAATACAATATTTATAATAAGCTTTTGTGTGCTCTTCCATTACAATAAGTTGATCTTATAAGCTTTAATCACTCACATTTATTAAAAATGTGAATCAAACACTTTGTTGTTAATTTGTTTAAGAACCACCGTGCACTAAGGTGCACGGTGACGTCACAAATGAGCGCGCCAAAATGGTGGCGTTTTGATCGTCCGAAAATGATAGTAGTTTTAATTATTATTTTGTAGCTTATTTAATAATATTGTGAAAGTGTTATATTTTTTTCCGGTTATATAATTACTTATAGAATAGATAAAAAAAATAAAAAAATATCATGAATATTCCCTATTCATTGAGACCATAAAACAAAACATGTAGAATTTTCTATACAATATAATATAGGTACTTAGTGTAGTGAAGATATTGCATTTAAAGGAATTTGAGGAAAATGTCTTGGATCCTTTATTTATTATGTTACAATATTACGCTAGCGTATACATTTTTCTCAAAAGGCAGTGAAGTGAATGAAGACTGTAAAGTAATAATGTGACTTAATACTACCCAAGTGCAAAAATATTTCTATAAGTAGCATTCGTTATGCAAAGTCCGACCCTGGGCACCCTCCCGGCACGCTGCGAAGGTTACCTACCCTGCAATTAGTGCTCACATAATTGATAAAGAACCCGTCTCCTATAAATAGAGAATTTCTTCATCGCTCCAGTAAACTTCGCCCGCACCCGCACAATCCAATATTAATGATGCGCGGCCTTTATTTAATTAGAGTCAATACTCGTTATGACATTCGTGTTCCACAATTGGAGCACTAGGTACTTACTGAGATTACGGGTTTGACCGCTTTTAATGGACAGGCGACAGCAAAAGGTAGGTATGGCTATTTTGGTAATTTAATTTAACGCAGTAATTTGTTTGTGTTAGTACCCACTGTGACACTCTTTAGTGTGGTAATTAGCAACCAGTGACACAGAGGCATATAATATGTAGTTTCACCGTGGTCGGCGTGGGAACGCACAGGTACATTTAGCATTTATAAAACGATGTCTAGGGAGCCTTTCTCTAAACCCCCAAATTGTTTATCTGATTATGAGAATAACGAAAGAGCACTGACTTCCTAGATATCGTGTAGTGAACAAGGTGCTTAATGCAGCTTATGCACAACGCACTAGCACAGAATTCATAATACTACTCTACTTACCACGACTTGCTAGAAGTGTCTTAGACTTTTGATGATCGGTGAGTCAGGGAGTGAGTGACAAAATTAAGAAACTTTGACTAGTTATAGTTCTTAAACTACTGGTTCAAATTGAATGAAATTTGAAATATATCGTGTTTATACAATGCGTGCTTGGTGACTGAAAATTCAGGCTCCTAGTTTTATCCGCAACGAAGTTATAGGGGGGTCGAAAATGGCCTGAACTGCTTCGAGAAAAGGATGGTACGGCCGTGCCGCTGTTTTTTCGCTGTTCGACTTGCAAGGTCCACTGTCTAAAGGCCTATGCAGACTGCGCTTTTTTTACGCGCCGTCGACGCACGTTCTCCTACTACCATCCGCTAAATACAGGTAGCAGGGGAACGTGCGTCGACGGCGCGTAAAAAAAAGGCAGTCTGCATAGGCCCTAACAAAACCGATGTCTGACAGCTAAAAACTCAATTCGTGTCATATATGCCGCTCTACTGAATGGCACGTGCTCTCCAAGTCGTCACGTTTGCCGGTCATCGTCGTGGATCTACGCCAGCCGCGCAACGTGCGCGCAACAATCAGTGTAAGCGGTGCGTGCACTCAGGGCCTTACACTTTGTGTCACTCTCAACGGCGACCAGAGGAATGGTCTGCATGGAGATGCGCGAGAACCGAGTTAAGGTGGAGTGGTAGGTACTGTAGGTAGATAGTAGTAGGCTAAATTGATAGTACGTAAGATCCCATTTCGGGGCTTATGACGCGTCTTTTATATTTAGGTTAAGGGTTAACTTAGCGTTAAGTTTTTAAAGCGTGGTCCTAATTCAATTCTTAACCCCCATCACCTACCTATAATTAGGAGCAACCTCGATTAAAATACCAATTAAGATTACGTTTTTATTCGGCTTGTAATCAAGAAGTTAATTAGGATTTAAGCGTTGAGCGGCTTCGGGAACCCTACCCGAGAGCGAACGGGTTTGACCTGTAATCGTACAGATTTCACTTTTTAACCCTCGACGCAAAGAGAGGGGTGTTATAAGTTTAACGTGTCTGTGTATCTGTGTGTCTGTGTATCTGTGTATCTGTCTGTGGTATCGTAGCTCCCTAACGGATGGACCGATTTGAATGCGGTTTTTTTTGTATCATAGATAATTTTATCCCAAGTCTTCTTAGCCATATTTCATGAAAATCTGTTCAGCCGTTTTTGAGATATTGGACTTTGAAATGAAAATGTCGGGGGTTTTTCAACTTTTCTAAGTTGTAGTTATTACCGGATGAATTTACGTTTGCTTACTCCGAATTTGACACCGTACCGTGACCGTAACATTCCGATTTTAATGGTATGTTTCCGATTGGAAACCGTTCTTTCATGTTTTCTAACATGTGTAACATGTGTATAAAGGCGTTAATATTTTGGAACGGATTGGCACCTTCAATCTTAAGTCTTGGCCCGTGGTCATAGCAATACCTACATGTGAACAACAGGGTGTCAATTATTAGAATTAATGGTTTCTGAGATTGAGGACTTACCTTATCCGTATAATCTATTACTAATAATACTATCATTATCGTCATCATCATGCCAGCCGAAAGACGTGAACTGCTGGACATAGGCCTCTCCTAAAGAGTGCCAAAGTGACCGGACCTGCGCCACCCGCATCCAGCGGACTCCCGCGACCTTTACTAGGTCATTAGGTCAATCAGGCTATGGGCTCAAAGTCACCCAAAGGGCAATGGAGAGCTCTATGTTGGGAGTTTCTCTGCGTGATCGCATCAGAAATTATGCTATCCGCAACAGAACCAAGGTAACCGATATAGCCTTCCGAATCACTAAACTTAAGTGGCAGTGTGAACATTGCACGTAGACCTATGGCCGTTGGGGCGGAAAGGTTCTCGAGTGGCGACCGGAAGACGCAGCGTCGGTAGACCTCTGACAAGGTGGACTAATATTATAAAGAGATAAATTTGTGACTTTGTAAATTTGTATTAAATTTGAACTACTCATACAATTTCACAATTTTAATGAATATAACTTCATGATGGACATACCAGCAGACCAGCCTCTGTTTTTTGTACTACCCAAGCAGAGCAGAGAAGCTAGAGTATTTAGAAAATATTTTAAATATTCCGCAGGGGATAAAATATTCATATTAAAGGTTTTTAATAAAAGTGAATCAAGGATTAGGATGTATGCGTATTTATGGTTGATAGATTTTTTTTTTATAAACGCTTAAGACTAAAACATCAGTAGGTATCCTTGCGAACAACGATTACTTACAAAATGCAAAAGTACCTACCTGTCACAAGCTTTCACAACATCAGGAGAATTGTGTTAAAAATGCGGGACCCCAAAAAACCCAATACATATATCTCTCTTATTTTAGAAGCGGCAAAGTAACAAATCAATATTTGGAGTGAGTGCTTTTTCGTGCAATGGAGAAGCTTTTATCTGGACATGGCCGGATGGCAGCACAAACATTCAAGGAACAGAGACATTCACTTAGACTTTAACAAAACGCAAGCCTTACCCACCTCACTCCGCCCACATTATCTATTTAGGGCAAAATTTACTTGTTTGCGTTTGCCCTCTTTACTAATAAAAGCCTTTAAGAATTGTTTGCTTTTAAAATAAGAGCCAAGTTTGGAGTAACTTAGCACGGCGATCCAACATGTCGTTAATAACGGCGGCAAACAATTTGTTACACGAGCAAATGTAATTTAGGTGGTTCGTCAGCTGTAGTGTAATATTTCATGTAATGTATCATATTGTAGGACATTCCAAAATTAACTAACGCAAGTTTTAGGTGTTCTGGTTTTATCCTCGTAAGTCACAGATGTTTTTGTATATTTGAGTTTGGGACCCTCTTTCAGTCCGTAAGGATTCAAAACTCGTTTTGAAGTTGTACAGCCTATGTGTATTGAACACGACTTACAAGAGTAGAAGACATCTTGATCAACTATAACACAATCTGAGAACTAAGAACGAATAGCATGTCGTGAACGCCTGTCACACCGGAAAAACCTTTAATTAACTCCGCCGCTGGTAGTGCGGTCCCACCAACACGGACTAAGTGGAAGTTTACCGCAAGCGTTAATTATTATCAGCGAGAAGTGCTCTTTGTTTAGTTGCCAACTCTAAATTAGTTTTCGAAATGGATCATTCGCACCCCGCGCTCCCGCCCCCTGGCCGTAATTGGAACGTTCCGAGATGACACCACTCAGCTAGCTCTAATCAGTTAACAAGAAACCCACTGTACGCCATTGTGATCCGCGAACACGCCACATTTCAATTGGAACCTACATGCGAGGGTAGTTTAGAGATTAATTTAAGTTTCGCCTTTCAACAGTAATTAGATACGTTTATGGCAGAAAATAGCGAAGTAACCCGGGCGTAAAGTTATGTTATGTGTATTTGATATCGTCGTAGAGACTATGAGATAGATACTTCGTATGACTTCGATCCAATGGTATTTACATTTACAAAGTTTTAGAGTAATTATTGAAATCATATAGCAACAATGGTGGTTAATGATTATTATAAACTTTCAGTACATGTTCATTAAAATCCTAATCTGGCATCACCTTAACATCCAAAGATATACTGAAAATCAAGACTTCAGGTATAAGTTGTTAAGTAATATAAAGTACTAATTATAGGTATAGTCTCGCTGGCCCGAAAAATCAAAATATAGATCCTTATGAACTGACTTATGACTAAAATGAATTATTTTATTATGAGCACTGAAAAAATCGGAACTTTAATTTATGGAACATTATATATGGACCCCATAACTTTTTCCAACTTTATACGTTTTGAGTGCACGAGTACTTAAGGCCGTAGCGTTTGTGAACGTTGGTAATGCATGGATAAGAACTTGGCAATGCGACTGTACGTATAATGAATGAGACGGTGCACTTATGGTCCTGGGTGCGGATTGCTCTGGATGGCGCTCTTGTTTGTTTTAGCACTCAGCGGCACTTATATATACAGTTCCCGCATTAAGTCGTCAACAATTAAGGCTCATTAAATTTCATAACAGCATCGGACGAGCGCGGGCGGACCGTCGCTTAGACGGATAATCTCCAGCTGTCAGTCGCTAATGCGTTTTAGAGTACCGACGTAATTTGAACCGTCGAGATCGGCGGTAATTAACGGCCGCAATTAAGCTAAGTGATTGTTAGTAATGAGCACAAGAGGTTAGTTAGGCGCTTTCTCGGCCAAAAGAAAAAGGGTGTTATGGGTCGTGAGGTACGGACCGCGCCATACAGTTTAGTACATTGTTCCTCTGGGACACTGAATCTGTTTCTGGTAAGAAATGCACGCATTACGTGCTTACGTCGTATGGTATTAGAGGTTTTAATAACACAAATTACTGAGCGCATGACTTATCCGGCAAGTGTTTATCTTGATAATCTCTCAAACCCCATTTTAAAACCACGAACGGTCTTCTTACAAAGCAGTTTGTTTCAAATACGTTTTATTTCAGTCGTATCACATTACCCTTTTTTATTTGGAGATTTACAATAAAATCCAATTTAAGAGAGGCATTCACGCGAGAGTTGAGTGAAGCCTTTACGTCACTTCAATTTTATGTTAAAAGTAAGTGTGTGCCAAGGAGGCAGGGTAATGTATTCCCGCATATACATAAGTGAAAACATTTTAAGAAGCTCCACGGACCCACTGCAGCACCCCCGGGGTTAGGGCCTAAAAGCACTATCTCGGAGCCAAAGCCTTACAAGTCTTCTCAAATTCAACTTACTTTGCTCTGTGTGGAGTGCCCGCACGGATATTCTTATAGCGCCGCCCGAATCATCTTGACACTTACTTATTTTGTTTTGTAATGCGCGATTTCTAACAGACTTTTATTTAGATACTAGCTTCCGCCCGCGACCTCGTCTGCGTGGACTCGGGATAAAAATAAAATTGTATATTTTAATCCAGGCTATAAACTATCTTTGTGCAAAATTTCATTCAAAACGGTTATGCCGTTGAAACGTTTTTAGTTTTAATTGAGTTAGAAACATCTAAACATTCGCATTTATAATATTATAATAGGATCAGCTATTAGTCGGCAAAGGGTACCTACAGTATACAGATGGTATTCCGACTAGTAATTAATATGAATATTTTATAACGCTTCATTTTGAATATTCTCCAAGGATCCGACACCAAATATGATATTTCGCATCAAGAAAGTGTAAGCGTACTACAACATGTGTAACAAATTCAAGTTTAGTGTCGCACATGGCTGAGACTGAAGCTAAAGCTTTGGTCCCGGCAACGAGTGCGGCGCGCCCGCAGTGTGCCGCGGCCTTACGTGCCCGCCGCGCCCGCGCCCGCCCTCGCGCGACACATCGCGCCGACATCCTCTTTCCCTACATCACGAAGCCGACCATGCTCGATTTCATATAAAATAAATTGAAAAGTTTTCGAGTTTAATTCCATCTCCAGCCCAGTTCGCGCTCGCGGCGGCGTGGCGGAAGCGAATCTCGATGTTTTGTAATGGAGCTTTTTAAAATGGAAGTCGAACTTTGTCAGACACTTTTAGCCACGCCGGAGATACATTTAAGCTTTTTAACTTTTCCACTCCGGTAATGTATCCAGTCTTTCCTGCGTCTGTAGTAGAGGTGTCGTATTTTTTTTTTATCAGAGTGGATGAAGTGGGAGGTAACTTTTTTATTTGTGCGAGTCAGCACGTCCCCAGTGGCTCGCAATCCTACCAAAGAGCGCGCTCTATCCGGCTTCTCGCCGGTTATATTTTTCATGTTCGACGACAGTGTAAACATTTTGCCTACGATCCATTAAGTAAATGCACTCAGGCCGCCACTCGGCACTGCATTAATATTGCATTTCTAACTCCCCTCTTTCCGGAAACTCCTCGATTCCTCCCCTCTTAAACGGACATTGCTTGGGCCCGGGCAGGTTGCGAGGGGCATAAAGCTAATGGCCGATGCACCGGCACTCACGTGGCCGATCATCTGCTCTCGTTCATTAGGGATACAATTTCTTACGCAACTTACGAGTGCAACAACCAGGCTGCTCGCTATGACTCGTATCTGTATGTACGGAAAGGTGTTTTAATTGTTTATAGAAGCCGGGAATTTATAAATAAGTATCTATGTAGATCCGAGATACATACAACACTGTCTATGATACACATGTTTATTGTGTTCATGATTAGGTAGATTGCTATCGCTCGCTGTCGGATTACAATATGTGTTTTCTCATGGTTTCGTCAGACGAACAAGGCCGTTTCTTACAAATTACATCAATCTCTCCAAATCAATAAGAGTTTGTAGCTAATGTAAGCGCTTAACGAGCCGCGAGCGGGACTCCTGAGCGGATCGGCAAATGGAGTGGTTCATGCATAATGTAGCGCAGGCTGAGTGTTGTTTTGAAGAGCGTTCTGAATTTGTTATTTTCGTTCGTCACACCAGGTGATGTCCCGACGCCTCATGAAACTTTTAACGGCGTATCGATGCGACGCATCGCCTGCGGGCACGGTCCGCCGGTTCGGGACGCGGGCTAATCACGGCCCGCGCCGATAAGGAAGCACTAATGGAAGCCGCATCAATACTTCCGTTTGTAGCTTTGAGAGTGCATTAACGACGTTATTCGGGCGAGTAGCTTTCCAAAAGTTCAGCTCACCTCGTCTATACCGTATGCGAACTACGAAGTTTCACGAAAACATTGCAGCCGGGCTTAACAATCATTGTCCAATCCTAAAGGCGAATGCTTTCATTAATCCAGTTAATCACGGAGTTGCTTTAATTAAAGTCCTGAGAATCATAGCCGCCAGTATAGCCAAATTTCTACATCCTTACACAGCTTTATTAAATAATAACAGGAGATAAGCGGCACCTCAGAATTAATTAATCCACTCAGAGATTGCATCTAGGCGCCAGAAAAGCCCCGCCGCTGCCCCCCCCCCGCCAGGGTCGATCCGTTTCCAGCCACTTAAACTTCACGCGGAGCGCTCTAGCTTCCGTTTTAATTACAAAATTAATTCAAAATGTAATTAAAGTTAACAATAAGGCAGCAAACAATTGAAGTTATTTATGTTAGTTTATGCTTTATGGAAAGCACCGCCTAGTTGGAAATGCGATTTACTCCAGAGTGGTTTGGATATCATATCTGACAATAAACGATCTTCAATTTTATATTATAGTTTAGGTGTTGAAGAAGGAATGTATCTAAGAATTGATTATACTGTATTATTAGTACCTAGAGTGTAAATACATCTATGAGGTGAATATTTAATTTAGGTACTTGGCATGTAGTACAGTCGAGTTCATAAATACGACGTACATGTACCTACTTATAGGTATTTTTAGGTATTTTTATTTATTTATTTAGGATTACCAACAGGTAATTATATCAAACATGCACTCATATCTAATTTACATTCCAGGGTTTTGCTTATCTCATTATAGGTAACCACGTTGTTTTCAGTGTTTCCAAAGGTTCAAAAATATCTGTGCAACCTTATATCCTTCAAATCAAATCAAATCAATTATTTATTCTGCAAATAGGCCACAAGGGCACTTTTACATGTCAAACAGTAATTTACAATAAAATAGTAATCTTACACAATAATAATTTAAAATTATATATAAAAGGTTAACAAACTAAATGTCACTAAGTCAATGTAAACAAAACAAAATTGCAAAATATGACCATTACATTCGATATAAGATCTGTATCAGCATTAACAGAAGTTAATGATATTATTCAATATTCCAGAGATGTATAAGGTCTCTGAGCGTCCAAATACAATTAATAATTATTCTAATATTCTAAGAGATGTATACGGTCTCTAAGCGTCAAAACAAAAAAGGAACATTAATGTTATATTGTCAGAGATGTACAGGGTCAATAACAATAAAACCTGTCAAGATCAGAATGATGTCTCTCGTCAATACGATAATAATAATAATAACACTAGTATTTAAGTAGTTAATTAGGTACTATGCCCTTGCAAGCATGAACAGTCCGGACTCCACAAACAGCACCCGATCACGAGTATGACGCATATCTCAGCCATCGCCTCCCTTAATAATAAAGTCGTGTTCACGTATTAAGATCACTTCTTTTTCATACCACGTCGGTGGCACACAACATTACGGGCCACCTGATGGTACGAGTAAGTGGTCACCGATACCACGTCGGTGGCACACAACATTACGGGCCACCTGATGGTAAGTGGTCACCGATACCACGTCGGTGGCACACAACATTACGGGCCACCTGATAGTAAGTGGTCACCGATACCACGTCGGTGGCACACAACATTACGGGCTACCTGATGGTAAGTGGTCACCGATACCACGTCGGTGGCACACAACATTACGGGCCACCTGATGGTAAGTGGTCACCGATACCACGTCGGTGGCACACAACATTACGGGCCACCTGATGTTAAGTGGTCACCGATACCACGTCGGTGGCACACAACATTTAGGGGCCACCTGATGGTAAGTGGTCACCGATACCACGTCGGTGGCACACAACATTACGGGCCACCTGATGGTAAGTGATGGTCACCGATACCACGTCGGTGGCACACAACATTACGGGCCACCTGATGGTAAGTGGTCACCGATACCACGTCGGTGGCACACAACATTACGGGCCACCTGATGGGAAGTGGTCACCGTAGCCTATGGACGCTTGCATCTCTACACACATATTACTGCTATATTAGGTAAGTGTTTACTGAGAAAAACACCATTTTCATTTTCTATTATTCAGCACTTGGAAAGCCTGAGAAAGCCGTAATCATTTTAGAAAAGCACAAGATTTAGAAACTTAAAAAAATAAATTGTATTTGATTTTAGAAAAGCCAGCGGAATATCATTTCGCACATACGAGTATGTACTTGGAGCATCCCGGTCCCGACTAAGTACCTTACAAAATAGTACGTAGTGCATTGATATTATGGCTGTAACCATAATATCACTTCTGTGTCCTAGCCCCGTATCATGGTCGGCCTTATCACGCGATAAGTGACAAGATAGAGCGTCAGTCTCGTTCTATCGAACGGAGTCAGCCAGTGACGCTCTATCTTGTCACTTATCACGTGATAAAGCCGACCATGCCTGTTGTCGTGGTAGTGTAGTGAGTAAAGCTTGTCAATAACGACACTATTGACAACTTGCAATATTGACAAGCTTTACTATTGATCAACTATTGAACAATCAATATTGATTGTTTGTTTGTAAAGAGTCAGTAAGACACACATAATAATAACGCCTATGGGGCTGTAAATACTTCGTTGTCTTAGCTGATGTTTACTTGGGGCTGAGGGCACTTGTTTTTCACCATCGTGGACATCTTTTGTGATCGTCAAAAGAATTCGTTCGAACACCGGACGCATGTGCAGGCTGTAGACAAGTAATAATGGATTATGTAGATTTATTCGCCGTTTCACCCTTTTCAATCACTACCTCACCTACCCTTTCAATGACTATTTTTATTACATTGTCGAGTCAGTGAATAAGAAAACGCTATTTTCTCAGTTCCCACGGCAATAGTGCCTACTTACGTAGTGTAGCTTCTTGATATTTGGGAAATACAGGGTTATTGGTATCTCGACGCATTCCTCTTAAGGAAGTTATAGGGAGGTTGATTGCAACTTTTTGGACCCCATAATCCATTATGCAAAATGAGCCATTTTCGAGATAATCCAGATGTATTTCATCTCATTCCACTGCGTAACTGGGTTCTTCCTTGTTAGACCTAAGTACCTACCTAACTACTTCAGCCCTAATTTGCCTTATTTCACCTAATGCATTTTTTCCTAAATAATACATTTTATAGGATTATTGAAAACAAACCTAACATAATGCTATTGACTTCTATGTTGATGATATTCAATGAAAATCCGAAAAGTTAACTGAAGCCAAGAAAACAAGCAAAATGCATTAGGTCTTATGAAACATGGCGGAAGAAACATCTAGACACATTCTAATTGATTGTAAGCAGGTAGAAAGATACAGGAAAAGACGCTATGAATTTCCTATTACATCACAGGAGGCAGTCAATAATACCAAGACACTGACAAACTTTTTGGAGGAGCTGGGATGGATAGAGTAGCGCTCTCCCTTTTTCACGCAAAATTATTATAGGTACGCTGGATGTCGACTTGCGGAAAATTCTCCTGAGCATATGCGTCAAACGTCAAGCGAGTGGTCACTGCTATTGGATAATCTGTAAAGTATCTGATCGGAGCTAGCGAGCGAGCCGAGTATAGCGTTTTCTAGCCGAAGTGGCAACATCTTCCGTACCTACTTAGGGTCATTTCGCCGGTTAGCGACCACGTAATTTAATGTGCCGGTAGGCGACCACTTAAGCTGAGTTGGTGAACTGAAAGGATATTTTCTCGGTTTTTTAGTAGATATCTATTCTAAA
The DNA here is from genome assembly GCA_947578815.1 of Epinotia ramella. Lineage (NCBI taxonomy): Eukaryota > Metazoa > Arthropoda > Insecta > Lepidoptera > Tortricidae > Epinotia > Epinotia ramella. The sequence goes on along the minus strand of OX388204.1, from coordinate 25,096,268 downwards.
ACAACAAAAAAATGCATGTACAAGTAATTGTCTCAATAGGGTTAGAATTGATGTTATCTTCAATAGAAAAAACCTTCTCCTTCAGGTGGTCGCTAACCGAAGGTGGTCGCGTAACCAGTGAAATGACCCTATATGCCCGCGAGGCGCGAACGACAAAAGTATCATATCGTACCACCTTCATATCTACTATATAGGAGTATAAGTCAAGTAAAATAATTCAAATAAACCTGGATTTTTACTATTTTCAGCACGTAGGTATATAATACTAATGGCACTACACGAAATTGGATTGGATGGGAATGCGGTCGCCGGATAATAACTTAGCGCTTAGTAAACGCGAGCTCGCGTGATTGACAGTTTTATTTCAGACTCGGCTTTGCCACTTTACCTCGCTTGGCTATCTACCTAATGTATAAGCTATAGGTATGTATGTGTGAAACCTAGTAACAGGCTGATTATTTGGAATGTAGAAAACGATTAGCTTCAACACTGCCCCACCCACGGTAGCTCAATTGGCAGAGCGATGGACGGATTCCAGAGGTTGTGGGTTCAAATCCCGCTCGTGGCAAATAATTTTTAATTTCCCACTATGATCGAAATCTAAGTGTTCTAATAAGAGAGAGACGGATAGTGCGAGAAAAACCGAGAGAGCTCGCGCGCCGTCGCGTGATAGCCGTGCTGAGCGTCCGCAGAAGAATCACGAGCGCGTTGCCGACTCTTTATTCATTTGAGGATTATTTGTGTTGATCGCGGGTCCCTCAGTCTCAACACAACATCCTCGGGAGTGAAAGGGAGGGATATCTGAGGGTCTGAGATGCCTGCAAAAACGATTCAAAGGTCAGAATTGGAAACAGTGGCCGCGATTTAAATCTTGTTTTATTCGATATCTTAGCTACTCCAACTCGGATATCGGATTGTTAGTCTGAGACATAAGTATTCCACATTCGACTTTTTACAACACTAGGTGCTGTCTTTGCGTGCGTTCCATGATACGTGTAGGGACAGTATCCGGTTAGTGTAGCTCTTTCTTACACATATCATTCCTTACATTGGGGAAAGGGCCTCTACGAGTTGGCTTCGGCTCCGCGCACGCCTCCCAACGGTCCGGGACACCATTCTCCCGTGAGAGTTTATCAAATGACACTTTTTAAGTAACTATGTACCTTTGCAAATAAATATTAAAAATATAAATAATTAAATATTAGTGGACAATCTTACACAAATCGACCTAGTCCCAAACTAAGCAAAGCTTGTAGGTACTATGGGTACTAGACGACGATAAACATATTTATATATATAAATAAATAGTTAAATACATAGAAAACATCCATGACTCGGGAACAAATATTCGTGTTCATCACACAAATAAATGCCCTTACCGGGATTCGAACCCAGGACTTCTTGCTTCGTAGGCAGGGTCACTACCAACTATATAGGCTAAAGCGGTCGTCAAAAAATGGTAATATGTAATTAAGTAATTAGAGGTTTAATAATTAATTCCTACAGATTTTTTTATTAGTTACGTACCTACGGTAGCCTAGTGGTTCTATCTGGCATGCGGCGGTCGTGGGTTCGAATTCCGGCTCGTACAAATGTGTTTTTCGGAACGTATGTACTTACGGAATATCATTTGATTTACCGTTAGCTTTTCGGTGAATGAAAAATACTTGTAGAAATCTGCATACATCTGCGAAGAAATGCTAAGGTGTACACGTGAAGTCCCCAACCCGCTCTTGGGCAGCGTGGAGACTACTGTCCGTTTCCTCTCATCCGTGAGAGATGCCTGGTGCCCAGCAGTGGGAGGTATATATAGGCTGTTAAATTATTGTTAATTATTTCATTGCACTCATCATTATCACCATGTTTATCTTTCATCTTCTTCCTCCCCATGTGGGTACGTCCTACACGCCTTTATGTATTAAGCTATGTTTATGTTTGGACGACTTCAAACGCGGGGCCCCTACGCTGCCGCACGCGTCGTCTGTCTTTATTTAATTACCGTAAAATCACGCTACTATGGTCCTAGCGTTCATCAATAGTCCAAACAGACCTCGTTACGATTTATTGAATTATGTGACTACTAGCGACATCTGTTAGAATTGTCATGCCTTTTCTATTACGTTAAGTCACCGGTGGAATAGTTGCATCGGTTCACTCTAGATGGCGGCACTACGAGTCAGTTGGCATGCGCCGCAGTTGAAGTTTGTGCAGCCCCCCTAGCACACTAGGTTTTATTTCCGACGTAAAGCATTTGTCCCTCTTGCACTCGCATATTTGCCAGAATGGGACGAATGCTTTATGTCCGACATAAAACTTAGCGTACTAGCCCCGCAGGTGTATAGAGTCGCGGAACTTTAGTCCAAAGTATAAGTTAAGGGGCTCCCATATAACCCAATGACCTTCGATCTGAATCCCTTAGTTTTCTAATGTTTTTGTAGCTTATTATATTAACAACAACGGCTTTAAGCAATATAGTAGGTATCCCATATTTACTTCAAAGTTCATTGTTTTGGAGATATTTGGCATCAAAGTTGAACAGGCCAAAAAGCTGGTTTTCTGGCCAATTAGTTTCAAAACTCAAAATGATCTCTATTCAAGTAGGCCTAGTAACAAGCACTTTCAAATACAAATACAAATACAAAATATTTTATTTGTTAAACATAGGTATGTAGGTACATCGGTGTTTCAGTTTTGGGATTGTATCACTATGTCTTGCCTGTTAAGGCATACAAATAGCCACAAAATAGCATGCAGCATGCATACTTAAAAAATCAAAATCTTTCAAATCGTCAGTTATTTTTTGAAAGAAATTTATAAAACATAAAAAAATTAAATGATATGTAGTAAAAAATGTATAAAATATACTAATAGAATGTTTCTAGAAAAACAATCTAATGTCAAAAAACAAAATATAACGAGAATAATAAATAAAAAATTCAGTCACAATTAGTTCCATGGAGTTTTATCATTCATGTAGTCTTGTGTGCTACAATAAATAAGCTTTTGAAATAAGTTTACGCTTCACATAGTTATTAAATGTATTGATAGATAACTCAGTTAAGTACGTTTCCTGAAAGTTTGTTATAAAACCTTACACAATTACCCATGAATGTTTTTTATTATTTTGGGGAGCCGAGTGGTGGGCCCCCCGAGCTTATGTTTATTTCTAGTATTAATATTATGTATGTCACAGTTTTTCCTAAAATTGTCAATGTTTTTATGTACGGATAAAAAAATATTTTCATAGACAAGTATATTGACAATGTAATGTCATTAAGTATATTAATATTTTTAAACTTATCTCTAAGTGAGTCTCTATGGTTCAATTTATATATCGCCCGAATAGCCCCTTTCTGCAAAATAAAAATCGAATGAATGTCCGAGGCACTGCCCCACAATAAAATACCATATGACATAATGCTATGGAAGTAGCTAAAATATACTAATCGAGCTGAGGGGTTACCGCGAAGTGAAAACGAACTTCGTTCGAGTATCTCCCTCTCTGTCGCACTTGCTAGTTCGAGCGATAAAGACGGAGAAGTTCAAGTACACGAACGAAGTTCGTTTTCGTTTCGCGGTAGCCCCTCTGTTTTCACGTCTGTTAATTGACGGATTTTGCTCACTGCAAATGCTGCAGAACTCAGTCTATTCGAGAAATTAGCAATATGGGGACCCCATTGGAGCTTAGAATCTAGCGTTAAACCAAGAAAAACTTACTATCAACTAGTTCCAATTCCTCATCTTTCTTTCACGAAGACACTCCCTTGCTCGTGCTTTAGTCTTTTTCTCTCTCTCTCTCTTTAAAATGAAAACCCTAGACACGTTTTTAGAGACGTCATAGACGAACCCAAATACTTACGTAGATTTCGTATATGTTAGATCGAAAGTTGAAAACATAGTACCTATACACCTACAAGTACATGGTCCAAACTTAAAATATACATATATACAGGGTGGAATCTTGAACGTGATCCAAAATAGCAAAATGTGAATCTATCCATGATTCTGAGCAACTTTTATTATGGGACCAACTTTGTGTTATGCCAAAAAAAACACACCAGGGGTGTTATTCGCTAAGCGCTAATACGGCTCACCCCGCCGATCACCCGTCACGAAACTAGACCTCTAGCAACGCTTAGTTAGTACGCATCGCGGTGTCAAGATATACTTGTGGGTGAGCGTTGAGGTGAGCTTAAAACAAGTTACAGAATAGGGGGGCTGTTCATACATTCTTGTCAGTCTAAAATGAGCAGAGTTAATGAAATAGTTGGATTTTTTTGGCATAACACAAAGTTGGTCCCATAATAAAAGTTGCTCAGAATCATGGATAGATTCACATTTTGCTATTTTGGATCACGTTCAAGATTCCACCCTGTATATATAATGTTTTGATTTGTTATGAGCTATATACATATAAAATAAATAAATACTTAAATACAGAGAAAACATCCATGACTCGGGAGCAAATATTCGTGCTCATCACACAAATAAATGCCCTTACCGAGATTCGAACCCAGGACCTCTTGCTTCGTAGGCAGGGTCACTACCAACTATAGGCTAAAGCGGTCGTCAATATATAGTTATATATACTTAAACCTTAATTAGTCATTAGTCAATAAGAATCTTCATTTCGTTTCTGTAATCTGACGATTCGCCGTATTCGCTGTTGGTGATGCGTTAGGTTTGCAACGATTGTAAATCAGTCGCAACGTGTTCGAGTAGGTACTGCGTGACCCTAAAGACGTTGCGTATTTATGTTTTTGAGTGTTTTGCCTCGAAAATCTGCATCCGCGGATGCCTAAAAAGTCGCATCCGCGGCATCCCTGCCCTATAGCTATACACCATAATCCCAAGCTTTGGCGGTTTCATTCTTCTGCACACTATAATAGTGCTATAATAAGTACCTATAGGTAGTATGAATTGAAGTCTCCATGTAGCGTAGCTATCCACTCTAAATCTGCATGTATATCTAGACACATATAGGTTGTATCTGTAGGCTAGTCATAAAAGTGGCGGTGCGACACTCTAAAAGCTTTCATGACAAAGAGCGCGATCAAGTCGGCCTCGTCACCGAACTGATAACTAGGTACCTATACCAATTCAATTCAACGCTTCAAAGTATTTTGCTAGATAATTATCCGTTGTTTGTTACATTGCATGTTGTACAGTCAAGTGCAAAAATATGTATCGATTTCATCTTCTCATAAATATGTACCAAAACCTTAATCCGCTGATATAAGAGCTATGGGACATATTTATGACTAGCTTTACCTGCGACTTCGTTCGCATGGTAATGTTGGTATTTTTGGTGGGAGTTCTAATTTAACCTATCAAGTAAAACGTTGAACAAACCTATTTTAGCTAAAATGCCGTTAAAATTCGTTTGTCCTTATCTGTCACTTTGATATTTAAATTAGTAAGAAAGGGACAAAACTCGTTTTATTTAACAGAGGTAAAAGTTTAGTATATGTTTGTGGCAATAGATCCAACAGGTAGGACACAGGAGGCTGCAGCATTAAATGTTTATTGATCTTCTCTACATATTTTTAACACTGTTTTATATTAATGGAGTGACTCAAGATCATTTCAGTTATCACGTTTTTATTTATTACGTGATAACTGAAATGATCTTGAGTCACTCCAACTCTCAGGTAAAGATGTGTTTAGGAATTAATAATAGATACTTAGTCCTTTCGAGTACCCATTGATCGGTACCTAGGTGTTTACGTGGAACAAAAGATCTCTTTTTAATTAGACAACCATTGACTACCATTAATGTGCCGGCAAACTTCGTGCGCAACATGTATAGACTGGCAACCCAGAACATTTTTCTAGGCGTCTTTCTTCCAATCAGGCCGACATCTTGGAAAATCAAAGCGTATGTAAACGTGCAGTAGCTGCGACAATTTTCTGAGTTCGGATTCAGTTGTGGCCATAGTGTGATTTAATACACTCGTATACAAGAAAACTACTTATTGGTTTAATCACCGACATTTGGTTTTTGTAAGTTTTTGATAGTGGATATCTTTATAGTTCCCGAGGATGCACTGTGTTGATGCAATTTGTCTCAGCCATTTGTGTCAGATTTGATGACAAAGTCCTATTTAAGGTACATGCGGATCGTCAGATATCGATTTTGATAGCAATCGCAGCAAGACAAAAAAACTAAATTACGACCATTTTCTGTTTCAGTCAGATCCATACACATTTAAGGTCCCACGGGATCCTCAGATATATATATTTTGAAAGCAATTAGAAAATAATATAATAATGATAGTCTCCTAAATTGCTAATGGGTTCATATTATATAATATTTGAAATATTTTACTTCAAAATTATCTGACAGAAAACTTGGCTGATCATAAATATTTCCATGGTCCAAATTGTGTTGATTGATATGTACATACAATTTGTCAGTACAACTCGTTTGACAGTTGGATCAGCAGCGCAACACCCCATCAAATAGAGTATAAGGCTGAACGCGAGAACATCGCTATGCCATGCTATTAAAAAAAAAGGACGAGTCAGACTTTTGACGTTTCACGTTATATTGTTGAAATTTGTTGATACATTTATTCAAATTACGCCTCAATTTAGCGCATATACGTTTCCATATCAGAATCGATTATTGTTTTATGCTTTAGAATTTAATATGCGTTTTGTGAAGGTCTATCACAACACCGGATCGAAATTATTACTGTGGGATAGTTATGGCAAGCCCGCCATTTTAACGTAACTGACAGTTGACAGATATGGCGGCTACGATTTCAAGCAGAAGAAATTAATAAATTAAGGAGGTCAAATGTATCCGAAAATTAATTAATCGTCGCAGTCGGATAAAAACTATCTAAACGGAAGCTAGAGTAATAGTGTACTTATAAAAAAAGTTACGTGTTTTTCCGTTCATGGGAAGCTGAGATCACGCGGGACAAACCCATGCTTAATTTGAAACTGGCTGATTCTTTTTTTTAATTTAGAGACCCATATTTTTACACTTGACTGTATATGGCCGGTATTGAATGTGCAAGCGAATTAAAACCGCGCGAGCGAGAGCGAGAGCTATATCCTTACTCCATAAAATTAAAGGCGAATGTAGCCGTCAACATTTTGTCTCGCTCGCTCGTTAATGTTAGCTAGCTGTTAGCTTGATATGCTGTGCTTGCCATCCGCGCGCGGGAACTTACGAAAAATGCATTTTTGTACAAGATTTTGTTGCCAACTGTACCACAGGCATCAACTGCTCGTTGAGAGGGTCCCAATAAGCCCATACATGGCCGGTTTATCTTGTAATTGAGGAGTGTTCCTGTGGTCACCTTCCATTTCCATCATCAGACCAGCTTTCCTACCTACCGGTACCTAAAAGCATTGTCATCCGACGTATATAATTATTATATTATAATTCTGTCATCACGGACAGGACTATTATGATTCGACAGGCATTTGTAGCCAATAAACCTGAGCTATAACCACGAACTCCGAAATTCGAAGTTCGGGTATTGCCATCTCTATCGCACTCGCAACACTCGAGTGACAGCGGCGGTACCACGAACTTCGAAAGTCGAAGTTCGTAATACATGCATCCCTGTTACTCGAGTAATGAAGTGCGATAGAGATGGAAATACCCGAAATTCGACATTCGAAGTTCGTGGTAGCGCCGCAGGTATGCATGTATACGAACTTCGAGTTTCGTTTTTCGTGCTAGCGCCGCTGGTATTGTGCTAACGAATCGATCGAAACGACAGGCAGTCTTCAACATCACCATCCCCCATGACGAGAACCTCGTGAAGGCCGAGAAGGATACAGCCAGACTCGTTGTAGGCTCTATTTGTGGTAGCAACTGTAGCAAGCAGTCGACATTCAAGTAAATGTTTAATTTAGAACACAAAACTAATAATAAATAAATTAGTTCAGCTAAACGCGAGATAATCGCGGACAAACATTCATACAAATATACAGGCCAAACTGAGAACCTCTTTTCTTTTTGAAGTCGTTTAAAAGGAACTATAATGTTAGGCAGTGAAAATACTTCTTTTACAATAATTTGTCAGAAATCATTTATACCGGTCTTTTATACTCTTCCGGCCAGACCAAAGATCGCTTAGGTACACCTACTATCAGGGGAGGTATCGTGGCAGAATGCTAGCGATCCCATGATGCCCCCCCCTTAACGGCAGTGAGAGTTGACGCCGCAAAGTGGTTTAGTGGGTATTTCCTCATAAGGCCTTCCCCGGTTCCGGGGGGATGCGTAAAGGCATTCCCTCTGCGTCAACAAACAAAAAGGTACCTACACCTACTAATGGGTACCACGTGTGGTAAGTATACGTAAGTAACTATAATAATTATAAAATAAATCTTATTTATTTAAACAAATTGTGCAACTAGGTACCTAGTTACTGTCTATAGTAAAAACTACAAAATACAACAAAAATGCAGTTTTTTTATTGCGTATTTATTAAGCCCTAAATCAATGCCTTCAAAGGATCATCCTCAAAAGCACAATCTGAGTAGGGACTCGGTCTCGCTACCTACCCTGCCTTCCCAAGGCCTGAAGCATTACCACACTATAGAAAACACACATTACGTGACGATCCTCGTGAGCGACTTAACGCGCTTCGAATAGATTTCAGCCTTAGGGAAGGCAGGGTAAGTACTTAGTATAGTAAGTTCTGTGAACAAACGGGAGTATTTGCGGTCCCGCACGACTGTGCCCGCTCATCCACTCAACACTGTACAGGCAATAAAGCTCTGTTCAAAACCACTTAACGGGATTGATTCGAGCCATTTACCATTCTTTAAACAAACACAAAACATTTCCATTAACTTAGAACCTTTTAAGAAATCAAATTCAAAGACTTTATTGTGGGGTAGGTACAACTTACCATACAATACAATACAATACAAATATTCTTGACGACCGGTTAGCCTAGTGGGTAGTGACGCTGCCTACGAAGCTGAAGGTCCTGGGTTCGAATCCCGGTAAGGACAAATATTTGTGTGATGAGCATGAATATTTGTTTCTGAGTCATGGAAGTTTTCTATGTATTTAAGTATTTATATCTATTATATATATCGTCGTCTAGTACCCATAACATAAGCCTTAATGAGCTTACTATGGGACTAGGTCGATTTGTGTAAGATTGTCCTCTAATATTTATTTATTTATTTATTCTTTATTGCTCACCAGAAATAGTACATAATAGAAAAATAGAGGTAGAATGGTAGACAACAGGCGGTCTTATCGCTAACAAGCGATCTCTGCCAGACAAACTCACATACATAATTACCTACCTATTTACTTGCATAGAGTATCAATATACCTACTTAAATATAATCCTATCGCGTTGCTACAAAATGCCTAAAAATCAAGTTTAGGTACCTTAGTAGGTACTAATAATTTACGATATTCCTATTCAATTTGGACTCACGCACGTCACAAAAAAAATAATCTTATTACCTACCTCTATTGCCAAAACAGTAAAACAGTAAACCTGCACACACCATATTAATCGGATTTAGAAAACCAGTACAGAGTCAATTGTGAGTCAAAGTGCCTTTATTACCGGCTCATACCAAAAATTCACACACGTGCCCCTAAACTATAAACCTCTGTCAATTTGCAACTGAACGTTGCGACTCGTCATCATTAATTTACTAGCTTTTTATTCCGTTCGCGTGGAATTTGGTAATCGCACTCTTACAACAGCTTTTATCTTGACCGCATACTATATTTGAGCTCATTGTATCGGAGTAAACGAGAGCGAGTTGTTACTGTACTGGGCGGCCGGGTCTTAGAAGATAATAATAAATAAATATTGAAATAAAAATAGTGTGGATTATTTGTGAAATATGTCTCGTTAGTGGTTTAGGTATGAAAATTATGTTTCTATTTAATTATTTTATTTATTATTTTATTGGTATTTAGGATAACAACAGCCGTAAATATAACTAAAACATATTCATGCTTACATAAAATAAGGCCTATAACAGTCATTCTAATTACGTCAAAAAAATAAAGACGGAACCGTTTGTTAATGATTTTAAGACCAATCTTTGCACTTATTTTCTATCGAGCCCTATATTTTTGTCGATGTGCAAATAAATAGTTTTTCTTAAAAAAACTGCTTAAATAACATCAATTTCAACAAAATTAGGTCTTGTCAGCCTCAGCAATCCATACTAATCGAACGAGCGATCGAAGCGAACGAAGTGCTCCCGCTACAGCTTGGGCGAAAATTCTGGCTCTACAGCACGTCTAGCACACGACGGCCGCGACATACTCACGATTTAATCGCACTTTACCTCTTGTTCTAAGTGGTCTAATAAGTGAGAGACGGATAGTGCGAGAAAAATCGAGAGAGCTCGCGCGCCGTCGCGTGCTAGCCGTGCAGGTCGCAAGTCGCAACGTCAATCGGTTTCTCAACCGATTCTCCTGAATTTTTTTGAGCGGGTTCGTTGAGTAGGTTTATATTTTTTTTGTTCAATTCGGGTTTTGGAATTCAACTAAAAAGGCAATCCCGCGAGGTCTATCTACCAGGTACTCCAGGCAAAATACGGTTTTGAAAAACATTAATTTATAATAGCGTTTTTTTTTGTTGATTTCATTTTAAAATTGTGTGTGTAATTGTGTATGCTAGGCTAGTAAGACTAGGTCGCAAAAAAAACACATTGTTCTGTCCGGTATGACCATTTATTTTTTACCGGACAGGCCTCGAAAATACCGGACATCTGCCCCCCTAGCACACTAGGTTTTATGTCGGACATAAAGCATTCGTCCCATTCTGGCCAATAAGCGAGTGCAAGAGGGACAAATGCTTTATGTAGGACATAAAACCTAGTGTGCTACCCCTAGCACCCCGCCAGCCCCCCGGCTGGCAACCCTATCTGCATGTTATACCGAATATGACGAAATTTTGTAGCGTGAGATGCTAACAAGCAAACATGCAGAATTGAGTATCTACCTACCCATTAAGACGAGGTATGCCCAGGGGACCGATTTTTGACTTTCGAGCGCTCGACTCTTTCACTCGAAAACTGTCAAAAATGATGAAATGCTATTTTGACATGACGATAGTTTTAAAAACGAGCGGTATTGACCATTCGTATTCAATTCTATCGGTAGAAAGTAAGTGCCTGTCATTATGACACTACAATAGCATTTACTTTTATTTAATTTTCGAGCGCTCGAAAGTCAAAAATCGGTCCCCAGGCCCACTAGCGGATCCAGGGGCCTGAGGCCGGTTGAGGCTCCTCTAGCCCTTGGCTTCGTATCGTATCGTACCTATGCCGTTCGCCGCGCTAGAACGAGGGGATGCGGCTAAAATTGTAGCGAGAAATGGCTTTTAGACACCTAACAATTTATCACAGCCACTTGCTATACCTACTTAGTTAGAATGAAATATATGTATTGTTGTCTTATCCCAACTGAAGCAAGTAGCTGCGACAAAATGCTTGTTATGTTATGGCCTTTACGTACAAATTGTGCAGTTAAACGCTCTATAATTTGTGACAGTCACCGGTCACCGCCTTCAAAGTGAATTAATTGAATGTTTGCTCTCTTTGCACCTTATAGCGGCGTCCAAAGAGTATAATAAGAATAAGTATGCACTACGTTCTAAGAGACGGGACTTCGAACTAAGTTTTGGATGACAGTGACATTGTCATTTGATTTTGACATGGTAACTCAAATGAGTTTAGCTACTTTGCCATACCACATTAAAAAGTCCAATACGGAAGTAACTCGTACCAACATAATGGCACGAAAGGGATTAGGGATGTAGTACTTAACATTATCGATGTCGACAATATTAGTAATCAACGTTATCGATATCGATAAATTATGATGGTCTACTGCATGAAGAGCAAATTATTGCACTAAGTATATAAAAAATACTTAGGAGTAGGTATATTTATGTTTACAAAATTTCACCAATTTGTCCATACTGTCTCTTTTTCGTTCGCAAACAGTCCAATGGATTTCCATAATTCTTCTTGTTATAACTGTTATAAGACAGCTCCCGCTTGTATTATCCAAGTGCCGTAGATTTTTAAAAGTAAATCAATGTTTACGCTCGATATTACGTTATTTTCGTTATGGGTATCTACTTACTTCGTTATAACATTATAGGTTAAACAAACTTGTATGTACTTAGGTAGGTACCATGTCGTGCGTCAAAAGCATTGACCGTAAATGTATTGATGAAAACGCGTGCAACCGAACACAATCGCTAAAAGTTCTTTTTCTATCTCCGCGCACCGCGATTCAGCTGGTGTGAGTGTTCGAGCCGCGTAAGCTACAGGCCGCCCGTCTTGTAATAAAACAGCACCAAGTCCCCGTGAACTCGCGTCTGCCGACACTGTCACCTCCTCATGTGGAGAATGGTGCAGAACAAATTCTTCTCTTCAACTCATCAAAAATCCGTTGATGTTCACCAAACCATCTGAAATCACAATCTGTCTTCAACAAATCACGCAATGGTGAAACTATGTTTGAGTGATTAGGTATGAAACGGGATACATAATTGATCACACCTAAAAATCTCTCCACTCTTTCCTATTTATAAGCACGGGCATGTCATTTATTGCCTTCACTCGTTTCGGATCAGCACGCATCCCTTCAGCACTAAACAGATGACCAAGGTATTGTACTTCCTTAGTGTTAAAGACACACTTTGCTTTATTAAATTTAACACCATTAACCTTGGCTTTCTCAAACACCTCTCGTAATCTCGCATCATGTTCATTTTTAGTGCGACCGAATACTATCAAATCATCAATATAAACAGCAACTCCTTCTGTCTTGAAAATTTTAACCATCTCACTGTGAAAAATCTCTGGTGCGCAGTTTATTCCGAATGGCATCCTTAGGAAGCGATACCTGCCAAAAGGGGACGCAAATGTGCAAAACTTGGAGCTAGCTTCATCGAGTTTTAACATCCAAAACCCTTTACAAGCATCCAATTTTGAAAAATACTTTGCACCACTCATTTCACTCGCGACTTCGTCGAGCGTCGGCAATTGGAAGTGGCTCCTGCATACAGCCTTTTTAAGATGCAAAGGATCGAGGCAAATGCGCAACTTCTTGTCTGGTTTCTCCACAATAACTATAGGAGACACGCAATCCGTAGGACCCTCCTCACGTTTAATAATATTCAACCTTTCCATCTCTTCTAATTCTTCCTTCAGACGAGGTTGCAAACACATCGGTACCCTCCTAGAAGCCGAAATCACAGGTGGTACTGTCTCATCAATTGATATTTTAATAACTGAAGGCAAGCAACCTACACCCTCATAAACCGAATCGTAATTATTTTGTAATTCATTAATTCACGTGATAAGTTGCAACTCGGTGCATGCCTTCAGTCCCAATAAGTTGTTACACTCTATATCCAGAACAAACACCTTTTGAAATGAAGTAAAAGTTTTATACTTCATATTTGCCATGAAGTATCCTACAACAGGCAAGTTGTTTCGACTTATTTCTTTAAGCACTGTACTTATTTTACGTAATATAAGTATCAAAACCCGCCTGTGTACCTAAAACACCTCAATGACATTACAGACGTGTCAGCACCGCTATCTAATTTAAACCTTATAGACACATTGTTGACCATAATTTCTTCTGACCAAAAAGGGCCAGTGCAGTCCATCGCGTTGACAGTAATATTTTGAAGGAAAAACTCACCACTGTTCTCTGTATAGTCCTCACCTTGTTTCATTAATATTAACCTCTCCTTGCAGCTTCTCACGACAGGTTTTAGCAAAATGTTCTACGCGCTCACACCTGAAGCAGCGTACATTAAATGCTGGACATCTGTCATCGGCGGAGTGCCCTCCTCCGCACTTGTTGCACTCGGCGCCATAACGTGGTGCACGGCCTGAAGGTGCAGTACGAGCGAAGCCTCCACGGCCTCCGCGTCCTCGTGTTCCTGCACCTCGCGACCACATCCCGGCGCCGTAGCCACTACCGCCAGGCGCACCACGCCCGCGCGCTAGTTCCTCTAACGCGACTGGCACGGTGTGATCACTTTTCGTACTCCGACACGTTGCCGCTTGTACGCTGGCTCGCTCCGCTGCGCGACAGTATGTCACGACCTGCTCCAGGTCTAGTGATGATTTCGAAAGTAACCGTTCACGCATATGTCCGTCCTTTAGACCTCTTATTATCTGAGTTAAAATTAAGCTATCTTTCAAGTGACCGAACTCGCAACTTTTGCTTTTAATTTTCAAGTCGCTCAAGAACTTATCAAAAGAATCGTCTTGGTAAGTTTCAAAAAACGTAAGACGTTCATAGTTAACGTTTTTTTTCGGGTCAAAACGCTCTGTAAATGCTTTTGTTAACTTGTCATAGTCATCAGTTTTAATGAAAATCAAATCCTAAGAGGCAACAAAAAAGCATCTTCGCCTTCTTTAGCTTCCACAACAGCGCCACTGGTCACGAACAGATACAGCGATCTCGATTTTGTTCTTCCAGACTCAGACGAGGCAGTAACACCTGTATTTTCCACTCCGATTTCAAGTCCTGGGTCTCCGCAAAGGTCACGCGACGCATGTGCCGCAGGTGGTAGTGGTCTCGTCACTAGGAGCGGAAGGCTAGTTCGTCCGCCAAAAAGATTTAGCTTTGACTAAATATGAACTTGACTTATGTGTTACTTATGTTATAAATATGTCAGGATTTTTATTTTTTGTTGTTATGTTTTTAACTTGTTTTGTTTTCTTCATAGGAGATGTAATATTAGTTAACATATTTTTACTTAAATCTTTCTCAAATTGTTATAAGAAGGAAGGTGTTGTAGTGTAGCCTCATTAATAAATGGACGTATTTATGCACAAGGGAACCAACCCACACAATGATAGTTTTGAGAAAAAGAGGTTTTTGTTAAAAAAAGTGTATACAAAAAAAATCTCATGTTTTTTGGCAAAGTTGGATTGCCAAGCGTTGTATTGTTGATATTTTTTTACTTAAACATGCTAAGAAAATGTAGTTTTAAGTGTAGTTTTGTCTTGAAAAGGCAATGGTTCCTTTTAGCAAAAATATTCAAGTGAGGGTTGGTACCTTGTTGATTTAATAGGGACTATAAACAGGTATACAAAAAAAATATATACGCTAGTTTGAATGTACTTTATCAACACAATGTTTACAATACAAAAGATATAAAAAATCAGAAATATTATTCTTTAATCATACAACATCAACGCTTTAATTAAAAAAATAAGAGAAAGATTTTATCACAAAGCTTTCTTAGTTCTCGCTAGTTTCATCTTCCACTTCAAAGTCAGGTTCACCCGAAAAGCCCTCCAGATCACCCTCGATGCTTTCGTCGGGAATTAACAGAACGTATAACTCGTGATGGACCTGTGGAATCAGATGAAGAAGGCTCTTCAGGTCTTTAACTTTGCGTCGGCAACACGCTTTCCTGATGGCCAAAGTGGTTCCATTAACTGCTTGGTAATAATTGATGATGCCCTTCCCCGAGTACTTTTTTCATAATATCTACTAAAATTCTAAATTTTTAATTAAAGCGTTTGATGTTTGGGGAGGATTAGATTAGAGAATAATATTTCAAACATTTGCAGACTTTTTGTATTGTAAACATTTTGTTAATAAAGTACATTCAAACTAGTGTGTATATTTTTTTATTAAATCTACAAGGTACCAACAACCCTCACTTAAATGTTTTTGCTAAAAGGAACCATTGCCATTTTAAGAGAAAACTACACTTAAAACTACATATTCTTGACATGATATCAACAACAAAATATCAACAATACCATGTTGTAACGCTTGCCAATCCAACTTTGCTAAAAAATATGGAAAAAAAATGTATAGGTACACTTTTTACAAAAACCTCTTTTTCTCAAAATTATTATAGTGTGGGTTGGTTTCCTTGTGCATAAATACGTCCAATTATGTCAGATCGTACGACTTTGATCTTTAAAGCCTTTTGCATGTAACTCACATTTGGGTAATGTGTAGGTTGGTTCCATTTGGTACAAATTTCGATTATGCAAACCAGATTCAATGAAGTTGGTTCCTTACTTTATATAAACTAGATTATTTTAACCAGGAACCATGTGATGTGGATCTTTGTGAAAGTGTTAACTTTTGCAGTTTTTATTATGCAAACAAGAACCAACCCCCATGGACTCTTATGAAGTAAATGAAACGATACTGTAACGGTGAACCACGTGACATGGATCTTTTCAAATAAATATAATATAAAATTAGCAAGTTACCATACAGCATGGATCTTTTTAAAGTTTTATGAAACAATGATAATGTGGTTTGATAACTTTGTCAACGGAATCTTTTCATACGTCGAATGATCTTACGACTTTGATCTTTATGTAGGGGGTATAAGGCACGTTTTTAAAGCCTTCTGCATACTTAACTCAATTTTGGGTCATGTGTGGGTTGGTTCCCTTCTGCATAAATACGTCCAAATGTCAATGCTTTTGACGCACGACACCTAAAGATCTTGGTATCTATTATGCTGGCCAAAGACTACAATATACATACTGGCTTTAAACTGGTTGATGACGAGAATCTTATACATATGTTTATAAATTTGATACGAGGGCGACACTGAAAGTCTTTAGAACTGGCCACTTGTAATAAATATAATAAAAAAATAAGTTCAAAATTTGAAAATGATCTCTTTCTTAATATTTTTGTGTACGAATTCCACTCGATTGTCATTTGTTTTACGATTTGGCGGCAAATTGAAAATTGTGTGTACTACGTGAGCATGAATTTAACGCGAGAAAATTTTCGAGCAATGATTTTTTACGACTTTCGATGTAATTTAAGTCAACAAGAAAGTTATGATAGACTTCGATTGGCCTTTCACGATGAAGCCCCATCTCGTGCTACTATTTACAACTGGTTTAATGAATTTAAACGTGGCCGCACTAATCTCACTGATGATCTGCGTGAGGGCCGGCCTTCTACGGCGGCTACTGAAGATAACATCAGTGTTGTGCGGCGTATGATAGAGACTGACAAAAGAGTAACCTATCAGCAGATTCGTACAAGCTTAGCCATTGGTATGAGTCCAGTCCACAAAATCCTCCATGAACATTTAGCGGTGAGGAAGCTTTGTGCCCGGTGGATACCTCATAATTTGACAGAAGCCCAAAAAGTCCGTCGTGTTGATTGGTGCCGTGAAATGGGTCAAAGATTCAACGGAGGTGACTCAAATGCTGTGTTCGACGTAGTCACGGGTGACGAAAGCTGGATTTACTGTTATGATCCTGAAACTAAAAGACAGTCTGCTGAGTGGGTGTTTCCTTCCGAGGAGTTGCCTACTAAAGTGAAGAGAGGTCGAAGTGTGGGAAAAAAGATGGTGGCCTCGTTCTTCGGAAGGACTGGTCATTACGCAACAATTATTTTAGAGGATCAAAAAACAGTTACTGCGAAGTGGTACACTAACAATTGTTTACCACTTGTCTTGGAAAAAGTTCGAGAAAAACGGCCTCGCAGTAGGATCCTGCTTCACCACGACAACGCCTCATCGCACACCGCCAAGCAAACGATCGACTATTTGGCGACGGCAAACGTGGAATTACTGGGTCACCCACCTTATAGCCCCGACCTTGCACCTTGTGATTTTTATTTATTCTTAAAAATTAAAGAAAAACTTCGAGGAAAACGTTTTATGGACGCCGACGAAGCAGTGGCTGCGTTTCAAAAGGCCGTCGAAGCATAAGGACGAGTGGGCAAAGTGCTTTTCTCAGTGGTTCTATCGAATGCAGCGATGTATTGATGTGAAGGGAGGCTATTTTGAAAAGATATAATAAAAGTAATAAGTTGCTTGATTGCTCAGTTTTTGATTTTCTAAGAACTTTCAGTTTGACCCTCGTAATAATTAAGATCGTGTTGTATTCGTCAAAAGCATTGGTTGTTTGGCACACATGTTTTCTCCTGAAGTTATAATATCCATGGTTACCATCCATGACAGAATGACAGAAAGAGAAAGAACGGAAGTAAGAGATAGCATGTGTCCGCCATGGTAGAAGCACAGATAGAAAACTTGTCACTTGTTCTGACACTTGTCAGATTTGATCTGAATGTGAGCAAATGGATGTCATTCTTCTTTTTGTTTTCCTAGTTGCGTGACACTGGCTGCGTCTCTAGGTTCTTGTCACAAATGGCTAGGTGTATATTCGCCTTTATCTTCCCATCGCAAGACATTTTTTGTAAAGTTTGTTGCTTTATGTGGCAATGTACAATTTTTTAACGAGAAATAGATTCTTTCAAATTATAGTTCATTTAACTGGGAACTTTTAAAATCAATTCGACAGGAAAGACATAGTTATAGAAAAGTACTCTGTGATAGTGACAGTGACAGTGACAGCGTTAAAATAAATTGCGCGCTTTGTTTTGTTCTCCTTCTCCCAAATTTCGCAATGTTTTTTATGTCACTATTGTCACTCACTGTGCGTGTGCTTGAGTATCAATTCTTGCCGGGTATCTAAATAAAATAATAGTTGCAAATGAATGTGTGTTGTTACTTGTCGTTTATTTGGTATTAATATCTGTATCTATTGTTAAATATGCCAACAACTCGAAAAAAGGTAATCAAGACCGTTTATAAAGATGAAAATGATAGCGAACCTGAAGAAACGGGAGACTTCAGTGATTCCGGGTCCGATGCCAAAATAACTGACCTCTCAAGCTCGGAAGATGAGGAGCAAGCAGTTTCATCAGGAAACGAGTTTGAAGAAGAGCATTCAAGAACTGCCAAAACCAAAAAACCAGTATCCAGAAGGAAGCCACAATTTGCGAAGAATTTCATTCAAAAAATACGCGATGAATCTCAGGATGACTTGGATGAAAATGTTCCTTCAGCGAAAGCATTCTCAGTGAAAGATTTAACGGATGCTGATAAGCTGTTACCTTCTTTCCTCGATTTATCAGAGAGTGGTGGGTACCTGATAATGGTCACGTTCATTAAAGCTGTTTTCATAATATTTGCATTGTTAGTTAGGTTTGTGTGCATATTAACTTTACGTTAATGTTTGAACAAGTCTTATAAGACCACAGTTTTACCAAAAGCAATCAAATGCAACGGGTTGACTTTGTTAAAAAAACACTGATTACTTTCTGAATTACTTCTAGATGACAAAGAGCTAAGTTACAAATGTTCACAGCCTAAAATTCTAAGAATTTATAGCCAGCAGCAAGAACTAACTAAATAGCTATCCACTGCCTATACTTTTTACATGTAAATGGTGGTGAGCATAGTTAGTATCAGCCAAAGTAGCCAAATATATTGTAACACATCCTTACTCCTATCGTAATAAAGACATGTTCTGATATATTTGGCTGCTACTAACTATATCATGCTGACTGTACATGGTACATTTGCCAGCAAAAACAAAGAAAGATGAAGGATTATATTAAGGAAAAGACCCACTGTAGACCATGATTGTCAAATTGTCAATCAAACTACCCTGTAGTAGGCTCAATAATGCTTGTATTGTGGGTAGCTAGATTATGAGTGAATAATTTTGTTTTATTATTATGTTACAGACAGCAGCGATGATGAGTGTACCTCCCAGAGAAAGCTCAGTATCCCGGCCAACACAACCATCTCTTCAGCCAATACTGTTGATAGTGATGATGAGGCTAAAATGGATTATCAAGATGTAAGTTGAAGTATTAAGCTTGCTGCCCGGCAAAAATATGTTCTGCCCAAAACTATTCTGCACAGGCATTTTTATGAAGTCATTAATACATATAATATTTTAGTATTAAGACATCATACTGTAAAATACGTTTTTAATAATAAATAAATTATGAATGAATTATGAATTGTCCTAATAAATACGGTAAGATCATCCTGGGCCTCACATGAGGTTATTCATTATTCAAAGGCCATTGCCAGGATAAGGTAAGTGAACCTAGCCCCTAGCGAGTTTTGGCTTGCATTTATTTTTTGATGTGGATGAACTATAGTTTTTTGTTCAAAAATAAAAATGATCTTTCTGCAATATTATTTTTTCAAGCCAGCCGATTTAGACCTGCGTCACGAATATTGTGCATATACTAAAGACAATTAATTATATGACAACAATTATAGGATATAATTTGTTACAAAAAAAATATAATAAAAAAAATTAAAATTAAAGTAGTTTCACATCATCGACATCTCCAAGTTTTTCACTCCAAGCTAGCCCCTTTAATAGGCTACAAAATGAAAGTATTTACTTAATTTTATCTGTGGTAAAACAAGTTGTTTTTTTTTTAATTTCAATCAATCAATCTTTGGTTTTATGGCTCCATCGATATTGTCGATGATTCTGCCAACGTCAAGGTTCGAAAAGGCACGTAATTACACAATATTTGACCGGTGACTGCAGAATACCAGGTACACTCAGGGTTGAATCTATAACAAGAGACAAAACAAACAAATATTGTTAAACTAACTACAAAAACAGGTTGTTAATTTTGATAAATTTACCTAAGTTTTTTTTTAATTTAATACATCACTATAATTTGTGCAAAATCTCTTCCTATTTTATTTATTTATTTATTTATTTAATCTTTATTGCACAAATATAAAAATAGAAGTACAATTGGCGGACTTAATGCCTTAAGGCATTCTCTACCAGTCAAAAATCAGTTGAAACAATATTTCCTGTCTCTCCCTTAAGTTGCCTTTTATGTATTGTATGTATGTATATTGTATGTATGTATGTATAGTTGTATATATTATGTCTGCATATTTATTCATTTATTAAGTATGTATTTTAAAGTGCCCTGTTTAATAATATTTGATGCTCTTCTTGATGAATTGCACTACATGTTTAAAATTCTAGTTTAAATGTTTCCTGCTGTACAAAGGTTGTCTGGAAGAGATCGCTTTAAAGCGATAAGACCGCCTGTTGTTACCATTATTTATTAAGTAAATTTTTTGTAAGATGTTTCTCTCGTGTTGTGGTGCAATAAAGAGTATTTATTATTATTTGTATGTTTTTTCCATATCTCGGGACCATGGGGTCCCGGACGTTTGGAAGGCATGCGTGGGGCCGAAGCCAACAGCGCAGAGGCCCTTTAAAACAAAAATAATCTAAAGCGGAAAGGGCACATTATTATAATTTTGTATACCTGCTTGTTAATACTAATTGATTAAAAACTCTTTAGAGAAATGTTTATAATAAACACTGGCCTCTTATAATTATTATAAAGCTGAGATTTTGCATACTTGTTACTAATAGAAAGCCACATCATCAAAAAAATTACAAGCCATAACTCGCTGGGGGCAGATTCACTTAGCTTGTCCTGGCATGGCCTTTAGTGCCTACTGGTTAAATGTTAATATTTCAAACATGTGTTACTCTCCAGGTTTGGTCTAATAACATACCAGACAACAGTGAGGAGATTGCTCAAAAGACTTTCAAAGAGCTGGAAATTCACAAAACAAAAATTGAAGAAACTAAAGCCTCTATCCTGAACTACACTGCCAAAACTTCGTCGGAGGCCTTTGATGTGAAAGACCTGCTGGCTCAGGGAGAGGAAGTGCTTCCTGAGCCTATACAACATGTGAAAAAAACGAAAGAAAAGAAGAAACTAAATGACAGTGACTCGGAAATGGAGGACTGGGAGGAGGTGAAAGGTAATTATTTATTTATTTATTTATTTATTTATTTCTTATTAAATAAAGCGACTATCCTTACAGGTAACCCTAATACAGTAGTGCCTTAACCTTAAATCAAAAATAATCCTTATTACTACTTAACTAAATAATTTAAATTAGAAATTCAATTTATTACAATGCATTAATAGTCAATTTAGATTTCAATATGTCATTACGCAATAATTCAAATTAAATGTCAATCCGTTACATAGCATAATACATATAAACACGTTTTTGACAATTCCCACATAGGGCAATAAAAAAGATCTGTCTTGTCGGCAACGAGATTGAGAACGTGTATAGTACGGCTGAGAGGTGCCTTACGGAGCAGGTTCGTCCTGCCGGTTGGCTCTGCCAGCAGCTGCGGTCGCCGCCTCCTCTCGGTGTACCTGTCAGGCACGCACAGCTTGAACATTTGTAAAATGTCCGGGTTGCAGATACTACCGCGGAGAACCCGAAGCAAGTAGCATGCAAGCGCCAGATTCCTGCGAGTTTCTAATTTGTCGTAACCGACCATGCCAATCACAAAAAGTGTGGGATACATCAGCGGATAGAATGGATACACTCCATACCGTTTCCAGTATAAGTATCTGGTAAACTTATTTTGTATCCTTTCCATCATGATGCTGTATTTGGCCTCATGCGGAGCCCATATTGCCGCGTTACATTCTAATTGGCTTCTTACCAGAGCATTGTACAGCGCCGAGACGGCTTTTTATGTTTTGTTTTGGTCTCTTCTGTATGAGGTACTGGGTGTTCTGTGTGTGCAATTATTCCAGGTTGTAATATAACCCATTTGGCGCCACAGAAAAAAATAGGGGTATGACAATTGGATGATGCTAGTCATTTTATTAGGTGGGGCGGGGTTCCAGGAATTAGTCATAGTCATAGTCATAGCATTTATTGCAACCATAGTTTGTACAGGTCTTAGTAACTAGGTACATTTGGACTCATATGGACCCTAGTAGGGCGTAGCAATTTGATTACATTTTAATTCATATTCACATTTACCTTATTCTTATTAAGCACAGGTCCTTTAATATTACGTTAGTTTTATATAGAATATCAACTTCAACAATTTATTACAACATTATTAAATGGGAATGTCCTATTTCCAATATCTCAATAATATACATAACTTTATAATTTATTAAGTGATTACAATTTTAATACAATTTAATTAGTTATAATAAAATATATTTTAATTATGTCAACTCTTTATCATTCAGGAATTCGTCAATTGTATAGTATGCTTTTTGTATGAGCAGGCTTTTCAGCTTATCCATACTAATATTATAAATGTGAAAGTGTGTCTGTCTGTCTGTCTGTCTGTTACCTCTTCACGCTTAAACCGCTGAACCGATTGAGATGAAATTTGGTATGAAGATAGTTTGGATCCCGGGGAAGAACATAGGATAGTTTTTATCCCGGAAATCATCCCCTAAGGGCGTGAAATGGGGGGTGAATTTTGTATGGAGCTGCGATATAAACGAGTTCCACGCGGACGGAGTCGCGGGCAGAAGCTAGTATATTTAAATAAATGAATTTTCTCTTCGGCCTTAATACTGGGTGGGGTTTTATTATATATTTTTATAAACCTCACGTATGGGCTGTTTTTGTGCATTGCCAGGTTAGATTTTGGTAAGTTGAGCCTATTTTCGTGCCGAGTTACCATTCTTCGATTCGGGGCCAGATGGGGGATAAAAAACGATGACGTAATATATGGACGTAATATACGTTTTAAACTTTTCAACACTGTCAAAGAGAGAAGTTGTCAACCACACGCTAAATCAACAGGGTATGTGTGGAGTTAAACCTTATGTCAATGCAAGAAAGTTGCTATCGCGCTGGGCTCCTTGACGCATTCATCAGGCGTGAGCGTTGAACCTGCGGTGCGGATATATGCGGCGTTGGCGTCGAGATTATAATTTATATGTTATGCACCAACATCAAGAGAATCCTTTTGAAATAGCATTCAACAAGACTAACCCTTTTCATCCATACTAATATTATAAATGCGAAAGTGTGTCTGTCTGTCTGTCTGTCTGTCTGTTACCTCTTCACGCTTAAACCGCTGAACCGATTGCGATGAAATTTGGTATAGAGATAGTTTGAATCCCGGGGAAGGACATAGGATAGTTTTCATCCTGGAAATCACCCCCTAAGGGGATGAAATGGGGGGTTGAAGTTTGTATGGAGCTGCGATATAAACGATTTCCACGCGGACAGAGTCGCGGGCAGAAGCTAGTATCATATAAATTCTTAATTAAATGAGTTTTAATCATATTGCTGCATATATGGAGGAAGTATTAAATGCACTACTGTTGAACGATTTTGAATTATTGAACTTTAGATTTTGCTTGAAAGCAATAGTTAAGTGTTGTTGCTACCTAAGAAGCCAACTATCATAATAGTAGTAGTCATTGGTATAAAATATGTGTCCATAAATAATGACATAAATATCTGTACAGGACTTTATTATCAGTGTCATAAAGGCGTGCACCGATATGTATGTACGTATATTAATACCACTGACTGTACTTGCCAGTCTTGCCACAATCTAGCACTCATGTAAAGATTGGTATGTTTTATTCCAAAAAAAAAACTCTAATTTCACTCAGAAATATTAATTACATTTTCAGAGTCCAAAGCACTTCCAGCTTCCGGATTGCAAGTTGTAGTGGACTTCCCCGATGCCGTCCAAAGGAGATCTAAGAAGGTTGATGTAGAAATGATGATGAGGAGAAAAATGAACAGAGTCAAAAAAGAATATCAAGTGTATATGCATAAGGTTCACGTGCTGTGTTGGTTAGGGCACGGCAATTATGTAAGCTCAGTTCTAAATGATCAAGAGATACTGAGTGCTGTTTTATCACTAGTACCTTCTAAAGAGTGCTACCCAGGAGAAAGAGTTGATGTGAAATATGTTGAACAGATTACAAAATGGTTTAAGAATAAACTTACTTTAAAACAAGATAAGCACGAAAACAAATTTAAACCCAAAGCACTGCCCCTTAAAGATATATTGTTGAAAGAGATTAAAAACAAAGTGGTATCAACTAAGAAGTACATGTTCTTCATATTTGTTAGTATGTTGAGGGCCCTTGGTCTCCAATGCCGTGTAATGTTTAATTTTGTAGCATTACCTATTAGACCACCTAGCTCTGAACTTTGTTCTCTTTCTACTAAAGTAAAAGAAGAGAACAAGAATTCAGAACCTAAGAAAGAGGAAACAAAGAAAACCACTGCAAGAAAACGAGCCACGGCTAAAAAGAACTTGAAACAAAGTATTCCACAAGTAGATGGAAATTATGATAGTGACATAATGGAAATGGACGAAAATGATTATAGTGATACTGACATTATGCAAGTTGATGGAAATGATGATGGTAATGTTGCCACGCTAAAAGGTCGGAAAACTAGACTAAGTCGAGTTAAAGCTATTGAAAATAAAGATGTCGATAGTGAGAATGTTTCACCACCGAAAAAAGCAAAGCCAAGTACTTCAGACGTCCCAAGCCGTGCACCTGCATTGCCAAAAAGAGGAAACAGAAGAACCAGTGAAGAAAAAACAAAGACCCAGACGACAAAGCCTGTCAAAATAGATCCTAGCGCTAAAGTTTCACCAACACCTAAGTCACTGTCTTTAACTAGACGTGGCAAAGCTACACAAGCTAAAACTGAGGCAAAGGAAGAAAACAATTCCGAGAAAGCTCCTTCACAAACGAAACTACGTTCAACTAGAAACCAAGCTAAAAATGATGTCTCTAAGATTTCACAAGAAATATCTAACAATAAAGCTCCGAAACAATGTAATCCTCCAAAAATTATTGTTACTAACGAAAATGATAAGGCAGTTAGTAGTACTTTCTTTGAAAGCAAAGCCCAACCAACCAAATCTTCTGCAAGGAGACGTTCTAAAACTGCAGATACGAAAAACTTGCAGGATAAAGAGAGTACTGATAAAAATGTTTCTAAAATTAGATCAAAGAGTGCCACTCTTGACAAAAGTAAATATTTCAATGATGGACAAAAAACACCAACCAATGTAACAAAACGGACAAGAAAGTCAGTTAAAGATCCGGATGATGAGTTAAGAGTGAGCCACAGAGATGTTATGACAAAAACTAAAACATCACCTAAGAGCAATGTTACTTCTACTCTAATTAAAATTATGAAAAATCGAATGGAAGAGTCGGGGGACATTCCCAATGTTGTTAAGAAGATAACTAAATCTGTCACAGGTTTGTATTATGTTCTAGTATAATCTATAATACTTCTATACTACAAACTGGTAAAGTGCAAGAGTTTACAAACTTTACCTATATGATGAAATCTCCAAAACTACTGATCTGATTTCAGAAATTGTTTCACCAAAACAAATAATGAAACTTAAGCATGCCAGCTTATTAACTAATTTAATAACTCTATTATTATCTGGGTCGCGGATCTAGCCGCTGGGACAGCTAACCATGTCTGACACGTTTCGTAATTTCCCTTATTTTGTAAAGAAGTTTTCTCAAACTTGCTCGGAAAATTAGACCTTACGTAACTAGACTGCGAAGTCGTCACGTACACAAAGTCACGCGAGTCACGAATGTACTAGTCGGTAATGGGATTTATACAGGAAACTGCCGGAGCGCTAGCCGCTCCCCCGCGCCGGGAGCGCCTGCAATTTTATAACTGGATTTTATTTTACTTGTTTTTCTTATTGAGAAAAGCACTATACGAGTACCTTCCGTGGCCGGAACTAGGGATGTTATATGTCCCTTCCCGGCATTTGTACTAATATGGTTTTTTCTTAAATATGCTATGAAATATTGACGTTGTGTTCTTTATAATAGGCTTCGAATTATCATGTTTCGGGCGCGGCGAGACGATCGCCGATCTACAACGATACGTAGTGGAATTTCATACAAAATTACAGCCCTAGGCCTGCAAAGCCACCTTCTTTTGTTGTAGTATTGTTATAATATTTCGCTGCATATTTGAGAAAAGTACTGTTGTATCTATCTTGTATCTCTAACCGGCCTCGTTACGCTCGTCTGTCTATACCTACTTGGCCGGCAATCCATTCCTTCCCGTCCTCTGCAAGTCCTCAGTAATCTACTAACTTGAAGTGCAGAGGTTGGAAAATGCAACAATTTTTTACAGGAAAATCGAAGAATCTGACTAAAGGCGATAGTGATGAGCCTGATGCGTTAAGCGATGAAGATTTCAAACCCAGGAAGATAAGTCCGAAACCAAGCACGAGTCGTAAAATAGATCGTCGGGTACTATCCACAGACGACGAGGCTCCTAAAGACAAGACGGACGTTTGGTGCGAAGTTTTTGTTGAAGAGTTGGAGCAGTGGATAGCCGTTGACGTTGTTAGGGGGCAAGTTCACTGCACAAATGAGATTTATGTAAGTCCATTTGTGATCCTGATGCATGTATGTAATTAAACCTAAGCATGAAAACAGTAGTGTCACAAGTATCGCATTTATAATACTAGCTGTGCTAGCGGCTCCACCCGCGTCGGATTCATTTAATTTAAAATTAGCGTATGTCCTTTTCTAAGATCCAATCTATCTCTATACCAATCATCTCAACTCATCAAAATTGGTCCAGTAATTTAAGCCTGAAAAGTCAGAGACAGTTACTTATTATTAATGCTTCATCATCATAAATATCATAATCATATCAGCCGAAAGACTTCCACTGTTGGACGTAGGCGTCCCTCATGTAGTGCCACAATGACCGGTCCTGCGCCACCCGCATCCAGCGGACTCCCGCTACCTTTACTAGGTCATCAGTTCACGCTGCGCCAGCCGCTACGTGGTCGCCACCCGAGAACGTTCCGCCCCAACGGCCATCGGTTCTACGTGCAATGTTCCCA
The DNA here is from genome assembly GCA_947578815.1 of Epinotia ramella. Classification (NCBI taxonomy): domain Eukaryota; kingdom Metazoa; phylum Arthropoda; class Insecta; order Lepidoptera; family Tortricidae; genus Epinotia; species Epinotia ramella. Next base: position 25,068,752 of record OX388204.1, on the reverse strand, counting down.
CTTAAGTTTAGCGATTCAGATAACTCTCTCGGGTCGGTTACCTTGGTTCTGCTGCGGATAGCTTGGTTTTTGATGCTATCACGCACTCGAGAAATTCCCAGCATAGCCCAGTACATTGCCCTTCGGGCAATACTTGGCATTAATACTTGGATTATTCAAATTGCCATTGTAACTTTCAGAGTCGCTCAACGCACCCGGTATGCTACATCGTCGGGTGGGACAACACCAACTACCTCAAGGACCTCACGCGGAGATACGTGCCGCAGTGGAACACGGTCACCCGCAAACAACGCGCCGAGCCCGCCTGGTGGGCCGCGGCCATCGATTCGTGGAAGGGACCGAAGACAGCTCGTGACAGGGAGGAGGACGAGGCTTTGGATAGGATGCAGCTAGATGCCCCCTTGCCGAAGAGCATCGCTGAGTAAGTAGTCACTCGATTCTTAGCTATACTGGAATACGATGTCTTCCAAACTGGTGCGACGCGGGTCTCGCTCCGTGTGAGGGACCAAATGCAGCTAGATGCCCCGTTGCCGAAGAGCATCTCTGAGTAAGTAGTCACTCGATTCTTAGCTATACTGGAATACGATGTCTTCCAAACTGGTGCGACGCGGGTCTCGCTCCGTGTGAGGGACCAAATGCAGCTAGATGCCCCGTTGCCGAAGAGCATCTCTGAGTAAGTAGTCACTCGATTCTTAACTATACTGGAATACGATGTCTTCCAAACTGGTGGCACGCGGCTCTCGCGCCGTGCAAGGGACCGAATGCAGTTAGATGCCCCCTTGCCGATGAGCATCTCTGAGTAAGTATAGTCACTCGATTCTTAGCTATACTGGAATACGATGACCTCCAAACAGCGCCAAGCCCGCCAGGTGGGACGCGGCCATCGCGCTGTGGAAGGGACCAAGGATTGCTAGAGACAGAGGAGGGCGAGGCCTTGGAAAGAATACCGCAAAATGCTCCGTTGTCTAAGAGTATAGCTGGTGTAATGTCATACGAATCTTTGTGGTGTTTCCCGTCGGAAGTATAATGACGTTACCGGTGTTGTCAACATAACAAAAACCGTACATTTGCACGGTTTTAACAATCTATGCCTCTCCAGCTAGCTCGAAGCGACCAAGGTTTTCAAATATCGAAATACGATATACTGTCAGGGCATTGAAATGCTTGTTCAGATATTGTTGAGTACCATTGTCCATTGTAATAAGTTAATAACGTGCTTGCAGATACAAGAACCACCCTCTGTACGCCTTAAAGCGTCACCTACTGAAGTACGAGGCCTTGTACCCGCCCGACGCAGCCACGCTGGGCTTCGTGCGCAACGAGGCGGTGTACGCGCGGGACTGCGTCTACGTGTGCCGCTCGCGGGACACCTGGCTCAAGGACGCCAAGGTGGTCAAGCTGGGGGAGAAGCCTTATAAGATTGTGAAAGCGCGCCCTAAGTGGGACAAGGTATGTAATCTAATCTGCCAAATTGAACCGCGAGAAGGTTGGGCTTGCTAAGACGAAACGAAAAGTATGTCATAAGTAGTGGACGTTTAATCCTGCGGGCTAAGTCTGAATGTGGGCCAAGTTTAAGTTTCGAAGTGGTCAAATGGGTCTGGGTAAGTTTTAATTAATGTGTGCTCTCCGGTATGGCGGGCTGCAAGTCACAACGGAGATATATGGCTTTATGCTACCGCCTACTTCTTTTTTCATCGATTATCGGAAAATACAAGAATATTTGTGTACCAAATCGTTCGTCTTTCGTAATTTATCCGACATGATCGATTAACGCCCACGCGATTGGGCCGCCGGTAGTAGCGCTATGACCATTATTTTCCTTTTCGTTATTACGTAATTAAGACCCCTGAAGGGAATGACCGCAAAAATTTGTATCTCCCAGTGTAATACATTCCTTTTTACTCAGCTTTCGTAGTAAAACACGTGTTAGTGTCATTATCATTAACACATAACCCATAACACAAGCCTTATTGAGCTTACTATGGGACTAGGTCGAATTGTGTAAGATTGTCGCCTAATATTTATTGATTTATTTATTATTTATTTATTACAACGTAATTTAATTTTGCCCAATGAAACCAACATAAATACGATGTGATGTTTCCAGCTGTCGAACAAGCTGATAACGGACAAGCCGCTGGAGATCTTCGGGCCGTGGCAGGTGCAGGAGTACGAGCCGCCCGTGGCGCGGGACGGCGCGGTGCCGCGGAACGCGTACGGGAACGTCGAGCTCTTCAAGCAGTGCATGCTGCCCAAGGGGACCGTGCACGTCAAACGTAAGCATCCGACAATTCCATCATCCTAGCGGCGCGCGGCGTCTCGGGGTCCGCTTTGGCACCTAATTCCACGATTAAAACTTTCACTGCTTTCCTAGTGGAAGGTACGTGCAGGGAAAACCACAAGATCCGGCTACCTTCCAACAGCCGGGCATCGAACCCACGACCTCCAGATTAAAAGAAGCGTACCTTACCGCTCGGATATCGTAGTTTTTCATCCTTCAGACTGACAGACTTCAGAGTGACTGAAAACGCCCTCCGCCACAATAAATTTAATTCCTAAACTAGCAACTTAAGAGTCCGCAGTAAGCTCGATTCTCCTTACAAACGTAGCTACGCTCTCATTTTAAAACTACGTGTTGGATTGTAACGAAACTTTGCATGTACAATGAAATGATGTATATCCAGGTCTGTAATTAGTTTATGTATCTTCAAATACCATAGTAAAAAAAATATATTTGGCAATGGCAAAAACAAAATACCAATTTGTTTTTGCCATTGCCAAATATTTTTCAAAGCTTTATCTCTTTAGGAATAACGTCCAAATTCGAACTATTCGAATTTGCTCAATGGTGAAGGACGCGTGGACAAAATTACAAATTCATTTGCAGAATATGCTATTGTAAAGTGTTTAACGGCTTTATGCTCTTACGAATAGCGTTCAGTTTTGAACAACAACATGGAAACGTCCGGGATTTGAACACATTTCCACTTTCAAGGTCACGGGGAGAGGAAGGGTTAATTGTAGTTGCTCCCATACAAACATTTGTTCCTCTCCAAAAACTGGTTCGAATGGCATCGTAAAAAAATCTTAGTCCGCATCCCTATTGTTGTCCAATGATTGTGTTCATCGATCGAAAATGTGATTATCTATTTATTGTCGTTATCCTACAGTACCAGGCCTCAACAAGGTGGCCAAGAAACTGAGCATCGACTGCGCGCCGGCCATGACGGGCTTCGACTTCAACGGCGGCTGGTCGCATCCCGTGTACGACGGCTTCGTGGTCTGCGAGGAGTTCGAACAAATCATCACCCAGGCGTGGGTTGAAGTGAGTATCTTCGGCGATTAGCACATTTTTGATGTCAAATGTCCATCAATAAATTACGCGCCATTCTGCCTGGGTTTCACTGTAGTACGAGCGCGCAGTCGCGCGGGCGGGTAATCTCAAACATTCAACAGAGGGTTCATAAACAAATTACATATAACCTCTCCTGTTTTCAGAAACAATTATTTTCTGGATTTCTGGGTATGAATTGCACGTAAGCACGTTGCAGTAAGCGTTTAACGTAGCCTGTTGAAACTTGCTACTTCAGGGAAGTGGCGTTGAAAATCTATTCACTATTTTCTTGGAGAACTGCAACAATCTAATAATAAATCTAATACAGTACTTTTGAACACGAAGAAGATTGGCTACATAAGTCACTTGCGAGCTCACGACCGTCGACAGCATATTTGAACGCAGTCGCTGTGGCCGAAATCGGCCGGGAGCTCATCACAGTACTTTTGGCAAAACCTAGGCAAGGATCTCATTCGGGCGGAGGGAATTCCTCTGAAACCCTACCATGTTAGTGAAGGTGAACAAGGTCTAGTAAACCAGGAGAAGACTTTATAATATTGAAACATGGTTTGACCGGGCCTCGTTTTTTCCAGGACCAAGAAGAGATGATAAGGCGCGAACGAGAAAAAACAGAAGCGAGAGTATACGGCAATTGGAAGAAGCTGATCAAGGGTCTCATGATCAGGGAGCGGCTCAAGATGAAGTACGGGTTCGAGGAGCCCAGCACTTCCGACAAAGCGAAGAAAGCTAAAGGGCCCCGTTTTGTAACGAAGAAAAAATCCCAGTCTTAGCGAGTCACGATTGTGTTTAGACTGTAAGTATCTTATAGATATGTTTACTGTGATTTTACTAACTTTAAATGTATTGATCCTTGTCGAAAGTACTTATTAGTTATTATAATGAATGAATGTTCAGTATTTTAGATGTCAGACGAAGCAACGCGAGCGATACAAATTATTTATTGCGTCGTTAAAAGCATAATCTGGCCTATACTTAGCATGTTATTCGAGATTAACTTGTCGACAGAAAAGTTGCCTATTTAATGGGTCTTCTGGGACTGTTGAATCACAGAATGATTGCAAATATCATGATAATGCTTCGAGGAAGAATCCCAATAATATAGTCTAAGTGTTAACACTTTCGCAACCGGACTAAAAATGGAACAATGCACCAGAAACCGACAGAACTCGCTAGGCGTTTAGTTTAGCCTCGCGGGCTGAGCCGGCATCTGAGCAAACATTACGATTGCCTACCAGGCGGGTTCTTGGTTGCGAACATGTTAATGAGTCTTCTTGAAGTCAGAGACGAAATCTTACCGCCTAAACCTTTTACTCACAATTTTCCACCTCTTAGTTTAGGTCTAGTTTATACATTATTATTATTAAAAATCATTTTTTTGTTACTTTTGTTTGTTGTAAGATTTTTTTACGGGTACCGCGTTGTTTCCAGTAAGAATATAAGTATTTGAATGAATGGCTATTATGCCATACCCAATGTCGTTTTTTTTTAATTTTGAAATCATGTCTTACATTTGCCGAGCAAATGGTTTTAAGTAATTGATTGTATTGTGCATGTTATTTTATTGCAATTAATGAAAGTTATTATTTTTGATTAAAAGTTACAATTTTATGTTGTGTTTTGTGTCATACCTAATATATGTGTCGGCGGCCGATCGTAAAATCCGCCAGATCACGAAATTCCTAGGCATATCGTGAAACGCCGCCATTTCATGATTTGGCTAAAGGACATCCGCCATATCGTTCAAAACTTAACGTTTAACGATTTGTCTAATGACGTTTAGGCAGATCATGAAATTCCTAGGCATATCATGATTCAATACTCACCGTTATACGTAAGTAGGGTGTCCAAAATTGAATTAGGTAAATTAAAAAAAATAAGAAGTGCGGACTGATAATCTCCAGCGAGTCGACGCCACCCCGCTGCGCGGGGTGTCTATTTCTGGTCTGAGGGACACAAGTGAACCCTAACCTAACCGACCTGAGACAGAGTTCGCTTATGACAAACCATTTTTGTCCGCCCTGATTATTAGCCCCCAACAAAAACGGCCGCCATCGCATGTGCAGCGCCACCAGTGGCCAAGAAAGAAACTATTTTACGATGTGCCCGGTATAGAGCTAGGAATATCGACGAATGCGTTGCTCTAATCGATCTGCCGTATTGTTTATCAGGCACATCGTGATAAGCCTAGCCGACTTTTAGGCATATCATGAAATGGCGCCGTTTCACGATATGCCTAGGAATTTCGTGATCTGGCGTATTTAACGATCTGCCGCCGACATATGCACTCTTGTTTTAATCGTATAATCGTTCGTGTTTCTCAGATAAAGTATTGCAAATGCTATACAGTAGAATTATTTGGGGTTTACCACTGACAGATAGTTTGCCTTCATTTAATTTTCAACTTTAACCTCATACAAATTAAGTAGTTATTTCTAAATCGGTAGTCGTGGGTAACAGTATTCTGAAAATTGCTTTATTTGTATGACATTAATTTTGAAAATTAAATGAAGGCAAACTATCTGTCAGTGGTTAACTAACAGTAATCGTACTGAGTCTCTAGTATAAGTTTTACCGAAACAAAACGTTACGACCGCGTTCGCGTTTAGCTGTCAAATCCCATACAAATTAAGGGTAAAACGCAAACGCCATCGTAAAGTTTTGTTTCGGTAAAACTTATACTGGAGCCTCTGTAATTTAATATCTAAAAATACTTGTAGTGTCCGATCCAAACAAAACATACATATTGTATTTAAGGGCCGAAACAGACGAACTATATCTCAACTGCAACGTCTACCTATGAAAACTGAACGCAAAATACGTCGTACGGTTTGCAGTTGAAATGCAGTTATCGGTATTGTCTGTCCTATAACAAATACTTAACTGTCGACAGGGGAGGTGAGTAAAACAATCGAGGTTTTTCATTATATTTAATTAGAAAAATGATAATTGATAACCTAGACAATGCTCTGTCAATAATGGTCATATAAATATAATGCAATAAGCTGTTTTATGTTTACCATTGTTTGTGCAAGTTATACAGCGAAGCCTAAAAGCGTAAGTGTAAATGTTAGAATTTCCCCTAGCACAGCTTATTGTTACTTGAGTTGATATAATATCTATGTTGAAAATTATTTATATATACAAAAATCTTTGGTGTATAAAAATACCTAAGTGAATGAATGACGCTTCAGATCTTCATAAAACTAAGATCTGGTCGGTCGAAACGATTACATTTATTTGTAATCTTTTCTTGCGTTTACAGGATAGTTACCCTCACCATATCACGATGTGAAGGTATTGAGGTGTCATCACAATGCCATTGTTCTTTTTTTTACTTTTCTTGTTTTTCTTCTTCCATATTTCTTAATTTGTTCTTCCTTACAGCTACATTAGATCTATGCATTTCACTATGCGAGTTACAATATTTTATGATAAAACCTATTGACGGCCAGCTGACGAAGTGACTCGCCGTGCCGGACGCCACCGACGTCAAAATGACGACCGTCCAAAAACCAATAAAAACCACTTCTAGAACTTTTTTATAATGTTTGGTACCTATTCTTATCTTTATTTTATGGCTCTGGCGTGCCCGTGGCTGCCCCTGAGGCACGAATGGTAAGATTTTCCGATGACGCGAATGGCCGTCTCTGGCGGTGAAAAGGTTAATAAACTAAGGGCCCAGACACATTCATCACACTTTGTACATAATATGAAAGGAATGTAACCTTTAATTTATACCTCTCTATCATAAAACATGTGCACTTATCAGTTAAAATATATCATTATTCACTTAATTAGTCTCATTGGATAGATCAACCATTATTAAAGCCAGTTTAATGAAAGGTATGATCGAGGGTAGCACAATGCAATCGATTAAATTCCTTTCATGCTACCATTCGCACTATTAAATGATCCTATAAAGTCCAGCTCTATAGTTCAACTAAGCCATGGTTAATGTGCCTGCGCCCATGCCGAAACCGACACCTTTGGGTCCGTAGTTGCGGCCGTAACAGCCGCGGCAGTAAATCTCGCCGGTCGGCCCGTCGTTCAAATTGGTGGAATCCTGGAATGAACATACTTTGTTATATTAACAATATCCTTTATGCTCTAGAGCACCTATGGCACCGATATGGATAACACAATGAGTAGCATGGCAATATTATTATGACAATATTATAATATTTTGCTAAAGAAAGTAATTTTTGCGATGAAAAACTAGTGATATCGAAATGAGGTATCGCGTGATACCACTTCACTGTGTAATAATATGCCTATTGGGGTCTACAGATCCGACGAGTCCGCCTCATACAGAACCAGCGCGCAGCGCGGGGCAACCAATAACGCCTGATTCACACTATACGTGAGCTGCGCTGGCGGTCACTTATTGACCGCAGCCTGAAACACACTGGCGAGGTGTATACTATTAATAATAGTATACACCTCGCCAGTGTGTTTCAGGCTTAAGGATTACAAATTACCTACAGGTGAATAACTTGTGCAACGCGGGACGAAGTGGGGGGACAGCTCGCACGTACAATTCGCCTTGCGAACTGCCCCTCCCCTTCGTCCCGCGTTGCGCACGTTATTTGCCAGCAACTGCCCCCCAAGCACACTAGGTTTTATGTCCGCCCACACACACGCCCCAAGCACATAAAGCATTTGTCCCTCTTGCACTCTCATATTGGCCAGAATGGGACGAATGCTTTATGTCCGACATGAAACTTAGCGCACTGGCTAATAGCGTAGAGGGGCTCCTCTGTATAATATATGTTATGCTACCAACAAACAACAAAACTACCAACAATTTGCAGACCCAACCAAAGAGAATATAACCACTATGGACCCAACTATCAGTTGGAGTGAAAGGTATGTGTTTCTGTCTCGTCCTTTTTCCACTATACTACCATCCATCATAATGCCATTCCTTAAAGGTGCTCGTACACGAGCGATAAAAATTGCCGAATTGCCGGAAATTCGGGGCAATTTTGACGTCACGGCCACTTCAAGCAATTCGAATATTGCTCAATATGGAGCGATTATTGTTCCAGTATGGCACCATTCTAGCCCCATAATTGCCGCAACTCGGGAAACTAGGCAATACGTTCATACACTAGAAATTCAGTGGAGCAAATTGTAGTCGGCGATATGGAGCAACATGGAATGAATGGAGCAATTCGAGAAATAATTTCCGAAATATTGCCGCATTTTCTATAAATTGCCCCAAATTGCTCAATTAATTGCTCCATTAATTTCGGCAACGTGTCGCCGAGCAATAATTGCCCGAAAAATCGCCCGTGTAAGAGCGCCTTAACGTTTATATTAGTGACTCAAATAAACTACACGTCATTGTATTGTATGTCAATTGTCAAATATCTGTCATAGTCATAGCAACGTCAGGGGTCGAAGGGAACATTAAGTTGATTATTTACATTATTTGGTTAAATAAATCATGATTAAATTGAGGACTTCGTCATTACTGATGCTAATGGCATTATTAGCCATACATAATAGCTATGCAGAATTCTCGACGGAAGACTGCGCGTCTGTCGGCTTCGTCAAAGCTAACCTCTTGTGCTCTTCCTGTGATCAATTGAAAGACTTTAATTTGGAACCTCTAATAGAACATTGTAAGGAGTGTTGTCACGCCGACCAGTCAGCACCGAAGGAAAATAAATATGCGCGCGCCGTGCTAGAAGTCTGTACGTGTAAATTCCCGGCGTACCCCCAGATTCAAGCATTCTGCAAAGGTGATAAGCCGAGCAAGTTCCCGAACCTGCAGATAAAGTACGTGCGTGGTTTGGACCCCGTCATCAAGCTGTTCGACAAGGATGGGATTGTGAAGGAAACTGTAGCCATTGAAAAGTGGGACACGGACACGGTCGAGGAATTTTTGCATGGACATCTCACCAAAGATGATGAAGAAGATAAGTCTTATTTGAAAACCAACCAAATATAAGCTTTAATATTAAAGTAAGTGATTTTATCATTGTTTTTCAATTCCAAAGCCTCAGTACATAGGTACATGCCTAAACTCGCACCTGTATTCGGAAAGGGGTAGACAATTTAATAGTTATTTACGATACAAGTGCCGAAAATAGGAAATTCGCGATGAGTGTTGAAAAATCGACACAAGTTGCGAATTACCTATTCGCACGTGTGTCGTTCAACATTTTGCCGCACTAGTGCGGGAAAGTAGCACCATATGTACTGTCAAGTAAATTTTGATGCTACTTGTAGCAAAACTTCTTTATAATATCTCTAGAAACATTTGTTATGGTCTTTAGAGTGTTTAGGCTATGTAACACTTGAATTCAAGGATGAATCTTAATAATCTTGCAAATTACCATAAGAGGGAGATAGCCTAGGCACAATCCTGCACAGTTTAATTTAGGTAACAGGATTACCCAAATTAAAGGGTGCAGGATATGTTACGCAGTAATATGTTCTATGATGTGATTCTTACTAGAGATCTGTGGCAATCGGCACATGAGAAGCACCGTTTGTGCCACATGCCATTCTTGGAGTGCATCTTTTCTGCCGCATATACAGGGAATCCACAGCGGTGGCAGCCCTCGCCCAGTGCTGCCTTAGGTCCGGTGAAGGCAACCTGGTCTGTGCTGTATCAGAAAAAAAAAATTGAATTAATCCCGGCAATCACTCTATATAAGCATTTCTTATAAGTTTGCTATTTATGATTAATATATGCACTAAAATTACATTTTTCTGTTAATATATTTTTTTTTAATTTTTTGTAAAATATATCAATCTAAATGGAGTTCATTTAAACTGTCTTCGCGTCCGCAGGAGCTACCTACCACAACCCTGCACGTGTCCCCTGGGTGGTACTAAAGAGTGACAAAATTAAAGGCCAAAATAATGTATGCCCCATACGATTAAATAACCTAATCTAAACCTAACCTAACGGCCAGCGTGTCGACGTCACCCCGCGAACGCACCCGGTGCCTATTTCCGCTCTTAGGGACACAAACTAACCCTAACCTAACCTACAAATAAAACCGTGGTTACGATTATGTGTTGTTTTTTTTACTGCGGGGGGCGTTTCGACCCCTTGTTGGGGGCTTAGCCCCCCCCGCCCCCTTATTTTCTAGCAGCCCTGACCTAATCTACTATATTATAATCCTTGTACGAAAATATAAGAATTTTGGGAACTGAAACTTATGTTAAACCGAAATTATAGTAAACGTGATTCGATGAACGACCAATTGGACAAATAAAATTACAAAGTAAAATTCAATGAGTTAACTCTTGTGTAAAAGGTAATTCGAGCAAATGTATGAGCAATCTAACGAAGTTCGATGAACGATTCCTAAGTGATGATAAAATTTTGCAGAATTCGGTAAAATGATGGATTCCCATTTAAACTGGCAACACATTAAAGTCATGTGTTAATAATTTATTTTATTACGATTAAGTATGAAAACAATCTGATGAAACATTACTCTGCACTTACTAAGTGACGGATGGCTCGGAATCGCAGGACACAAGGGTGGGGCTGTGGCCATAACCGAAGCCCTTGGGCCCAAAGAGCTTAGCGTAGCATGAGCGACAGTGGATCTCCTTGTCGGGCCCGTCACATGCCAGCATTGAGTCCAGCGGTCGGTGGCACTCTGCACAGTTAAAGCACTTCTTGTGCCACATCTGTAATACATTCATGTTATTAAAATATGGAATTGCCTAGCTGAGATTACTGATGATCGACTTATTAATCCATAGTAATTTCATTCATCGTGCAAAGAAGTTGAAATAGATTTCGAGTCATAGTTTGCATAGTTTTTGCTTTAAGATAGTAATAAAACATATACAGTCGTACAGAGCTTTAGGTGCTAAGTGGTCGTGATCTTTTGCTAGTTCGGAAGTTCAACTAGGAAATCTGCTCAATTGTTAACTACTTAACACGTTCGCAACCAAGAACCCGCTAGCGGGCACTCGTAATGTTTGCTCAGATGCCGGCTGAGCCCGCTAGGCGGGCAGTAGTATGAACTTACTCGCCTAGCGAATTCTGTCGGTTTCTGGTGAATTGTTCCATTTTTAGTCCGGTTGCCAAAGTGTTAATAGTAAAATTACACACCGTTCCCTTAGCCAGCTGCTGTTCAGCCGCGAACACCATGCCGCCGCAGCGCGGGCAGCCCTGGCCCTTCGGAGCCAAGATGGATGTGGTGTCGGGGTTGTAGAACGGACGGCTGTTGGAGATCTGCTCCTCGCTACAAATGTACAAAAAGTGGTCAAGATAGTGTACATAAAAGTCCCCTGTGGCCTGTTTGCGGAATAAATTTGATTTGATTTGGCGAGCATCGCGTAGTAATGCAGAATGAAATATAGCTATGCGATGATTAAACAACAAAAGAACTGAAGGCGTAACTATCTAAATATTTCATCAAGGAGAATCTAACAACTCAGGAAATTTAGAATCCATCAGGTCAGAAAATATTAACATAAAAAAGGATGCATAAATAATTCTACTTATTATCCTTTTATTTTGTAATCGTGTGGTTTTATTACGAGTTTACTAAATATTGCCTCTATCCAAAGACATTTAACGTGACGACGGAAATCTATAAAGATCTTTAACATGCGAAGGTTTCATAAACTTACGTTAAGCCATCAGTTTGAAGGAAACCGGAGCCGCACGCGAACCCGTATCCGTGAGGTCCCCACTTCTTGCCGTAGCAGGTCTTGCAGTAGACCTCGCTTTCGGGCCCGTCGCAGGCGATGATGGAGTCCAAGGTCTTAGTGCAGTCGCGGCACTTGAAACAGTTTCGGTGCCACTCGCGGCCCTTGGCCAGCACTTGCTCGGCGGCGAACACGACGCCGCCGCAGCGCGGGCATCCCTTGCCGGGCGGCGCCATGATGGACGCCGTGTTGATCAACGTGGTCTTGGGTGCTTGATCGCTGATCATCAACATTATCGTCAACATAGGCTTTTTAGGGAACGTAGGTGGGGTTAGGTTGGGAATAATTTGTTAGCCACGACAAGAGGAAGAACACATATTGTATAAAAAGGGCTGTCACTGACGGAGGACGAAGAAGTACATACTATAAGTACACAATAATTCTCCTCATCCTTTCCCGTAGATGTGATAACCTCGTCAGAATGAAATGCTTATGGAATGTATGTTCAAAGTAATTATCATATTAGTTAATTGTACTAGGTGATGGTCAATACGTTTTGAGAATCGGTTTAGAAACAGAACTTATTGGTGTCCTATAATATTTTATTATTAAATACATACTTACGCTCTTTCTCATTATACGTGCATATTTATTATGTTGAAAATTTTCTTTTATGTTACTTAAAAATAATAATTATTTTTTGTCCATTCTTTCGATTGGCATCATAAAAATAGGGATGATATTTTTTCAGATTTAAGTCGGTTCGATTCCCATACGAAGCAAGTAAGTAATTCTTAGAAAATCTTTCAATGCAGAATTACTTACTAACTTTTAAAAGTAACATAAAGTCTTGTTTCAGCAAAATATCCTAACTACGATATTTAAGGTACCTACTTTCCCTCGATGTCCCATAGGGTTCTGACGCCCTGTATAGTGACGCAGTAAGTATGACCAATAATCAGAAATTATCATGATGATACGTAATCATGCCGATTCTCACTACTTATTGAATAACCCTCGTAAAGTAGTTTGGAATGTGTTGTATTGTTCATGCAAGACCGTTGTCAAGGCATAACTTTTGGAAAAAATACACGTCGTCATTAACGCGAGACTCATTCAAATCTACTTTTCATAAAATAAACCGTTCTAATTCAAAACAGCACACCATCATCCTTAATAGAATTAAGTGTAAATTACTACAAACAAGACAAAATGAAAGCATTGCAATCGCAGGCACGGAGTTACGCAACATAGATCGCTGAGCCCTGCGCGAAAGTGCCGATGCTCTCCATGTCCCATTATGAGGGAATTTATGTAAGGGATTTGCAGCAGATTACGTGTTGTAAGCTCAAAACCACGGCGTCTCGCCGATATGAAACGAGTAAAATTAGTTCGTTCGAGAGCGCGCGTTCTATTTTCACATTGGCACGCTGCCATCTCTTGTTTGTATTATAAGCTGATTTTATGAAAGTGACTATGCGATGGAAATAACCTGAACCTGTAGGTATTGTAATATGAGAAGTTTAGCACAACATGTTACTAGGGAGTTCGAAAACGTTTGCGAATGCCCAACCTGCGGTCATTAGACGATTAATGATAGGTGAAAACAGACCTACTTATGAAGTAAAAAGGCACAACTTAGGTATATTCTATGAATACGAAATATAAAAACATTTGCTAAAGCATCTATAAGCAAATACAGGTAATGTTAGTAGATTCTGTTAATGGTCTCGGACATTTCAAAGACTTGCAGTCCTATAGACTACATCCAGTCAGGGTCTCTGGGTCACACTATACATGTACCTTTGCCACTCTATGTCCCTTATATCACACATGAGACCGAGGGTCGACATTCCCCCGTGGCCAATACCTCTAGGACCAAATCTTTGTGCGTAGCATCCTACAGCGAAAGCAAAAAAAAAATTAATACACGTCATCCGATGAGACCACAGCAGTTTACTACATCTATCTATAAGTAAAGATTTGACTATTAGTGTTTGACCAAATCGAATGCTGTGTCCTCGCCAGATGACTATAGTTTGTTGTGGACAATGTCTTACCCATTGGCGAAACAGTCACTCTGCAACACACCGGCACCCTTTCCGTACCCATATCCCTTAGGACCAAACTTCTTCGCATAACATACTATAGAGAAAAACATCAAATTAAAAACACGGACAAATCACAAAATGCGTGCTATGATCAATATCAAATCAGATGCAGTTCAAGAATCGTACGAGTAACTCTTAGTCATATCACAAAAAGTAAAACGGAAACTTGAATCGGTTAAATAAAGCTATATATGTATCTTATCTATGTACTCTGGCATCTAGTTTATGGTTGTTTTGTGTTGCCTGGACCGCTAATAGGCAAGAGTACATAGGTCAGCTATTTGAGGAGTTAACAGAAAGTGCTCGAAGGACGAACCTTTGCAGTAAATGTCTTTGTCTGGGCCCTCGCAACAGTTAGTGGAGTCCAGTCCTTTACCGCAGTCTCCGCATTTGTAACACTCCCTGTGCCACGCCTGGACATACAGCGAACATTTGAAGATCACAGAACATGCAAGGGCTGACTAGGTGCAAGCTATTATAACAAATGTGTAGTGGTGTTACCGCACAAGTTCGCAGTCGTAGGGAAAACAATCAGATACCTCGACAATATATATCTTTATCCGGTCCATCACAATGCATGGTTGAGTCAAGTGTTCTGTTACAACTTAAGCATTTGAAGCACCGTCTGTGATAACCCTACGGTATAACAAATATTTCATTATTAGTGTGGTCATTTCTCCAATTTCTATCGATAAATACATCATGTTCGTGTGGTCGGTCTGTCTGAGTTGGTAATTGTCAAAACCCGGGAATATTAATATAAATTAGTATATATGTTACTGAAAAATCCAATAAACATATTTCTGAGAGCAGTTAGCATCTTCCACTCTTTTTATAACTTGGTATATATGTGTGAAGTATCGTATCGTGGAAAATGCAGCTCTATTCATACTATCGTGTACAAAATATTGGATCTGATTTAGAAGGATCAACTTTAATTATTATACCAGACTAGCAAAAACAAAAATCGATAGGAAGGTAACATTTTAGCAATTTAAAAGCATATGCTATGAGGCATTTATACAGCTGATGTCTGCAGTGTATCCTGTATGAATAACTAACCTTTCCGCGAGCAAGCATCTGCTCCGCGGCGTAGACGTAACCGCCGCAACGGGGGCAGCCTTCGCCGGCAGGCGCCTTCGCGATGACACGCGGCTCCATGCGCGCTCCATTGGTCCTGACGCCCCTGTGCACACATACAATAAGTTATCCTTTGTACAACTATGCTGCGAGCAAATAATGCTGTCAGAAGAGTTGTTAAAAGCCTGCCGCCGGACGCAAAATCGCTCCGGGTTCTGCTAAACTAACATCGCCCACACCGCGGCGAAGCAATTGATACCAGCGGCGCACCTCCGCCGTAATGGGAGAAGGTAAGGGCTCCCGGCCGCCCGCTCCGCGCTGGCCCGAGCACAGCCTGGCTACAGCACTACATTTCAACAAAGAGGGCGCTTTCCTTATCCCATCACATATATCAGCTAAAGTTAAAGCCGAGAAGAAAGCGTTAGGTGAAGGTTAGAGAGAGTGAGTGAGTGGCGGGAAAAAATATTAAGACAGAGAATTGTTAAACATTGGCGCATGCTTTCTATGTGCGTCTGGAGCATTGCGAAGCCGTGCTGAGGCAGAACAGATTGGTTTCTCACCGTTGCTCCGCAGTTTTGGTCGCCCGTTCGGAAGGGAGGGAAGGATCTAAGGAAGGAGCGCAGTCGAGCTGGCGTCATGTTTTTTTCACGGGCCTGCCGTTTAGTACGCTACGCTAGACTAGACCGCGCTCCAACCCAATGGCAACTCAACTAAGTCATGTTTGATGGTCGACTCTTTTTATTTCTGATTTTTTTTTATAAATAGTAAATAATAGACCGATAAACAAAATAAATTAAGCGATAGCGATAAATAACCCTAACTGTAGTAATTTTAAGAACAGATTGTCGTGCGGGCGTGAGTCCGCTGGGTGGCCGGGGTGTGCTGGCGACTCGCTAGCGCTGCATCACGGCGGCGGCTGCGCTCAATTCCTGTTGCGACATAAACGGAGACTGGTCATGCACGTGTCAGGCGCGTAATGTACAGCCGGGCGCGCTCTTTCTACTTGTATGAGTTTTATATACACGCTGTTAATATTGTTACGCACGGGCTCAGAGGCCGGTCATCGATGCGACCTTAGATAAGGAAAGACCCTCAATGCCGCGGGCGACGGGAGTGTGAAGGGAATTGCTACTTACGCGTCCTGCTCCTTGAACTGATCGCCAGCGTCCATTGATAGGCACCCGGCGCCACCGCCGAAGCCGTAGCCTTTGGGTCCGAACTTGCGGGCGTGGCAGTTTTTGCAGTAAATTTCGCCGTCGTGTTCCGAGCAGTTGGTGGAGTCCAAGTATTTATTGCACATGCCTGAGAAGAGGGATGGACGTTCTTGGATATCAAAACAAATCTTTGATATCGACTGTTGGTACCTAACCTAGTACCTATGCCATCCTAAATCAGTAGGTACCTACTAGTGTATCAATAATTTCTTCTTCCGAGGAAAGGAAAGACATTTTTACATTGTTTTGATTCTCCATAGACACATACAACGCTCAGGTTTAATTCGGGTGTTTTTTTTTTTTTAATATACCTACAAAGCTTATCTAACTGCAAATTCGGTCAGACTAGGCAAGTTGAAAGATAAGTACTTTTTCAAACTATCTACCTTTACCTAGTCTAATGACTAACATCAATTGGTAGACATATTATGGTGAAAATATTGCGTCATTTGTAAATGCATTGTGTTAGGTGCAATTTATGTGTTGATGTCAAATGGCTTACCGCATTTGAAGCAGGTCTTGTGCCACTTCAGCCCGCCGGCGACGCGCTCCTCTGCCGCGTACACGGACTTGCCGCACTTCGGGCATTTTGGGTTGTCTGCTGGTTTGAAAGGCATTGTGCTTGCTTAACTTATCCTGAAACAAAACGGTCCAAGTTCAAACCAACCCGCCCATCGAGCTTGGAGCCTTCGTTGCGATTAGGCGACTTAAATCTGGCACTTCGGTTTAAAATACTTAATCGTGATAAATTATACACTTCGGTATGATAATAATCCTTGTCACATACCTAACATAAGTATTTTGACACTTTTTTATTGCAAACCACAACAACGATTACCACTCAAAATTATGAACTCAAATTCGCTAGTAGAATTTGCTCTAGATAATGCAGTTATTTGGCCGTAATCCAAGTCGCCTGCACCACATCAATCGCATCCAAACTGTCACTTATTGCTCAACAAGCACATGTACCAAACTAGGATTAACTATGCGGCTTCCACCAAATGCGTGCGCGTTTCGCGTAAAGAACGCGCCGGCGCGGCGGGGCGACGGCGGACCCGAGCTGAGCGCCCGCGCGCCTAATTTGGGCGGTTCAGGTAAAGTTACGCTGGAGGACGGACGGTCGCATCTCTAATAATAGTCGCACTGGTAGAAGCCGCGTAAACACTCGCGCGCGGTTGCGTTATGTTATGACAGTGGGTTCGTTGTCACTTTCACTGTAACCGACCTGTTCGTCGATTCGCTACGAGAGTAGAACTCTCGAACGCGTGTACAGTGCAGGGCGGAGCTGCCTAGACTGCGGTGCGCGGAGGTCGAATGATGCGCGAGGGCACAGTGCCACCGTAGTCTATGCGCGGCTTGCACACGGCCCAGTGGTGGGGCGGCCGCCGCCCTCGCGTCGCAGCCACCGCCCTCGCCGGCACCCCCATCGACCCGACTCCTCGCGCCACCGCCACCGCCCTCGCCGGCACCCCCATCGACCCGACTCCTCGTGCGCTCCTGAACATAACGCGCCTTAACCACCGCTCACATTCCTACTACTTTACTAATCAAGTCAATCAATTGATAACAACTTCGATCTGCCCACGCAAATGGTTGATGAAATAGTCGACGCTGCCAACATTGAAAGCATGTTCAAGTTTTGGTACAATATTGAACACGTCTAAGTCAAGGTACTGATAATAGGAAAATAAAAAAACAGTGAAAATTTAGTCCGGCGAAATTTGTATGCAGCTCCGCACCTCCGTCCGTTGATGCGGCGCAGTGTGACGACCGCCTGAATGTGTTATAGCAGCCGTCGGCAACAGTAGTCGAATTAAGATTTTTTTAAAAGCTTGATAAAGTCACAAATTATTGAGATTTAGACTGTCCTAACTCGCGTTGGAAACGTTACGTTACCCCTCAGATTCCCAGCTAATCCGCATAGTCAACGATCAGGGGACCGATTTTTGACTTCAAAGCGCTCGACTCTTTCACTCGAAAACTGACGAAAATTATGAAATGCTATTTTGAAATAGCGATAGAAAATGGAAAAACGAGTGGTATTGACCACTCGTAATTAATTCTATTGGTAGAAAGTAAGTGCCTGCCATTTTGACACTACAGACGTATTTACTTTTATTTGATTTTCGAGCGCTCGAAACTCAAAAATCGGTCCCCTGGTAGAAAGAGACGGGTCACCAACAAACGCGCCCGCGTTACACTTCAAGGACTTTCATACTGAAATAACTTAATGCTCCGTCAATCATATGTTTTTAGCGGTAACCTATCGATGTCTTGAAATATTTTTTCTCGAATTTTACTTCTCCAAAAACGGTTTACTTACCGAATTTTACAATCGAAATATTTTGTTTTGCATATACATAATTGTTATAACTAGGTACCACTGATTCATTTTACCACAATTTCATTTGCCAGAAATTCTACAGTCCGTCTTACACTTCCCAATTTTCTCACTTGACTCCCCAATTTTCTTACCCATTAGTAAACCATCCATACTATCCATATCCATATCCATACTTCCATACTAATATTATAAATGCGAAAGTGTGTCTGTCGTCTGTCTGTCTGTTACCTCTTCACGCTTAAACCGCTGAACCGATTTAGATGAATTTTGGTATAGAGATAGTTTGCGTCCCGGGGAAGGACATAGGATAGTTTTAATCCCGGAAATCATCCCCCAAAGGGAAGAAGTGGGGGGTGAAAGTTTGTATGGAGCTACGATATAAACGAGTTCCACGCGGACGGAGTCGCGGGCAGAAGCTAGCATTTTCAGTCGAATTATCGTTTGCCATACTAACACCACAAACACCTATGAATCTTACTAGGTAATAAATAAGGTAATATCATAGTGATATAATTATGTTCAATAAAACGGTCAGTGGGTATAATGAAGTATTGTTATAATCTGGAATACGTACTCCTATTATAATAATGTTTATTTTGCAAAAAAAAATGGTTATATAGGTATTATTGGGTTAGAACACTGTGACTCCAACAGATACGAAACTGTGCCAGAAAAGTAGGCCATATAAAAATCGTAATACTGCCTGACTTAAATCACGCCCATCCCAAACCGTTGAACTTAGAAAGCTGATTTTATCACAATAGGTAGTTGTTATTTTATGTGAGAGATTTGAAACTTTGGGTATGGACTCCGTATTACATTACAAAAAAAGCGGATTAAATAGGGGTGCAAGTTTGTATGGGGAAACTACTCTTTGAGCTACAAAACATAAACGACGATTTATACGACTTCCACGCGGACGGAGTCGCGGGCAGAATCTAGTATGTTTATATAATACATAATATATATCATAATGACATTTGAAATATTATTCAAACCGATCCATCTCTACCTCTAGGTATCGGGTTACCTACCTATTCTACCGAGCTGAGCGAGCGAAGCGAGCGTGCCGTGGCAGCGGCCGGCGAAGCACCAGAACCGATGTTTTTATAATACATTTTTTTTTTATATCTGGATAATGTCATTACAGAGTTTTAACCTTACGGGTAACAAATATTTGGCTAACGTACGTGCGGAATCATAATCAATGAGATGTTAAATCAACTGGTAAATAAAATAGCCACGGTAAAAAAATCGGTTAACAGAAAAAAAAAGTGAAGCGTCGAACAAACGAAAAAGCATAAAAAGATAAAAAACGATTCCTTTTCGGAATTGTTATATTTGGGCTTACGTTTTTCGAGGTTGGGACAGGCAACCGTTTTTAGCTCTACCACTAGCCAATCCTAAGTAGAAGCAGCCAAGGGGATCAAAAGTATCTGAGTCCTGAGGCAGTTCTTAATCTTCAGCTTCAGCGGGGTCTAGCCCTCCCCAAACCAAAACCCTCGATTTGCTCGCCTGGATGAACTCTAAGGGCCTGTTTCACAATCTCCAGTTAAAACATATCCGTCAGACAAATGTTGGCTGTCACTTTTCTTTTTTATGACGGGAGAAAAGGATAGCAATAATTTTAACTGGCAGATAACTTTATCCGGCGATTGTGAAACAGGCCCTAAGTATACTATCTAATGCCTTTAGGGCGAGCGGTATATAGATGGGTACGTGTACGTGGTAAATTATACAATGTAGGTTAGGTACAGTCGAGTTCTCCAATATCTACACAGACAACCTTTCAATAATATCTATACAGAGACTTTATTGTTACTGACATAAGACGCGTGTAGATATTTTTGAAAGGTAGTCTGTATAGATATTGGAGAACTCGACTGTACATAACATAAGCATGTACACTTACACTATTACCTACAGTAATAATCAACAAATGTTCCGTGTATTGTAGCGTTCACAAGGTTCCTTTCTACCAAGTCCATAACTCATAAAAGTTGTATTATTTTTTATACATAATTTTTATAACTTACATTTTAAAGGTAGCTCGAGCAATTACCTACTTTGTAATCGCGAAGTTTAGGACCACAGTTGTGACTTATTTGAAATACTTGTATTTAAAATGCAAATAGAAAATACGTATTTTATATTTTGTACTTTAAGTATTTTGTATTTTATTTGAAATACTTTTCGAAATGTATTTTATATTTGTCATACACAAAATAGTTTTTTACTGCTAAGTTTAGAAAGTATTACTTTTACCACTCAAATTTTCAAGTGAATGGGTCAGCGATTCGGCAAATGGCCACTAGAGGCGCTGCAACTTCGAAAGTCTATGTGCAAAATGACAGTTAAAACAAACTGAAAGTTATTATCTGTGAAACGTGACGTTACGCTTCGCTTTTTAACGAGATTGACTTCGATTTTGTTTCGATTACTTTTTGAAAGTATTTTATTTGAATAAAGTAGAAAGTATTTTGTATTTTGCATTTGAAATATTAAATTAGAAAAGTATTCACATTTTGTATTTGTCTGTTTAGGATAACTAAAAAAAAACATTTACTAACCTAACCCATTCGAGAATGAGTAACGAATACGTGTGCTACGCCGTAGCGCGTAGCAGTATTATTCGCTTTGTAGCAGAAATCGCTCGTAGCGTTTTGACTCAAATGTGAGAACCTTGAATAACTGTAACTAGGAATGTAGTGCTTTGTTTATTAAGGTAATGTAAATAAAGAAATAGAATAGTACGACGCGACGGTACATTTCTAGTTACAGTTAATAGATAAAAGTAAACTAACGTGACTGGTATAATTTTTGGCGAGGTTGATGCCCCTTCGGTTGACAATTAACGAATAGAGTTACCGGCAACCACCCAACATAATTCTGTTACTTTATTAGATACAAAAAATAGGAATTGGTTGTCTAGTGGAGATTAGATTTAATGTTATTTTTAGGAAAATAAAATATCCTTTAGTAGGACCTATATATCTCAAGGGGCTTTTCCTACTCTACAATCAATTCTTTACTTTGTAAATATCGCATATGATTCACTAGTATAATAATACACACATCTGAAAACGAATGTCATATCCTAAAATAAATCTACTTCTGGCAGGTGCCATTAGAGGCTACATTCCAAAATCTACAACAAATGGGGCAAAAATAAACAAGGAACATGTTTGAATCATTATTTTGGCAAGCATGTCGTGAGTCCATACGAGTAGACCTGAAGTGACAAACGGTCATGACGCTTGCGGCGAGCTAGATGGGTCAGCCTCCGAGTCTGCAATGCGGTCGCAGGCGTAAGTCACCGGGACGGGAATAAACGGCTAAATTATTCTTTATTATGTTGACAATTAGCCCACCGCCGTGTCATATCACGACACGCAGAACTTGCCAGCGTATCGCACCTGTCGGTTTATTAATATGTTTCTAAAAATAGCTAAATGAAAATATGTCTGCGAAGATTATGATTATATATTAGCGTTATTAGAATGTCATTTATATTATAATATGCCTACCCTATACATTGTGGGTAGATGTAACGAACGAACGATTGACGTGTGTAACGGTAACAGCTGTAAGTTAGTACTTTGTTTTTAGTACCTATGCAAATGAGTATCTAGTGAAGTTAGGTACTAAGCATAAGGGTTTAAAGTATCGTTTGTCTACTTTAGGCCACATTGACGCAGACCGTGGTTTTCTTCGTGACGCTGATTTTCTAGAAGAATCTGTATCTTACTGAGAATCAGTAAGGAGTTTATACAGAAATGAAGTAGGTGTTTAGCTTGTTATAACATACTCGTAATGCAGCGTTTTGTTACAACGAGTGATAAGATGAACTAATAAAGGATTAGGTCAGCTACGGTCATTTCATAGAATGACTACCTACCTTACCTGCTGTTCAATGTGGACATTCGGTAATATGATCTTTCGAGAAATGGGTCAAATGGGAAAGTGGAATTACAAGGGAAGTTGCTGCTTAAAAGATATGGCCGTTTGACGGATGTGGGGCCGTAGCTGATCTGATCCATCTATCAATATTAATTAAATTCATATTTATTTAGCCTGCTCCCTAAATTGCTATTGATGTTTATTTAAATAGAGCCGAGCCTGCTGGCCGAGCCGCGCGCTCGAACGCAACTCCTTCGCCAGACCCCCTTTACGCACGCAATTCGGACCCTTAATGTAGCGATCGAAGTAGATTTGTTTTTTTGTCCTTTGCACGAATTTACAAATATATAAAATAAATATTAAATATTAGGCGACAATCTTACACAAATCGACCTAGTCCCATAGTAAGCTCAATAAGGCTTGTGTTATGGGTACTAGACGACGATATATTTAATAGATAGAAATACTTAACACAAAGGCCACGTTATATGTATTGTGTTACTGTAATTTGTAATGTACCCATGTTTTTTATTTTCTGATTTGTGTCAAATTCCATACTGTCGAATTAGGATAGCCTGTAAGGATGGTTGTGTGTATGTTAATAAATAAAAAATAAATATTATAAATATAAATAAATATTCAACCCACCTTGTATACTAACGAATATTTAGTAGGATGAAGCTAGTCACTACCCAGCGGTAAGGTTGAGGCGGCCCGCGACTTTCAATTCTGAAAGCGTGGCTTCGAACCCCTTGTACAGTCAACAGCAAAAGTAGATGATCATTTTACTAGTTACCTTGTCGCTTCTAAAACAAAACGTAAACTGTCACGGTATTGTTACATACATCTTTATTTGCTGTTGACTGTACTACGGGGTTTTCCAAAAAAAGTATAGGTATGTACTTACAAAATATAATTTTATGTCTAACAATAGCTTTTCGGCTGCGGAAAAGAACGCGAGGAACCCGGTCGACGGTGTAATGAGTTTCTGAGTCAGAATATTAGATGGCAGTCGCGTTCGTTAAACTTAGTGCCTGCGCAAAATCTTGGGATTAGGTGCCAAAGCGGATCTCAGGCTCCTTTTTTATTTTTTTATACTACGACGGTGGCAAACAAGCGTACGGCCCGCCTAATGGTAAGCGGACACCGCAGCCTATAGACGCATGCGACTCCAAAGGAGTACCCCTTTAAGGTACAACCGGGATATACACGGGGATGATGGTGATGTGCAAGTGTGTCATGTGACATGACTCACGCACGCAAGGTATTTTATGATAAAACTGGTTTGATGATGGAGACAGAAGGTGGTCGTAGCAACTCCTAAACTGGGTCATTGTTAGTCAGTAAAACAAAAATCGTCTTTTCAGTGGGCAATAGTTAAGGGCTTATGTTTATATATAATGTGTTTTTATCGCATAGAATTATAGAAGGGGCGACGCCGTTTATGCGGATTCAGACTTCAACCAAAAATTAGGCTTTAAAGCCCTTAACTTTGGCAATGTCCACCGAAAAGACGCCCACCTAAATCTGACAATGACCCAACTACACTAGACAAAGCCATCCTGTTAGGCTCATCAGAATCCTCTCAATGAGAGGATGATAAGATAACTGAGCAAAAAGTGCTGTCGTCAATAAAATTTGTACTTAAAATGGATTAGGTATGTGTAGAATTTACTGTACTTACGCTTGCTGTGTTTATTCACTATCGAATAATCCATTAAAGGTACTTTTAAAAAAGAATGTGTAGGTATATCAACCGCTTTAGAAGACCGCTTACGCTTTAGCCTAGTTGGTTGTGACCCTGCCTACGAAGCAAGAGGTCCTGGGTTCGTTTCGGTAAAGGCATTTACTTGTATGATGAGCACGAACATTTTTTCCTGAGTCATGGATGTTTTCTATCGTATTTAATTATTTATTTATCTATATTAAGTAAGTTTATCGTCGTCTAGTTCCCATAGTACAAGCTTTGCTTAGTTTGGGACTAGGTCGATATGTACAAGATTGTCCCCCAATATTTATTTTATTTATCTGTACATCCTTGTACTTATAATATGTAAAACATTTATTACATAGGTATTTATTTTGGCATCCTTTGTGTACGACCTAACACTATGACATATTAATGGGTAGATACCACATAATATTAAGGTACGATTTGACACAACTAGAATAATGATATAACTAAAGCACCACTAAAGTTTCTGTTTAGCCCAATGGTTGACTGGTAGAGAATGCCTTAAGGCATTAAGTCCGCCAATTGAACTTCTATTTTTATATTTGTGCAATAAAGTTTAAATAAATAAATAAACACTGAAATAAGTAGGTAAACGCTATAGAAGTTCGGCCGCACTAACAATAAAGTCATGCGAAATAATACCATAGAATCCGTAGAGTACCCAAAATAAAATGTAAGCAATTAAAGCAAGTCAGAGTTTATCATAATATTACGCACCAAACGTAACATAGCAGCTTAAAAGGTAAAACCGCATTCCCTATATAGCGCTAAAATCTTTGCACTAGCGCGGCCCATATAAGGACCTTGAGGTAATCATAAACCTTGCCACCATATGTTCGACTTCACTTGTAAGTACATAGTACACTGACTCAATTGAAGGTAACAAACAATGTTTCACCTTAAAATATGTTTTTAGGGTCACGTTAGGTACTCGGATCAGGTTTCCTGATAACTACCGTGAAGTTGTGTTCCTCGTAGGGCAATACGAGCATAAAATCCGTTAATATTGTTTAGAACTCAATCTCCGTAGGACAAAACGGTTTTTATATTCGTGGACAGGGCACGCGTACCTACTGGTAAATTCGAGCGCAGTTATGTCAAAGGTTTTTACGAGCTTTTGACTATAAGCACGCTAAAGCCTAAAACACTCTGGCGCGGCCTGCGGTGCCGGTCAATAGTAAATTTGACAGCTAATGACAAGTTTACTATTGACCGCAGTGGCCAGGCCGCGCACGTCTGTGAGAGGACTAATAGGATAAGCGTATACGAACTGCCTTTAAACTTTATTTAATCAGTCAATTTGACACATGGCATGGCATGACCATTAAAATTGGATTCAAATTCGGGTGTCTGAACACTCTGAATTTAATATTACACCGAACAATTAAAAATGAACCAATCAGAAGTTCGTGAGGTCAAATCTAAAAGCCAGGATTTTCTCGGGATTCCTGTTCCTGTGGATTTAAGTGACGGAGGACGTAAATAAATCTCCATACACCTGCGATTGAACAAACCCAAAAGGTATGTGAAGTCTCCGACCTGCGCTCGGCTAACGTACCATTTTGGTCTAGAAAGCTGTGCTCTGTCCCAGAGGGAAACAACGGACGCTTACGAGTAAAAGTACTCCTCCATTTGTTTTATTATTGGCAGGAAACGATGGGTGCCGAAGCTGTCTCTGTAGGTAGTAGTTTCTGAAGTCAGGTTATAACCTCACGTAACGGGAACGTGCATGGTGATGGCGGGGACAGAGAAGCACTCCCTCATACTTGGCTTTGCTTTAACGTGAGAGGAAGCGCGTGAACCTAGACGATTCACGTATCATTTCATTATGTCAAAAAAGTGTTCTGGAATTTGGCCCCTGATAAAGCTGCTTCATGCAGGCGTTTTTAACTCAACCTCTGAGAACATAGTTATTTCTGTATCCAATTTTATTACACGCTACATTTACTTAATGGCAGTGAAGCGGTCTCCGAAAAATGACTTTTATAAAAATTATTTCTCCTGGCACCTTTTCAAACGTATCCTTATCTCGTTTATTTGTAGCCCCTGTCCTGCCCAGAGCCAATCACCAACCGGTATGCGACCATTGATTTACCTATTTTATTTTCAACGTATTTTAGTAAACATTTAGATAGCTGGCACCAATATAAAACAAACTAATTAATATAATTATTTGTGTGGTTCAGGGTTTAAGACCCGGTTGTCCTTTTGTGAGTCATTGACTCCTGCGTAGCTCGAATATGTCGGCCTTAAAACACAAACATATTATTTTTACGCCAGAATGTAAAGCTATACATATTATGTCGCGTTGTACCTACTTATGTACTAACCATCTAGTAGTAGTAGTGTGTTCAAGTGGTTTCCTGTTACATACTAAATAACGTTGTGTGAGGAAAACTTGTCCGTTTCGAGATTGTATTACACGGAAAATTCTATTTAAAACTCGGTTGAACTGCAAATTTCCCTGTAAAAGAAGAAGCCTAAGATAACAATGATCACTTTTACAACATCGATATGTTGTGGATTCGGTATTGAATAACATTCAGGTGTTTACGAGTCGGCCGCAGGTGTGGTTGCTCTTCATGGAGGTGCGCGTGGGCCGGGGCTAAAATAACATGGAACCGGCGACGCAAGCGGGTTAGTCAGCGTGCGGACTCCTCTCTGGGCAGCATTACTCACTCGCGCCGCCGTGGGTAGTCTCACTCCCACGCCATATCAAAATTTCGTACTCCACTTTTAGATACGCACCTTCTAGTAAACCCCAGACGTCAGTGGTCAATTCTTCCTAAACTTCATACGCACATTCTAAATATCCTGGGCCAAAATTGTATTTAGTCTAGTTAGGCAAATTATATCGGTTTTTGCCAGTTTATCCAGGTTATTCGTCATTAGGTACCGTTGACAAAGTAAACATGACGCTCTTGAAGGTCTTCTTTCTTTGACACGCGCCATTACAATTAGTGGGAGTAGGTAAAAATGTGTCATTCGCAGTCATACCTAAGACCCAATGTGTCCGTAGACAATAACTATAAGACGCTATTGATATAGCGATGCAATAAACATTCGTCCATGTTAACGACGAACTATTATCTGCCCGTTAATCTTAATTTTTAGGGTTCCGTAGTCATGGGTTCCTACCCTTATAGTTTCGCCATGTCCGTCCGTCTGTCTGTCTGTCTGTCCGTCTTCGGCTTAGCTCAGTAACCATTACTACTGGAAAACTGTAATTCGGCATGGGTATATAACAATCAATCACGCCGACAAAACAGTATAATAAAATCTTGAAAAATATTTTTTTTAGGGTACCTACCCTACACCTAAAGCGGGGATGTAATTTTTTTTTCTCGTTAAACCCATAGTGTGGGGTATCGTTGGATTTAAAAATATTATGAGTTTCCTAATGCCATTTTTCAAATCAGTGAGACGTTTGCGAGATATTGGGCTTTAAAGCCCTAATTTTTGTTCGAGTCATGTGTCCCCCCCCCCCCCCCTGCCGGCTAAATGGCTACTACTGGGGATGTGAAAAAATTCGTGGTAGTAGTACATATAATGAATTTAAAAGGAAAACTATCACGGACAAGTAGGCATAAGTTAGTTACCGAGTAATAGTCGACCAACTTAATGTGTACTTGGAAAGGCTGATTTTCGTACAAATTCTGAAGTCAAAATACCTATACATATGTTTACTGGACGTAATTGGGATACGGCCAACCCAAAAAACACTTATCATTATCTGAGAACTGAGATCACTTTCTAGTTGTTACTTTTGCAAATACTTACATTTCAAAAATGCCCGGTGTTATAAGTAGCATTCATTGATTCGTTTTTGTTGTGACTTTTGTGGATTAATGCATGTCACTCCCGTGAGTGTGTCAACAATCAGGTGAATGCTATTATTATAACTTGACATGTAACTTATTCCTCGGTTTAGGTTCATTCGTGTTTAGGTGCAAAGTACGATTATAAGTAAAATATATATAGGTATAACGACTTAGATTCTGCCCACGACTCCATCCGCGTGGAACTTGTTTATATCGTAAGAGGTAACGGACAGACACACTTTCGCATCTATAATATATTTATGGATATAGGTCGACTGCTAACTGAGACGGCGCTTACAAATAGGTCAGGTAGGGAGTGATGCGGGGGATGACGACAAAAGGGTACGGGTGTGTTGAGTTGCTATGCCCCACAGGAGCCGTCTCAGTTAGGCGGTGGACCTAAACAATAATGGCGTTTCTTCTAGTGGCCCACACTTGAGATTCCATAACAAAAAAAGGATTTCTTGTTATCTACGAAAACCTAAAGAAGGATACCAAGAGTTAAGCATATTGTGTAACAGCCAGATATCCGGCGGAATAAATGTTAGGCAAATGTTATTTAAAAATAAAAACCGCATAGATAATGTCCAAACTCTTGCTCTGTCAGATTAATTAAATTAAGTGTAGGGGATTTCGCTATCTAAACTAAAATGAGAATAACAATATTTTAAGAATAAATAATCGCGAGGGCAACTGACGTAAAAATATACGATCTTGATACTGGAACCAACCGCGACCTCACACTCGACACATCGTTTCCATAGGTAATTTATTGGGCAATATCCATATTTCTGGAATGGGCGATGACCGCTAACGTGTTGGCGCAGTCTTATATACGAAACATAGTCAACCTAGAGAAATTATATCTGTTACCAGTAGGTGCTTATAAAAACCTCTTCCGTTGGTAAATCCCATGGAATTTGGAAACAAATGGACAGTCGTATAGACCAGACCAGACGGGCTATTGTGTTCAGGAATGCAGGGATCCATTTAACTAAATAATTCCTACCAGTGCGTCGCGTTCACACATGTCTATGCCTAAACACAAAAGGGAAGACATGAACCGTAGGACCGTCGAAACTTAGGTACCCCAGAATTGGATCCAAGGCGCGAAGTTGCCGCGTCAGTTACGGAGGGAAAAACGGCCTGAAACCAGATATTTCAGTTCGTGCCATATAACTAAAATAGAAGCATTTAAACAATTTGATTTCCTGTTTCTGGTATTTTGAACACGACCGTTGCGCAACTGGCCGTCATACATTCATCTTGTTCGGTTTGATGATTCCCGCGCTATAACGGGCTTGAACAGACGGTTTGGTAGACGCTGTATTTCTTTAATTTCGTTTATTGCTGCTGCATTATATTTTAATTCTATAGGACGCTCAATGATATATCAAACATGGATCTGTATGTTGAGCCAATCGGGCCAGATATATTAGCGCGCTTTATCGTCCAATAATTTACAAAAAATATTTTATTCATATATAAGTATAAAAAGTAGACTTAGCTACTACTCCAGTGACAAGAAAGTATACTTAGCTGTTAAACTTATAACTGCATCGGGGGTTAAAACTGCAAAAGTGTAATAATTGAATCATATGCGAATTAATTTTAGTTAAAATAGTTTCGAAATCCGGTCCCGTCATGCAATTTTGATCCGCGAAATTGCTTACAAACTTTAATTTGAGAATAATTATACGTTCCAGTAGTAACGTTATAACGTTTTCATATAATGTTTATCTATACATATAAATGCCTTTGTCCTGACTCACTCACTCATCAACGCACAGCCAAAACTACTGGGACTAGAAACTTGAAATTCACACCAGAACTTCCTTTTATAACGTAGGCAAGGGATAAGACGGGATTTTCGTAAATTCCATCCCTAAGAGGGTTAAATAGGGGTGCAATGTTTGTATGGGCGAATCATTATTTTTTGAACTAGATACTTGAAACTTTGTAGAAAGATTACTTATTAAAATAAAATAAAAGTACTTTCTGCGTTTTGAAAATTCCACCCCAAAAGGGGTTAAATAGGGGTGCAAAGTTTGTATGGAGGGAACTTTATTTTTGCGAGCTAGACACTTTAAACTTTGTAAAAAGATTACTTGTTAATACAAAAAGAGAACTGTCAGCGTTTTAGAAAATTCTACTCCTAAGGGGGTTAAATACCATAGTAATAATTTGAGCTAGAAACTTGAAACTTTGTAGACAGATTACTTATTTTAAATCAATCAAATCAAATCAAATACTTTATTTCGACCAACAAGGATCATATACAATACAATTATTCATACAAAATTATTTAATACAAAATTATAATATTATATTATTAGATTCAATTAAAATATTAATGAATTATGTGTTAGTTACAAATAATTAAAGAAACATCTTATTCTATTGTTAGTCACTAATATCTATAATCGTATAAAGGTCTGCCAGGTTTGTTTGCCAGTACATGAATCATGTGGCAGTGGTTCAGATACTGGCAATCAAACCTATCCGACAATGCCCTCAGGATGCCGTTAGCGCTATCCCGCACCCTGTGCGCCAGAGATGTGCACCGTTTCCGCATTAAGGTGTAAAAACAGTCCACCCTCGCTTCGGAAAACATCCCCGACGCACTACAGAAACAAGAACTTTAAGCGTTTTGGAAAAATCCACCCCTAAGGGGGTTAAAAAGGGGTCAAAAGTTTGTATGGAGAGCAAGAAAATTTTAAAGTAAGTGATTTGTAAAAAGACTGCAAAACAAATTTCTGCGTTTTTTTGATTTATCTCCTAAGAGGGTTATGCAACATCGGTTTTAGACTGTTTGATTAAAAACTAGAAAACTGATCTCAGTGTTTTTGAAATAGTCTGTATGATGAGCAAGACATTTTTAAAGTAAGAGATTTATAACTTCGGTTTAGACTGTTTCTTTGAAGAATAGAAAAAAAATGGGTGTTAAACGAGATTAACCCCTAAAGGGGCTAAAAGGAGTTGGAAATGTATACGGGGAATTTGAAAAATAAACAATTTAAGTAGTTAGAAATGTGCGATAGTACTTAAATTTGTATATTTTTAAAAACGGGCATTTCAATTTAGGTTTAGTAATTTAAACCTTTTACGCCTAAACCCAGAACGGAATTACATGAACATTGGCATAGAGATAATTTGAAACCCTTAAGAGGCTCCCATACGCCAATGACCTTCGATCTGAATCCCTTAGTTTTTTAATGTTTTTTTGTAGCTTATTATATTAACAACAACGGCTTTAAGCAATATAGTATCCCATATTTACTTCAAACTTCATTGTTTTCGAGATATTTGGCATCAAAGTTGAACAATTTTAGGCCAAAAAACTGGTTTTCTGGCCATAACTTTTGTGTTAATTGGTTTAAAATTAAAACCCTCTGCCAGTTTTTAGAGACGTCATAGACGAACCCAAATTTGTAGATTTCGTATATGTTAGATCTTTCACGTCAATAGAGATGCGAAATAAGTGTTTTTTTAGACAATGTTTAAAAAAATCATACAAAATTAAGTATTAATTTGTTTCAAAATCCGGTCTGTCAAAATGGAGATAAAAGATTGAAGAACCGATAGCCGTTTGATTTATGATTCTATCTGTAGTGCAAAAGTAGTAGATACGATTCAAAACTTGTCAAAAATCGATGAAAACCTCGGGTAGCCCCTTAAAAGGATTTAGGATAGTTATTATTTCGAAAATCATCCCTTTAAGATGGTAGAAGTTTGTTTAGGGCAGCGATAGTTAAGGTTACGCCTAAAATAATTTAATAGCAATTATTTTTCTCAAGTTCTACGCGGACGAAGTCGCGCGCAACAGCTAGTTTGTAATATTCTTATTTGTCGAAAGGATATCACTTACTATTGAAATATAACAAATTGCAACCCGACAACAGATTATACGGTGGGCAAACATAAACGTATGGAAATAGATACCATTCGCGGAAAATTCCGACTCTATTTTTGAATCAACTGCTCATAACTCTTCGTTCTTTTAACATTCAATATCTAAATACGTACTTAATTTAATATTATCTTAAGTACTTTTCAATTGATGCAGTTCTGTTTATGTACCATCATAAATAAAATATAAATAGGAGAAGTAGAAAAGAATATCATGCATATAAGTTACGTTAGGCGAAAACTGACTTAAGTGGCAGTGGGCGGGACACATAGCACGTAGAACCGATGGGCGTTGGGGCGGAAAGGTTCTCGAGTGACACTGGCAACCACGTACCGCAAGGCGCGCGGCGTGGGTAGGCCCCCCACAAGGTGGACTGATGACCTGGTAAAGGTTGCGGGAGTCCGCTGGATGCGGGTGGCGCGGGACCGGTCACTTTGGCAATCTTTGGCGGAGGCCTATGTCCAGCAGTGGACGTCTGTCGGCTGATATGATGATGAAGAGGTGAAAACTGTTTTTCACAAAAAAAAACAATATAATATTTTTATGAACTGGTCAGGAAAGGAGTTTTCTCACTTTATCAGTAAATTTAATTAAGTAATATATAAGTATAAAAATCTTAGCTAGGCTGTCTGGATTGTGTGTGTTTTTTATTAGAGCTGTATACTTAGATATTACAAAGTATCATATAACATCAAAACAATAAAAGTATTCAAATACCTACTTACCTACATCTAAATCCATTTACAATTGCATAATTTTATTGCCGATCCAATTCTGCTCCCAAAAACAGGTTAATACATTCCATGTCTAATTTTACCGATTCTATTTAGATTTGTCTCATTACCGGTGGACGGCGAAACAAAACGAGTGTTAGAAAACGGTGGTTCCATTCGATACACTAAGTTGGAATCAGTTTGGTATTTCTCGCGCGCGCTCTTTTCGCACCTAGTCCTACCTATGTGTCAGAAGGACGCCCGACAATATAGGCTGGTGTCCCATTCTTTTTTTTTATATAGGATTATAATTAGGATGTCTATTAAAGCGCATCAAAAGATAAAAATGATAGTCAAATTGCTGGCAAAGAAGGGCCCCATACTATTTGACCGCCAAACGTGACGTCGCGATGTTGCAGTACTAAAATGTATAGGTAGTGAAAAAGTACTAGTAAAGTATCTCATGAGGTACTGCGCTGCGATACGATGGATGTTTAGATGTTATAGGTATTTTTGCAGTTTTTCCATGTTAAGAATTTTTAATTGTTCAGTGCTTTATTACTGTCGATCTGTAAAACTGAAATCGTGTATGATTAAAAAAAACATAATTTATTTTTATGTTTCCGTACCATAACCACGATTTGGCAGACGATGAGTTTTGTAGCTATAGTATAAAAAAATACATTATCAATATAATTTATTAATATAATAAAACGTTGCCGTCTAGTATTCCTATTCATTTATAAATGTAATTAAATTGAATAGGGATACTTAGATAACTGTTATAATATTTGTTTGAGTATGAGTAAAAGCACAAAATATCCCCTTCCCCTTATAGGAGCACTTCGTGAAGACTACCCAATTACCAAATCGATAGAAAATAAATGCGTTAAGTTGAAGCCAAATAGAGTCCCGGGTTTCCTGCTCGCGCGCGCCTGCGCCGGACGCGTGCGCGAGAACATGATTCTATTTTTTATGACGACACCGCGCTATCTCGCGCAATATCTTCAACTCTGGGTGTACGAGTAGTCGTTACTCAGACCACCCATATTTACAGGTGTAGGTTTAAAAGAGGCGTAATAATAAGTTCCTTGTAACTTACAAGGAACTTATTTCACCTTATGTGAATGTGACCTATGATCATCAATATCATCATATAGTTCAAGTTTATTTATTTGGCCAAGGAACAAAATAACGTTGGGTACATCTAGCAAGTCATTATAAATAATACTTTTCTCTTAATTTAATCATGCACTTATAAAATAGGCTAACAATAATGAAAAGTTTGCAAGTCAAATGTAATTCAATTATCTACATACTATATAACAATAAAAAAAATAAAAACCGGCCAAGTGCGTGTCGGGCCACGCGCAGTGCAGGGTTCCGTAGTTGCTTGTTTTAACACTTGACTCGAACAAAAATTAGGGCTTTAAAGCCCAATATCAAGCAAACGGATCACTGAGTTGAAAAATAGTTAATAGATGTTCATAATAATTTTCAACCCTACATTCTGCTTTTTCCTTTACCTACTTGTCTTTATGGTGCTTTTATATATGTTTTTATTTGATCCGAGTATGTTCTTCTTGTTCTGCCCATTTCCATTTCCCTTCTTCATTTCCCTCTACTTTTGTTTTCATTCAGTCAACGTGACGTCAGATTACATCCTAGTATTTTTCCTCGCCTGTGTTCAACGTATCTCACCTGATTTCCTTTTTACTATTTACCATACCAACAAACTACGAGTATGTTTGACACTTTGGTTTTCCAAAAGCGGTCACCATTATTGTTTTAAAATACAATTGAACGTGGCAATATAAAGGCGTACCCAGCCTACTTATTTCAATATCATTAACAAGAAATTATCATGGGAGATATACCTATTCTCATGTAGTTGACATCGACTGAAAAGATTTCAATCTAATCTAAAAGCTGCAGTAATGCTTATGCCCCTATGGAAGTGACTCTCCTCTCTTAGGTAACCGCATTTATAAATATACCTATCATAATATTGATCAGACGCGTCCCTTTATTTTTTTAAGGTAAACGCTACTTTTAAAGCCTCGCCTCATCCAACACCTCAGTGGATTACTTACGATACGTAATTATGTAATTAGTTTGCTTCGTCAAGCAAAATAAGAGAAAAGTTACGTTATGAAAATGTGTAAAACGCAATCCATACAACTTACTAATACTTTTTTGTTTAACAAAAGTGCGCTAATGGTGTGGTTCGTGACTGTTATATATTTAAGATGGCATACTTTTGACGACCGACTTAGTTTAGTAAGTAGATCTATTCTAGATAACATCTATTGAATGTTGCCGGCTACTACCTACTCATAACTCAGTTAAGGCTTATTTAGGCTGGTTGCTGGTTCATTTGTGTAAAATTTTCCCTTAATATTTATTGTTATTTATACTCTTACCCGATAGATGGCGCTGCCCTGTATATAATGTAAGAATTTCAGGTGATTTTAGCATTGTTATAAGGCACACTGCTTAATGATGCCTGCTTTTTTGAGCGGCGATTGGAGAATTTTTCGTATCAACCCGCGTATTTTTTAACTCCCGACGCAAAGAGAGGGGTGTTATAAGTTTAACGTGTCTGTGTATGTGTGTATCTGTGTATCTGTCTGTGTTATCGTAGCTCCCAAACGGATGGACCGATTTGAATGCAGTTTTTTTGTATCATAGATAATTTTATCCCGAGTGTTCTTAGCCAAGTAACATGAAAATCTGTTCAGCCGTTTTTGAGATATTGGACTTTGAAATGAAAATGTCGGGGGTTTTTCAACTTTTCTAAGTTGTAGTTATTTCCGCTTCGGGTTCACGGTCAGTCCTGCTGTCGTGGGTCGGCGCACGTACTTACAATGAGATGATAGGTGTTGCTTTCTTGTTGATATACTCGTAGGTATGTAGTTTAGTTCTCTAATGAATCTACGTACCTACTACAACTCCTAGTTTTGCTGTCGTTACGCTACACCAAACTACTCTCTTTATTTGTCTTAACTCTGGCTAGGTTTTTACAATATATCTATAGAAAAAGGTTAATATTAAAATCAAACTAAATATCCTTAAAACATTGTAAAACCTAACCTAGGGTGCCGCCCGCAGCGGGGCGGGGCCTAAACTATAGGTACCGGTAGTTAGAGCGACAGAGAGAGCTATTAGGAACCTCCGGACTATCCACACCGTGTCCAGAGTGTGGATAGTCCGGACGATGTGTTTAAGATTTCGAACGAACCACTGAACTGTCATTTTTATTTCTAATGCAGAACAAGGCCTTAAATAATATCTTGTAACTTCCCACACCTATTCCTGCACTTGCATCTTGGGATCTGGTCTTAGTTTGAAGGTAGTATGGAGTGCTGACACGATCCCTATGAAAATCTTATATTTCATTAAGTGAAATAGTAATAGAAAAATTTATTGTATAAAACCGTGAAGGTGCATATATGCATGTTATGGGTTCCAACAGTTTTTACCCTTTTCGGGCATACAATTTTATGAATATATTTAACCTACGTATAATTTATAAAAATGACTACATTACACATAACTATAATATTCGTTTAGATTGTAGAAATACCAAAAATATATAAAAAAGACCTTTTGAACCTATTTCTTTCCAGGCTTTTTATGATTAAGTACAGGAAGATTGTTAAAAATGCGTATGGCTGATATGAATGTACTTTTCTTGAATATGGATGCAGTTACTCACTTTTGGGACGGTTATATTTATTATATTTGTATTGAGACCGTACGTTAGATTTGCACGATCTCCATTGAAAGCATTCAGGCATAATCCTAGTAGCTATGTAAATACCGGTAAGACTCAGGAAGCGCTTTTCTCGGAAAATGTTTCGAAGAGATTCCACAATGTAGATTCGATAAACAGTCCTTGGCGACTTTTTTGCAGTATGAACGTTTTATGCACATCAGTGAAATTACCCCAATAAATTAACCCACAGGTAAGTAATGGATAGATTGCTCTTTTGTTTTCCTATATTTTCAGAGCAAGTTTTAGAAAGAACTAGCAAAGTATAGCATCGACTAGAAATAATATTAATTGATATTTTAGATAAGATAAAATACCACTATTTGGACTTTAATGTGTCGTTTAATAACGTATTGTTTGAGTACGTTGAGGTAAAAAGGAAAATAACGACCTAACTTTAGAATGTTTTCACATCGACGACCTTTTAAGGGGCTACCCGAGGTTTTCATCGATTTTTGAATCGTATCTAACTTATAGGTATATACTATACGTATACTTTTGCACTACAGATAGAATCATAAATCAAACGGCTATCGGTTCTTCAATCTTTTATCTCCATTTTGACTGACCGGATTTTGAAACAAATTAATACTTAATTTTGTATGATTTTTTTAAACATTGTCTAAAAAAACACTTATTTCGTATCTCTATTGACGTGAAAGATCTAACATATACGAAATCTACATATTTGGGTTCGTCTGTGACGTCTCTAAAAACTGGTAGAGGGTTTTCATTTTAAACCAATTAACACAAAAGTTATGGCCAGAAAACTAGTTTTTTGGCCTAAAATTGCTCAACTTTGATGTCAAATATCTCAAAAACGATGAACTTTGAAGTAAATAATGGGATATTATCATACATCGGGGTTTTCGGAGCGGGAACGTTTGACATTAGCCAAAGAGTAGGTATTTACTTAAAAACAGATCGTACCCTAGTAGGTTTCTACCGAATGAATAATTGATTGAAAAATAAATAAAGATTAATCATACATATAGGTACATATTTTATATTGGTCATTCATTATCAACCTCTTCAGTTAAGTCTATTCATTTATAAGAAAATGCTTCATAGATATCGAGCGTCAAGA
Organism: Epinotia ramella; assembly: GCA_947578815.1. Lineage (NCBI taxonomy): Eukaryota > Metazoa > Arthropoda > Insecta > Lepidoptera > Tortricidae > Epinotia > Epinotia ramella. Next base: position 25,031,073 of record OX388204.1, on the reverse strand, counting down.
TTGACATTGTATTAGACACCTATTGTCAACCGTTACCCTTGCTTGTCTAGTAGATAAACTTATATGCAATTGTATTTTAAAAAACTGTAAATAATCAGTCAACACAAATATGCCTCCGAGAAAAAAAACTCGTTACGAGTTTATGCGTTCGTGGATAGAAAATAATCCAGAGATAGAGGTTCGAGATTCTTTATTATTTTGCACCAAGTGCAATGTGAGCTTCGCTCAAACGAAATCTAGTGTAACGCGACATGTCGCATCTAATAAACATACAGGTATGAAATATGATTTCAATAGTGAGCTCTTGAAATTTGTTGTGGGCTGTAATATACCATGGACGCAGGTAAACAATCCGATATTTAAAGATTTTATCGAAAATTGTGTTACCGGTAAATTTGGAAAACCTGCAAAAGTTCCTTCGGAATGTCAACTGCGACGGGAATATTTAAATAAAGCTTACGATGAAAAAATGAATAAAATACGGAGCGAGCTAAAAAATGAATATACAAGGTGTAAATCATATAACTGAAAACCTGAAAGTAGTTTGTTCAGAATCGAAAGCTGAATCGATTGCACCATCTTTTAAGGTAGGTTGTATTTTTTTTGAAAAATATTTTTTTATTGTGCCGGGTCTAAAAGTTACGAAGGCAACATACGCGAATCAGAGAAATGTTGGAGGATGTTGTTGTGAGGTGAACGTCAGGATCTACGTCACTGACAAGTACTGATTAGTGATTACAAGTGTAGAGTTACGAATCAAGTAGATCTGCTTGATAAAGAAAACCAACGAATATCTTTTGAAATAATTAACGTATTTGTAAATGGACGTATTAATCTTATTAAGGATTAAAAAACTCAGTTGGGGTGTCTGAGGTTTTCAGTATAATAAAATACACCTTGTATACATGTGAGTGTTGACGAAACCACGGATGATTATGGTCGTCAAATAGCTAACGTAATAGTGGGAGCATTACGTGATGATCACATTGGCACTCAACACTTGATATCCAGTAAACGGTTAGACAGCACGAACAATGTATCAATATCCAATACGGTCACAAGTGCTCTTGATGAATTATGGGGTGCTAACCATAATAATCACAATAAAGTACTTTTACTTTTAACTGATGATGTGGGCTACATGCTAAAGGCTGGAAGAAATTTAAAATGTATTTTTCCCAATCTTTTGCACGTCACATGTTTGGCTCATGGTTTAAATAGAGTGGCTGAACTAGTAAGAAAACTTTATCCAGATGCGAATGATTTAATCGCAAATGTTAAGAAGACATTTTTGAAATCTCCTAAAAGAATACAAAAGTTTAAAGAAATGCTCCCCGGAGTGCCTTTACCACCTCGACCAACAATTATTCGGTGGGGAACCTGGATAGAAGCTGCAACGTATTACAGCAAACATTACGATGAAGTGAAACGTGTTCTAAATACATTCAGTCCCACCGAAGCCCAGAGTATTAGAAAGGCAAAAAGAGCGTTTGGAAATGCAAATGTAAAAAGCGACTTAAATTTCATAGCAAATCATTTGATGACTATCCCAAATGCTATTAAAAAACTACAGGATGCGAAGCTGTCCATCAGCGATAGTTTAAAAATAGTTCATGAAACCTATAGAGATGTTTCCAAATTAAACATGAGCGTAAAAGGAAAACAGATTTATGATAAACTGAAGTTGGTGTTAAAGAAGAATTCTGGCTATAGCACACTAAAAATTATAAATGAGTTGGTACAAGGCAAAGAAATAGAACTTCAATCTCAAACTTCTCGTGCATCAATTTATTCCTACAAAAAATTTAAATATGCACCTATTACAACTGTCGACGTGGAAAGATCATTTAGCTCCTTGAAATGGATATTTACAGCAAGACGCCGTAGATTAACTGTCCCAAATATAGAAAAAATATTAATAGTTTATTCTGAAAATCGTGTCAACTATTCAATTTACAGCAGGTAATTAATTAAAGTTATTTTAATTGTTACCTTATAAGTTATAAGACTTTTACGGAAATTAAAATAAAACTTTGTCACAGATTGTATACAACTCACAGAGAGGTAGTTATTCATTAGGCATAATAAGATATTTTCTTAGACTAACATATCTGTTTATCTCTACTCTTTCTCAAATCATTCCCGCTCCGAAAACCCCGATGTATGGATATTATATTGCTTAAAGCCGTTGTTGTTAATATAATAAGCTACAAAAACATTACAAAACCAAGGGATTCAGATCGAAGGTCATTGGCGTATGGGAGCCTCTTAACTAAACACTGTAACTACTATCTGAATGAAACGTTGTTGGTAATAAATCTCGAACTCGTGCAAAATCCTGATTAATGTAGTCACGAACACTAAAATCTATACATATTACCAATGCGTACTATGGTTCGTAAAAATAGACCTTAATTCTTACGATTCTCCCTTAATAATAAAATATAAGGTGATATTATATTTACGACATAAATCTTTGTGTTTTGTGAAAACTATAATCACATCACAACTATAATAAAGATCTCTTATTCAAAAGCTGCTGTAACAAGGAGATATCTGTTTTATTATTATGCATGTTTTGCCGAGTTCTAATGATACACTTAAAACGTAGGCGGGTCATTTATAATCATAAGTCTGTTATTTGCTAGGCAATGATATCCGTCACTCAAACCATCAAAATATGATTTAAATTCAGACGAGTGCATTTTAGAAGGTTTTCTTTGCAAACTCGTTGCGTATATCTACCAGGTATCTACAGGTTTATAAATGCTCAATTAAACGATGTTTTGTTTTTCTTTACCCTGCTTTCTTAAAATATGGATTTTTGAGCTTTTTTTCCTTCGTTGTGTAATATTGATCTAAAAATGATTACAGTTAGTTTATTTGAACAATTCAAAACTCTACGTCAAATTACATAATACTTATTATAAGTAGAGTCTTGTTCATTAGCTACCAGTTGTTTTCAATTCGACTATATCTCACAGATGTTTAAAAAAAGTCACACATGATCTATTCCAATTGTATTATGAAGAAGATAACATTAATTATCTATGGGACTAGGTCGATTTGTGTAAGATTGTCCCCTAATATTTATTTATTAAGGTTGAAATCGAAAACAATTTGGCTGCAAATCGCAACGGCCGCCCGCGCACCGCGGCCGGCCGTCGCTCCTCGACCACATCTATAAATAACACCGGCAATTAGTTATCTACATCGACGTTCTAGGAAACCAACTAAACCTGGGAAACAATGCAATAACAAGAAACGTCTAGCTAAGGAACTACATTTAATGCTAACCCGGTTATAAAATATACTTACAGAATACTCTGTGCTTCGTGTCAACGGATAGCAAGTACCGTACACTTAATCCTAATTGATTAATAAGATTACAGAATGATATTCATGTGTGTAATGCGATATGTAGCGACGTACCTATCCTATATTACCTATATTTAAATAAACTGTAATAAAATTAGCACTTACCTACCGTCTGCCTTTAATTGAAGAACTACAATAAAATTATTTAACTACTCAAACTCACATTTTTACGGCATGTGCCTCCATCTGTCGGTGTGAACCCTAAAACCAGTCTTTTTTTATTACAGCACCATCTCACGGGAACACTTAAAAATAATTGAACATACATCTGCGCCATCTGTGAGCGACTGGGCAAAGGTGAGTAAGGCTCGGATGCTTCAATCCAATTGAATCTTTTACATCTAGCCTCCATTCTAATAATACTTGCCTGAGGTTTACGCGGCATCGGAAGACTATTTGCGGAACGAGAGTGCTCGCTACCGACTCAAGTTTCTCATAGCAACGTTAGCGTACCAACCAACCTACTTTGTATCCTGATCCGTTTCGTCGTAAACCCGAGAGATGGCGAATGCAATTGCGCACTGTTCTCATGCAATTTTGTTGTGGCTAAACAAAAACAAAGTAGTACATAGTTGCCAAGTCAAGCGAAGCGTTGAAGTTTACACCATCCAATCAATCCATGTAAATCATTCGATATGTTAAAATTATAACAAGCATTTTACTTGGAAAATAATTGCATACGGTTCATCTCGCACTTACAGGGTTTTATGGGTTTCCATCTCAAGTTTCAGCACAGAATAACGAATAGTACAGAAGGTCTACTCCCTAAATGATAACGTTAGCTGTCATTTTCTTGCAATAGGCAATCATAGATCGAGATAGCGTTGTTAACGTACAACATAACTCTGAACATCCAAAATGATAACTATTTTAGTTTCTAAGTATGTATCAAATGAAATTCGTATTAACGGTGTGCGCTCAATGAAACTATGTTGTTACTACGTAAAACAGAACGTATGTATGAAACGTTATTGCGTGCGATACTCGAACGAGCAAGTGCGACAGCGACGGAGATACACGAACGAAGTTCGTTTTCGTTTCGCGGTAGGCCCTCTGTACAGTTTTTGGTAGACCTCCACAGGACCTACCATAGACAAACTTAATTTCGCGCCAAATTGACAGTGGGACATGCCTGGTTAACATAACTGCCATAACAATATATAGGCAGGTGTCCAAAGATCGCGCAAGATTTCAATAGTAAAGAAAACACTTTATTTATTTATTTATTTTGTTATAGAACAACTCTCTCTGTATGTACTTCAACAGTTATGTAAGAAGTAACACCTAGGAGACGAAAAAACCGTTTGTGTTAAAGTTGATTGGCCCCTCCTGATATTTTATTGTACAAACAAATAAGGTAAACGTCCGAGTGCTCGACGCTGTACCTACTAGTATACGGCATGGGCACTCATTGTCAAAGTGATGGCTTAAATGAGTTTGAAGAAAAATCTTCTTACTTCGAATTTAACCCCTATTCTTTACCACTTCAGTCTTACTTTGTTCTTACTTTACCATATCAGCCAGTTAAAATAAAAATAAAATATAACATTTTCTAACTTTCGATAGCTGCCAATCATACAGAAATAAATTATTGATGAAGCATTTGTTGATTAATGTTAGGCTTACCTCAATAACTGACTGACTGGTTGATTGGTAGAAAATGATTTCGGCATTAAGTTCGCCTTTTGTACCATGAGTTATTCTTTTGTGAAAAGAAAGATTAAATAAATAAATAAATAACTAAGAACATCCGACGCGTCGCGACGGGTTCTCGTTAGTGCCGGAGCACCAGCCGTCGTAGAGCCTACTGGTCTTGCCCGAGACGACGGCGCGGCATGACCCTCGTGCCCTAGAACTTGGGCAGCCACTGGCATGGGAAGCTACTTGCGTCGATACCCTTGCGCCGTCCCACCTTCCTGGAACTTCAATGAGGGCTGGTGCTGCTGCTGACTCAGCCGAATCAAACAAAATGCTCAAAAATTGACAGTGGCTACATGTTTGAGCCTTTCGGCTTCGAGACCTTAGGCCCAAGGGGCACCAGTGCTTCAAAACTTTTTAAAATGTCTCTAAGCGCCTTGTCGACACTTCTGGTGACCAGAAGGCTGGCTCATACCTAGCCCAGCGTATTAGTATTGCTATTCAACGTGACAATGTGGGCCAGCCTACTGGGCACCGTACCACCTGGCGCCGATCTGGGCCTAGTTTTCTATTTATAAATATATCGTTATTTGTTTTCTTTTATTCTTCTTTTTCATATTCTGTATTCTGTAAGCTACGGTAGCCTAGTTGGTGGTTCAGGCATACGGCTGTCAAGCGGCGGTCGTGGGTTCGAATCCAGGCTCATACTAATATAATGAGTTTTTCGGAACTTAAGTACGGAATGTCATTTTGATATTTACTGTTAGCTTTTCGGTGAAGGAAAAACATCGTGAGGAAACCTGCATACATCTGCGAAGAAATTCATAAGACGTATGTGAAGTCCTCAATCCGCACTGAGCCAGCGTGGGGAGTCACAGCACTCATGTATCGACATACATACACTGTGTGGTCGTAGAATAGCGAAAACTGTATTTTCGCGAAAAAAATAGTGCCTTTGACGCGATCCTACTGAATTGATCCGCGTTTTCGGGAAAATACGGAATGAATTCAACCCTGACAATATAAAATGAGGTATCTACACATACCTAATTCCATATTTAACATTAGAATTGTAACAGACAAATTCGTCTACGTTTCTTTGTTTATCTAGGATATCAAATATAGACCTAGTTTTACGTATTTCGGTTTTCCTTAAAATTGACGATGACGATTAACGCACGATTTTTTAAATCTTATCTGGAATAGGGTAGGCATAGATGTAATTAGTGATACATCCATTAATTAATCCTACTTCCTCACGGAAACTAGTTTTTTATATTTTCCAAAAAGTTTCCAAGTATTTTCGAGATTTTTTTGATATTTTAAATTGTTTTGCAACTTTGTACGTTGCTAAACATGACCAATACAAAGCTCTAAAAATAACTCCTATTTAATTAACGCCCGTTAGAAAAGTTGTGCAATTGCCCTTCAGAAAGCGATACAAAAGCAAGAGATCAAAAGTTTCTGGAACCATAGTTTTTGATCGAAACCGAGACTTAGGTCGGTCGATTACCTATAGATACACCTTATTCATTATGTCTTATTTTATTTATTTTAAATAATGCCTACTTGACTATAAGTACGTTACGAGTGAATATTAGTTATGAAATCGCTTTGTGTAAATCAGTGGAAAATAAGGCTACGTTTGCTACGCTGCCGTAGCTGAAGCGTTTCTACGACTCTATTCAAAATTATAATAATTTGCACAATTTTGCGATAGTTCGTGGGTATGGGATGCCTACCTTGGGAGGTTGAACAGTGATACTTATAACTCTGTCATGACTTGACACATGAACTGGTTAACACTTTCAATGCCAGGAACTCGCCTTGCGGGGGCGCCTACATCGTAGGCGCGCGCTTTCCGATACCTAGCAGAAAAGCCATGGAATCGGCTACGAACGTAGCGCGATTCTTGGTAGTGAATGTGTTAATTAATCAGTCGACGTGACAGTCACGTTCTGACCCCGTATCATGGTCGGACTTATCACGCGATAAGTGACAAGATAGAGCGTCCGTCTCGTTCCATTGAACGGTGTCAGCCAGTGACCAGCGCTCTTTCTTGTCACTTATCGCGTGATAAGGCCGACCATGATACGGGGTCTGACTAGTATGCCAGAGTGAGATTGACGGATGTCATGCACAACGATAAGTGATAAAATGTCAGTCATACTACGCCCGCAATAATAATAATCACTAAGGCTGTGCTAGGTAATAATCACTGTTGAATTTCCTAAATTATTCCGAACCCAGTGGACCCATCATCAACCGTGCCAGTTACAGATGGTTTGATAGATCAAATGGCGACAAAATGAATCCTGGTGAAAGAAGGGTAAGTTCGCAAACAGCACTATTTATTGAAAACGTATTAGACTAATGAAATTGGTGTGAAAAGATCCACAGAATCACCTGAGAGATCATAAAGCCCACTCTGGTGGCTAAACTATCGAACATAATATGTTGAAATGACATGGTTGGTTACGCCAAGATGCTCGTGATAATATCTTGGCGTCACAAACCTTCCGTGTCGTTGGAAACCCCGTTTTCTTTTCAACTTTAATTTAATAGATTAGATTAGATTAGATTTATTTATTACACGATAAAAATTACATTTATTGTCAAGATTACAAGAATTTCTACCATGTTCGTCAATTTTAATAATAAAGACTTAATGAGTCAGAATATACTGGGTGAGTGAGTGAGTGAATATACTAACTAACTAAGCTGTTAAATAACTTATAGGTAGTAGTGGTACTATGGGAAATTTGAAGTAAGATCCTTTTTGAGTACTCATTTTTTTATTAGAAAATAAATATTAAAATGGAAATAAATAACTAATTAATACAAAGGTAGGTACTTATGCTAACCACTTAGACGTGTAATACAAAAATACTTTTTGTTCTGAATGGAACGAATGTATGCGCGGTTGTAGTAGCTAAAGAGTTTTTGTAAAAAGGCAAAAATCTCGCTACATAATTTCTAGGGCTTACACACTCACATAGCGTCCTAAAATACACTTATCTTTGTACGAAATTGCTTATAAGTAATATCACTTGGTCCGACGGGGTGTGGCGTTCACTTGCCGAGGAGGATCTTACGGCCCGCGCCCATGTTCGAGCCAGCCTGGGTGGCGCCCTTGTTGGAACCCGCCTGCAGGCCCACGATGCCCTGTCCGGCGTTCATTACCTCGTCCGAGAACTCGCGCTTGCACTCATCCGAGGGCTTGGGGCCTAGGTTGGGACCGGTCCACTCGGGGTGCCTGTATGTCTGAAAACACAAACATAGTTATCATAACAGGTTCACGCATATAGTCACAATGAGGTCAACACTTTAAATTAGTCTCGCAAGACTTAAATAATCCCCACTTGGCCTCCGCGCAACCGCGTAACCTTAGGTATTTATGAAAACTGAGGTAATGTTTCAACAAACTCGTAAATTATGAAATTGGCAGTGATCCAACTCCAGACCTAACCGTATCTTACGGTAAACAGTCTGCAAACGAGTAATCTCTTTCAGTGTGATACGATTTTCTATTTTGAGACACATGTTTACAAAATTATGGAACACCGAGTAATATACTTGAATGTTTACAAAGTCGTAAACTGCGCAGTCAAATGAAACTCTAGAGTTAATGGTTTCACACTGGGTATTGGAATAGATTGAGTAACCCTACTGTAAGGTTTGGGTATTTCGTGCTTACCTCGCGACCGAGGGCGTACAGTGTGCTGATCACCTGCGCGATGTCCTTCTTCTCCCAGAGGTCGACGGTCTGGAACACGTCGATGTCGGTGACACCATACGCTCTGATGGCTGCCTGGAAGCTGGACAATTTTTTTTAATATTAGCAATACAAATGTCATTCTGAACAATATACATTATTATCACTTTCTCGTATGCTCCAAAAATCCCAATCCTAACCCATCCAGCACTTCATTTAATTTTTCTTCTATTTTTTTTTTAACGTCCCAACCGTTCGCGTTTTTCACTTTGCTTCTCTCGTCCCTTTGTGCTTGTTACATATTTAACAAATTTATTATATTAATTATTTATTTATTATTTGTATACGTTTGTATTGGCAGTATGTTGTGTTGCGTTCCGTGGGTCACGTACGGTGCTGTCTGAAAATCAGCGCTGTAGGTGTCTGTCTGACACCTCGGCATAATGCTGAGACAGCGACCGATTCACTGCCGCGAAGACACACACATTTAGTGTCAATTGTATTGTATCTCTACTCCCTTTGTCTCTGTGTGTCTTTTATGTAGTGAATAAATGTCTTCTTTCTTTCTTTTCTTTCTTTGTATGTTGTTCACAATTTAGAATCGCCATATGAAATATTCTGACAAGTTTACTACTTGCAATCAATTGGACCACCTATGGCGGTGACTCAGGTGAGGGACCGACTAACTAGAGTGAACCGTTAATCCACCGCCAAGCGACAGAAAAGATACTCGCAATTTTCAACTCTGTCGTCTGTCGTGTCGTGTGTTGTGTCTGTCGCCTCGAGAAGGTATCATTTTCACTGTCACTTTGTTTGATAGGTAAATCAGACGATGGGACGGTTATAATAATTTCTAACTTACTTGGTGATGTTTTCCATCATCTTGAACTGCCCACCGGAGGTGTTGATCTTGGCGACGGAGCCGGGCTTCATCTTGTTGATGAGCTGGCACAGCACGGTGCCGTCCTTGAGCACGTCCTCAATCGCCTCGCTCGGGGGGAACTTGGCTCCCAGGATCGTCTCCATCCACGACTGGCACTCCTTCTCCCGTTCTGGGTCGCGCTTGGCAAGGAGCTGTAATGACAATATGGAAGCAATGATGATTTACTGTTTCAATGGGTGGCGACTAAGTAATCTAATAACTTTTAAATATCTCTCCCGGCCCAAAACTTAAGGTGTCTGATATCAATAATTTCAATATTCAGTTCTATCAGATTTGGTTAAAGACTCGCATGAATAGGCAAAAATGATAAGTATTAAATGGAAATAACAGAGAAAAATATAAGTACAATAATGTTTTTCCAAAATAAAAATAAAATGAGTTTGGTTTTCATTCTCTAAATTATATGTTTTTCTAAAAAGAACTTTACGTTCGGGATTAAAAATATGTTTGTTACAGTTTTATGTGTATGAATAATATAATTACAAGTCTTTATCATTAATTATTTGGGAGGAACAAATTGTTTTTTGGATTGTAACAGTAATGAAATGCTAACCTTGGCGCGGACTTGGCGTTCCAGAGACATGTTGTGTGGTTGTGTGAGTGTGTTGCTGAGAGGTAGCGAGCCGTTGGCAATCAACGCTAAACTGAACTCCTGAAAGCCGAGACCACGTATTTATAGTGCGCGCAGGCTACGTTCCTTCTGGAAAGCTCCCGCGCCCAACCCGATCGAACGAAATAAACTTCTGACTCAACAACCTTTTGGGTATCATCATACTATTTGCAACACATTATAACATATGATTAGGAATGCAATAAGTTTAACTCGAAGAGTATTTAGTCTGCAGTTTTATTTAGGGATTTTTGTTTATAGGAGTCGATGTAGCAATCGTTTCAGCATTCTCAGATATTTAGTGCAATATAATAATGGGTAGCTACTTAGGAGTAGTAACAATTACTGTCCATGCACGTACCGCGTGTTTATTTAGCAAAAGTACGAAGGTAAAGGCCAGTTTTAACTGCGGCCTTCATTCATCCGTCAGCACGTCGCATCGCGGAGCGCTCGCGAAGCCGGCGCAAGACTCCCGAAACCTTCGGCGCGGTCAGTTTAGACTTTAGAGGCTATATTCGACTGCTCCCACTAAAGTAGTCGAGGCTATACGCCGAAAGTTTTTGACAGCTAAAAATTTCACTTGACTTATCAAAGAATCGACAAAATAACAAAAGAAAGACATTAGGTCGCAGTTCAAGTAAAACGAAATTCTCTAAATATCTATTGGCCGTGAAAGATTATATTCGTAAGGGTTAAAAAATAAAAACCAATCAAACGTAATTCAGGTACTTCACTCCCTTACCAATGTCTTCGCGTACATCTATATATATGCTGAAGTCTTGCTTGTGCAGGAAATAGCATACGAAATAATGATTTTTGGAAGGGGGATGCAGGTTAGGTATCGACTCGGAAAACAATATCTAATGTGAATTATAGGTAGATATGGACTGGGGTGGGGTATGTGTTTAAGGATAAATGCATTATTATTTTAAGCTTTTATATAAAACCCCTTTGGTCCAAGATTTTGCTAAAGTTTCGTTTTGCAATTACTTTTATTATCCGTACACAAGAAACTCAATAATAGCTGTGACATCAAAACCTTTTGCACTAAAGAAGTTAGACATAAAGTCAAAGCTTGGCTAAGCACCATGAATTATAGAGAAACAGAAGAAGCAGCATCATAACAATAGACATACACAAACACACACAATCGCGATCATGTACACATAACATACTCACTCATATATGACAGTAACGCCCACCATTTCATCCCCTTAGGGTTTGATTTCCGAAAACTATCCTAAGTCCTTCCCCGGGACTCAAAAAAAGAGTTTTACCCAAACAAACTTCGTACCCCTATTTAACCGGCTTAGGGGTGGGTTTTTCCAAACCCCTAAAATTACTTTTCTTGTAATTTTAATTGTACACAAACATACACAAAGTTTCAAGTCTCTCACTTAACATTTTACTCCATGCCCATACAAACTTTCAACCCCCTTTTTACCCCCTTGTACTACATGTAGTGAAAAAATCAGCTTTCTAGGTTCAACGGTTTGGGCTGGGCGTTGATTTACGTCACTCGGTCAGTCAGGACTTTTAAGTTTGTTAATTGTACATTATCAACACTGCTTATATACTTAGTACTTTTTTCAAACAATATCAAGAACAAACACATTCCAAAAATATTAAGTGTTATACCATGGTGGTTCCATGGTGCTTCCTTCCATTGTCACTGAAACGTAGGCTCATGGGCATGTGCATATTAAAAGTTCTCACCAGCGGTGCACAGACCTGGTCTTTGACACAAGTTCAGAAGTTCAAACTCAGGGTGTGTATATTGGGCGTGAAACTAATGGATCGTATCCGGGACACCACGCTGCGCTCACAGACTCAAATTGTAGACGTAGCTAAAAAAGCGGCCAAATTAAAGTGTGACTGGGCTGGTCACGTCTGCCGCATGCCCGGTGAGTTATGGGCAAATAGCACCACGAAGTGGAAACCTCGGAACTCGAAAAGAAGCGGCAGATCTCGTGGGTAATGGCGGGATGAGTCGGACTCTTTTTTAAAGGTCTTGCCTGATCAAGCTAATAACCCCTAATATTTCTTTATATAATAATGTCATCATCATCATCATATCAGCCGAAAGACGTCCACTGCTGTCCAGCAGCATATATGACAGTAACGCCCACCATTTCATCCCCTTAGGGTTTGATTTCCGGAATAAAAACTATCCTATGTCCTTCCCCGGGACTTAAAAAAAGAGTTTTACCCAAACAAACTTCGTACCCCTATTTAACCGGCTTAGGGGTGGGTTTTTCCAAACCCCTAAAATTCCATAGGCCTCCCCCAAAGAGTGCCAAAGTGACCGGTCCTGCGCCACCCGCATCCAGCGGACTCCAGCAACCTTTACCAGGTCATCAGTCCACCTTGCGGGGGGCCTACCCACGCCGCGCCTTCCGGTACGTGGTCGCCACTCGAGAACCTTTCCGCCCCAACGGCCATCGGTTCTACGTGCTATGTGCCCCGCCCACTGCCACTTAAGTTTAGCGATTCGGAGATATAATAATGTAATGTAATAATAATACCCGCCTACTTAAAAATGACCGGTGATATTTTTGATTAGATTTAGCTACAGTATTTTTTTCTACAACTTCTTATGAGGCGGTATTTCTTTTACACACTATCTTCCACACTGATACTCGATTGAAAAGTGAACAAATATAGCTGATTTTGCCTGCAACAAATTCACTATTACCACTTTTTAAACTTTTTAATGTACTAATCTTTCGGTTGGGGATCTCTAACGAGTGAGTCACGAAATTGCAGTCATTAATTTATAGCTAATTCACACATAAATATCTGTAGGTATGCAGGTAAATGAGATTACTGTAATTATGAACTTAAACGCGTACCTAATTAATAATGTCTTCGATTACCGCGATTACCTATTACACAAAATGGTTCAGATGGATTACATTGCGTATTTACCTATACTCATATATTGATAAAATATAACATTTTACATATTAAAATAATTAATTAATAATTTAATCTTGCATACCTACTATGTGATTTTTTGTATTCTACCTTCAAAAACTTAACGTAGCTGTAGAATGTATGCTCTAGAAGCATTTTTTTTAGCTTTCGTTCGTATGGAGGGGGCAGAGTTAACTGTTTCTGGCAACTCGTAAATGGTTGTCCCCATTACATGTGTCATTTTGCTAGTCGTCGCATCACAGGAAGAAGCTTATATGGATATCACGAGAGACTCTCCTGTGGAAAGTCTAATAGATATTTGTTATATACATTCTGTACAAGACTAATAGTTTTAATCCATTAAGGCGGTGCATTGGAAATTATCGCGTAGGCGATTAACGAGTATACGCGGATGAAAGGCAAAAGCTAGTATGGAATAATACATATTTACGTTTTGAAGGTTTCTTCCTCGCAAATTGCCTACGTGTCTACGACTTGAATACAGTTGTGCCCCTGAATACTGGAACATTTTTTAATCATTTTATTTCCTAAGTAATCCTATATAAATACCTAACAATTACTTTGAAACGATATTAGTAGCTATGCTGTGCTGGTTAGGTATACCAGGTTACCATGATTACCATATTCGTAGCTGTTAACTCGACGTCAAGGATATACTTATGTAACATTTTGGCCTTATTAATTATAAAGGAATAAGGTGCAAAAATGGAGGGAGGAGTTAGACACATGCAGACAGACTAAAGAGATTTTGTTGAAACGCGACAACAAACTCACAACCGCACTACTGAGGACACAGAGAAGCCAACTACGCAAGATAGTTGGAATAATAACAGGACATAACACTCTGAACAGACACCTCTATAACTTAGGTATCACAGACAGCCCCATGTGCAGAGCGTGCATGGAAGCAGAAGAAACAACTAAACACATTCTACTGGACTGTAAGCAGGTAGAAGTATACAGGAAAAAACACCTAGGGTCTCCGGACACACTACTGAACGCAGTCAGCAACACCAAGGCACTCACAAACTTCCTGGAGGAGCTGGGGTGGTTAGAGTAGCGCTACCCCACCGATTCACGCAAAATAGGCACACTGGATGTCGACTTGCGGAAAAAAACCCAGTAAAACTAAGGTGCAAAAATGTAAACATATCTTTTGCCGTCCATTGTACGATAGGTACGGTTATATTATTATACTCTTATATGTTGATTTTCCCTCACCTTTCTACTGGTTCAGGTAATAACTAAATGAACCAGGCTTACAAAGTGTTGTTAAAATAAAAGAACCGTCACCTTTCTTAATTAGGCAATCCGATTAACACGTACGGTTCCAAACCTCCGCCCACCGTCTCAAACGCGATGATTTGTCATCGTGTCAAGGCATGCCTACGCGCAGCTAACACTTACACACGCTATGGGAATATAAATACCTATCGCCTTGAATGTTAACGTGACGTTGTCGTGTATCAATTAGTCACAGTTTTAGGTAAATAACGGATGTGATTCACGCAAATATTTTTCAGTGACAAAAAAAACCCTTCTTATATTTAGGTAACTACCTACTCGTACTCGTCGGAAAATAATAATATCGCAAATAGGTATTGACCAATTAGGATACCTGTACTGCCTTTGCCTATATTTTTACTTAAGTACCTGGGTCATTGTCAGTCATTAAAACAAAAATTGTCTTTCCGGTGGGCAATAGTTAAGGGCTTGTGTTTATATATAATATGTTTTCATCGCATCGAATTATAGAAGAGGCTACGCCGTTTATGCGGATTCAGAGTTCAACCAAAAATTAGGCTTTGTAGCCCTTAACTTTGACAATGTCCACCGAAGAGACGCGAACCTAAATCTGACAATGACCCACCTACGTAGTGGTTTAGTTGCTAGCTAATTGAGCCTCTCAAGGAAAAAGGAAAAAAAAAAAAAAAAATTGGTATTCCTTAATTTGACGAAAAAAGTAGCGAAGGTATCAAGGTTCAAAACTCGATGATGCTGAATAGTCCAAACGGTTTAGGTCAGATCATAAATTAAACGATCTGTGCATGCAATGTTATCAATATATTACATTCATAGATCACTAGCTGATGCCCGCGGCTTCGCCCGCGTGGTTATAGGAAAATGTAACATATTTAATTTTCCCGTGGGAATTAGATGTTTTCCCGCTGGAAAAAGTAGCCTATGTCACTCTCCAGCTTCTAAACGATCTCCATACAAAAAATCACATCAATACGACGCTCCGTTGCGACGTGAAAGAAGGACAAACATACAAACACACACACTTTCGCATTTATAATATTATATATATATATATATAATATATTACGCACTCCTGCCGGAGTGCAACCCGGTCTTTGTTTTTGAGACGTGTTGCTATCGAATACACTAGGCGGAGTATAGAACTTAAGTATGTGAAAATATATCGTTGTGACATTGTCTGTGAAAGTCTAATTCAAAGAGTTGATGAGTAGAAAAAGGTATTTTGAGAGATGAAATCTATCGGCTTTTGGTCAAGGACGTTCACTTGACTGACATTTCCTTTTCATACCCATGACGTTTCTTTACTAACTAGTTGCTAAATATAAATAACGAAGTAGTTGATGGACAGTCGCAAGTTTGAAAGAATCGCTTTAATGATCGATCTGCATGGCTATCACAAGGCGGCGCGCGAGCTCTCGATTTTTTCCGCACTATCCGTCTCTCTCTTATTAGAACACTTAGAATAAGAGGTATAGTGCGAGAAAAATCGAGAGTATGTCGCGGCCGTCTCCTGATAGACGTGCTGGTGGAAGAAACACCGCAGGTAACTGGGATATAGTACTTACATATACCTACCATATCTGTCTCTTCAGCCGTTCGCTCATTCCTGAGGATCATGGGATTTTGCAGCCCTAATGATTTGTCTCTATTGGTCTCGATCCATGGTTGCCCTCACTGCTTGCTGAAATTTGCGTCAGGGTGTGGCTTCCTTGATCATGGTCTGACTATCTAGCTCTTTTGTCTTCTACTTGGACAACCCAGTTTCTCCCGACTACCATCACTAAAGCAGCCGTTGCTGGCATACTGTGGATAAACGCGTTTTTATACCGAGCTGGGAAAGAATAGAAACATTTGTACGTTTGGCTGTCCAGGGTAGCACCACGTCTCATAAATGATAAATCTCTCATAAATGTCCTTATGGGCGCGTGCGTGGTAAGCATGCTGGTACTTACTTAACCACCCTGTTTCGCCTTATTACTACAGTTATTTTATTTTATAATTAATGGAACTCTATAGGTTTGTTCATGTACATTACAAGATATTTCTTTTCTTTCTGTATGTGACCGTTTGTTTTCCAAATAAATAAAAATAAAAATAAACTCGAATACGTCTATTTTGATCTCTCTCTGGCTAGTATCGTTCATGTTTCAACCGCATATATGAATATAGGAAAGACCAAGGAACCGATTTTTGACGGTCGAGCGCTCGATATCAAAACTGAGCGGTAGAAAATATTCGCACACGAAAATTTGTCACTAAGGTACCAGAGGGTAATATGGTCATCCGGTTAATATGGTCATCCGGTTAACATGGTCACTTCGCTGTATTCCAATAAGTACAACACAAAGTGGATAAATGGCACTGTAATTAAAAGCGTCTAGAGCCTAGTGGAACCTTGCAAAGTTTTATCGGGACTGCTTTACCAACTCAGTTTTGACAAAAACACGGGTCGATTCGCAACTACCGCGGTCCTCTAAAAAACTATAAACATTAAAAGCCTGCAAAAATCGGAAAGAGACGTGTGAACTAATTATTGGATATGAGTCAACAGATAATGTATCGTATTTTAAAGTGGTGGTATACATATTGTGAGGTTTAAAAGAAAGTTTTTGTGTCAGTCGTAAAAATGTTAAAAAGTACGCACTTGTTAATATGGACATCAGTTGTCCATATGTTCTGTCTGAAAATAGTAACCATGTTTTATATTGTTTTCGTAAGTAATACCTAAAGATCGTTATCAACGTGCTGTATTGGTGGCAAAGTATGGTTGACAAAAAAATACAAATTACGCAAGTATTTTAAACATTATTCAGGGTGGAATCTTGAACGTGATCCAAAATAGCAAAATGTGAATCTATCCATGATTCTGAGCAACTTTTATTATGGGACCAACTTTGTGTTATGCCAAAAAAAACACACCTGTTCATACATTCTTGTCAGTCTAAAATGAGCAGAGTTAATGAAATAGTTGGATTTTTTGGCATAACACAAAGTTGGTCCCATAATAAAAGTTGCTCAGAATCATGGATAGATTCACATTTTGCTATTTTGGATCACGTTCAAGATTCCACCCTGTATATTTCACAAATTATGAGATTTATATACATATTATATATAACAACTTATCCAAATTATAGTGAATAAATAACTATAATTTGTTCAACAGATTTGGCTGTCAGTCGTTCACGACGATTGGAAAAAATCCATCCACTCTACGATGTGCATTGGATTATTTAGATTAAAATAAACACTTCGCGTAATGTAATTAGATTTTCAACTATAGTTGTATTTTTATGACATTATATGTCATTTGCGGTACATTGTTTTAAAAATATATTAGGGCGGAAAAGGTTTTGTACCGTAGAGGTAAGTATTTATTTTATGGTTAAGAACAAAAGTGAATATTCAAATGTATTTGTTTTCTCTGCCAACCATACCCTTTGCCACCAATACAGCACGTTGATAACGATCTTTGGAATACCTAACGAATAGTGTTAAATATTATACTTTCAGGATATGAAAGTAGATTGAGGGGTAATTGGCGGCAGTAGGATCTTCAAAAGTGCGATCGCAAAACGATAAAAAATAAACACACCCTCGAAAAAATGCAAAGTCCCAATGAAAACGATTAAAAGATATTTACGATTGAAACAAACTGAAAGCTCGTCTCGGTCGAAGACTAATCCTCAAGTTGGAGGAAGAAGATAAAATTGGGGATGGCCATAATAACCGCACGTGCCGGAAATATGGTCATTTACTACTTTTTTTTAAAGGTTTTTTTTATAGTATCTAATTATTACCAAAGATATTTTGTAAACTTTTTTATAGTTTATTAGTTGGTTTTAATAACCGTGTATTTTTTATCCACAACCTGCCCTTACTTAATTTTTTACAGAGCGTCAAAACTTCACGTGTCCATATTACCCTCACGTACCTTATTATTTTCGCATGAACCCAATAATAGCTATTTTTGAAATCATCACTCGAAAGCTAGTGATTGGCTATCGATACTTTTGCGTTTCGTTGTATGCAAAAAGTAGATAATTACCGGTTTTTCAAATTCGAATTTTCAACATACCTAATATAGAGAATAGTACTTACTTTATTGGAAGTTGTGTATCTACAATATAGTAAATTGATTAATTTTAAATATATTATGCGTTTCATAACAGAAAAAAAAATCAAAAGTAAGAGTGAGTTGTAAGGTGCAAACATTAATAATTGTAAAACGAAACGTAATTGTGTGAGTAAGAGACAGTATGAGAGCGTGACCTGAGAAAGAAAGGTATAGAGAGATGAAAGGGATACGACGTAAGTTTCAGCGAAAGTAACAGAGAGAATAAATTAATTATGGCCGATCCGTTGTTTCCTTACCGGCAGTTACATTTTGACAGATTACCCGTAGAAAATCTGTCAAAATGTAACTGTTGGGAAGAAAAACTATTGGTGGATTGATTATTGGAACCGGCCATTACAGAGTAATAGTAAACGAAACGCTTATGTTCCCGCCAATAGACTAACGATCTTGGTTTTCAACCACAAAATTCGGAAAGAAATTATATATAATTGTACACCAGCCAATCACTTAGCATCGAATCAATATATTTTATTTAAATATCTCTATCTTTTAAATTAATAGTAGTCTAAAATTAAATAAATAAAGTGAAGTGTCAAATTTTTCTACCGATAGAATTGAAAACGAGTGGTCAACACCACTCGTTTTTAAATTTTCTATCGCTCGTATTTCAAAAATAGCATTTCATCGTTTTTGACCGTTTTCGAGTGAAAGAGTCGAGCGCTCGAAAGTCAAAAATCGGTCCCCTGGAGCCGTATTTTTGAAAGTCACACGCTGTTTACTAACATGCAGAAATTTTACAATGTCAGTCAGAGACAATCTTCCCGTTACGTTCCTTTTTACGCAAATGTTATAGTGTTGTCATTTGTCCTTGATACCGGTTTTTAGGGTTCCGTAGCCAAATGGCAAAAAACGGAACCCTTATAGATTCGTCATGTCTGTCTGTCTGTCTGTCCGTCCGTATGTCACAGGCATTTTACTCGAAAACTATAAGGTGTATTTGAATAAAATTTTGAGGATAGGTGTATTTTATTAACCGCTACATAGTTTTGTAATTCAATTCCTAAAAAAACTAAAAAAAAAATTTTTTTTTTCATTGCAAGCCCACGTGTGGCACATCAATCGATAGGCCTTTCAAAATAGATAAGGTTTCTCAGCATTTTTTTTCCCCGAAAGTCACTATAATTGTGTCCCCCCCCCCCCCCTAATTTTTGAACCGTGTATTTTAAAAATATGAAGAAAAAAAACATGGACATAGGACTTATTAAATTCTTTCAGCGAAAATTGTTTTGAACAAGATCGATTCAAAGGTTTTTGAGGTGGAGGAAGACCTATCGATTGATGTGCCACACGTGGGCTTGCAATAAAAAAAAAAATTTTTTTTTTTAGTTTTTTTAGGAATTGAATTACAAAACTATGTAGCGGTTAATAAAATACACCTATCCTCAAAATTTTATTCAAATACACCTTATAGTTTTCGAGTAAAATGCCTGTGACATACGGACGGACAGACAGACAGACAGACATGACGAATCTATAAGGGTTCCGTTTTTTTCCATTTTAATAGGCATGGAACCCTTCGTTGTGCGTGGTCCGACACGCACTTGGCCGCTTATTTATATTCTCAATAAATCGTCGCAATCACAAATATCACAATCGAACCCCGCTGCTAATTCTTCCGAAAAACATACTTTGGTACTTTTGGCAGATGTCACTAACGTCAACTGTCAAAAACAATCGCATGGTGATTTCAATTACGAGTGGGTAGGGGCACTCGTAAATCGATATCATAGGTATGACAAATGTAAGTCACCGGTGAGTTTCAAAAATACGAACTTTCGGAAATCACTCACATCGGTGAGAATTAGTCACTTGGTGAGATTCAAAAATCGATCCCCTGGTCCGAAATATGAAAAAGATATCATAATACCCTGGTTTAGGGTATCAGCTAGCCACCTCGGATTCAATTGATAAACGTTCCATAAAGCTCTGAGATATATAACTCCGATTTGGTTCAGGCTAAACTCTAGTGCCCTGCTAGTCACGAAACACATTGTACACGCGTCAGATAGATCTTAATGTCAAATTTTATATGGATAAATGACAGTTAAACTGTCCCAATGCGCGTTGGAAACGTTACGTGGTTACCTCTCTGAACACCGTAGAAAGGTTGAATGTTTATTGGTGTTCTACTATTCAGAGCAATGACGCTCCCGAAGTGTTGTGGAACCGCCTTGTGGAACCCCAACTTAACTTACGGGAGGAAATAGAAAAAAAATATTTAAAAAAATATTTATCGCGAGGCAGGCGATTGAAACAGCGTTTGCCTGAAAATGTGTACGCTGTTTATATAATCACTGTTTCAATCGAATACATGGTAGATATGACCGCCGTGCCGCCGCGCCGCCGCCGCCGACTAAAATCCCACGCCGCCGCCGCCGACGCAGCACCATCGGCGCGCCGATTTCTGTTTCGCGCTTGTTTCAGCTAAGAGTAGCTGTCCGCTCAGTAGCGACCCACATGTGTTTAAGAGCAAGGTTGGCATCTTTTTTAAATGAATAACCCTTTAATTGTTAAATGCGAAGTTACTAGTTGCGCAAATCGATATGACCATGGAAATGATTCAAGGTATGAAAATGGTTCAGCGCTGACGCTTGGTTGTGTGATGCATTAGCTTTGCAGACTATAGGCGTTCTACGTTCAATGTGCCCCCGCCCACTGCCACTTAAGTTTTGCAACTCTGAGGGATATATCGGTTACCTTGCTTCTGCTGCAGAGAAACTCCCTTATTCTGAGGCCCATAGTAAGCGTAAGCAAGCAAGTAAGTAATATTCGCCGAAAAAATATGCCGTAGCTTCCCGAACGCTGCCCAGCCGAGTCGGATTCGATGATTGACCTCTTTCTCGAAGTTGGAGTGGAGTCTGGGAGATGGTACTACATGGGGATTTGACATGATCTTCGTCTAATCCATGTTTATCTTTAGACGAACTCGCTCGGTGGCTTTGCTGAGGTTGTCGAGCATCGTACTTAAGTTCATGGTATTAGCCAAGACTACTTTATCTTCAGCAAACCGCACTGAAGAACAGCACCATCACCCTTCTGTTCCATGCCTTTGGCATCCTTCCTTCCAGTAAGACGGAATCGAATAACTTCTGAAGGGGTAGTAAGTAAAGACCGCTTTTCCAACCGCCTTCAGGAGTCAGCTGTTATTCCGTCTTCACCTGGTGCCTTGTTGAGCTGTTTAAGAGCCATTCCAATCTCGTAGTCAGGTCCGCGAGTTGATGTGGATAGCTGCGTAACTCAAAAATACGTCAAACACATTGTTTTATTATACGCCAACGGTCAGAGTGAAATTTAGTGCCTTTTTAGTACAATATCGATGCCAATCGGCGTATCTTTCAACGTGATATGCGCGATAGAGTAAAAACAACGTCGATGTGCGCGTCCGGATTTGGATGGATGGAATACTCCTTTGTGTAGATTTTCCACACGACTCTGACCCTACTTAATGACATCCTGGACAGCGACAGCCAGCTGGATATTTTATTCACCTCCGAGCTAACTTTTATGGGGTCAGCGAGTCGCTTCTTGGAAAGTGTAGAAGCCACCAGCTCCATCCAATAGCTAAAGGATACAAATGATGTGAGCAATGGTCTCTAATATTAATTTAACTAAAATGATTATAACCAATAGTAATGTACTACTTAAGTAAGTAATGTGTATAAGTGTATAACCAATAGCTTGTATTTATTAAGTAATTCACTTATTTAATCAAGGTAGCAATATTATATTATATTCAATGAAATGTGTAATTTTATTAATTAATGTAAATGAAATGTATACATAATATAAATTTAGTGTTATTTTTTTTATATATAAATATTTTTTTTTTTTTATGTTTAAACTAAAGGTTTTTACAAGGTGCCGACGCCGCCGCCGCCGCCGCTCAATTTTTACCACAGCGCTCATATCTAATACATGGTGACAATTTTTTTTTTCACCCTTCCTCCATTTTCCGCCCAGGTCGAGATTGGGTTGCACAGGGCGGTTCCAGAACGCTTCGGGAACTCAAATACCGCGAGCCATCCGGTTGCCTCTCGAACACTGAAACTACGCGTTATTGCTTTAGGGTTTTTGGGATAGTACGTTGAAATTGCACGAGTTAATCCTTCCGTCTCTATTTCGGCATCCTGGGACTTGGTTTTTACCATTTTGTTGTTGACGTATCTCATGAGGACTGCTAAAGATTACGTTATATCTAGGTAGGTAGATATCCTCGACCTCATTACCTATCACTTACCATCAGCAGGCGTATAACGGTATTATCAATGATCACTGTGGATGAAGCCCTAATTACACTGGCGCGGCCTGCGATGCGACCGCAGGCCGCGCCAGTGTGTGAGGTCAACATTTTGTGAGTGGAAGAGCAACGGATGTCTTCTGCACAACAATAAGTGATATAAGTTTCTGTCAAAAATTTCATTTTTGGTACAAGCTTTTATTGCCGACTGTACTTTTCTGTATACCACCATCAACTACTCAGACTTGAGACGATTCTAACGAACCCAAACTCAACGGGGTTACGTCGGTTAAGTACTGAATTCCCATGTCCACCTTCTGTCTCCATCATCAGATCAGCTCGATGGTACCATAACATTGAATTGTCATCCAAACAATACTTATACCCAAAATTTCAGCTCAATCGGTCACCGGGAAGTGGGTCAAATTTAACTTGCAAGATTTGTCCCATACTAACGGCAAGTTAAATAAAAGCTTGTAAAAATGCCAACCATCACTCGCGGCAGGTAAGATTGTAGTGAAGGGCCTACATATCGTCTATAATAAAATATACGTTCTATATATCGTTATAATAATACGTTCTGTGATGTAGATCAGCTCATACAAAATACATATGTATGTATTAATAAAATCTGATTATTATGCTTAAATAATAAATACTGCCAATATGAATACTTTTATTAGATGGCGTTGTAAAATCGAGGTCATATACAACTCATGTTTATATATTGTCCGGTGACAAGTCTTGTTTATTCTAGGATTTTTTAATATATTGGCAATTTTTATATTTTCCAAATATCGGGTAAAACAATAGTCATTATAGTATAGATAAAACAATGTCAGCATAAGGAAAACTCAAAGAAGAAATAAAATGAAATCCGATTTTCCTCTTTTTATTAAAACACCCTCCACAAATTCATCAATTGTTACGTACACTCCGGTAATCCATAAGATTACACAATATTTGTTTTGTTTCAAATCTTATGGTTTTGTTACTTTTTGGTATTTACATATTAATTACACCGCCCTTATATTTAAGAACAATATTTACATTCATCGATATTTTACCACTTCAGTCAATTCAATAATATGAACAGTTTTAGCTCTCACAATCGAAATTAAATTGACGCGGGTTTTATATAAAGCTTAGTAAAAACACAAAGTCAAAACAGTCAAGCAATATAATTTTCGACATTAGACTAGCGACTCACTTTCATGCGGCTGGTCCTTATTATGCGTATGCATAAATATTACAATTTAAGTTCCAGACATATAAATCAATATTTTTAATTCATTTTCGACTAGATACATTTACCGGTGACTAGAATAAATTAACTATTTTATTATTATTTCAAACCAAGATCGTGGACGTTGGGGTAGCTTTGCTATCTTTCTATTACATATCTAACAGTTGACTTTCTCAAAAAATTGTGAAATAAATCAATTGTTAAACAAGTACTTATCATATATTGGCACATTTTTTACCATATGGATAGGTAACAAAATTCACATTAAAACACAACATCAATAATCTTTAGTATCTCTTATTCAATACAAAAAGGTATACTTCGACAAACGTATACAATGTTTTGCAATTGGAATGTTTATTTACAGACATTATCACATAAAATTTTATAACTCTACCGTTAGCTACTTACCCTACTTATATATATGAATCTGTAATATCATACATCTTGTACAATGCAACAGTACCTTGCATCTTAAAAATAAACCTAGAATTCTTTTCTACAAATTTTATTGCGATATTATTTAATGGACACGAAATTTTGGCACTTGAAATAGTTTTCACTTCGAGTTAGTAGTAACAAGTCACAATAGCGTTTGAGTCAAATTTTCACTTGTAATATCGGAAGAGTTGTCATACCACGTAGAACGATAGGAATGTCGGTTAGCGTTAACGTATCGCGTCGCAGACACATCGCGGCTCTCGGGGTAGCGCTACGGCCATTAGAAAAGATGATTGTTCGTTTTGGCGAGCGGGCCGAGGTGGTCTGAGAGCAGGTAGTTGGGCGGTGCCACGCTCAGCAGCGGGAAGCCCGAGGGCTGCCGCAGCAGGCCGCAGCCGCCGGCCCACTTCCCGCCGCCCGCCACGCCGCCACCGCCTCCGCCGCCGCCGATCCCGTTCAGCTCCTCGCATAATTTGTTCGCTGTAATAAGGAAAACGACATTATAATACTTGTAGTATGTAGGTAGTGTCTGCAGGGATTAATAATAATGAATCGGGCACAGAAGAGGCGTTACGTCTGGATGCCAACGAATCTAACGCTACGAGGATCATGACGATGATAATAGTACTTAGTAAAAATCTACAAAACAAACTGGGGCACTTGATTCGACCAAAAATTTGGCCCAATATCTCGCAAATGGATCAGAGTTGAAAAATGGCTTTAAAGGTGGTTTTCCACCGGATGAGCGCGGATTGAATTGATTTTTTATTTGCACGCTAAATTGAACCGTACTGCTGTACTGTTAGAGTGCAAATCACACTGAAGATTATTTTCAAGCGCTTGACATCGCGGGAAAATTTCTTCAGTGTAATGTGCATTCTAATAGTACGGCAATACGTTTCAATTTAGCGTGCAAATAAAAAAACAATTCAATCCGCGCTCATCCGGTGGAAAAACCACCTTTAGAATCCCATAATATTTCTCCAACGATATTTTCAGGATTTTATTCAACTGTTTTGTCGACCTGATTCATTATATTTACATCCATGCCAAATAACAGTTTTCTAGTGGTAAGGGTTACTGAGCTAAGCCACAGACGGACAGAAGGACATGAAAGATAAGGGTTCCTTGTTGACTACGGAACCCTAAAAACTATAATAGAAGGAAAGATAAAAGGAAGGAAGGGAGACCAAGACTTGCGTATATGGATCAAGCTAAAGAGAAAATTTGTGTAATGTTGTATAAGGAGGTCAAATCAGTGGCAGAGAGAGAACAGACTATATTGATTACTCCACCCACAAGAGCCCGGCTCTTTAACACACAAGGCAGCAAGGCACAGTCTATTTCTATATTTTTATAAGTACAAGTACAATAGTGCATCCTTTGGTGTACATAATCCTTAGAATTACGCAGTTTAAACATACATATTAGAAAACTATTTTTATGGTAGGCGTGTTAAATTAAAATGAGTACAATGACTATGTTCAGACACTCAATATACTAAATACTCTAAATAGGTGAGTACATTTAAATTAATTCATAATGAATTTTACCCTCAAATGAAACGTCGCTCGCATCAGCATAACTTATCCAAATTGCAACATCACAAACCGCCAGAACTCATACAAAATCTGTTCGAATACGAAATCAGACTGCAGCTCGACGGGCGAATATGAAATAATCGCAGTAACACAATTAAGCGCTAATCACCTAATCCTTGCGCGCGGCTCCGTTGTTTATTCAGGCCTGAGTGACAATCGCGCGCACAATTAGCGCAAATGAGCCGAAGTGAAAATCTGGCGCGGGCGGCGGGCCTAATGTGATTAATGTGGCCACAAGGCCGCCATTACCGCCCATAAAGCCTGCTGCTCGTGCTGCCCAAAAACTATACTTATACTCACTCGCACTCTGTAATAAAACTATCAGTGTGGATCTACATTCATGCTATACAATGATAATTGATATACTCGTACCAACATTTACAGGTTGCTGCGTTTTAAGAAATCTTGCCTAAGATCTAGCAGCCGCTATTCGATCCATCTCTAGGCTGATGATTTATTCCCAGTTGTTACCACTAAAGGTTGCCAGGAACACATTAGTGGTGATATCTGGGAATTGCCTAGAAAAAACGCAGGTACAACTTACTTTCAGAAACTTTAACAAGAGAGTATTCTTACAAACATGTAATTTCTAGCAATACCTCATAATCTCGGGTGTTGCACGGCCATGATGGGTATTTCAAACTTGACCCAGATTCCTTTGACACGATAAAAAAGTAATAATTCTATAATTAACTTGCTTATTAGAATTAGACATGACGCGATTATTTGTCGAAAGCAGCCTTGTTATGCTCGCCCACGCAGGCTGCGACCGCTGAAAATAGACCACTTCGTGATCGCCTCGGGAACGTAAGCGTGACTCACTCCGCTATAATTTCGATCAATGCAACATTTGAGAGATTTCAATTGTTCCAGAAATACATGGGCCCGCTGGCCAATAATAGTGTAGGTGTGTGACCAAGGTGTTATGAATGTAACCTTATATGGCCAGCTATAGGTTTGTACCATTTAGATACACAGAAAATGTATATAATCAGTAGGTAATTATTGTTTAAACTGATACAAACTAATCAGATTTTTATCCTGATTAAAAGACACCGAGTATATTATTAAATGCATCTTTATTTAATATTCTGCCTAGTTTATTAATTCTATTAATAACGAAAAAATAGGCTCTTCATACAGTTTATCAAAACGTTCAACAAGATACATTTAGCCAATTCGTAGGATCCGTCGCCGCCGTTCAAAGTGCTTTTCAACGAGACTGTAGGTACAACATTAATTAAAAGTGAAAATCGTATAAGTATAGCATATATTTCGATTCAAAGAAAAAACTGTGAGAGCGATTAATTTAATGAATGAACTTGTAATTTCTTGAAACAAAAAGCTTTATTTATAACATTATAACTGGCGGATTTCACAAGTAGGCGACAAGACCCCCCGTTGTTTGCCTCTACTTGTATTGATTATGTTATGTACAGTGTTCTTTTATTGAGGTGTTCAATAAAGAGTATTTGTATTGTATTGTATTTGTAGGTACTTATCGTTATCTAAAACTAAATGGCCAATAAACGATGTTTGGCTTATTTCTCATGATCAAGGCACAAAAAAAAAGTAAGATCCAATTAACGACTTCTTACATATTTCGGTTAGTACACAAGAGGGGAAATAAGGCTTGGAAAAGTAGATACATAAATAGTTACAGTTGGCAAGAGAGAAAAAATGTAGTGAAAACCGTAAGTTTATAATTAGGGCCGTGTTTTCAACAATTTGTTGTTGCCAAGACTCCGGGTGAGTGGCGTTGCGAGAAACTCTTCGATATTAAAAAATACACATATTTCATCGCCCAACGCCAAGATTACCGGGTAAAAATAAATATTCCGTCACCATGACGTACACACAGATACATAAACACATAAAACTATCACCACGGCACATTCTGTGCTTAGAGAACTCGTAACGTTAATAGACAGGTTTTTTCCTAAACGACCTAACAAAAAATAAACGCACATTGCTCAGGCAGCAGACACAACCCCTAATTGCAGGTCGATCGTGTAATGCATTGTCCGTACGTTAGGTAGATCTAAATATCATTTTTTATATGGAAAAATCACAGTATTGGATCCACCTTACGCGCGTTCAAAACGTTACGTGATTACCCCTCTGACCAAACCTAACTAAGTAGATATACTATACGTTTATCATGTCGTAGGTGTTTGTATTTTACCTAATAATTGGCATCAAGACATAAAGTTTAAGGTTCTAAGAAAACATTTACGTTCCTTCTAAGTATCTTTCCTTATATAATATAATTTAAACTTTCGTGAAACATGTTGAAATAATGCTAATAATTACACGGTTCAACTCACGTATTAAATGAGTTGAACCGTGTAATTATTCGCATGACTTTTATATACTTTGCAAGTATTCATCCAATGTTCTCATTATTTTAATCGAAAAGTTACGAGTTGCGTGGAATATGCCTGTGCTGACTAATATTCGCTTGATTTATTAGTTTTAGTACTGTATAATTATATTAACTAGTCTCTTGTTAAACACCATCTTTGTTAAACGTTTGTGGCAAAAAATAAAAATAAACTACATAATTAACCTGCTCACAATATTTCACGAGAATCGGTTGAGAAACGCGACTGCCCCGTATCATGGTCGGCCTTATCACGCGATAAGTGACAAGATAGAGCGTCAGTCTAGTTCTATCGAACGGTGTCAGCCAGTGACGGACTCTCTATCTTGTCACTTATCACGTGATAAGCCCGACCATGATACGGGGCCTGTAAAGGAGAACAGCGGGACAGACACCGGAAACCGGACAGACAAACTATTGTCGGCCCAAGCTGAATTGAATTGAAGCTCCGTTCGCTTTACTCCTTCGTTCGATGATAGGCAACCAAGTAGGTAATAGTTTTTTTTTAATTTCTTACAAGTCATTGACTATGACTACTCACAGATATTTTTTTACTATAGCAAACAGGAGATCCTTTGTTTTTTACCGAGATCCTTTGAGCGCCGTTTACTCCATCATGAGACCAGCGGGTCAATTTAATGAATTAAATTGACCCGCTGGTCTCATGATGAATCACTTCGCATAGCATTCGCATTTTAAACGCAAAACAATGAAATGTGAATGCGATGTGAAGTGATAAACGAAATAGGTATTTCGCATCTCGATATATGACATTAGGCTATGCTCCATCGCACAGAGGACAATGAGTTGTATTAAACTTGTAAGATTTGATTACAGACAGACGCCAGAACAGTGGGACTAGCACAACGATGCCGATGCTGCTACGAGTACGTGACGTTAGACGAGAAAGTATTTTTATAATTTGCAGAAAGCGAGTGAGACAGGCATCATTAAGTCGCGCGTGGTATGGTACAACGTTCTGCTTGCCCACCAGGCAAAAAGAAATAAAAGCTTCTTTACGTGTTGAATGACTTCAACGTCACAATGTGTTTTTTAAGATCGACGACATAACTTTAATTAAATAGAATTCCATTCAGGCCGTATGTTGTTATTTTTAAACGGTTTTTTTTTTATCTCAGCGAACCAGAATGCAAAAAAACACTTTTTTTTCCAATGGATGATTGAGGAAAATAATTGTTTAGGTTTCTATTCCACAATCCTTCACAATCTTCATATGACTACATCTTTTGAATTTCTAGATATTTGACAAGAGTAATACTTAAGCATAATATTTTGCATGACTATGCCTTCTTATACTTCTAATTGCCAACAGAGTGTAGAGATTTATTTAGTGCCTAAGTTATAATAATTATGGATTTAGGTAATCGATCCAATTTGAGAAACAGAATAAGGATAGCAAGATGAATTCAATATCATTCGGGTCAGGTCAGGTGAATCTGACGGGCAAGAAACTTTTCTCATGCCGCCCTAGGCACTCAGGCCGTGTTTATGGAAAAGCGCGGCGATCAGCGGCGCGGGACCAGCATCAGAAGACGCGCAGACACAAATATAATTATGGTGTTGCCGAGGAACGATTTTGTGCAAGCGCGAGCGTTTCCATAATCCGTCCGCCTCTTGCGTTTGCAGCACGCCTGTCCTTAAGGGGCTCCCATACGCCAATGACCTTCGATCTGAATCCCTTAGTTTTCTAATGTTTTTTGTAGCTTATTATTACAACAACGGCTTTAAGTATTATAGTATCCCATATTTACTTCAAAGTTCATTGTTTTCGAGATATTTGGCATCAAAGTTGAACAATTTTAGGCCAAAAAACTAGTTTTCTGGCCATTACTTTTGTGTTCATTGGTTTAAAATACCAGTTTGTAGAGACGTCACAGACGAACCCAAATATGTAGATTTCGTATATGATATATAGATCTTTCACGTCGATAGAGATACGAAATAAGTGTTTTTTTATACAATGTTTAAAAAAGTCATACAAAATTCAGTGTTCATTTGTTTCAAAATCCGGTGGACCAAAATGGAGATAAAAATTTAAGAACCGATAGCCGTTTGATTTATAATTCTATCTGTAGTGCAAAAGTAGGAGATACGATTCAAAACTTGTCAAAAATCGATGAAAACCTCGGGTAGCCCCTTAAACATGGATTTAACTGTCGAGGCTACATAATGGAGTATGGACAACGATAACAATATACCTTAAATTTAGTAAATAATCTGTTTGACACGTACAAAAATATTTACCTGCTGAGGTGATAGGCTTAAGGTCGGGCGGCGAGAGGTGAGGCAGCGCGTGGTGTGCCGGCTGCGGCGCGGGCGCAGGCGGCGGGTGCGGTGACACTGCGGGCGACGCTTGCTTGTCCCGCTTTCCCTCTGCCTTCACTGGGGCCTCACCCGCCTTCTGCTGCGCTAACCGCTCTTGCTTGCGAAACTTTGCCCGCCGGTTCTGGAACCAAACCTGAAAATGAAAATGATAACAGTTAAAGCGGTAATTACATGACCTGCAGTACGTTTAAGCCGTTTGTTAGCCGTGTACTTTGCGAGTTAACTTATTTAAAAAACAATATTTCGATATCATAACTCCTTTATCATCATAAATAAAATAAATCGTTGTCTGTGCACAGCTAAAATTACGTGTAGATCGGTAACGATGTTAAGTTTACAGGCTCAGAGACTCATGTGTAGATCAATATTAGCGTGCCACATGAAACATTTGTATCGATTGGCAATTAATTGGTCCCAAACACGTTGATTGCCTGACAGAACGTCGATGACGCGAAAGAAACGTAAACAAAACGGGAAATAACAAAAAAAGTAATGAATACGTCCGGGACGTACGTGGGTTCGGATAAACAAACAAAGTTAGTCGACCCGACTAATGGGAACGCATCCCATGCATCGCGCGCCAAATTTTAATGCAAACCGTTTTATATTCGTTCGAATACGAGCCAATCCGAATTGATCATAATTCGATTTGGTGCGAGAGATAATTGCAACTGCCACGGACGCTGATTGGGAGGCAGCGATAAAAACTGAGCGACGAGCGAGCGAGCACAATCATACGCGCTCTGTTTGTTCTCTCGTGCTGATGATGTTTGCTCGCCTTTATACTCATTTCTTAATTTAACGTCCTCGGCTGAAATTATAGGCATACCTACGCAAAAGCATGTCTGCTGGCCTTTTCGAATTGTTCACAACACCAATCCGCCACGATCGACTTCACGTTCCTCGTTTCGCAAAAGATGAGCTTCTTTCTATTTGCAACTCTCCACTACTGGTGTTTCGTGAAGAAAATAGAAACATGCCTATTGTGATGAAACCAGATTAGTTTGAAGAAGGAAGAAACGCTTTTGTTTAAAAATATGAAAAATAACAACGACATTGGAGTTTTATCGCATCTAGTTTTTACTCTGAGTCAAATGGTATTTAGGTTTAAAGTGTTTCAGATAACAAATTTCATACTGATAGCAGTTATATCCCTACTCTCGTGTGTGTCTTTCAAAATTAGAATGTCCGAAATATAAAATATAGTTTAAACTTTAAACGTGTTGTTGACAAATATTTTGACCTTAAACTTGTATTCCATTTATCTTCTTTTGACAGAAAGGGAAATAAGTTCATATTTTATATCTCGGACATTCTAATTTTGAAAGACACACACGAGAATAGGGTTATAACAACTGCTATCAGTATGAAATTTGTTATCTGTAATCGGACATAGGGATGCTAAACAAAGATTCTAGTAGTAGTACTTATACAAAAAAAATATCTGTGCTGTCTTTCAATTATCGTTACGATTATCAATTCTGAGTTACTTATTATGTTATTAACAGTAACAAAAATGAACATTGCCATTTCGAAAATAATGAGTATCGAAAAATATCAGAAGCAATGAAATATTACCGGATGTAGGTACATCATAATGCCGCCCACGGACATGACGTAAATTACCCTTGGCAGTGATCGCGACAAACGTTAATGAATGACTTAGTCGGGTATTATCTAGATTCTAGAGACTACTTACTTTACTACACGGTTTATTATTAATAACATTGTAAAAATACCAGCCAATACTGAAGGTTTTTACAGATGTGTACTCGCAATAACAGATCGGCTTAATAGCCATCATAAATCATCACAAATGACCATCATGAATGATTAGCGATCATCATAAATGAGTCATTTATGATGTTTATGATAATTAAATGACACATAATTACCCTTGAGCTCAGCATTGACATTGAATCGTAAGAATTATTGAGCCAGTTTATGTGCTGGGAGATGCCAGTGTCTCGTCATTGCAAAGACAGATGCAACAACTGGAGACGTGCTATATCACGCTCGCTTGTTTTTCCAAAGAGGCGTATATGTTTATGTCTAGACTCTTCAAACGCCTTTTTGCCTCTATTCGGCAGTACGGCTGATGCCCTGCATGTAGCCACCCGCGCACTAGGTATGATTAATACCTAATGCTAAATTGCAGTGGAAGTTGTCGCTTTGATTTATGAATACCTTACACATATGTCACTTTATAATGATACAAATATATTAAGCGTACATAAATTAAATAGACGCTGAGGTTGGCACCTAATAAAATTATTATAATGATACAAATACAGAGAATTCTGCAGCATAAATAATGCTAAAATATATTCCAGAACATTTGTTCAACAAACGAACTCGAAGATGGTCGAAGTTCATTATTTCGTAGAATCCTTCTAAGAGAAAATCAGTGCTACGATGTGGAAAGGTCCCACGTACGTGCCAGGGGTAACAAGCGGAGAGTCGCGGGCTAACGAACACGCTGCCTCGCCTGATTGGCTCCGATCCGCGCGCCGGCCGATCGCCCGGCCGCTCCGACATTATTTCCGAATTGGAAAAAATCAAAGTTCCCGCAACCCATGTGGCATCCGCAAACAAACAAATAATACAAGAACAACCGCCAATACAAATGAGTACCGATACGACGGCTGCCTGAATGCCAAGGAGCCGAGCGCGGCCCGGCGCAAATACACGTCCGCCGATGTTTTGTTTACCGAGATGTTTATCGAATACGATGCGTGCTTTCGGGCAAATATTGAATCCTTCAATTTTATTTATTTTTTCCCTAATTTCATTCACATAGAGAAATCTGCGTCCGGATACGCGCCTTTCATTTGTTAAAAACTTTCGCCGGTCTCATAACTATTATTGATCAACGATTTATTTTAGTGGAGTAGTAAAATACATAAATGAATGGGGACCAATAAATACGAGTAAATATACAAGCAAATGTCAATAATAAATAACGGGTGGGCAATTAAGCGCGGGTCGGAACAATCGGGCGGAGCATCGAAATGCACTTTGCAAATGAACCGAACGCGGCGCGGCGCGGGGCGACGATAATGTAATTAAACAGAGATGCACGCGCCTGCAGATGCCATCTCGTTGCACATTAACTGATAAGGACCATCGCAATATGATTAAAATGTTATGATCGGTTCTTTATTTCATTTAGACTAACCTATGTAGGCATTCGAGTAAGATACACAAACATCTGATAGAGATCAAGTGATAGGCAAACTGTGCCGACGCGTGTCGGTTTATGGTGGTACAAAATCAGGTTTACCAATAGCAAATGCAAATGCGCTTAGAATTTAGCGGCACGTAGGTACCATTCTCCCATTAACTACTCATGAATACAAACGAATTAGGTACGTGCTATGACACCTGTACGTTTTCGAATTATTAACCACAATTTCGTGTCCTCTTCGTTTTAGAAGACTTTAGAGTATGTGTTATATAAAAATTACGTTTTATGGAATCAAGACTAATAAAATAAGTCGATTGTATTAGTAAAATTAGATCCTAACACTTGAGAGTCAGTTGAACATTTTCACAAAACAACTGTTTCGCGCTTAGAGTTTATCTAGCAACAACCACCTCACAAATCCGCAAGGGGTAGTTTAATACAGTTCCCTCGGCAAACAGACGAGCGACAATGGCTGAGTATTAAAATAAACACGGTCCTGCGACGCCATGTGGCGTAGCCGTGGCGGGCCAACAGCAAACAACAGCTAATGTATTCAGCAGCTCGGCTCCGCGCGCTCCGCCGGGGCGTCCACTCGCAAACTTACACTGACAACTTCATCTTTGATTTTCTAATAAATGTTCCAAAACTAAAACATCCCACGTGCATCCAACGTCCCCGCCTTATTTATCTTTCAGAGCTACAGTTTCCAACTACCCTGAAAATTCTTTTATAGAAGAAAATTGGAAAATCATTTCTCGCAGATCATTTGTCATTGAATTAGGTAGAGCAGGGGAGCGTCAAGTGCTCGGCATATTATTTGGCTCATGGATGTAAAAAATGTTTGCTGTGTGCCAAACGCAGTGGAAGAAATAGGGACGATACTTGAAACGTCATGGTCGCATTTACATGATCAACCATTAAGCGTTACTGTTCGTATTTCTGATCATTACCAACAGATAACCTAATCCATATCCATACTAATACTAATATTATAAATGCGAAAGTGTATGTGTTTGTTTGTTTGTTTGTTTGTCCGTCTTTCACGGCAAAACGGAGCGACGAATTGACGTGATTCTTTAAGTGGAGATAGTTTAAGGAATGGAGAGTAACATAGGATAGTTTTTATCCCCGTAATCATCCCCTAAGGGGGTGTAATGGGGGGGTTAAATTTTGTATGGAGCTGCGATATAAACGAGTTCCACGCGGACGGAGTCGCGGGCAGAAG
Source organism: Epinotia ramella (assembly GCA_947578815.1). Classification (NCBI taxonomy): domain Eukaryota; kingdom Metazoa; phylum Arthropoda; class Insecta; order Lepidoptera; family Tortricidae; genus Epinotia; species Epinotia ramella. The sequence continues at coordinate 24,995,785 of OX388204.1, read as the reverse complement.
CTATTTAGTCATTATATAAAATAGCAGCTCTAAAGTGTGTGGGTAGATGAGAAAAATACTTGCCAAGCAAGACCGAAATATCAAAGGAAAGTGTTAGCTAAGGCTTGGAAAGAAAACATTTGTCAACCCAGCAAACTAGCTTAATGTTAAGCTTAATAACTTGGCCGCCACAAAATGCAATTTGTAATAAATAAAAAATAGGAGTCTCACGACTTTTTGCGACATTTTTGACAAGGGTTATAAGGGGTGAATTTGTTATGTATTATGTAGGTACAGTATTTATTTATTATCCGTATTCAAGGAAAACGAGTTATAAGTATAACCAACATTGCCATATTTGCTGTTTGCAAATACTCCTAAAACGACGTTTACTTCGTGAAAATTCCAACTGGACGTCAGGGGACGTTAATAAGATGACACTAGAATTTTCCACCATACACGACCGCGTAACAGGTTGGTTGTGTTTGCGCTGCCAACTAGAGCTATATGTGCAGAGGTTCGTCTTGACACGGAGGGCGCACGGAGGCCGGGAGGCCGCGCGGAATGATCTAATTGTATTCATTAGCCAGGCCCGGGCTCGCAAATATTGACTGAAGCCCGGGGCCCGGCCTCTGCGCCGCAGAAAATATTATATCACAGAAATGAGAATCCTAAAGGAGTCAATTCATACTGACAGACATAAAATCGCCGTTTATATTATGTCGCTTTTAAATGTGAACTAGATTTCAAATGTAAAGTTTTTGGTAACAAATGTACGAAGATATCTAAACAGAAAATAAGAACAATCAGCTTTAGACCAAGTAGCAGTAAACATCATACCATGCATACCGCACTCCTTTGCTGACTGTAGCACGCTGTAAAGGTTTCTGTGTGACTCGATAAAGTACCATAATATACAGTCGGGTCACTGGTTTTACCGACGTCAGCTCTAAATAATCATTTTTATGCTATGATAATCCTGTGACGGCATACTAGTATCCTCTTCAAGCAAGGCTTTATTCATAAAATACAAATTTCCTTTGATATCATATCTCTAGGTATACCTTTATCGATACTTGTATGAAGTCAGAAATCTGTGCGAAAATATTTTCTGAATGGAATGGTCCGCATCATACCAATGCTCATATACGACTAACATTGAGACCATTCCTAACTTATTCCCAAAATAATAGGTACAAAGGTGTTAGTTATTCATTTTAAGAGTATAAACTTTTTTTACTACATACCTGTATTTTTTCTACGGTTGTGGCATTATATGATACCTAATAATAAAACTATATTCAACATTGCAGCGGACTTTACAAAACACTTTATTTAGATATCAAAGGTTTCAGTTTCCAAGAATTTAACGGTAAACTAAGTGTAACCGAATTATCCAGCGAGCAGTGTTTATGAACACCTATCCGATCTGAAAGTAAATCAATCGCGCAGCGGTCGAGCGCTCAAACACGAACACACCCCCCTGTTTATACTTAGCGGATGAAAAGGCAACACCGAACGCCCCGGAATAATATTAGCTACCCTCGATAATCCATCCAATACCACCACCTTAAACTCACACTCATAAAACAACCCTATTTACTTAATGCTACAGCTTATTTTCGATTAAACTCTAGTTTAACTTTGTGTCGTTTCAGTGTCGCCTGACTTCTTTTTACTAACTGGTAACATGTGTTAACATTTGCTGATAATCCTGGATTAACACATCATAATAAAGAGATGAATGCGCGTTTATTCAGCCCGTATGGCGGCCATTCGACGCCGTTTAGCGACGACAGGTGTGCTGGCGCAACTCATCCCCATTAATTGAGTTTTGTTTATTAATAAACAAGGATCATCTGGTTAGTTAATCAAATTATTATCTTACTAAGGTGTGAATATTATTTACAAACTGGGCTAAGTTCCAATAAAATATTGTATAATTTTATCAGATGACGAAGTAAAAATGCTATTTTTATCGACAATATTGTCGGATTTTCTACGTTAAAGGATGATCAGTTCCGATTTATGTTCCATATTACTTATTGTATGAATTGTGCAGCTTGATGTTAGTATTTAGATAAATAAATAAACTAGTAACATACTCGTATGTAGTCGTTATGTTATCACCGACTTACGGCTTGTATGGTACGCCCGTCAGCGCTAGGTTATCGGCATTCACAATTCAAATATATGTTATGCAAGTAGGCCTTAAGGGCTCTTTAGATGCCAGAGCTTACTAAAATCAGCGCTCGCTCCGCTGCTAAGCGTCGTCATCGTCCTATGGTTGGACAACCTAATGTTGACGCGTTAGGGCAGAAACTTCCTAGTTACAAACCCATCTGTTAATCTCATGTTTTAAACCATACATGATTAATGGTAGTTGTATTTTTCGCCAGTCAATGAATTTTTGATGTCAAAAAGCAAGTGTCCGCTCTACCCTCGACAGATGCGTGTGCGCTCACGCGCCATTACTCCCCCTCCCGCACTTCCATAAATAAACACCAGTTGAGCTAAACTAATGATGAATCTCATAAATTGCTTAATAATATACTACACATTTTGAGCCTCACTATTATTTTCAAATAATTTAAGCAATAGTTCAACAGAGTGAAAGTAAAAAAATACACTACCCTTTGCTTGGCAGTGTTCTTTAATAATAATTACGCATTTTTTTACATGCAACTTTTTTACTCTACATATGATGATGATGATGATGATGATGTCCTCCCAGACGTAACCGTCGACGGCGACATCCTGACAAAGTTATATAGGTACTAAGGTTGGGAAACTTTACGTGCATAGGCACGAGTGTGACTTGCAAAACCAAATTTGGTTTTGAACGTACGACCGCAAGAGACACAGTGAAGCTGACTGACTCTACATATACGAAGTCAACGACGCTTGAACTAATAACTACCTATATTTATATTTAAGGTTATAATATATCTACGCAAAATACCCAGTTAAAGAATACAAAAAACATAATTGGGTAAGGACCAAATTCTGGGCCGTAGCTAAGCTCACTCAATTAAATTTTCTATAAAAGTTTTCCTTTGTGACACGAAAATTAACCATACAATTCTATTGTATTTTTTGTGTCACAATGGATTTTGTTCACTTCCTCAGTTTGTATGGATAACTACCGACTACCCAAGTACCCAGACTAACTACTGGCCAAGAATTTGGTCCTCATCCTATTAACGTAAATAACGGGATGAAGTTGAAAAGTTATGGATACTACAAAAAAACGTTTCTTGAGGTACTTGCTCAATGTATACTCTAATACATATTTGCTCAATAAACGATCATTTTAAAACAAGGTTATGTTGATGATTTTAAGATTTTAATACATTGTTAATCCTTAAGTGTCACGTGATTAACCAACAGAGCTAGCATTCTACAAACTATAAACTCGTAAATAACAATTCGATCTAAATCTCAACCATTAATCACTGGTAACCGATACAACTGCCGCTTCCCTGTAGGTCTTTTCAATTAAAAATAGTTCGGATTTGAAGCAAAGTGACGCATCACCGTGATTAGCGACCTTCCGACAATATCGCAATCAGCCGATCGCAGCGACACGCGACACGACAAATAAGCGATAGCGATCGGCAGATGTTTCAATCGCATCAAACGCCATGGGGCGCGAGCATTGTCCACCTAGACGACAACTTTGTGTTTCGATAAGAAGTACAGTAAAATTATGGATTTGCAAATTTGTTAAGTAATCCATTTGATATTCTCCCTCACCGCCAATATTTTTCTTTATCACGAACATTATATGCTTGCTGTCAGAGTCTTTGTTATACGGTCTGTATAACGATGATGTCAAGGTAGAATATGAAACGGATTAGCACAACCGTCAGTGGCAACTTCGAAATAATTTACTTTAATTTGTTGCGAGAATGACCTACTAACGTGCTCAAAAATAATTTGAAGTCAACTCCAATGTCAATGAAATTTTAACAAATAAGCTAAAAGTAGATGTTTAACTTGGGGCTTTGTAGATGACACCTATAAGACGGCATCTGCATGTAGGTAACCTAAACATTTCACTTGCTAGTCTAGGTGTTTCAATTGATATAAGCAATACCACGTCGATCACGTAAAACATTGTACGTACGTTAGGTACATATTATCTACATGTCAAATTTTATATGAAAAAATGTCAGTTAAACTGTCCTAACGAGCGTTCAAAACGTTACGTGAGTACCCCTAAGATCAGCCCGGTTTCCACCTATTTATCGAGAGATATAAAATTTAAAACTATTATAAATGTAAAATTAGCAGAAGCCCCCAATGTACGAGTATGCATGCATGTACAATAAAAAAATGATTTCCATGGTCCTAGTCTATGAAACGGATTCGAAATGAGACGATCCGCCGGATGATAAATGTGGTGAGTGGGGAAGGATGATATAAAATAAAGTACAGTTAATGTTCAGACAATAACGGCACTTGTTCCTCGCGCTCATGGTAAATGGTTCGTAAGCGACGTTCGTGATTATTTGGACCAAATGTGGGGCGCCATGTCACTGGCTATTAGAACTTTTGCTATGAGTAGCACTGTTACGAACACAATAACTAAAGCTGAACATTCGATGTAGGCGTTTAATAGCTTCTAGGTACCGTCAAATGCTGCAATTTGACGGTACTTTTCATGAATTACTTGTTTTAGTACAGTTAAAGTACTTACTTACCTAATTGCCAGTAACAGGAATGTGGTTATATGGACGGACGCTCTGCCACTGATACGTTTACTATTATATTTATATTATTTATTCAGCCAATATTCATCATCATCATCAGCCGAAAGACGTCCACTGCTGGACATAGGCCTCCCCCAAAGAGTGCCAAAGTGACCGGTCCTGCGCCACCCGCATCCAGCGGACTCCAGCAACCTTTACCAGGTCATCAGTTCACCTTGGAGGGGGCTACCCACGCCGCGCCATCCGGTACGTGGTCGCCACTCGAGAACCTTTCCTCATTCTGATGCGATCACGCAGAGAAACTCCCGAACGCTGCCCAGCCGAGTCGGATTCGACGATTGACCTCTTTCTCGAAGTTGGACCTACCTAACTGGATAGTCTATCCTAGGTATACATAATCGTCTACAACTTCGAGCTTAGAGTGTCCGATTGTAATGGGAGTTGGTACTACATGGGCATTTGACATGATCTTCGTCTTATCCATGTTCATTCTTAGACCAACTCGCTCGGAAGCTTTACTGAGGTCATCGAGCATCGTACTTAAGTCCTCCATGGTCTCCCAATATTACATTATTTAAAAACCTTCTATACTAAAAAAATACAATAAAAGATGAAAACACTAACTCCCAGAAAGCTGCAAATCGGAATAGGGCCATTCAGTAAAATCATAGCCAGTAAATCAGAGTAAATTGATATGGACGTTCGGCGCAGAGAGAACGACGGCACAGAGCTGATGTTCACAACGAAAATCGACACCAGAGACTACCAGAATAATTCTGACCTCCGATCATTCCATTTATTACGAATCTCGAGGTCAAGTTATACTAGGAATGGGCGGTGAAGTAAGGCGACACCAGTGACACGGTTCACCTCACCTCAGACGAACCAGTCCAAGTCAGACCTGCGATTACGCGTTGTTAATACGAAATCCGGCGTCAAGGTATAATAGGGGTGAGCGATAAGGTGAAACAGATCATGAATAGCATAGCAGTTATGGTATGATATATGCCGGCTCATGCGCTGCGATGGGCCGCCTATATGCTCCCCCGCCGCCGTAATGCGGGAAAAATGAACTTGCTGCCGCCAATAATAATAGCTAAACAAATCTCTCAATACAAGTTCGTGACATTCGTAGCATATTCTGTCCGCTTTAGATGTCCATAAATGTTCTGTTTTGGTAGTTTGAAGAGACGCAAAAATGTTTGACTCGTGCGAATGTGTGATAAACTGATTATGTAAACGTTGAAGTATATTAATTCTTCAGCCAATTTATGTATACCCTTGGGTAAAATTATGCACCTATGCGTTTTTATTCAAAGTTTAAATCATATAATTGTATTTTTTAATTGATAAATAATACTTTACATTTAATTCTAAAGAAAAACAGTTACCTACTCAATACTTTACCCACGGCCACAGCGCTCCTGTACAAAATTCAGAAATAAAACAAATGCCGCACTGTAGCATTTTCGAATGAAAACAGCATTAAAGCACTTAAACCAAAAAAAACGATCTATCCATTTCGCGTCATTACAAGGTGCAAAAATGTTTGACGTCAACCTAGTTCGGCCATTTATGAGTAATTTCAAAACCGTGTGAACACAAATCCTCCCACACTCCCGGGTGTGATTTACAAGTACCAATTCTCTCACCCGAGCTCTAGTTACCGCGTGTCCTCGTGCTTGGGCACCGGAGGGACGCCCACACTTGTTCCCGCGTCTCAGGGGACCAAACAACAAGTTGTGCTTAAATGAAAAATAATCGCGCAAAAGCAAAGGGCGCCGGTGATAGAAATATTGAAATCACCCTAGCGTGAAAGGGAGAGATTTAACTCCAATCTAATATTCCTATAGCGAAGGTTAGGAATGAGTTTGTAATAGATAGTGGCGCGACCTCTGGGACCTGCTAATGTGAGAAACTAGGAAAGTTTCAGGTTCACACGTTGCTTGTATTCGGGGATTGGTGTAAAAATGATATTATTGCACGAGGCCCTAATTTACCAATGAGAGCTGACATTTAGCTATTATCATTTTGGTAATACCTGCTCGGTTTTATTGTACCGGAACTGTCATACCAATTATGACAATAAAAACGTTTTGTGAATATGTATTCTGTTAGTATCTCAATGGCAACACTATCGTTGTGTCAAGATATCACATTTGCTTTCATCATTCCGCATTATTTCATTAACTTTACGACCCTAGTAATCCCAGATACACATCTCCGTTGCCTGCTATTCGATTTAAAATGTATACAATTTGAATCGGTTTAGTATTTTAACGTTGACAGAACCAACGAATGATACATTCCACATCGATTTCAACTTGATGCGTGAAGTTGAATACGGGCCGAGTTCAGCAACTGATGATAAATATGGTAGAGGTTACGGGAAAACAAAAGGCGGGGAGCCAATCTTCGTAGCAGTCTACACACTACGGAACCCCTCTACGAACTCTCACGCCATTTTTTAATCACTTTAAGTGCTTGCTACGATTTGCACTTCTTTATCGTGAATAACTAAAGAAGAAGAATTGGTTATTATCAAAAATAATGTGGAATAAGATTGGATGGAATTGGAAAACATTCAAAATTTATTTACTAATTTCTTATTTTTCATATTAGTTTTCCTCATGTGTCTCAAAGTCGGTATTAATTAAATAAAATGCGTAATTTTATACAGTATGTAACAGAACGAAAGGCAGAGCTGATACCTGGTTGATGGTAAAGTGGAGTATGTTGTAATAGCATACTTTTTATTAACTTTCAGTTGCCTTTTTTTATATGCTCAAACTCAGCATGACTTTAGATAGATAGATAGATAGATAGATCGTTTATTGATAAAAATATGAAAAAGATTTAGATCCTCTTATTTGCAGTCGGTTAAAGATTCTTGTAACATCCGGTAGAAACAGTAAGACGTCAGTTTATAAACGTAAACAAACAAACCAATCCACATATCAGATTACTGCAATTTCAACGATGCCCGCACTGTGACATGCCTACAGTACGAAACACTAACCACTTTCTGTAAGACTTTTTTCTTTAAACTTCAAGTCGAGGTTTGACGTTCGTGAGTCAGATAAAATCTAGATTCAAATTTAAGTTAAAAATACTGATAATGCCTTTGAACTTTTCTGCGGAGGAACTTGTGGATATGATCCTTGTGTAGAGTGTAGGAGTAACGGGAATGCCGGTCTTCGTCTGTATGCGGAGAGGCACGAAGGCAACCCAGCAACGCCCGTGTGATCGTCAAAGCGATTATCCGTCTACGAAATAACAACCCGCCGGTGCCGATTAACCGAGGAGGGCCTCAACAACCTCACGTGAGAGAGGAAGAGCAGGTATCGGACTATTTTCACAACCAACCGGGTTCTAGTACGAGACGGGACGCATTTTAGGCATGAGACACCGCCGTCCATCGAATACTAAAACGCAATCGACAACACCCTTTCTGTATTAAAAAGGTCCATGCAACCAGACGATTATAACAAACGGGTTGTGTATGCCAATTTGGCTTTGCAAAAAATAACATTATCAGCTGACATTTATGACATTTATGTAATTTTATTAGTTGTCATTGATAGGATTGTAAATAAATAATACAGGAGGTTATAAAATAAGTAATGGTTATTTTTATTTATTTTTTTCACTACCATAAAAACATGCTAAATTTACATAAGCCAGGCACCATAATCACATTTCTAATAATCTAATCTAAACGTTAATGGGTCTCTTTCTTTGCCTTTCGTTCTGTTACATACTGCATATTTGAAGTAAAATGAGAGAACTTATGATTCATTGTCACAGGTATTTACTGTACACCATCAAAATCATAAAAACAGAAGTTGTCCCGGTAAGCCACAAGTGCCATTTTCGACGTCCGATCTTCGCGAATTCGCGTTTTAATCTTAATTTGGAATAATAACATTCCCATATTTGCACTTTTTTTTAGACATTTAATGTGTCCATACATGACTGGTGAATATCAACGTGAGAACATCTACTCGGAGTACGTTGTGAATCGATTAGGCTGGAATTATCGGTGGATCTGTGACAGCGTCCCGTGGGAGGCTGGACACGCTGCGCGCGCGCAATGGCTCGTGCGCGGCGCGCCCCGCTTCCCACGTTCGCTGCCGACATGTATCTAATGTCACGCCCGTCATTTCTGATAATCGGGTGGGAATCAAGATATTACCTACTTATCAAAGTCAATATACGAGTAGTATATACATTTTGGCAGTTACAAATATTAACCCTTGATTTTCAGCAGGGCTTCCATTTGGATTTTTTTTTCAATTTTTACGGAATCTCGATTATTAGGACTTATAATTCACCACGTGTAAACTATGTATTTTACTTAAAATATTTAAGACAAATAAAGTTACTTTCAATAGTGAAACAATCGCGATTATTACATCCGATTCATATACTTGAAAAAGCGTGATAGCGTATAATTATGAGTGCTCACTTAATGTCTCTCCTTGATTATTACTATTATGCACCTTACAACGAGCGTGTTAGGGTTCAAAATGTAAGTTTAGCAGCACCCCCGTCTCCCGCGCAGGTGCCCGGCACGCGCCGGCACGCGGCCCGCACGCGCGCTCGTCGCTTGTCTGATTGGACGCACTTGCCACAAATGTTTGATGCCAACAGAGGGAATAAAAGCATCTATTGTGGTGTTTGAATTGCAGTGCTACATGAAGCATCCATAATATTGTTATTGCATTCATTTATGTAGAAGAGAAAGAATAATAAAGGCATCGTCATATTGGAATCTCGAAGATAAAGAAACAGTGAATTTAGTTGTTTTTTTTTTGTGTGTGTATACTGTATATGGCTACTAAATACCTTTAAAGTAGGTATGCTAGCATCGATAAGAGGCCGTATATAAGTTCAAAGTAAAATTATACGAGTATAAGTTTAAAGTCCCAGCTGAACTCTTGTTTTTAATAAATATTGATATTAACGGTTTTAAACTTGTATCCAATTCAAGCTATAAATCAGTCGCAATGTTGCCGGCAGTTTTAGTTGTGGTCACATTTATGTCCGTTGCAGGTTACATTCTTATGTTTTCGGTTACAGCAAGTAAAGATATCCCCGCGTTAAAATAAAGAGAACTATAGGACTTCACAAATTACCTAGTATGTTTAATATTTTCAGCTGAAGTTTTATGTATCTGTAATGATTTATTTTATACCTTCACGTGGTCCTTTGAACCAGATTTTATTACTGAAATGATTCAGAATAAACGATTTATCTGCGTCTGTAAATGAGACGAGTGCTATAGTATTTTAACACCCATTACTTATACGGGCTAAAATGTTTGCCTTTCCGTAAATCCCATAATTATCGTCTACGATTGCAGCAATACCCATTGTCTTCGTTATCCTAATTTTAACAATGCCGGGATGAAACTATTGGGGTTGTAATGGAAAGGCTTAGTTAACCCTTAGTTAATCGCGTTGATTGCCGCCGTTTAGCTGCGAGTGGATTAAGTAATTACTTAGCTCTTGAAGCGATGGCGGCCGGCTATCGGGACATGCGTCGCCGCGGTAATGATGCGCCGAGGGCCGATGGCGATGGGTTTAATCGTGAATCTTATTAGCCCGGAATCGTGTTCTCATAAACTGTATTGTTTTGTAAGATTTTGGTGTACGAAAAAATGATTCCATCCATGCAGAGCTTTCGTTAGTGATATTTTAATTTGTTATTAAGAATGCATCAGTTATTTTTCGTTTCTCCCCTAATACTTCAACAATCATACCTTATACGTTGTCTGGTATTCGTAAACAAAAAACGTTATTTCCTACTTTTTGCCGTAGTAGAAAAAACGGAAAAGGAAAAATATTAAGGTCACTTATATATATTTATTGAAGTCGGCATAATGCATCGAAACAGTTGCTCTTATTTCCAACAAACATCTAAGAAAGCCTAACTAAGAAAATCCCAGACGCGTTTTTTAGAACTAACTTTTTGTGTCACTTCGACAAACACTACCTACACTAGATTAGGCTGACGTGAACCAAGTCGGTAGTAGAGCCTTATGAATTAGCAACGACCATAACACGTAGCGGAAGATTCAGACGGGTTACATCACGATCCCGAGCAGACGGGGTATTCCCAGTGGCCTGGATCTAAGATCGAGACCGCTGGATTGACATTCTGCGGCCCCCGACGCCGCAGCGTCAATCTTTATTGCATTCTCACGGGCTTGCCTGCCCGCTGTCACTCGTGGTGACCACTCGCGCGCTGCCCGGCCGGGACGTAACCAATCTTTTATTAAACCTCAAAAAGAAGGCTTCGCATTCAGAATCACTTTTGGTTTAAGTAATAAGGTTGAAGCGTGTCATAAATGCGTTATTGTTATTGTACAATGATTTAACATTTTTACAATGAATCATTCTCAATCATATGATGTGACAATTCAGATCAGTCCACCTCATTTAAAATACGTACAACACATACAAGCTACCTTATGCAGAGCTCAATTTTGTTACTACACATAGTCGCATTTTCTCGTTCTAATCTCTTTTGCCGTACGGGGATAACAATAAAACCAAAATAGCCCAGGATAATACAGAATTTATCGGCTCGGACGGTGGCGTGCACCGCTTGATGGATTAAATTGCCCTGTCCCTATGACAACGTGGGCATGGAAAAATACGCCGTATATTAAAAAACAGCTGGTCATTTTTCAAGCAATTCCTTTTGCTCCTGCGGAACAGGTGGCTGGCTTTTGTTTTATTCGGACGGTTTTGGACAAATTGTGCGTTTGCTCAAAGCCTGCGCTGCGACCGCTGTTTGCGCTCCGCCCCTGATGAATTTGAGCAGGATTCGCGTGTTGAATTAGGTTACGGCGTTCCATTTACAATTTATTTTTGCAATTAACATTTTTCCCTCTCTTAAAAGTTTAAATAATTTCCAGTCTGGCAGAACACTGTAAGTACAAGAACTTGACGAACTAATCTGAATAAAATTCACTTTACTCGTAAGAGGACTTACACAGTATTAGTAATCATTCACTTATGTATAATTTCATTCCACATAAAGCCTGTTTTCATCTGAAACTTCTCATTAACCAGGAACACATTAGCATTGCACACAATTAGCCATTACGAAAACTTTCCGCCGACCGTTAACGTAAATAATGTTTTAAGCGTTCGCGGACCGCGTTTACAATTTTAACTGCTACACGTATATTTGCATTTTATTGTTATATGTGAAGTGTATTCGCATTTTCCGGCGAGTTTTAATTATCGGGGTACGCGGTACGCGGGGATGCGCTGAGTTACGCGACCGCCCGCGATATTTATGGCGGCCCGCGTTCCGATACACTTTTTAACGTAATGAGCGCTTGCGAGGCCGAGGGTGCCACCCGCTTATGTACAATTGTTTCCTCGTTACACTTACAGACGCGATTTATGTGTATACGACAAAGGGAGGTACGACAAAGAACAATTAATGTGGCTCATATGGGACTGGAAAAGGGCACTTTGATATTACGCCGATCAGAAATGCATGAAAACGTACCGTATGCCTAAGCGAAAAATATGACTTTCAAAATTAACTCCGAGTATATTTAAGTCGGAGGCAATTTCCAAACTTTATACTTTTCGCTTTCAATTCTGGTTTAAATGATGTCGCCGTTGGGCTGCTTTGCCACCGTTGCACGCGTTGTTTTTTTTAATGACCAAGCTAGTCTATGAGCCTATATATATATGAAAACGTAGCTTCGTTATGGTAGAAAAACGGTCTTATACATAAGTACTACAATATAATATTTTATGAAGTATATTTTAACGCCATTAACAAAGATTGAATGTATTGCAAATGTACCAACCTACTTATATTATGAGTCACTGGCCTTGACTAGGTTAAGCAAACATGCCTTAGGTGTTATTTACATGTCTATAATTTTCATTAATTTGAAACTGGATATTATATTACTTAATATGAAGATTTATCACCAATGCGCGATATATAATATTCCACACAATAAAAGCCGCGGCGTGACGGGCGTCATCTCCCGGAATACAAGATCAGTGTCGCGCTACGGAGGCTCCACATTTTATACGTGATCAGATAACCATAGCGACGCGCTCGCCGATTCCAGATTCCATTAAACATTCAGAGGGAGCACACGTCGCCCGGGCTCACATAAAAATGAGCGCTTATTATGAAATTAGGTAGCTAGAGTTTCTACGGTGTTTTTTGCGAAGGCGCGCCGTCAGCGTCAGCCGCCGCCGAATTACTGGACACTAATTGGACTGTGGAAATGTGACGGACGCCTCCGGAGCTACGGTTTTTTTCGAATTGACACTGCCCGATGGGAATAATATCCTTAAATCATGTTTATATCTTGTTATGCTGCTTAAAGTGGGAAATAAAAATCATTGAGAAACATTTGTGACTACTTTTTTTAACCGACTTCAAAAAAAAGGAGGAGGTTCTCAATTCGGTTGTATTTTTATTTTTTTATTTTTTTTCCAATGTTTGTTACCTCAGAACTCCGTCATTGATGAGCCGATTTGTAAATTTATTTTTTCGTCGGTAAGTATATGCTTCCAGGTGGGTCCCATTTTTTTCAAAAATTCAGTTGGATGATGGGATCCATGAGGAATTGAGGGAACTCCTCAATTATATTAGGCACGCGTGTAGTGATTTTGGTATTTTTTATTATAACTAGTGTATTTACACCCAGAAATCATAAATTTGGTGGAGTGGAATTGATGATGAAGACCTCAGATGACTTATGGAATTCCTCAATTATGTACTTAAAAGTACAAAAGTATATCACAGACTCTGATAAGATTCCGTTGAAATAGCAACTAATGAAGTGCCAAAGGTGATCCTTGTGGAATCGACGGAAGTCCTCAAATATTATCAGCCAACATACAGCGATTCGGTTTTTTTCTATAATAATCAACGCATTTGCTCTTGGAAATCAGTTCATGTGGTAAATTGGAAAATAAATGTGGAAATATTTTTGTGGCTTGGCGGAGTACTAAATTGAAGTCGGTTAAAACTTTGTTCTTAAAGTAAATTATTGAACCTAGGATAGTCTAAAAACGAAAACAGATATCTTATTTTAATACGACTAACAGAACATTACACCAGTCGAAGATGGTGCGAGGGCACAAATAAACGAACTCCAATTTTTTGAACAGATTTGACCGGGTTCGATTACACGCCGTGTGCTTTTTTGAATGCAGTTTGAGTTACTAAAATTGGCCTCGTATAAGAGCAAATTTCTTTATCTCTTGTAGTTATAGACTTCCCCTCCCTGCGCCATTTGAACAATACACCCTGAGTATTGGAAAACAAAGTAATAAAACAAAACCTAAGAATTATCATTCTTAGACGACCGGTTAGCCTAGTGGGTAGTGACGCTGCCTACGAAGCTGAAGGTCCTGGGTTCGAATCCCGGTAAGGGCAAATATTTGTGTGATGAGCATGAATATTTCTTTCTGAGTCATGGAAGTTTTCTATGTATTTAAGTTTTTATAACTATTATATATATCGTCGTCTAGTACCCATAACACAAGCCTTAATAAGCTTACTATGGGACGAGGTCGATTTGTGTAAGATTATCCCCTAATATTTATTTATTTATTTATCACATTTGTTTTAGTCTAAAGCGCAATGTCTATGACAAATATTGCGCATGATAGTCACCTCGTGAAATCCCAATTTGGTTGCTTCTTTAGCAAAATACTATAAGTTACCTATTCGCCATTCCCATATTCAAAATGCACCCTAAGCAAATTCTCGCGTTGTAAACGTTTTCAAAATTACTAATTCAGAAAAATATCAAGTGGTTCTGAAACGAAATGCTGGGCTAGAGCACTAAGTGAGCACCAAAACTCTGTAGGTACCTGGCTATAGAATATCTATCACCGAATGATTTTTGAGGAAGAGTGGGGATAACCTCGAGTGACTTGTTGTGACTGGCAAAGTGGAGAGGACGCAGCCCAGTCCGATAGACTGACCAGATTCAGACCAGAATATGATGACAAACTCTCAGCATTGACGCTAACGACACATAGAGGGGCAGGGATCATGATGAGATAACGAATTTTCATGGCTTTTGTCATTCTGTACGTTGATATTTTTTTACTCTGTGGCACCGATAACAAACTTGCTATGACTTCCTTCAATGCAGTGATTGGCTGTTACGTACGACGGACGATGTTGCAGGAGTCAAACCCACCGACGCCTACTAAGTGTATTTGCTATTTTATCGCAGTCTAATGCATACTTCAGAATTTGTGACGCAACAAACGCGTCGGTCAACGTCTGGTTTGGTGTGGTCGATCCTGAACGGAATACTAGGCTACTAACCTGCACCCTCGCCTCCGTGAGGTCGATCTTCATGGCGATCTCCTCGCGGGTGTAGATGTCGGGGTAGTGCGTCTCCTGAAAGGCTCGCTCCAGCTCCTTGAGCTGCGCGGAGGTGAACGTCGTCCTGATGCGCCGTTGTTTCCTCTTCTCCGTCAGCGAGCCCTCGTGCCCGCCGTACACTTTGTATGGCAGGCCCGCTGTGGAACAATAACTTGCTTTATTCTATTCTTAATTTTAATTTGTCATAGCCATTCATGGTGTTGAAACTAATATTAAACATAGTAGTTGGCAGGGCCGGTAAATATAACGGAAGGCGGCCGCACTTCCCACGCGGTGGGCCCACTTCTGTCAGTATTTTGATCTTTGTATTATTAATAAGTACCACGTATGAGTGACGTTATTTTATGAATAATTAATAGTAAGTAGGTAAATACTTATTCCATTGTGATCTCAACGATTATGTTATTCGACTGTAAACTGTCACAGACAGACACCATTTTATGCCACGGCCGATTTGTGTTCCGGGAGGGATATAAAACAATTAAAGGCAGGTACGGAGTCCGCGGCCATTGCCGGCTCCCCCCGGCGCCCTCGCGTACCTACCGCTCGCTCGTTTCATTATGTTCTATCACTTATCTCGTTTATTTCTTATTTTCTTTAGCTATTCTGCATCTTGTTAGTGGATGAAAGTTATTTTTATGTAATTAGAAATTATGTTTGGTTGCCTTATGTAAATAAGATATTTAATAACTATTCATGATTTTACGTTGTTGAGATTCTCTTTTATTGCCGTATTTTTGTACGTAGTGCCCGACGCGTTGAAATTACATTTTACGTTCGTATTTTGTTGGTGAAATTTCGTTTTGTCCCTGCACTCTCTCTTGGATAAACGCATGTGCTAGTGCGACGCACTGATATTAAGATGGGATTGAAATTAAATTGAAATAAATATCACTATAAAATAAATAAAAAACAAAATAGGATTACATACTGAAATAATAAGAAGACAATGCCCGAAATAATTACGCTTTATTTACAAAAAAGCCGTAAGAATCTCAGCCACAATTTTAAACGTTTTCAAAACTCGGTCGCGTAACAAAAGTTGAAACGGTAAGGGACTGCCCCTCCTCGCGTCTCCTGTAGGTACCAAGTACATACGGATATACACCGCTATGGGTATACATAAGTAGGGAATCTTCCCGAGGCTATAAATATATAGCGTGCGGTAGGAAAACTCGTAGCGCTGGTTGTCGCGTGGGATCCGTATCGATCGTAGCCTTCGCAGCTACGGCGTAGAGCGCCGCTACGAGGCATGCTACGGTTTTTTGCCTCATTATGGGGACAAATTGTTTCACTGTTGCAACGAGTTATAGTTATTAAATTAGGTTATCTATGGGTAGGTAAGCGTGAAGTACTCGTTTATTTTAATTTGTTTTTACAGTTAATGGTGCCTGAATTTATCTTCTCTTCTTCATCTTAGGAGAAAACTTATTCAAATCTTGCAATTATTTCTAAAAAATCGGACGCTGCAGCGTCGTTAATTATAGTCGTCTAGCACTCATGACTCATGACAAAGGCCTTATTGAACTAACTGTAGGGTTAGCGTGATTGTGTAAGATTGTGCCGTAAAATTAATTAATCTATTTATTATTATAACACAACACGTTGACAACATTCCTATGAGTCGAATGACCTCTTGTTCAGTCCACTATATCTGTAGGGAAGGCTTTGGTATAAAGATGGATAATATATAAAAAATGCACTAAGTGATATTTTTATCTATCTGGATTTATGTGGAACTATACTCCCAGTAAACTATAATCCCTCTAACAGATATTATTACATAACAGACATTAACTACTGGATTTTACGGTTCTCATTATGGATAATGAAAAAGTAAAAATATTGGAGGAGAACATTACACAATTTGCCATAGTTAGTACCAAATCAAGTAAAGTTTGTACAATGTGTTTTGCATGTATTAAGTCTTAAGTTAGTACTTAAGACTTAATACATGCAAAACTCTGGGAGAAATTTAATTTTCAATTCATTTTAATTTATTTAATATACCAAGGGTCTCTTTTTTGTTATTTGATAAATATTCACACTCATGACACAACCAAATAATAAAGACTGAGATTCGAACCCGGAACCGCTGGCATAAGCTAAGTTCCTATAGTATTCAATTCCACAAAAAATGGTCCACACGCCTGAAAAACTTCGACAGAGCGCTGCGCAAACTTCAGCCGGTACTATGCAGACGTGATACAAAAGTACACGAGATTTGCGCATTTACATGTGAAAATCTATACAAAAGGTGAAGTCTTTATCATCTGGACCCCTCCCTAAGATTGCGTAATTGTATACTGCCACAGTACAGTATAATAGTATTGTATTGCGTTGGACTGCAATAAGTGAAAAGGACGTGCGGAGAACCGCAACCGCACGCTCGCAACGACAATTACCTCAAATGAACCGGAATTAATCGAGACCCGCTTCTTGGCCGAGCTGCGGTCTCATTTGCATTATTAATAGAGCCTCCGGGGGGAAGAGGACGCACTGTCATTCCCCCCTGTCTCGCAATTTGCACGACCTAATGAAGAGCCGCGCCAAGATGTTTCCGTTCATAAGATGTTTAATTTGAATTTGCAGATCGTGGGTCAGAGCTTATTGTAATAGCGTGCGTTTTAAAAATTTATTACGGTTTGTTGTGTCTTGTGCCTTTGTGAGGCGCCGGGACTCTATTCGACTTGGATTCATGACAGCTCGTGACATGGCTTTTGTGAAATGTAGCGATGTCACCGGCGCTTTGCATGGAGCTACGGTTCTGTTGGCTGTGCGGTGCAGTATTTAACCAAGCACTAGCGCTACCTGTGCGGTTTTACAAGCGTAAGTAGATAGGCGTATTAACTATTTATTCACAAATTTAAGGTTTCGTGCTCTTTTCGGAAGTTTTACAATGGAGAAGCACAGTACGGTGACGGTTAACGTACTTCTTTTATTGCATATATTTTCTTATTCCTTATCAGATTAAACGTTTGAACACGTTCTTTCTTAGCTATACTTACTTTTAAACGCAGAAACACGCAAGCAAACGGACTTTCAATTATTTAATCTTATCTACAGTTTTACAAATTCCAAAGACGCAATCCTTTGCTTGTCAACTCCTTTCAACAAATCCTTGTTTACCAACACGTTAGTCGAACACGTGTTCGTAATTAATCGTCAGTTAGCAATTAATTCACAGGTGATATGATCCGAGCCCGTCGGGGGCGGCTTAATTACTAGACGGCGAGACTGCGCGCTAAGGTACACGCGCCACGCTCGGGGGAGTGCCTGCTCGCTCCGAAATACACGCCAGTAGGATCTATATAGCAGATACTGATTTTTTAATAGATGCAGATTAAGTAAAAGAGTTTTACGTTACGTTACGACTTACTTATGCACTTTAAAAGCCAATAACATTAGGACTGTATTTCCAGACAACTTGACTCGCTACCTTGTTACTGCTAACCAGTTACTGATGAGTAATGTTTTAAAAAATATACGATCTACTTACGACTTTTCGAAATATACGCGATTGATATCTCGTATATTAATAAAAATAAAATAAATTTCTCTTTTTATATTCGATACTGTTTTGTAAATAGAAATGTGTTATCTTCTCCCATTTATATCGTTATGAATAGCGATATCCCAGTTCGATACATAAAAAAATACCATTCTGATCATCCGAAAACTTAGTACCTACTTAAGCAGTTATATATAAAATGATAGACATCCTCTATCTAAATATAAAAATAGGTTCTTTTACAACGAACAAAAAGATACGGATGAAACGAATGCGGGTGCGGGTGCAGACCTCTATGACATCCTGCATCCCTACCATAAGCAGCAAATTTGCAATTTTGCGCAGAAAGGTAAAGTGTAGATACTTGATGTCAAGGCTCGAATATTCTCCTGAATACTGTCTCTGCTTTCTGCAATTATTACCATACCCCGTTATCAGTGTTGCAGAATCATTGAAAACGCTAGGGTTGGCACTGCACTTATATTATTTTTAACATGTGCCTCTAGGTATGTATAATTTGATGCACCTTTTTTTAATTGATATAAACTAAGTTTTAACAAAATAAAATCTCTTTTCAACCCGTAATTAATAAAGGTTTTATTCTTTTTTTCACTCCATAATAGGTGGTTGCGTCATTTATTTGTCAAAATTGATTTATTATGTCGTAGATAATTCGTTCACTTAGTATTCAGTAAAAATCATGAATTTAATCACGCTGAATTTTCCCAGTTTAAAAGAGAGCTGATGGCGAAATTAGAAGTAACCCGAATGCGACGCGGTAATGGTTCGTAAATTTAGTACATATAACAACAGTATGTAAATTTGCTAAAGTAATTTATTTCGAATAAGTACTTAAGCATATCCGATAATAGTTTTCTTTTAAATTCATTTTTCAGTTTTTTCTGTTACTAACAGATAAAAAAATTATACATTTGTGCCAATGCACTATAGATTTTAAAGTAAGATGCCTGAGATTCTTGTTAAAACATGTTATCATATATAAGTGTGACGATTGTTGCGATGAAGTAGTTAGTGTTCAGAAAATTTACAAT
This sequence comes from Epinotia ramella, assembly GCA_947578815.1. Taxonomy (NCBI): domain Eukaryota; kingdom Metazoa; phylum Arthropoda; class Insecta; order Lepidoptera; family Tortricidae; genus Epinotia; species Epinotia ramella. The sequence goes on along the minus strand of OX388204.1, from coordinate 24,976,127 downwards.
AGAATGTGAAAATCGATGGTCAAAAGGTAAATTCAACTGCACATGCAATAGCCATATCATAAATAGGAAAAACAGATGAAAATATCACCTCAACAAATGGAACCTTCAATGTATGCAATTTGATTGAAAAGTATTAAATAAGTACTATAAATAAATAAAAATCGACTGTAAAGACACAACGTTCATAATTGCATTGTAATATGCCTACTTGAAAAAGAAACTATCTTTATACAAATCTGTTATTTTACATGTAAAAAGATTCTGCAAGCAAAAGCCTGTACACCAAAATGTCACATGTCACATTGACAATAAAATAGATATTGTGCGATAACCCTATGACTTAGTTTCAATGGATCTGCAACACTGATAACGGGGTATGATTATTACTCTTTAAATAAAAATATTGAAACATATTATATCGCGTATGTGATACGTATTAAATACCACGATTCAAAGCGGGTAAACTGAAATGAATATATTTTTGACGTTAGCCTACCCCCGAATATGCCTTATGGTATGCTAAATGCAATTGTTTTCACGTTTATAGACTGTAGAGTAGTTAGACCTATATTTTAATGAGTTATTTAAAAATATCTTCGCCAAGCTGCCGCAATGCGCGCTCAGTTGGATATGATGGCGCAAGCGCCGAAATCTTATAGTGCCCGAGAGGCACCGTCCAGAAATAAATAAAAACCAAATAATTGGACCAACCTATCGGAAACACAAGTTTTGTGTTAGCCTATTTTCTTTTTGCTGTAGTGTATTATTATCATACCTAGGTACTACTTAGTGGAATATACTAAGTAGTACCTAGGTATGATAATAATCTATGACTCTGCCAAGTATTTACTCTTTGTTGTGAACCTACAGCAAAAAGAAAATGGGCTCAATGATATAACTAGTTTTAACATCAGCTTATAGATAAGTACATTCAAATAATTTGAAAACAATCTGCTCAGCTAAAGAGTTTCGATAGAGACGGTCTCCGACCCAAAAACGTCAGAATCCCGCAGCCTTCCGTGCGTAAAAATCCACGCAGTAAATTGTATCGCCATCCATCTAGCCGGGCCGTGGTTCATTTTTCTCGCGTCACGGAACTTCGCCGGCATCCATAATGCAGGCGATGTCGGCGCGTCATCGCGGCATATTGCCGGCTCACTCTCCTAACTTCCTGTCCTACAAAGACGTGCAATGGTAGTTAACTAAAAGCGACTATACTGGGTTGTACTTAGAATCCACATTGCAAATTAATTTGTGAAGAAGATACGAGTTCGGAGAAATAAGTGTTCGTTATTGGCCCGCCCCTGGCCGTGGAAGGGTTACGTACACGTAGATTAATGAAGGCACTGAGAAGCCTTATTGCTGGATCGTCGCTTTCATATATCATGGCCGGTTGTTGACTCAGATTCCTAAAGTTTGCTGAATGTTGTTATCAGCAAGCACGCCGCGTGCGGTTTTTGAGAAAGGCAGAACAGAACCAAATTGAAAAGGGTTTTGAAGAAGGTTCCTTGATCAAAAAAAGCGACTCAAACTTGGCAACATTTATTGATATGGGTAAACGCTGAGGGGTTAACGGTTATTTTTACTATAGGTACCTATCATAAGTAAATACCACGGAGGTGTGTGCATGTTCCGTTTTTGCGTGCCCTTACCATAAGGTAGATGTATTTGTGTATGATTGCCGGAGGAGGACATTTATAAAAAAACATTGAATTAAAGGATGACCTGACTGAAGAGTGGGTTACAGACCGAGAGGCCGAGTAAGTAATACGAGAACTAAATCAAATTAAATAAACAAGAGACTGTATTTCCAGTCTCAGTCACATACACAGAACAGTAACGATAAAACCGTTTTACAAGTAATGTAAGAACCTATAAAAGCTTACAGCAAAAATGTACAAGGGCAATATGTTTTATATTGCAAATAAACATATGGGTAAATTTACGTAATGGCGGCAGTAAAAAAGAAACGTCCCGCGACCGGCTCGTTGGCGAGTAGGTAATCGTAAAAATAATAGGCGCTGTTATTGTAATTCGGAATACTCGCCGGGGAATACGTAAATACTTAAAAAGTTGAAAAGGATTGTCACAAAGAATGTCATCATGATCATGTCAGCTGGAAGACATCCACGGCTGGTTAAGGGCCTTCTCCATGGATCAAGAACAACCGGTCCTGCACTGCCTGTATCTTATGTCTTCTGGCGATCTCGACCACTTGGTCGTCGGGCCACCTGGTTGGGAGCCTGCCCACAATGCGTCTCACCCGTATATCCCCCCCCGTATATCATTCCAATAATTCCATTGTTGGTTTTCAGTCAGCCCTCTTAAAGGTTCAGGTACTTTTATGGGCAGATGATACATTGGTACTGTAAGTATTGACTGGAACTAAAAATAATAAACATTATAAGCCTGTGTATCGAAGAATAGTTTATGTCCCGTGGACGAAAAGAGCCGCATCGGGCATTACTCGCACGATATACAATGTTGTTTAAAGGAAACAATTCCTTTTCTAAAATAAAAGTCTGTTCTTTCGTCGAGTGTACCGCAGTAACATTGTAGAAGTTACGATCGCGGCTCCCGGAGCAGCTCAACTGTGAGATATTGCCTTTTTTATGGCCCACTCTACTATACTATACTGGGACAGAATAGATCACATGATGCGATAAAATATTGCCCTCGGTGTTCGCAAATCGAATTAACCCGTCCACTTGCATACAAAGGCGACATGAGAATAGAAATGACAATATCGGGTTATTCTTCCCGATTCTGAACTATTCTCCCTCTTTACTTTGTTTTCCTATGTAGAGCTTCAATTCTTTCATACATATATCTACATGAAATAAGCGAATAGGATAAAACTGCTTACAACATAAGAACATGCCTACTCGTAGTGATTGCTTAATTTCATTTTAAAGAAACATTTCTACCACAACAACAGCAATAGCCTCAACACTCAAACAAGAATCATCTTAATCTCAACCGTAATTCTTGTAATTGTACTACAATTAATACGCAAACTTGTAATTAATTTCCGCATGATTAACGGGCATAATCCGAGCTTACTCGAGATTACGTGAGCGCCCGCTGTGAATTATTGTGAAGCAGGACGCCGGCGGGGGTGAGGCAGCCTTACCGTTTGCGGGCTTGGCTCGGAAACGGGGGAAGGGTCATAGAAGACGGCAGAAGGCTCGCTCGAGCTTTGCTGTCCTCCCCTCAAGATTCTCGCGGACGCCGCTGCCAATTAGGGGCGCAATCGCTCACGCGGCTAGAATGCTCCCCCCGGCTCGCCCCGCACCCCCGCGGCCGCCCACCCCGCCCAGCACCACTCTTTGTGTCGTGACCGACGTCGCAACTTCCCAGCCACTTACTCACTAAATGAAAATTTCTTTTTTACATTTTATTCATACTTTCACTAACGGATAGCCGATCGCTTAGTTAGCAAGAGTCTGTTTCTGAGAATGAATAGCCGACATCAAATTATCGGAATGCCCTTGAGCTGTCGTAAGACTTTCAGTACAATGACTGTCATGGTCGAGTAACTTTTGAAAGTTGGAATTTGAATAATTTATGTGACGTCCATAAATAAGGTTTTTGTACGTTTGTTGAATTTACTATTATAGGCATATTGTTAGTATCAAGTAGGTACCTATGTCCAGTTAGGAGCTGCAGATAATATGTATTGAAAACCCGCAGCGGCAGTTACCTACTGGGCTGGGCCGTAAAATTGGCCTTATTTCGTTACTTACAAAACGTGCTCAGAGTTTCCATAAAAACTACCAACTTATTCATCCTACCTTGTATATATTATGCCTGTCTTTGTATTTAATAAGTTTAATAAAATAGTATTTTGAGCAAGTCACATCTCATATTACAATAAAAGGAAGATTTTATATTTTATTTAGATTCTAGAAATTACAGATGACGCTTTTCCATACAAATTGTAAATGTGATTTGGAGCCTCAAAATGGTAATTCTTTTTTTATAATCATTATTTTTGAGCATACCTATTCATTGTATTTTACAGCAAGTCATCTAGTTTGAGAAGCTTTTTATTACATTTACAACGTAATTGGGTCATTCTTGAGAATTGCATTATTCATCTCATTCCCTTGGCGTTTTTTAGGGTTCCGGAGCCAGAATGGCAAAAACGGAACCCTTATAGTTTCGCTATGTCCGTCCGTCCGTCCGTCTGTCCGCAGCTTAGCTCAGAGGCTCTTGGTACTAGAAAGCTGTAACTTGGCATGAATATACATATTAGTCATGCCGACAAAGTGGTAAAATAAAATCTTGAAAAACATTTTTTTTTAGGGTACCTCCCCTACATGTAAAGTGGGGATGATTTTTTTTATTGTCGTCTACCCCATAGTGTGGGGTGTCGTTGGATAGGTCTTTTAAAAATATTGGGGGTTTGTGAAAACAATTTTTCGATTAAACGATCCGTTTGAGAAATATTAAGCCTTAAAGTGCTAATTTTTGTTAGACTCCAGTGTCCCCACCCCCTGCTAGCTAAATGGTTGTTTTGGGATATGTGAAAAAATTCATGGTAGTAGTACATATAACGAAGTTAAAAGGAAAACTATCACAGCTAAGTAGGCTTTACACGTTTACGAGTAATAGTCGACCAACTTATAAAATGTACTTCAAGAAGTAATAGTTTCGTACAAATTCTATTGTAACTTATTATTATATATAATGGTACGGAACCCTTCGTGCGCGAGTCCGACTCGCACTTGGCCGGTTTTTAATTTAACTTTCGACCTAGTTACAATAAAATATGATATTTTATTGATACCTAATCTGATACTATTTCTTATGTAATATTTATATTGTATTTCTATTGTGAAATCGTAATACGTAAATTGGCATTGTTTATTTTTGTATGAAATTAATTATCCACTAGTTGTTAAATGACAATCCGTAATCGGAGATACTATTTCCACTTTCTGTATTGACATTTTGAATATTATTTCATTTTTATTTCTTATTATTGACGATCGTGATAAGGATTCTTATAATTTTGACATTGTAAGCGATTCTATATTGTAAGTTTTATCTCGAAATAAATAAATCTAAATCTAAATCTTATTTAATTAAAAGCTCGTTTATCGAATAGGGCACCACTTTTGGTCTATATGGTACAAAAATATACCACTTTAAAAAAAATGATGGCAGGGTAATGATAAAAAAAAATACCACTATTTTACTAGTCATATTATAAAATACTCTTCCAAAAGTTTTTCTCATTATTTTCTCCAATTATTTAATATAATGAGTAGTATTTTTGGGAATAAAAGTAAATATTTCTAATTCTAGATTTATTGTAAAATGCCACCGTTCTGCTATCAATGGAATAAATTTGTAAATAAATGGATCAATCATATCCAATGCGAATCAAAGGAAAAAAAATATTTGCAAGGAAACGTAAGCAACCATTCATTACCCTGCTGAAAATACGAAGGGGATGAGTGCAGGGAAATTATAAAAAGTACGTTTTTTGTTGATTGTGCCGAAACTGTTTTTAATATAGGAATATTCGTGTAGTTTCGTTTTTACTAAACACTGTATGACAATTGTAAGAAATAATTTTTATATGTAAATACAGGGTAATAATGATCGTCACGGTAAACCAAAGCCAGTGAAATGCCATATTTGTCTTCATACAGGTGTAACGTCTTGAAAGACGTTTAATTAGGGATATACATGTTGATTAGTAAGGCACCAAGGGAATGATGGCTTTGTTTCGGACAAACCTTTTATGTAGATTAAAAAAAGCTACGATTACAACAGGAAACATATTTTTTCTTTTTAATCAAATAACTTATCTCTACACATAATAAATGTGAAAGTTCGTTGAGGTTGTCAGTGAGACATAATAGCTTGAAGGAAATTGTATTTATACAACATACATTAAAAACTTCAATAGTGCGATGCAGAACTTCACCAATTTCCATGCATTTAGAAGGTCATTCTCCAGATTTTTGTCGGCGTCTGAACTCCAACAAACCATATTAAACGTATAAAAAAGTTTGACGGAGTTACGGTGACCCACAGGCCAAATTTGAGAATATTTGGATAAAATCGTCTTTACTTTACGCAACAGCGCCATCTTACGACAGCCCAACGAAAATAAGTGTTATGTTTTCTGTTTCTGTTCTATCATGGGAAAACTATCGAATGGATTAATATGCAACTTTCACTAAAACGTTCAATGGATCTTCGGCCACGGAATAGGTTATAAAAATTATAAAGATAAGGGTGCAAAAGGGTTAAAAAATGGGGTTGAAGTTTGTATGGGAACCCCTTGAATCTATGAGCTAAAGACTTGAAAATTGGCAATTGGCAAGCATAAACTATAAAGCATATACTATAATTAAAAAGAACCCTATTCAAACTTTCAGCAAAATATAGATAAAACGTGAAAAAACAATGGATGTAAAATTGTTTATATATAATATAATAGATAATAATAATTCATTTCATTTATTTATTTCATTTAAATTGCTAATGTTAACAATGTGCTTGCGTATTAAGACATAGTAAATACAATATTACGTGCGTCTGAATCTGAACTAGGATGATCCTGTGTCTCAGACAAAGGAATATATTTGTAAAATGTGCAGACCGATCTGGCTTCGTCATATTTTCGAGAAAATTAGTTTTTTCCGTATTCTCTCGCAAAAGGCTTACTCTTCGATGACGACCAATGGTTACCCAATGGTTGGTTTGTTGATGGCTGCGAGTCGGAACCCCAGCGATGAGGTTTTTTCGTTTTCTTTCTATCAGTTTATTTCGGTTTTTTTTAGTAAACGATAGGTTATTAATTTTTTGTTTAATTTTGAATAGAAATAAATTTTTCGTACTATTACAGCCGAGAAAAACTCGGTTCCCGGAAAAAACAAAGCTTAAGCATGAATAACAATACCTATCGACGGTTGTGGATTTGAATGCATTCATGCAGTCTTAGCGTTTTTAATGTATGCCGAGGTTTTCCAACATGACCCCAACCTGGGCCAAACTTAATTAAAATATGAACTGATAAAATGTTCTGTTTGCGAAGTTACGGAAATATTGTATGGCATTATACTTAGAAACATTTACAGTTTTACATTAGTTTTCCTTTCATAATTTTAGAATCAAATAAAACTCATTTAATACAGTTTGGTATGTTATTTTTATTAGTCTAAATAAAATCAAAAACATAATATAAGCGGCATCTATCGAGCTGAAATTGGACTAAACTTAAGCTCGGTAGACGGCGCCAATCGACAACTAACATCAACGACCTCTATCAAACTGAAATTGTATCAAAATCATGCTCGCTAGATGGTGCTATCATTATATACTCCAAGCATTAATAATGTTTCTTTTTCATTGAATTTGCGACTCATAATCATGAATATATTATTGTTAATATACGTTGTAACAAAGATCTGAAATTGCGTTAGTTTTAAGACTTAACACGTTAAAAGGCACCCGGCGCGCTTCATCGCTGCGGAAGTCCGACGCCATCTCGGCCAGTTTTATCCCTTATTTAATAATAGCTTCAGCCCGCGACTTGGTTTGCGTGGACACGGAATAAAGCTATCTTATATTTTAATCCAGGCTATACACTATCTTTGTGTATAATTTCATCTAAATCGGTTGAGCCGTTTAAGCGTCATTGAGTAACAAACATCCAAATATCTAAACATTTAAACATCCAAACATCCAACCATCCAAACTTTCGCATTTATAATATTAGTAGGATTATCCTTGACTTTATACTTATTTTATCAATTAAATTTTCACTTTGTTGGTAAACTTAAGCACAATTCTATCACCGTAGCGAAAATCGTGAATAAACCTAATTCATAAACTATTGAATCGTATGGCATACATTATTTTTGGACTTTAGAGTTTATCACTCATTAGTACCACCAAGGGGACACGTGCAGGGTTGTGGTAGGTAGCTCCTCCGGACGCGAGTAACAGTTGTCTCCCCTTTGGCAAGTGAGTGGGCAACTCGACTGTTAGGAGTTCTTAAGCCGCCTGAAGGCCTCTAACTCGGCTTAACGACTACTGTCATAGACAGCAGCCGGGAGCGTGCCTTCCAAAGCACGGAAGCGCTCATTTATATTATATATTAACCACCCACTCAAACATCAGGCGGTCACCCATCCAAAGACTGACCGCTGCCATCTTTGCTTAACCTGCGTTATCGTTTCCGACTCGCAGCCGCCGCTAGGCTATGATTCTTAAGTTTGGACCTCAATCACGCAAAAACGGATTAAAATGAATTTTGGTATACATATAGTGTTTATTCCGGGAATCGTCGTCTAAGGGGGCGAAATAGGGGGCGCAAGTTTGTATTTAAGGAGCTACGATATAAAAGAGTTCCACGCGGACGAAGTCGCGGGCAGAAGCTAGTATTTTAATAATTCTACTCAATGCTTAATATAGATCCACAACTTTTTGGGCTAGATTTGTTAACAAAATGGCGAATGAACGCACCAGGGTAATGATATTTTGAGTGTTTAAGTTACAGGTCAAGCTAAAAAAAAAAAAAAAATTCTGCGAAGAATCACCCAATTAAGCATGAAAATATTACTTGGAACAAATCGATTTCGTAAATTGGCAACACTGTTGATTATCTATACTCCATGAACGGAGCTGTTCTTGTCAGCCATATTTAAAAGTACATTTAGTCGTGTATGCACGGACCGTTGAAGTGAATTCACGTTGATTCGACATCTAGTGTATAGGTTTGAAACACGGTATTTGGTGATTTTATTGTCAAGTTTACATTAGTTACCTTAAATAGAGATGGCATAGTAGTTTCATGTTTGATGAATGCTAATAGTTTGGCAGCATAGTTATATCATCATTCTACTATCTACAAAAAAAAATGTAGAAAATATGTTTGTTATATTTTCATTCCCGGATAATGAGATGAATCTCGCTCGATTCAAAATATTTTTTATTTATATTATATTCAATTCTGAACCAAATAACATCGGTTAACAGTTCTGCGATTTAATGTTCCTTCTCCAGCGTGTATGAATTAGGTATCTGTAGGTAAGTAGGACTTTAATGCGTCCAACAGCATGTTGCGCAGACTAAAGTCTGTGGCGTCTGGACTCTAGCCTCAACCCTATACTAGCAAGTCTAACAATAATTCAACATATTTTGGTCACCCTTTTTAGGGTTCCGTACCCAAAGGGTAAAGATGGGACGTTATTACTAAGACTTCACTGTCCGTCCGTCTGTCTGTCACCAGGCTGTATCTCAAGAACCGCGATAGCTAGACAGTTGAAATTTTCCAAGATGATTTATTTCTCTTGCCGCTATAACAACAAATACTAAAAACAAAATAAAATAAATATTTAAGGGGGGCTCCCATACAAAAAACGTGTTTTTAGGGTTCCGTACCCAAAGGGTAAAGATGGGACGTTATTACTAAGACTTCGCTGTCCGTCCGTCTGTCTGTCACCAGGCTGTATCTCAAGAACCGCGATAGCTAGACAGTTGAAATTTTCCAAGATGATTTATTTCTCTTGCCGCTATAACAACAAATACTAAAAACAAAATAAAATAAATATTTAAGGGGGGCTCCCATACAACAAACGTGTTTTTAGGGTTCCGTACCCAAAGGGTAAAAAACCGGCCAAGTGCGAGTCGGACTCGCGCACGAAGGGTTCCGTACCATTATATATAATAATAAGTTACAATAGAATTTGTACGAAACTATTACTTCTTGAAGTACATTTTATAAGTTGGTCGACTATTACTCGTAAACGTGTAAAGCCTACTTAGCTGTGATAGTTTTCCTTTTAACTTCGTTATATGTACTACTACCATGAATTTTTTCACATATCCCAATACAACCATTTAGCTAGCAGGGGGTGGGGACACTGGAGTCTAACAAAAATTAGCACTTTAAGGCTTAATATTTCACAAACGGATCGTTTAATCGAAAAATTGTTTTCACAAACCCCCAATATTTTTAAAAGACCTATCCAACGACACCCCACACTATGGGGTAGACGACACTAAAAAAAATCATCCCCACTTTACATGTAGGGGAGGTACTTACCCTAAAAAAATGTTTTTCTAGATTTTATTTTACCACTTTGTCGGCATGACTAATATGTATATTCATGCCAAGTTACAGCTTTCTAGTACCAAGAGCCTCTGAGCTAAGCTGCGGACGGACGGACGGACGGACGGTCGGACGGACATAGCGAAACTATAAGGGTTCCGTTTTTGCCATTCTGGCTCCGGAACCCTAAAAACGGGACCCTATTACTAAGACTTCGCTGTCCGTCCGTCTGTCTGTCACCAGGCTGCATCTCAAGAACCGCGATAGCTAGACAGTTGAAATTTTCGCAGATGATGTATTTCTGTTGCCGCTATAACAACAAATACTAAAAACACAATAAAATAAATATTTGAGGGGGGCTCCCATACAACAAACGTGTTTTTTTTTGCCGTTTTGGCTGTCGCCAGGCTGTATCTCAAGAACCACGATAGCGAGACAGTTGAAATTTTCACAGATTATGTATTTATGTTGCCGCTATAACAACAAATACTAAAAACAAAATAAAATAAATATTTAAGGGGGCCTCCCATACAACAAACTTTTTTTTTACTGTGTTTATAGTTAATGGTAGGTACGGAACCCTTCGTGCGCGAGTCCAAGTCGCACTTGGCCGGTTTTTATTTTTTATTAACCTATACCATCTTTATACTACTTAGGGTTTTGTGAGCTATAGAACTCGCCAGTCGACGGTTTTTTTTTATTTTTTATTTCGAAGTTTTTTTGTGACTCGAAAAAAAAACTATCATTAATCAAATCAAATCAATTAAATCAATGAACCTGCTCACAAAATTTCACGAGAGTCGGTACAGAAATGTGACCTGTCGGGAAGTACAGCGGGAAAGCGAATTATCGGGACATACCTACACATGATTTTCGGCCCAAGCTGAAGCATAGAACTTCGTTCGCTTCACTCCCTCGTTCGATTATGCGCGATCGGCTTGAACCTTCATTTTTTGCCCTTAAAGTCCAGTGCTAGTAAGACTGGAAAAATTATTGTACATTTTAGTATTGTACATTATTTGTTTAAGTTGCCAACATGTATTGACTTTTCCGCTTTTTTGTATTGAATCGATGCGTTTTGAAATCCAGCAGGATAATTACAACATATCAACTGATATTGCCTTAAATATACTTTTAAATAAATGAACTTTTCTGGTTGTACAAGTACTAAATTGAGCCGTTTGGCAGTTCAGCAGGGTAATTGTTTAACTTTTTCAACGAGCATAAGAACATAGGTAGATACTCGTACTACTTTACATTTTCGCCATGAATAACTTACAAAAAATCTTTTCCGCATATTTGTACTGAAATGGCGCGTCCAGCAGGCTAATTGTTTTACTTTTTGAACGAGCGCATAGGTAAGGACATTTCTCTATTCAAATAAAACTACTTTCTTTATCTGATTTTAATTATATATAGAAACGCCTCGTTGATTTGAATTTGCTATCGTCAATTGTGAGTATCAAAAAGTTAAAATTAAATAAATCCTAAGAACAACATTTCTTGGACAAAAATTTATTGATTTAAGTACCAATTTAGTTCCTTATAGCGTTTGATGACGACCGTCGGTAAAAGTAAAACTTTAAGATGCCGTCGCTCCAAGGTACGACGGCACACGCAAGAGGGTAGGTAAGGGAAAGGGTTTAAACTGTTTAAATAAGCGAAATAGTAAAAAAAACAACAAAGGAGAACAATTTTTTAAACAGTACTTTTAATTTGATACCAAGTAGGTATTTTTAAGTATTATAGGTATAGTCCTATGACTATATAATACTTAAAAATACCAAGTATAGTCCTATGACTATATAATACTTAAAAATACCTACAATTTTACTAATGTCCATGAGTCAAATACTATTCATGGACAATACAATATTGTGTTAGAAAATTTATCTGAAATTGCAAAATATGAAAAAGAGCAAGCAAACGGGTGATAGCCCAAGTCATAACAGTTATAAAAAAAATAGAAAAAAAATTGTAAGTCATGTTTTTTTTTCTTACTCGATGGAAATTGAGCTTTGAATATATATTTTTTATTTCTTTGAACATAAGTTTTCTTCAAGTATTATAAATACCTACCTTATATGTATGAAATTCGGACTAAATAAACCACCTTTTGAAGCTACTTACCAAATTAGAGTAGTACATTTTCTTTTCAGTACTGCCAGTTATGTTAGTGGGTCTAACGATTTTAATTGCAAGTTTGGGAAAAAAATGTTATTTGATTTAAGGGGCTCCTAATGACCTTCGATCTGTAACTGTCGGTTTTTTCGTGTTTTTTATGGCTTATCGTAATAACAACGAGGTTTACCGAAATAGTATTCCATATCTTATTCAAAACTCACAGTTTTCGGGATATATGGCACCAAACTTTAGCCATTTCAGGACAATAAACGTAACTTTTGTGAAAATGAGTTAAAATTAAAAATGTCTCGTGGGTTGTTAGAGACGTCAATAAGGAACAGTTATGTGTACATTTCATATATAAAAGTGCATAAACAACATACTAATATCGAAACCAGAGCTTTTTTGGACCATGTTTGAATAAATCATAAAAAAAGTAATATTAATTATTTTCATAAAAACTCACGTGCAAATGTAGATAAAGAATTGAAGAACCGGTAAGTGTTTGTGCCATAAATATATCTTTAGTTTTGACGAAGGAATATCAACTCAAAACGCGGCAAAGCTAGCCAAAAAGCGCGTGTAGCCCCTTAATAAGGAGGCACTTGTTTTTTAACTTTATCGTAACTGTTATTACTTGGCCTATCACCAGTTTTCGGCTGGACGTGACAAATTTCTTAATTTTTATTCCATTACATACCACATACTTACATGTATAGGTATGGAATTACAATTTTGGGCTTAAGAAAAATTTGATACCTACAGTAAAAAAATATCACTGCCAATTATACAACATAGACATCTACCATAAAATGACGAACCAAAAATATTCGAACACTTCGTCCACACCCTCTCAATTAAAAGAATTCTAACTTTTTTTAAAGAGGAGAAAGTATATTAAATAGTTCGATAGCCTGCTTTTTACCTGACTACCGAAGGAGAGGAGGGTTATGTTTTTCACACAATGCTTCTACTGATATTTTGAGGCGATTTTTTTTTATATTATTGATACGCGTTAGTACACGCAGCTCTTGTTCTTTATGCGTTTCGAATCTGTTCTCTCTCTCTCTCTCTTTCGAATCTATGGCTCGGTGAGAATTGGTAATATGTACTCGTACAAGATTAGTACTGTGAGAATACCCAGTTATTGGAAGTGCGTATTCTCATGGAGACCCTTTGTTTAGAATAGACAGTTTAGTTGTTAATTCATATCGCCGCGCGCGATAAAATGTAGGTACTCGGCTGCATTCGTATGTAGTCGGACGCGTGCATCGCGCCCAATTTGCTCTCGCCAGGAGAAACCGTTTGTATGAGGGTCAGCTGATGGGCCCCTGGCTCTCCGGCTAGTCTTGGCGAGAACACCCTTTGTAGAATGCAAAACGTATCTAATTCTAATGACTCGCTTCTGTGCAACTAGAGCTCTGATTATGATGTACTTGAAGGTGTTACCCCAGAACATAATATTGTAGCTCAGTTTGGATTCGTCTTTTCCTGCGAAAGTGGTGGTGCTCCGCTCAAATTCCAGTATTTACATGACAAGATATATAATATCGTGGTCTAAGTTGAGTACCCATAACCCTGTAACACAAGCCTCAAAAAGCTTATCTTCTATAGGGCTATGTCGATTTGTATAGACAGGTACCTAACAAACGAATGAACGGGTAATCTTGAACTAACGACATAACGGTTAAGTATAAGCCAACGAGGCAGGCATGCCGGAATACTTTTAACCGTTTTCTTGTTATAATATAAACCTAACTTGAGATTGTCTCTGTTTTTCTTTCCAGCTCAAGGAACAATGGAGTCCTGGACCTTTCAGAGGCGTGCGTGGACCCGTAGTAGGTACCTAACACACAGGCAACGTGTAGAGGACCTTTCGACAGATTAATGACATGCAGGAGGTAGGTAGGTACAGCGAGCAAATACTGTCCCTTATTATTTTCCTGATTGTTCCTTATTATTAATCGTTCAATTAAATTCAATGTGACTACACGTGTACCCATAGTAAATAGAACTTTCTTTACAAGCAATGAAATGTGTTCAAAAACTTACGTTGCAAATTCATAGCCGGTGGGAATATGTGGTGGTTCCTCATGGCCTGGTCTTGCGGGCGCGCGCACTGCGGCGGCGGCGGCTGGTACCGCATGCCCTGGTACCGGTACGCGGCCTGCGACATCTGCCCGCACGAGGCCAGCTCGCCCCACGACAGCTCGCCTCCGCCCGAGCCCAGGCAACCCCCCTCGAACCCGCCGCCGGCACCGCTCAGGTAACCGTACTCCATCTTCACTCTTTAGTCTTCAACTTCTCTTCTTCACATGGGTCCTCGGACGCTGCTGGAACGGGCAGCGACAGCGCCGCGCCGCGCGGGGCGCGTGCCTCTTCTGTCGGAGGGCGCGAAGGCTCACAACCACATAATTGGATGAGCCGCGAGTATATCGAATTATGCCGATTACAGATGGTATCGGATCGCAACGTTAGTTTTTGCCAGCGCAGGACCGCACTCTCGCCCCTCTCGAAATCGAATGATAAGCCTAATTCAATAAGGGCGAGCTTCGAGGAGGGGGCGGGGCGCGCACCCCCTGTGGGCAAGCCAATGGCCGCTCCCGAAGGCTCTTTTCCGCGCCGTGATTGGTCGGCTCGACACCCCCGCTCCTCGCCCCTCGCAAGGGGTGCGTGTCACGACACTTGTCTACTTTTCTTTTCGCCGACTGTTCCTTTGTCATTGAGGAAAATAAAAAAGTTGTAATTAACGATCCAGGTACTTAATGAATGGCTTTAGGTATTTAAATTGCTGGCTAGGTATTATCTTTGTTAGTACCTGAAAACTTGGTTTATATATACGCTGCAGCCTATTTCGTTCGTGATAAAATTGAAAAATGTCTAACAAAAGTTGTGATGCTGCGTCCTTGTCGCGCCCTAAAGGTTTTTAATTTGTTTTCCCGAACATGTGTGCGGAGCGATTTTCGTATCGGAGAAGCGCTCCTGTAAACGTGGGAAAGTTGAAGTCTTTTAATTCAAGTGCCCAAGTCCGTTCGGGAGAAGGTATTTATGATCGAGAGATAAAATATTAGTCGCAATAATTTGACGTCGTTAATGTTGTGCAATACTGTTAGCTTTATTTAATTATTGTTTAATTATAGGTATACTTGTACATACAGGATGATTCAGGAGACGTGATCGGAACCAACTCTACATAAATCCCTAAATTATAATCAACCCCGTAGTAGTGTATCTATATGAAATGTAAACATTTTTCCTTGTAAATTTATAGAAAATTTTACTGTTAAGTAAAAATAATGGTCACCCTACCCTTCAACAAATTAATCAACATTAAACCAGTTAAGAATATCGATACTTGACATGTTTCTTGTGGGTGCGTATGGGTATCTGCCAGATTGAAAATTGATATATCGATATGCAGTGAAAACATCGAAGTACAAAATATCGAAAATCAAACTATCGATTCGATCGCTCGAGATAGTATTATTGTATCAACGTCCAATTTGTCTACAATACAAATGCCGATCGATTAAAATATCGATTTTATTACGGGATCGTGTTCTATCATGCCTAATACTTTTAACGGGAACGAAATTGGAGACTTATTATTTTTGATTGGTTCAAAGTAGTAGGGAGACTCTTAAGCAGGTCGATGTAGGTACGATGACGAGCGAAGCGAGGAGGAGTGTTAGGAAGAACCGCGACCCTACAGCGCGCGAGCGTAGCAAGCGCGAGCGTAGCGCTAGAACAGAAAATGTTTTCTTACATTTCCTCATATTAGATAGTCTCCTGGACTTTTGTACTGTACCTATGTAAATAGTAAAATTAAATGAATGTTAGGTTCTGGCGTCTCGCCGGCCGCTACCGCGGCCCGCTCGCTTCGCTCGCTCAGCTCGTGCGGTTTAAGGTCGCAGTTCTTCCTAACACTCCTCCTCTCTTCACTCGGTACGACGGTACAATTAGGCAGCCGATCTTAAATCATTCGGTAGCTAATACCTACTTTTGAAGTTTTAAACTATGGCCTTATACACTTTCGATGTTTTAAATTAGATATTCTCATTTTCGAAATGGTTTTATTCAATATTTTATTCGGTCGGTAAATTAAACATTCGATATTTTGAATATCGACCGTGCAACCGTTCGATGTTTTCACTGTCGATATATACATTTTAGATCTTCAAGCACGTACCAGTTTCGTGTAGGGTGACCATGCATTTAATCAGGAAATCAATTTCCTGATTATTTATCAAGATCAATAGAGAATAAGATACAAAAAACATTTTTTTTTATAACATTGTTTTTTTTTCGTTAATTAAAAAAAATTGGCAACGTTATTCTGACTAATATTGATTTGAAACAGTAGATTATAACAGTAATAACTTACTGGGTCGGATATAGGGTTTGTTCCGAGCATGTCTCCCGAATCGCCTCGTATATTGGTTGGTAAATAATTAGGTATAGTAAAGTTAATGTGGTGCTTGTACGTAGATACTATTAACCTAATTAAACTAATTATTAACTTTAACTAGTATCTAATAATGAAACATGTCCACTCGTAGATACCTATTCAGTAAAATTAAAACTTAAGCACCTAATTACTCGATTGCCTTAAACTTATATTATACTTAGATAGCCAGACATAGATGCTATATGAATTGTTATGGAAGTATTGAGCGGTAATTAATTATGTAGGTTCTTACGTGGGTAAGGTAAACAGGAACATTGCAAACAAAGTTCCTTATGAACCCACGGCTTGAAGGCAATATACCACTGAAATCTAAACTTTCCGCTAGGTACCTAGGTCTAGGTACCTACTCATCAGGTTTACGAATAGCTACGTGTACCTAATACTTAATTGAAGGAATTCAAAAATTTGTGTATCCAATTAGCATGAGGTGTTAAACAAAATTAACTCAGTGTCAGTTTTGTGCCGAAATAAAGCATACATATTCAGTGAAAATGATTTAAATAACGGGTTTTAGCATATCATTTATAAGGTACTTCAGGTAATTAACGCCCACTTAACGTGAAATGTTTTTTTTATATAAATACAAAATAAATTAATTTAATAGTGCGATAAGCAAATAAACTATAAACGATAAAGAAAACCATAGTGTAGGGGAGATACCCTAAAAAAAAGGTTTTTCAAGATTTTATTGTACTGTTTTGTCGGTGTGATTGATTTATATAGATACCCATGCCGAATCACAGTTTTCTAGTAGTAATGGTTACTGAGCTAAGCCGAAGACGGACGGACGGTCAGGGACATGGCGAAACTATAAGGGTTCCTTGTTGACTACGGAACCCTAAAAAAACAGCCTATGCAACAACTTTATTACTGTTTTTTTTTACTTTTGTATAATAACTACAACTTAGAAAAGTTAAAAAATCTCCGACATTTGCATTTCAAAGTCCAATATCTCAAAAACGGCTAAACAGACTTTCATGAAACATAAATAAGTACAATCGGGATAAAATTGTCTATGACACAAAAAAAACTAAACGAAAATCGGTTCATCTGTTTGGGAGCTACGATACCACAGACAGATACACAGATACACAGACACGTGAAACTTATAACACCCCTCTCTTGCGTCGGGGGTTAAAGCTAGGGGGGCTAGTACTCTACCCCTTAAAGTTTTCGGTAATTATCGGTTGGTAGCACATCACTATTTAAGACTAGCTTCCGCCCGCGACTTCGTCTGCGTGGACTCGGGATAA
This sequence comes from Epinotia ramella, assembly GCA_947578815.1. Taxonomy (NCBI): domain Eukaryota; kingdom Metazoa; phylum Arthropoda; class Insecta; order Lepidoptera; family Tortricidae; genus Epinotia; species Epinotia ramella. The sequence goes on along the minus strand of OX388204.1, from coordinate 24,958,204 downwards.
AAACTACCCTATATTTTAATCCAGGCTATAAACTATCTTCGTGCCAAATTTCATTCAAATCGGTTGAGCCGTTTAAGCGTGATTGAGTAACAAACATCCAAACATCTAAACATCTAAACATCCAAACATCTAAACTTTCGCATTTATAATATTAGTAGGATACTTACGTAAAAAACTGAGAACACATTTTACTCCGTTGAATAAATTATCAGATTTTCGTTTAAGTGAATGGTATTCATTTAGGGAAAGTAATCATTAGAATTTAGAACTTAGGTACGTAGTTAAGTTAAGAAGGTACTCTTTATTTCGCAAGCCGATTTATGTCTTAGCCAAGTTTCAAAAAAACTATCATAGGAATTACCTATCTTAAAATTTGCACATTCAGGATTATTCAGCAATTGGGCGTACGTTATCCTCATTGGTCAGCGAACCGAAACTCTGACTGAGAAAAATATGAGCAAGGTTCAGAGTTCAGATTCTGAATTAATTTCCACATTCCAGCTCGGTATTTCTAAAAATCTATGCACAACCAACCCCGAAGACAACGACAACAAAGCAAAAGTCAACAAACTAAGTAAAGTTTTCAATTTCAGAGTACATTTTATTTCTGCACTGTAACCGAGTTTGGGAACATTAAAACACAGCAGGAGACTTGAGGGAGAATGGAAGGCAGGGACTCCTTCCTACGTGAGAACGCGTAGGCTCACATTATGATATCGCGACCTAAAAACAAATTCACTGAGTAATTCACTTCTATTTTAGACCTAACAGGAACGCGATAAGGTTTTAATCGCAATGTAATTGAACATCTATATGATGCTCTATACATTTGTGGGTGTGATGCAGTTGGAGCTCATGGGGCTTGCACGGTATGAGTCCCGCGGGACCAAGCGCGCTCCGCGACAATATTTATTATTTATTTTAATTATCTTGTATTTTTCGTACAATAATTCGTTATAAGTATCATTGATACAAAGACAGTATGTACATTGCAAAATGAAAATTGTGTTCACCAAAGATCGAGTGGCCGCCCTACATTTATACCAACATACTTTTTCAACACTCACTACTAGGAACCCGCATAGCGGGCGCCTACGCCGTAGTCACTTCCCGCTACATACGAGGAAAACCACGGGATCAGCTACGAGCGTAGCAATTCTTCACAGTGAATGTGTTAAGTTAAGACGCTGTCAACACCAAAATGCCTTTGAGGTTTTTGGATAGCGCTCACACTGTCTATTTGTATCGGAGTAAACGAGAGCGAGTGTTACTGGGTGGCCCGGTTTTTGAAGATAATATTACATACCTAAATATTGAAATAAAAAAAAGGGTGGATTATTTGTGAAATATGACTCGTTAGCGGTTTAGGTATATAGACCCATACGTCAAAAAAATAAAGACATAGAACCGTTTAATGTGATTTTAAGACCAATCTTTGCAATTATTGTCTATATAGCCGATTTCGTCCAATTATGTATCGAGCCCGTCCAGGGTCTTTGAAATATGGTGAATATTAACATATATTTTATTTGATGTGCTAGAACAAATAGTTTTCCTTAAAAAACTGCTTAAATAACATCAATTTTACCAAATTAGGTCTTGTCAGCTTCTTAACATAGGTAGGCCCGATGTTCCCCTAATACGTATTATACGCACGTTTTATTAAAACGGTGAAAAGTTAATAAAACGTATAAAACCACTCTCCTAATGTTGAACGGTCCGTAGGTACCTATTTTCACCCTGGCCTTACGGCTCCCTCAGATGAAAAACAAAAAGTCACGCGTAAAATATGTGATCACTTAGCAACCTGCAATCAAACAACAACAACTGGCACGTAGTTTTTCACTTTCCCTGAAAATGTGTCTTCTTCCTGGACTCTATACATTAGTGTTGTTTTTATTTTAGACTGTAAGTACTTTTTTACGTGTTTTTACTTTATACACCGTGTTGTCCTTGATTTCCTATAACTTAGGTATATTATAGCATAGGTAAGTACATTCACTAGGACAGGACGATGTCGATACAGCAAAGTTAATATTTCAAAATAATACTGAATAAAAAAACATTACATTAGTGGTTACTTATATTTAAAAACAACCTTTGTAATTAACACAAACAACTTAAAACTAAGGCGGATCAATAAGACCAACAAAAGGGGACGATTTGCACCAATGAGTTAAACCTAACTTAACACACTCGAATATGCCAATTCATAAAAGATATGTCTACGTGTAGACTAGGGTTACATTTTTAGAACAACTGGCTCTGAAATATATTAAATGAAATGTAATTGTTCTTTAACACTCTTGTTAAGGCCATGTCTGATTAAAATAAATTATTTAATATCATCATAATAATAGATATTAAGAAAGCATTACGGGGAAAACACTCAAACACCATTAAAGATATTTACCTTATATTTTTCACAAATTGAAACTACAACTTTGCACGAATTACGATATCAGAGTTACCTTGTTAACTGGTTGAAGTCCGCAACAAAAGTGAGTTCATTTCATTTTTTTTTTTTTTTTTTTTTTTTTTTTTTTTTTTTTTTTTTTTTTTTTTTGAACCTGACTGTGGCTATAATAGGACGGACCCAATATAGCGGTCGAATTGCATGGTTGGAGGGCAGCCTGGGGAAAATCCAGGGGGAGCCTCCGGCACGACCACGCGGGCGAGTTCATTTCAGAACAACTGGCTGTATTTATGCGCTCCTTGTTTTTTCCGAAAATATTAAAACGAAGGCAGAATGGAAACTACCCGCATTAATTTTAACGCTTACACATAATAGTGAGAATCAATTGGACAGGGTTCATGGGCATCATGATTAAGATAAGTATAAAGTGCTATGCTTCCAGTTTCCTTGCGAGGACAGCTAAAGAGTGGAACTCACATCTGGCAAACCTTTTCCCAGCTGCTTATGACTTGAATCTTTTCAAGACGAGAGTGAATAGGTACCATCTAAGTATGCATGTAGACCACGTCATCACGTCTTACCATCAGGTTAGTTAGATAGTGGTCAAGTGCATACCTATAAGTACATAATAAAAATATTTTAATAAATAAGTAAAATTAAAGCATGTTAAGAAATTAAATCATTTCACATAACATCTTTCGGAGTAAAAATTCAAACAAAATCAGACTATCGCAATATAATCTTTAACAAGTTTTTTTTTTTCATTGTCCACTAAATTGCGCAAGCCAAGGGGTTTATTTAGTTCTTAATTACCGACAAGGAATTTACTCCGCACAGAAATAAATATCAAGTTTTTTTTTTTCAACGTAGCAAAATATAAGTCACGTAGTTTTTATTCAGTACAATTTGAGGGTATAATAAGGAATAATTAGGTACACCCGCGTCATTCTTACAATGAATTGAAAAGACACCTATCTCTAACAATAACAGGATCATTTTTGATTAGTTTGAGGCTCAAATAAAGCCAGGTTCATTCGAATAACTCATCGAATAGGAATCGGTTTAGTATTTATCGCGGGCATTCGTTCTCTTGTTCTTTCTCGAACAGAACCCTAGATTATTTGACTAGTTACTTCATAACTCTAATCCCAAACAAAACAATCAGCGTTTTACTGTACCTCTTCGTTGTAGCAATTATGTATTGTCCCTGGGCGACCGAGCTCCGCTCGGGTGAATATAGAGAAAATACTGAGAAAACGAATTTTCCCAGACATGTGACGTAGATCAAATTTAATTGAAATCGTTAGAGCCGTTTTCGACGACGTGAATAAATAAATATATATTATGTTGCTCGTTTAATAGTATAGGATAGGATGTGGTAAAAGCATTCGTAGCTCTTTGTGTTGTGTGTAGTACCTATCCAAGCGCCCATTGGGTACAGAAATCAATCGTACATCGTATATATTTTGTTTTCTCACTGACAGTAACTAATAAGTACCTAATGATAACTTAACAAAAAAAATCAGAGTCACACTCATCAGAGTTGTTTTACAAATCAAATCAATTATTTATTCTGCAAATAGGCCACAAGGGCACTTTTACATGTCAAACGGTAATTTACAATAAAATAGTAATCTTACACAATAATAATTTAAAATTATATATAAAAGGTCTACAAACTAAATGTCACTAAGTTAATGTAAACAAAACAAAATTGCAAAATATGACCATTACATTCGATATAAGATCTGTATCAGCATTAACAGAAGTTAATGATATTATTCAGTATTCCAGAGATGTATAAGGTCTCTGAGCGTCCAAATACAATTAATAATTATTCTAAGAGATGTATACGGTCTCTAAGCGTCAAAGCGTTTTCTTGGCCTTAACCCCAAACAAAACAATCAACGCTCTAATTTGATAATGCGTCGGTTATGTCGTGCGTGCCGAAATAAATAGTGATTTGACTTCCATCGAATCTCTCGCTAAACGTGTACGCTATTTTATAATCAACGAAGTTTTAAAAGCTGATGTTTATGACGAATACATAGTTAAGGTCGAATTAATTAGTATGAAATGAATTAATAATAATAAATAAATAAATATTAGGCGACAATCTTACACAAATCGACCTAGTCCCATAGTAAGCTCAATAAGGCTTGTGTTATGGGTACTAGACGACGATATATTTAATAGATAGAAATACTTAAATACATAGAAAAACATCCATGACTCAGAAACAAATATTCATGCTCATCACACAAATATTTGTCCTTAGCGGGATTCGAACCCAGGACCTTCAGCTTCGTAGGCAGCGTCACTACCCACTAGACTAACCGGTCGTCAATGAATGAATGAATTTATTCACAAAAACATCACTACATAGTATAAAACAAAGTCGCTTCCCTTCCCGCTGTCTGTCCCTATGTATGATTAGATCTTTAAAACTACGCAACGGATTTTGATGTGGTTTTTTAATAGTGATTCAAGAGGAAGGTTTATATGTATAAAAAAGTACCCGTGCGAAGCCGGGGCGGGTGGCTAGTAAAACGTAAAATACAAGGAACACAAAGTTCAATTATGTTTGACCATCAGATATGCGAATTTTCTGAGTACTAAGTAGGTACATCTGATTGTCTGTCAATTTAGACTATAGGGGTAACCACGTAACGTTTTAAACGCTCGTTAGGTAGATCCACCTGTCATTTTTCCATATAAAAATGACATTTAGATCTACCTAACGTGCGTACAATGCGATACATGCTCGACCTGCAGCTTGTCATGACAGGGCTGGTTTCCTACGAGGCAGCTTGACCCGAGTGTGCCTCGAGCGGCATTTTAGTTGAAACGCAAAACTGCTGACGCGCTCAAGAATAAAGGGATTGACGGGGCGAAGCGATGGTTGGCGGTAGATTTATAATTGGACTAGACGAATAAATAAATATATACAACAAGAAGAAAAAGTTGTTTCAAATTGAACATGGCTACTCCTTGACCTTGATCCCAAACAAAACAATCAGCGTTTAAGAAAACAATCGGGTGCATGTAATGTCCTGCGCGATCTAATTTGATAATGCGTTGGTTATGGCGTGCGTGTCCCACTGGCGGCACCTAATTGAATTTGCGCCCCGGCCACACGCCGCTGCATCGCTCCTGTTTTTAATTAACGAACGCGGTTGGAGACGAACTTATTTACTTCAAGGACCTGGTTTCGCTATTGCTTGAGAAATTATCTGAAGTGCTTGAGGTTTTCAGCTGAGTTATTAGGATACTTTGAGAGATAATGGATGTTTATGAAACATTTCGAAGTCGATAACGGTCGCGTAAGTGGCCAGTTATGATTCAATAAGCGCTAGATGAGTGTACCAGTTAAAATAAAATGACACCAGGGGCCGTAGACAAGGTTACAATCGACAAGCGCTAACGCCAATAGAAACTAATATAAAATGTATGGGAATGACAGATGTTAACGAAAAGAGTTTCGTCGGCATCTGTCATTCCCCTACATTTTATTAGTTTCTATTGGCGTTAGCGCTTGTCGATTGTAACCTTGTCTACGGCCCTAGCTCAACTCTATCATAACTCTATTAGTTAAAGCTGGCGCAAGTTGGGTTGCACAGGGCGGTTCCATAACACTTCGGGAGCTCAAATACCGCGAGCCATCCGGTTGCCTCTTGGTCACTAAACTACGCGTCATTGCTCTGACTATATAGGTAGCCCATTCCAGATAGGTAGGAATAGTAGATTGTATTAGGGAGCAAAATGGTATATTTTATCGAGGGTGACTGATTGAATCCAGACCCCGTATCATGGTCGGCCTTATCACACGATAAGTGACAAGATACGAGTAGAGCGTCCGTCACTGGCTGACACCTTTCGATAGAACGAGACGACGCTCTTATCTTGTCACTTATCGCGTGATAAGGCCGACCATGATACGGGGCCTGAACGAAGGGAAGGATTCCAGAATAGAATCCCAAACGTCGCGAGGGATTATAACGTGGAATCCTGAGCGTAATGAGGGATTCTAGCAACGTCACCCGAGGTATTGAATAACCGCGTATTTACACTCCTTTCACTCGTTCCATGATAATTAAAAGCCTGATAATTACATTACATATTTAATTAAAAAGATACAAGTATTATTGGACGGCCGCAGTATTATATTCATCCTGGACGACAAATTATCTTATCCGTTTTCGTTTTAATATCAACCTTTACTTATACGTCATATGTGTCCAAATGTATATCGTCAGTAATTTTTAATAGCCCGCAACTCCGAAGTTTAATGCCACTCACACACACACAAAAAACAATGTTTTACCCAAGAACAATGTTTAATATAAGTAGGTAGGTATTTATTTCAAAAGGATGCCTTTGTCATACAGACATAGCGAAACTATTTCATAAATTTCATCGCAATCGGTTCAGCGGTTTAAGCGTGAAGAACTTTCGCATTTAGAATATTAAGTATGGATAGTATGGATAGTATGGATAGTATGGATATGGATATGAATATATCCATAATAATATTATAAATAAGAAAGTGTGTCTGTCTGTCTGTGTCGCTTAAACCGCTGAACCGATTTAGATTAAATTTGGTATAGAGATAGTTTGAGTCCTGGGGAAGGACATAGGATAGTTTTTATCCCGGAAATCATCCCCCAAAGGGATGAAGTGGGGGTGACAGTTTGTATGGAGCTACGATATAAATGAGTTCCACGCAGACGGAGTCGCGGGCAGAAGCTAGTATATATAATATATAAAGTTATAGTATAATAAAATAGTATATAGTATGGATAAATATATACTAGTTTTTTATTCCACTTATTTAACAAAGACACCTATTTGAAGTAGTTTAAAAGTCCAGCTATTTGAATCGCCAAAATAGGTTATAATTACTTAATTGACCAATCTCACGAGTATAAAAACAAGGAATATGAAAATTTATTGAATATCTGTAACTTATTTACCTTGCAGCTTTTACTCCTCTTAGTTCAGCGGACGTAAAGTCACAAATATTTGCGAAGTATGTATTAAATTTAGTCATCATGAACACATCAATTTTATTAGGCAGATTATCCGACTGTGCCTTGAGAAAACCGCCTTCAGTCATTGTGGCGAGTCTTTTTTCACAAGGAGTCACAGCTTTCAGTTAATAATGACCAAAAAACACTGATTATTTATCATAAACAGCGGCAAAACAATGCGAATAACTTTCAATAATCATACTAACGACGCACGGTGCACGGTGACGTCACGTTTCGCTCCGACAATAGCGTTGCGTTTTGGAAATTTGCGAGGGAATTTGAAAAATGGTACTTTTAAACAATTAAATTTATCAATAGAAACATGATAATTTGCAAAAATATTCCCTATTGTCTGAGTGACGGATAAAGCCAAACGAACTTTTTCGCCATTTTGACTTATGTGTAGTCCAAGTACGTTTATAAATAATGCAGTTAGTTGCTATGATATTTGGAATTTCAAATTAAAAATACTAGGTACCAAATACCAAGTACAAATACTCGAAAGTGAATTGATTGATTTGCGAACCTTACCTATCATTCTGACATGCCACGAATATACCCGCTGGAGTCCGACGTTTGCTTATAATATCAATATATTAGTAGCATATTTTATCAAATAAACATTGTTTGAAATAACATGTAGCTATTAGAAATTATTAGTATCAACAAATCCATGTTTTTTTATTTATTGAGCTTGTTAATAATTATCCAAAAGCGTACAAGGAAGACAATATATGAGGACCCTAAGCGCTAAACGAAGAAAAAAGCGCGGGATTAAAAAACGCTCAATGAAAGTGTCTTCTTAAACACGCTACTGAAATTACATATTGTCTTTGGCCGCGCTCTGGCCCACAGTGTTTTAAGTTTTTAAAGCTTTCTTCTCTATGTGGTCTATGACAAGCGTGCAGGGAGCAAAACTGAATTTTGCTCCCTTGGGCAAAAAAGACAGATGGAAAAATAATGCAGTGGGCTCAAAACCAACTTTTGCTATAAATAAACGGGCTATAAAAAACTATATATAGTCCACAACTTAAGATGTCACCGTCATGTAACGTTCCAAAAATGTACGCGTCAATCCAAATTAATACCTACCTACTGATTAAATACGGTAATATACGGTTGAAAAACAAATGTGGTTTATTGTTAACAGTTGATGATTTTGAATACTTGCAGATAGGTAATACATAAAATCATACCTTTTTCCCAAAGGTATTAAACAGGGACCCCTCCTTTCCTCTTGATACGAAATCTCCTTCTTTGATACGTCTCGTAAATGCAAAATATAATGATTTTACTACGGTCTTCAGAAGTTCTGTGTACAAGAATTCAAAAAACCAAATTAAAAAACTCTTCATTAATCTGTTATTGAAAAATCTCTGTTAAGTTAAGACGCGATAACACATGAGAGACGGACTTCAAATTTCCCCTTTAAGTACTATACCCGTTACGTATACTAACCCGTTTGCTATATGTACCTAAAATAAGCACCTGCAGTTCACTTAATTAATATAACAACGTCCATGAAATAAACAACAGCTTATGCATTATATAGACTCAATTTCCTAAAGTTATCGATGCAATCCGTCATCAAAATTTCCGGCGGTCACTTAAAAATTCACTCCTCAACTTGTAGTGCAAACCTTTTTGAACCACGTTGTCCAGCTATGCGACCCACGACCTGACTCTGCCAGTCTCACCACTCGCATCTAGTATTATCTTGACCTCAAGCGTAACAACTACGCGTCTACGATAAAACGTCAATAAACACTCGCCATATTCTGACAAACATGCGAGTGAGCGTGTGACGGATGTCTTAATCCGGACTCCGACAGGTCGATCACGTAACGCATTGCACAGTCAAAGGCACACAGACATATGTATTCACTCGTTTCATAAATATGTATAGGTACTTCAAGCTTGTTGCAGAAATAAGGTCTGCCTACATATGAGACTTTTTTTTTTTTTTTTATTAAGTATAGGTACGCATTTGACCCCTATCTCGCCTGATGGTAAGTGATGATGAGGTCGAGGGTGTTACATGCATACCTAGATAGTGCCTATTCACTCTCGTCTTGAAAAGATCCAAGTTATATGTAACTGGGAAAAGGTTTGCCGGAAGCGAGTTTCACTCTTTGGCTGTCCTCGCGAGAAAACTGGAAGCAAAGCGCTTCGTGCGAATCAGTGGTGTATAAATTCAAATTCGCGCGTTCAAAACGTTACGTGATTACCCCTCTGGTGGGCAACGTTTAACATACGAGTATACCTTCTTTTGGCATAATCAAACGTTTGGCATCATTTCACATTTTATATGAGCATCGAATGCGATTTATCCAGCCAACGTACATTTTGTGTTGTGTGTCTATACTTTTTCTGTAGCATAGAATAGGATAGGTTAGGTCAGGTTTATTTCATACAAATAGTTAGTGTAAAGTTGATGCACTTGATAGCTTCCGCGAAGTATGTGATATTATCAAACATTACATTATGCAAAACATAAAAGTATGCGAAAAAAAGTTATGTAAAACATTACATATCCGTAACTATAGTTCGACTAAGGTGAGTCGGTTGGCGTTGTGAATAGCAGCCCAAAGGAGAAGTAGCAGATGGGGGGGAGGGTGCGGGGCCGCGGCTGCACCTGAGTCCGTGATTGATGAGATCCCAGCCATCGCCATGATTGCGAACTGACGTGCCATTAGCGCCGTGATGTTATGATTCTTACAGCGTGATCACGATTAGTGATTACGTTAAAATCACTAGTTTGGTAATGAAATCCTACTTATTCTAACAAACAAGTGTAATTTGTATCATATTCGCAGATGCAGTCAGAAAGAATGTTAGCTGCGTACTCCACAAGTTTGAATGTACTAACGTACAGTCGGAAAAATCGAAGGGAATAAATGAAAAAACAAGCATAAAAAGTATCCCGACTACGGAAAAGTAAGTAACGTTCATTTTTTCATATAAAAAGTAGCCTATGCCACCCGGAGTATAATTTCGAATTGATTGATACCACCACCTCAGATCAAGCGACGCGAAGGTGGCGGCATTGAGGTCAGGTCATGATGGCTGCGGCAATAGGGATGCGGACTAAGATTTTTTTATGATGTCATTCGAACCAGTTTTTGGAGAGGAACAAATGTTTGTATGGGAGCAACTACAATTAAAGAACATAAATACCCATAAATTTGAGACAAAGATTGACGAAGCTGGCGGCAGCGCAAAGCGCTTCATACTGATAGACACCCACGTATGACGTCACTTGTACAAAGTAGTTATATCGTTGTATGGAAAATCCGGTAAATTGTTGTTTCGGTCGCGAAATACTGCGTTTAAGTACATCGTTGTCATACAATTTTGATTCTATAAAAGCGTAAGGATTCTATTGGTAGCTTTAAATTTACTCTTGGACAATAAAAAAAATGCATATAATATTTTCAAAATGTTCAAGGTTCATATCTTTTTATGATTTTAATTATATTTTATAATTTATACTTTATTACGATAATTTGATGGTTTACTATCCATTTAGCATTATCAATTTGAACATGAGGCCGCATGCCTATTACGATAATGTCAATGAATCGATACTTGTGAAGTAGTTTTGAAAATATATGTCGCGTTCCATGCCTAAAGGCATGGAACGCCACATATTGTGGTTCAAATACCCGGTGCTTTTCACCTTAAACCACATTCATCACAATCGGTTCAGTATCTTAAATGCTACGGTGAAACGTACGTAAATACAAACATAGATTGCTAAAAACAAAACGTAACCCTTATTTTAATAAAGAGCACTCTGCCGCTGTACCTAGGAAAGCTCTTGTTGTCCAGACCATGAACAAATAAAATGAACTACATAGGTACCTACTTAGTTCAACTTTTAGCTTAAATTCCAATAAGACCACTTGTTTATTGTTTTGGTTCGTTCTTTTTGTGTCTATATTGCACCACTAAAATAAGAATGGTTCCATATGATATTCCGGTTATTTCTGATATCTCAATGCTCCTGAATACTTTCGTAGCATACTTTAGTTTAGAAGCGCCGCAGTAGCCCAAGATTATCTTGACTGATAATGGTATGTGAATGTGACTGTTTCAAAAGGAATTGACGAGTAGAACAAATCAGTTTACACGGATCGTTTCGAGTCATAGATGTGACTCTTTGATACTATCACTCACAATGACAAAAGACCGACTTTTACCTTTACTTTGCCATGTCACATGCATACACATTTTGACAATTCCTTTTTTGTAATTTAAATGTTTACTTGCCATATTTTTACACGGATTAAAATTTTTACTTTTTGTCGCATTTAGGTATATTTTAGATTCCACTATTATTGTTTTTTTGGAAACTCACTATAGTTTTTCACGAAAGTCTTAACACGGTTAGTCTTAACGCGTCAGTTTTCGGAATCCAATAATTTGCCCCGTATAAAAAAGTTAAAAAGCGGACATTATTGTCAAAATTTCTGGTGACTGATAATGATGCTGCTGCTATGAGAAATGATGAAAATCAATTTCGGATAAAATGCGGCCACAACAGAGACAAAACTAAATCCATATGAAACTGAAATTATGGCTTCATGTCTGGCTTTACAACTGAATTACAAAGGAAGTAATTATTATCGAAAATTACGTATACCAGCACCCTCTCTGTCTCAAGTTGACCCCAACATTGAAATCAAATTGAAATGCAAAACGTATGATTTCTATTGACTCCAGTAAACCTATTTTATATATTCTAGCTACTGACTCCGAGTAAATAAGCAGACCACTCTATTTGCCTGCAGCTTCCTCGCATATCTAAAGTTAGGTCGGAGGGGAAGATCGTCCGTCGTCGGTCCTGCCGCGTCGCTTGTCAAAGTGGCCGCCGGCTGTTTGGACAACTAATGAGCGGCTCCCAGGAGACGCCGTGTTTGCCCCCGACGCCCCGAGCCCGTAGGGTTACCAGCTTCACAGTGTACGATTTTCCAGATTACGCCTGTTTATAGCATTTCATTTTTATCTTTTTCAACTGACGAATAAAAAGGTTCTCGATCCGGATGCGTTTATGATAATGTCCTATGTTGTTGAGTACCTGTTAAAGTGTAAATCCAATAAAATCTTATTTGTACAGCATTTGTAGTTTTGCTTAGGGATTCGGGATGAATCGACACCAACGTACCTAACTCCGCAAATGTTATATATACCTAACCTAATAACACCCTAATAAATATATTAGAAAGAAGCGCTCATAGCCTAGCGGCGCCTGCGAATCGGAAACAATAACGCAGGTTAAGCAAAGATGGCAGCGGACAGTCTTTGGATGCGTGACCGCCTGATGTTTGAGTGGTTAATATAAGTGAGCGCTTCCGTGCTTTGGAAGGCACGCTAAGCAGTTGATCCCGGCTGCTGTCTATGACAGTAGTCGTTAAGCCGAGTTCTAAGGGCATCGGGTGGCTTAAGAACTTCTAACAGTCGAGTTGCCCACTCACTTGACAAAGGGGGACAACTGTCACTCGCGTCCGCAGGAGCTACCTACCACAACCCTGCACGTGTCCCCTGGGTGGTACTAAAGAGTGACAAACTTTAAAGGCCTAAATAATGTATGCCATACGATTAAATTAAATAAATATATTTATTTATTTATTATTATTTGGAGAACCAACAGCTATAAACTCACGATTAGCAGCTAGGTACCTTCGCCTAATAAGGGCCCACCTTCATTTCAAGGCCTAAGACATCCAGTAAAATTAATAAAGAAAAGCCATCCATAGTCTCAGCTAATGATTTATTTAACAACCAAAATATATATATTGTTTAATTTTAATTGCATTATAACAGAAAAAAAAAGTTGCTAGAGGGTCCGGGCCATCTTAGGATGGTCGCCTAATAAGGCCTGTTATAAATGGATAAAAACAATCGTTTAATCATTGTTACACAATTTAGACATTACTATCGTCTAGAACTAGTCAATTGATTTAATGACATATTGAACATATCCCAAAATTATAGCTGTGGGCCTTCTTAGGAGTATGAAAAGGAAAAATTGCTATAAAACAAAAACACATTTGTGAGATTGGGAAGAACCGATTTATAAATATCATGAAATTTGTGACACAGCCTGTATCAAGGCTATATTATTTACCAGAATAACCATGAAAAAAAAAACAAAAAACGGAAACGAATAAAGAAACTTACAAACTAACTTAAACTATGTAAACCTAACCTAGATTTATATATACATATTTCCCCCAAATCGCTGCCACCTGGTATGGCTGTATCATGATATTTATGTATAAATCGGTTCATTATTCAAACCATGGTATAACAACACAGGTACTACTCTCTTCCGAGACTCGCGAACCACGTGACTGACACAAGCCTACGTCATCATGCTGTTAAATGCCGCATGATGACGTAGGCTTGTGTCAGTCACGTGGTTCGCGAGTCTCGGAAGAGAGTACCTGTGTTGTTATACCATGATTCAAACGTAATTTTTTGACGTATTTTTAGTTAGGGACACATACAGTGGGCCTTATTAGGAGAGTTTTACTTCAGTTGAAATAAGTCTCGTAACAATACATAATTAAATTTAAAATAACAGAATTTACCTATAATTGGTTGTTAAACAGATTATACACCTTATTTCACTAAAAGTACTCATGAAATTGCGTTATTTTTTCAATTTGGGATGGTAGTAAAGGTTGGGAAATAATAAAACGTGCAATATTTTAACACGACACAGCAAACTGTATTTGTTTTACAAAATGGCAGCGCGTTTGAGTAAAAACTGAAATGCACGTTTGTTTGTGACCATACACGAATGTGCTCACGAATGAAGTAGTTGGGAAAACCATAACTGTGAGTTATTAAAGGTCATTAGGAGCCGGGCCTTCCTTGGATTTTTCTTCTACCTACCCATAATAAGTAGAAGTCCATATTACGTGGAAGAAATAGTCAAAATGAAATCACCTCGGTGTGTATAACTGGAATTTCGATATGGGTAATACAATTCCTAAAATCATTAGCCAATTAGGTAGATAACTTTTATTTAAAAAAAAATTTGAGAAATGAAGCCCTAAAGAGCAATATCGGTTAGGCACCAAATCAATACCTTTAAAGCTAAATATTAATAGCAGAAAATGAACCAGGGGGTTTTTGTTAAATCGATTCTCGCTATCACACGCTGCAGCAAGAGTGTACCCAACCAAGATTGTGTCTAGAAACTTTGCGCTCAATTCATGCCATCATTAAAATCTTCGTCTTCGTCGTATCCTCATGGCTGAGGAACTTGACGGCTGTAGGCGTTCTTCACAACCACTCTCTATTTTGCCCGGTCCTGGGTTTGGTGCATGCTAGCCTGTAATGGGGTTGTTACTACAGAGTAACCACGAATTACCACGTCCGCCCAACGCATTAAAGTACCTAGATCTTCTTCTTGGTCGCTTCCTCATTGCTGAGGGCCCCACCACGAACGTCTTGCACCACCTCATTTCCTCCAAGCACTTCTATTTTGCGCCATACCTGCTGACGCTCTTACGGAGTCTATCCACCGGATAGGCGCTCTTCCTCCACCTCTCTTCTCTTCCGTATGACCTCTCACCTGTCCTCCTGTCTAGCGACGTGTCCGAAAAATCGAAGTAGGCGTTGAGTAGGTGGAGAGTCGAGTTCGAATCTTCAGCCGGTACAGGATTGATTTGTACGGCGGGCTGTCCACTTGATGCCAAGCATTTTCCGCCAGCACCACATCTCGATCATCTCGAACGCAATAATCCTTTCCTGGCCTTTAAAGTCCACGTTTCGGCCGCGTATAAAGAGATAGAGAAGATTAGAGTCCGCATCAGTTAACATTTGTTTTCCACCGTATCCTGCGGTTTCTCCATATTTTCTCTAATTGATTGATCCCAGGTATATAAAATCCTCTACGGTGTCCAGATCTTGGAGTTCGTACGTGCGATGAGTGGTGTTGGCCCTGTCTACGATCATCAATTTGGTCTTGGTCCTCAGACCGTATTCCAAGCTGACTGTGACCAGTGTCCTCACCATTTCCACTAAATCTCCTTCATTTGATGCCACCAGGGTAGTATCGTCGGTAATCCGTAGGTTACTTATGCGGTTGCCTCTTTAAACCGCCATTCCAAGTTTCTAGAACTCTACGCACAATATGCTCCCCAACCATCAGGTTAAAAAGTAAAGCGAAAAGTATACAGCCCTGGCGAACTCCTCGTTCCGGTCGAAAGGTGTCACAGAGGGTGTTGTCTAGCCTTACTCTTGACTGTCCATCTAGGTACAAGTTTTGAACCAGGAATGCTCGGGTATACCCATCTCACCATAACGTATATACGAGCCCAATCGATGCAGTCGAAGGTGTTGGCGTAGTCTATAAATCATAGCGCTAATGGGATGTTGTATTCAAGACTTTTTTTTATCAACTGTCTCATATTCAATATCTGCTCCCGCGTACAATCAGCATCAAAAGTAACTGCGCAATCGAAGACGTCAAAAGAGCGCCAGACCTTCAGGCATATAGTATGGATCAGTTTAGTACCGGTGGTTCCTATTTCCTTCAGTATTTGCGCTGTTATTCTTTCAAAGTACCTACCTAATAGATAGTACCTGAAAATAATAGCCCGAGACGCCGTAATCCGTAGCAGCCTGACCATCTCCCTCATCATCCCGCTAAGTAGCGAAAAGCACCTACGGCATAGGTGCCCGCTAGCCGGTTTTTCTGGCAGTGAATGTGTTAATACCGCGTAGCGCTCTAGCGCAAGTGCATCGTGATTAGCGCTGAATGACCTAAATACGGAAGCATAACATTGTCATGTCTTTTTTTTAGGAAAAGGTTGTCATCCTCACTACTGTGTTTGCCAATCCGGCCGGCTGGTTGGACCCCATCGGGCCCCATCTCTGAACGGTGTTTGCTCGCCACTCGGTGTCGTATCGGACTTTCCGGGGTAAATCGAAAAATTATACCTTATTGTATGTAGATAAACCTCCATACTCCCTACTTACCAGCACGGCTATCACAAGACGGCACCGGCGCGCGAGCTCTCTAGATTTTTCTCGCACTATCCGTCTCTTTCTTATTAGAACGCTTAGAAAGAGAGGTATAGTGCGAGAAAAATCGAGAGAGCTCGCGCGCCGTCTTGTGATAGCTGTGAAGGCGAACAACCGTTCCCTATTTTTCGTATAGGTACGCATTTGACCACTATAATCTCACCTGATGGTAAGTGATGATAAGGTCGAGGGTGGAGGGATACCTAGATAGTGCCTATTCCCTACATGTGATCTTTAATTATGCTATATTGACGTTAAAAGAACCTAAATAGGGTGTCTTTCATTTTGTGGTCTTAATAAAAGCAACAACATTAACCATACAAACAATTACTATAACTAGTTACCTAATCGGTATCGGGCCATCTGTAACATTAGTGCAGATAAAGTAACAAAATCTTATTCTTATTCTCTGGCACTCCCTGCAGCTTAAACCGTTTGACGGATTTCGATATAATTATGAGTTGTCGTTGGATTCCTCTTAATCCTAGGAGTGTCATAGGCTATAATATTTGTAAAAAAGCACTTGGGGTTTTCAATAGTAGGTACATTGTTTAACGAGGGGCGTAAGTGGAATATTGCGAACAAGAGTCTATCAGAAGGCTTTTGATGACTCGAGTTTGCAATATTCTTACGCCCGTGTTATACACAATGTTTTTCATCACATTTGCGAGGAAACAAATAAATTTTAGATGAAATGAATACAAATCGTAATAAAAACTGCAACATGTCAGTCGTCCATTTTGTTGAATTTGACGTGAGGCGCGTATGGCAAAGACCCTTCGGTATACAGCCACGATTTGAAAACACTTAAAAACATTTTACATAGACACTAAATAACTACATATTAAATCTGTAAATAATTCAGCTAAACATGTTTAAGTAGTTTTTTAAGTTTAAAGTCATTTATAAATACGTTTTCAGACATCGTATTTGATATAAAACCTCTTTGCTTTGTAACTGCCGCCTGAGTGACAGGTACAATTTAAGAAAAAAATCTTTATGCCCGTGGGCGTAACAGGCCATTACAGCTCTGTATGTCTGCGCATTATGGAGCCCTTTTCGAGCAAGTGTGATGAAAAATATCTTTTTAACGATACGTCGTCCAACGTCACGATGGAAGTGCAACTCAAGGATCCACATAATACTCCAGGCAAAATACGGTTTTGAAAAACATTAATTTATAATAGCGTCTTTTTTGTTGATTTCATTTGAAAATGTTATTCTAAGATGATTTAGTCAAGAATCCGACAAACTTTCCACCCGGAAGTAATTATGTAGATTTAAATGAAGCATGCATTATCTTTTTTTGTACGATTTATCTTGAATATTATAGAGCAAATGTAAATGAACCAAAATAAAGACAAACACATTTATTAATATTTTTACTGACTTTTTAGAAGCCAGTTAACTTATCATTTTTTCGATGTCTGAAATTTTGTCGGATTTTGTCGCTGGGTAACTATTTAATTGATAATATATCCGTTATACATAAAAAATAAGCTATTATAAATTATTTCCAAAATTGTCATTTTTTCCATACAAGTTGTCAGTTCATTGGCTGGACTATAATTATCTGCGTCGATTCTTCCCTCTGTGGATCGACATTGTGCTGAGTGGACCCCTTTTTCGAATTTCACGAAGCTTTAAAATGTAATTGAGTAATTCTGTATTTGCGAAATAAACTTATTTTCTTTCTTTCTTTCTTTCTTCCTTTCAAACGACCACATGAAAGTCTCTATATCATGACATTGACATATAGATTAAATTATTTTTTACCGGGGCTGTAGGATTATACACCTGTGTCTTAGCTTACCTTGTCCTGTTGTCGTTAATATAAAAGATACATTACTGCAGAGGCCGGGCAAATAGGGATTGCCAGCCAAGTAAAAATAGACGGACCAGCGTAGCGAGGAATCCCTTTTCACGCAGAGGTGAATGCTGCTTTCCTCAAGCTTAATTTATGTACTAAAATAAGAACTGATTCCAAACGATCCAATAACTACTCGCGCATCATTATATTTAAAAAGAAAAAGTCGCAGAACGTATATCGAATTTCAATACGAGATATTAAACTTTAATATGATAGTAAAAAATATTTTACCTAGGTATTTATTTAATTTGTGGTTAGTAATAAAAAGAGTTACGAGGCGATTTGACGTAGATTTTTTGTTCAAAAGCTATGGTTTCATTTATTTTTTATTTCGCTGAGCAATGCCAATTCACGTTGTACGGGTGTTATGAAGTGACAATAGTTATTTGTTATACAAGGGTGCAAAGTTGTATTTTACCCGCGAGTGTGGAATTGAAACACGAGCAAGCGAAAGGATGCTATAGTTGAACCACGAGCGAAGTGAGTGGTTCTAAACTAGAATCCTGAGCGTGGCGAGTGTTTCAACACATGAGAAGTAAAACACATTTGCACCCGTGTGTAACACACAACTTTTTACCTCACTTTAGCGAGGAAAGTGCAACAACAACTCTATTTAATTTAAATAATAACATTTTTGATTTTTTTTAACAGTGGCAATAATAACGTTAAATACGTAGAATTTTGGTCAAGTGCGAGTCGGATTTTAGTTTTCCCATACATTTTGAGACCCAGCGCCTGATGAAGGCAACAAGCAATGTTTTAAATGTTCTTAAATATTTATTTTATTCTGTTTTTAGTATTTGTTGTTATAGCGGCAACAGAAATACATCATCTGTGATTTTTTTGTATTATGACCATTTTACGTTTTGTTATCTGACAAAAGCTAGTACTTAAACACGCTCCATCCACATCCGTTTTTGCCCACTGGTTTTAAAGGATAAAAGCCGGCCGAGACAGAGGGGAAAAACAATTTTCTTAGGATGCGACTGGTCTAACGATCGAGCGAAGCGAACGAAGTTCCATGCTTCAGCTTGGGCCGAAAATTGTTTGTTACTTTTCCGGATGTCCCGCTGTTCTTCTCTACAGGTTGCATTTCTCAATCTTTTGTGAGCAGGTTCGTTAATTACTTATATTATTATTTTTTTCACTTTTTCAAAATCCTTTTTTTTTTAACGGACAGCCTCCCTAGTTCTACCACGCACAAAGCCGCCAGTTTTATTTCCTCCACACACGTTTCGTTTCTACACTGGTAACGCCTCTAGCGGATATATATTGCAGTATCGTCCCCAATGTTCCACGCGTTTATGAATTAGGTTCTGTACGCCATCTATCGTGGAAACTTCGTAACGCTTAGTCTGCTAGTGCTAGTTACGTCGTATTAGTATCAAACCGCCGCGACGCGTTCCCTTCTGCGTCGGCTACAGTTGTTTATCCCGAGAGCTTCACGGCATAAAACTATCCAGTCTTTCTAATAGATGGCGCTAAAAGCATTCTGTCCATTATGATTGCATAAATATTTGATTAGTCTAAGCACTGTCAGTGTTATCGTACATCGTGGTGTTATCGAAACTCAGGACTGTGACAGAAACGAAAAAAGTATCATCCTTCAGCACTGTCAGTGTCAAAACATCCGAAAGGTTAAGTAGGTACAATCTCACAATAAACACTTTAAGAATCTCAGGACGGCCTTTCGTCGGGGATGCGATCGGCGCGCCGCGGCGGTGGATACGTCATCTGACGCTGATTGCATTATTTACGACTGACCAAACTACCGAAAACGTTGCTTTATAAGCAAACATGACATTGGCGAAATCATCTTAACTTAGATGGAAGCCGTTTTTTTTAAAGAAGACTATACAGTGTGTGTCTACGACCCGGGCTTTTATAAAGACTGATGATAATATGCTTCGTTAACAATTGTTTGCACGTATTAGTAAATCATAATTATGTAAATTAACTGCGCAATTAATTTTCCAAAATACAAACCTTCAATGGACTAGGTGTATGACGCCGTACTAAACAAATTATGACGAGCTGTCACTTACACTTACTTGTCAATTTACTTTGCTGTACATTGCTGGCAATTAAACGTTTGTTAGAAAGTTAACGAAGTCTGAGATCTAGTTTATTAATTAAATTAATGTCATGGTTACATTATAAATATACGTTATATTAACCTCCTTTAAGAAAAGCCAGGGTTGTAGACACACACTGTATAAGAATCTCAGGACAAGACCACTAACTTTGTTTATAATAATAGTTTCATGGTTTTCATTTTCACATTTTTAATATTAGTCCTAAACAAACTCTGAAGAAGTATGAAATTCAGATAAACTGGGGAAGGAGAGGTTCCTTAACTACTAACTACCGCAGCTAGGTAGCTAAACCTATCGCGTTAGAGACCGCGATACCCACTAATAGCCACCATCTTCAATCTCGAGGTTTTTCAGGACTCTAAAACTTCCAGGATCCGGTTTTCGTGGTCTTTTTTAAGGATATTGCGTATAATTTTCTTTACGGCGCAACACGTTTTCTTCTTTAATAATAAGTGCCGTGCTTCGCACCCGTACTTTAGGAGTGGCCGCAGTATGGACTGTAAATCTACATAAATGCGTATCTTGATGGCGGATTTGCTTAGGAGTTCGGACACTATATAACAGTCTGTGAAGGGCAGCACTGCATCGCAAGGTATTCTATACTCGGATGTTAATCTGTGGGTGATATCACCGACGTGTTTGTGGCGATACAGCCTGGATACTTCACCACACGGTTGTATGTGATATCTCACATAATATACTCGTAGGTCTTGCAAACTTGGTATGCTAGCCGATTCAAATTAAGAACTTTCCGAAGAACTTTTACTATGATTTCCAGTCCAGTATAATGGTCTGAAATGGGGTATCAGTTTTCGCCACGCTGCCACTTCCACTACGTCCAGTATATTTTGTATACATTTATCCCCGGGTTGAAATCACAATCGTATCAATACAATACAGTTTGCGTATTGTCCATCCTCTGAGCGTTATTCCCGTTTGTCCCCTAAAGGAGCCCGGGGTCCGCTTTGAAACAGTTTACGTAGTTCCTACTAGTATTACCTATTATATTTTATTCTGTGATGATAGTAGAATTCGATATTTAGTTTTTCCTTGATCGTTTTTTTATTGTGTTTAGTACTGGAAGTATGTTATTAAAAGAAAAGGACGTGGAAAAGGTGGGTAAATAACTATTGTAGTAAACACACGTGAGTTGTAAGATATACCTTATGTGAATAAAACAAACGTAAGCCTTCTCTGGTTTATATTTCAACTATTTCATTAGCAATTAACAAAGTAATTCAGGTGGACAAAAATAAATAATCTATAAGGTACAGGTAATTAGTCTCGTACTTGACACTTCGACGTGGTCGAGCTCAACTATATACCGTGCGTAAGTCGCTTGATTAGCCACTCGAATACAGCTCTTAATTAATCGACTTAAAGTTTACTAATTGTACGATGCGTTACGGAGTAAGGTTCCTCGTTTTGGGCTCCGTTCAGTGGTGCTTATATTTACGTGAAAGTTACGCGTTGTAATAGAATTAAGAGAGAAACTTGAAAGCTCACCCATAAATTTAATCTAATTAGTTTAATTAACACCGCGTATCACCGCGCCCCGGCGTCGGCTGCGCGCGCGCATCGGGAATCACTTCACATAGGTGGGTGCTCTATAAACACGATCATATTTCTCTCATAAATTCATTAATACAAACGCACGTATTACATGATTACTACCAATGATTCATTGTACGATACAAATTTAATTATTGACAGCCTACCCTAAAACTTAAACTTCTACATTTACAATAAATCTTAAACATCAAGTTTGGTCGAAAACAGGAATGTGTAAAACATGTGACTAGAATTTACTAAAACTTAACATCGACCTAAATAAATAGATATTACATACTTTCAAGAATTTACATTCGAAATTAGTAAAAATTAAAATACTCACACCTTTGTACAGGCATATACCTACCGAACTTAATCCGAAGTGAGATCCTATAACTTAAACAACGACACACAAAACAATAATCAAATCAAACAGGTATGATAATCTTCCGACGACTAATACAAGCGGTACAAAACTACATTAATCTTAATTAGATCTAATCGTAATACAACTTGTAGTGGCTTGATGCCATCGATATTCATGTGACATGATACGAGTAGGAATATGTCAAACCATCATGTACCTACTAAATATACAACCTAAACACATGTGCGCTATTTAACATTAGAAAAATCAATGAGTATTTTATTGTAAAAATATGTAAACCACAATAACTTTAGATTCAGTCTTATAGCACGTAGGTAATGTAGTAATTGTACGTTCAAACACTGTTACTTTTCCGGATTTTGTATTAGAGTGTTCAGTTAATAAATAAGGTAAATGATAAATCTACTTTAAAGTAATATTTCAAATAAATAACTTGAGATCAATGGAGAATTGTCTAATATTATTTTCTCAGGTGTTCAATTCACGTTTTTGATATAATTACGTTCATTCGTTTCCTCGTTTACCTGCGCCCAGGTGCAACACAAAAAGTGTTTTCGATGGGAAAATGGACAGATGGCTTTTAAAACCGATTCAAAAACACAAACATTTGTGTAAATAATATCATTGCGCTTTGAGCAAAAACGTTGACATTAACACACCTATTCTCTACTTCGCTCAAGTTTCGTTCAACTCCGAGATCATGCTTGTGTCTAATACGGACTTGAAATCGATATAGACACGCGGCGGGTTTGCCACGCCGCGTCATTAGCAGCGCTGTTCCGCGGTGTACCATATGACGCGTCGTAGACGACGCTAGGCTTGGTAGTTGCTGGCCGGTCAGAAATGTACGTCCTGTACGTCTGTGGGTGTGTTCGGTAGCTGCGTGGTGTCGGCGGGCTGCTTGGCGGGCGGCGCGGCGCGCGCGCGCGGCTCCGGCGGCTGCGTCTCGCGCGCCAGCACGCGCTCCACGTGGCGCGCCACCAGCTCGGCGGCGGCGGCCGGCGTGTGCGTGAGCGCGCACAGCTCGCTGATGGACATGCGCACGCGCAGCCCCCGCGCCGCCGCCGAGATGCACGCTACCGCGATCATGGATGGCGGCACTAGGAGGAACTCCGTTTCTGTGGGAAAACAATATAGGTTATTGCGGTGACTCGCTTTGTAAGATGCTATTATTTAAGATCGGATAGTTCATAAAATAACAGCCCGGTATGAAAAAATATGCATAGGATATACCAGATCTCAAGTCGATCTGTTGAATATTGAAAGTAGAGTAAATAAATTCCGTAAAGCTGGAGAGAATGAGCTCGAACTTTAAGTGTGTGTGTCCTGTCACGTCAACCTTATTTGCCATCCTGTCACGTCAACCTTATTTGCCATCCTGTCACGTCAACCTTATTTGCCATCCTGTCACGTCAACCTTATTTCCCATCCTGTCACGTCAACCTTATGCGCCAACCTGGAGCGCGCATTAAAGCCGATTCCCACCGGCTTGCCTAAATTATTTTTTATATACCTATACTATAAACTCTCAAGTTACTTTTTTGCTCCGGGTTGCCCATAGAAATTTTTCACGCGCCTCCACCGGTGTACACCCTAAATGTATATTATAACAGCTGTATACAGTATTACAAGCACAAGTGAAATAGATAATAGGTACCTACTCGTATAGCTTGTAAAAAATCTCTTGGCATTTAATATGAGTGCTAATTCGTATTTAATGACTAAACTTAGTATGCAATACCTACTGTCATAAACCATGTCCAAGTCCAAGAGCGAAAACCATTGATATTTCAATACAGAAATTATTGTTTTTTACCACACATGCCTTGACATTTTGTCGAGTGAGCGCGAGAGTTAAATTAAAACTGGATCGACTCGTCTTATGTTTTTAAGTTGCGAGATACATTTTCATATACTTAACCGGAATCGGGTGCGCATCTGTTGAGGCAATTACGAGAACAGGTGGTTCGCGCGGACACCTTGCATCTCGTGGCCTTGCATCTACCTGCGCCGGCATTAACTTAGCATACGAGCCTCGTCATAATAAAAACAAACATGCACTGACCGACGCTCAAATCGACAATATTCTTCATAAAATTTTATGTCGTATTACATACATGCGATTGCTTCGATGCACGTTTGACGTTTTAAAGAAAGAATTTGTCCCTCGACGGAAAAGGTCGGCAGAAAAAGCTGGTGTTACATTTTGCACAATACCGAGCAATCTATTGTTGTTCAGAAGAATAAGGAAGGAGTCGAACTCCGCCAGCTGCCAGATTTGTGCACTACGTCCCCGTCTGCATCTTTGTGTGCGCCGCGGGACAATAGCACCGAATAATGGTAATTTACATCTTAAGTCGTCTAGTTAAGGGCGCAGCTGCGATTTCGCCACGATCGAAGGGACCCTATTATTTGTACCCAAGAAATTACGATCAAGGCTACGACTAATCAATAACGATCCTAAATAAATATTCTTTTCAATAATTTTAAATGCAGTAGGAAGGCATGTCAAAATTACTATTAACAATACATACTCCATTTCAAGTTACTGTGCCGAGTTTTGTTATCTACAAGACAAGTTTCTATTGAAGCTCCCTCGTATAGTAGTCTACCTTAGTGACCTAACGGTAGCAGTATTGAAGCGTAAACAAGTTTGTAGAAATTATAAAGTTGTAAGTCGCTGGGTGTAGCGCGGGCAAGACGGCAGATGTCCCGGCACCTGGCGCGACCCTTCCGCTCCTACCTCCACTAACTGCGCGCCACCGTAGGGTCACTGCCCACCTACACCCTTCTTTACTTTACTATACTTAACTCGCCATGCCCTTAGATATTTTCTTCACGCTATCTACTCAAGAAAAAACAATATCGTATCGCAACACGCGAACGCTGACTACTCATAAATTGAACCAGAAAAAGTACCCTCAAGACATCTAATAGCACTAACTAGGCAGAGGTCATTACATTAATATACCATACCAGCAAGTTCAAAACAGGTTAACGTTATCTAATTGCTACGTAAACATTAATTAAGTTAAAACCTAGGTACCTAATGAAAGTTAAATTTTTATGAGCCATGTTCGTTTTTGGTAACGTATTACGTAGTCGGGAACGAATGTGCGGTGCATATCAGAGTAGATCTCAACAAGCATGGGCAGCGGACCGGCGCGGGCCGTTGCGCGACAGGTTGTCTGTCAGTTGGCAGCACCAACATCTGCTGGCCAAGCACACGCCAAGGGGACCCTGCAAGACACCCCCGCGTCTTACCAAGCCTTGCCCTTCTAATTGTAGACTTAATAACCCCAACCGTAACAGACATCGAGGACCGTTAAGTTCCGTTTATCAAACCCGTCTCGGATCTAACACAAATAGATGCGATGCGAAATTGCAAGGGTTGCAAATAGTCAATGTCTAATTGTGCGGAACTGGTTGCTATCATTTTTATGTTCGCTATTTAGATTTAATGTCTTATTTTTCAAAACAAGTTCTTTTGTCATAGATTCGGGTGCATAATGTAGTTATTTTTCTTGCAATAAATATCAATGCCGTTTTATGAATATGTAATTAACTAATTATTTATCAATGGGAATACTGATGAACTGTCGTTAACAATCTTCAAGCCATTCTGTTTGCAGGGAAGTATTGGTTGAATAAGAAACCAGTTCCTATGGTAAAAAAGATAAGCAGCAATTTAAAAAATAAAATAAGAACATCCGCATCCACCTCCAAGCAAAACGGAAACGCGAGATTGTTGGTTCCGAATTTATGAAGAGACACGTTGAGATTTGTGAAGAAGACTCAGTATAACTTAGAACTGGGACTTTAAAACAACAAATCGTTCCATTGAGAATATACTTTAAGTAGTTGGGTTTAGGTTGATTTTCTGTTTGATGTTGAATAGGGTCGGGACACCAGGTGCGCGCCGAGACGATCTTTTGTCGTGGAGCCTTTGTCGTAGCGAGGTATATAAGAGCACAATACCCGCGGGACGTCTTCGACTGTCGCGTCGCGAGTCAGCTGTCGCGCCCGACCCCAGCCCGCGAACACCCAGACGACCGAGACACGGTTAGATAGAACCTCGAACGGGCTGCACGGTGAACCTGACCTATATTATAATTTGGACCTTTAACCTGATTCTCGATATACATAAACTAAGATGAAGCAACTGCTGCCTAACTGTTGCTCGTCCTATTTAGGAATACTTATACACTAGACTAGGCATCTTTTTAAATAAACACCGACATAAGAGGCTGTTCTTAAACTCGAATGACGATCGGTGTCAATGAACAATATTATATTTCCATAATTATTATTAAAGAAAAAGGGTCTGATCTCGCTCAATGTCTTTTAATAATAGGCCATAAGCACCAGTTATTAAGAAGAGGAAGTTTAGGGTCAAGTCGTGTTATTACCCTTTCACACCTCATGTGTGCTCACATAAGTTACCAACAATTACGCGTCACTTCCGTTCCGTCGGCCGGCGACATGCGACACCGACGCACCTTGGTCTCCCCTGACATACTCGTACCTTAACATTCTTAATATGTAGGTCCCTTATTATTACGAAAAAGGATATCCAAATAATAGATTTCACTATGAATCTTTAATTAATTACACTTCAAAGTTAGATAAATATAATAGTTAATTTAATATAGACACAATAATAAATGAATACAAGACTTTAACAGATAGTGCGAGCTTGTAAAACGGATCAAGACCAAAACGACAGACTCCCTATGAATTGTGTGAATGCTGTTCTTCCAAAATTATGGTTTATACATAAATATACGACATTTTGAGATATTTTCACTCACTCTTTAAATTCTATCGCGCCTTTCGTGAAATAAGGTCATGTTTAAATCAATATTACGGGATAATCTTACACAAATATGGTTCCAAAGTGAGCTCAAATATATGTAATAAATATACTTAAGGACATTGAAAAGATCCATAAACTCAGATACAGCTCATCATACAAATGATGATCATCATGATTTTGAAAACGTAAGATCTTGCAAATTGACATGTATAATTTATAGTAATAGACTTCGTTCTTTGTTTCAACATTACGATTGACATGTAATTTCAGACACAATGTATATTGTTAAATGAAATAAAATGATGAAATAAATGCCCTTACCCGAAACCCTGGACCGGCCGGGTTCGTAGGCAAATTCAGTATAATAAAGTGAACTGATTGATGAGATGATCAATACCTACTTTGAAATGTCACCAGAGTTCATTTGACCATGTGTGATCAATGTCATGGACCAAAATAAGGGTAACCAGCAACTGTCTTGTCAGCCATAAATAACTGTTATCAGGATCCAATGGACCATACGGGCCTTATCGGGCGCAGAGCGTTAAACATCGACATAACTTTGAGTGGTTAGTTAACAAACATCTCCCAACTCTCACAATTTTAACTTTGTATTACTCATTAGGTGAGGCATTTACTTTTAACTACTAAAACAGACTAGAGAGCATAACGAAAAAAAATACTACAGGCTACGCAATATCAGTTGTGGTTATTTGTGCCAAGTTTAAATATAAATCCTATAGACAAATTGTCTCGATATGATGAAGGCACGTGTTTCTAAAACCAATAAACTGCCGTAACGCCATAGTCCGTATTTTTCAGCCGGCTACCTACAATTAAAATGTCAAGTACTGGCAGTATTAACATGCATGATAAATATTTTATTTTTTACGACGTGTTCAGTGATCGTGCAAGCTCAACCCTTCGGGGTTGCTGCAAAGGGTCACTGTTGGTCAGTGGCAATTACATGGCATGACCGGTTGAGGTGTCGAGCAAGGGTCCATAATAACATTACGCCCAGTACACCCAGTGTAACCGACGTAATCTGCATTACCAAACTATGGGAACATGATACCGTGCATTCCATGACTGAAACCTTTCAACGAAGTATAAAAAAACATGTTGTTATATCTTAGATCCCTACACAAGATGTGATTTGTTCAAGTTATTTATTAGATTCGATGTAGATTTAATGATCTGAATAATACTAATCCGTGTTAAATGCAATCAATACCTAAATGAAAGTCTGTTGATTTGATGTCATGTCGGTCATGTTAAAAGTAAGATCAGCACGAGCACGTGGAAGTTAAAGTGGTCATCCCACATTCAAACTAATTATATTCCTTTCAGCCTTAAAACTGTACCATTAAAGTTTTTATGTGTTATTTGACAATACGAGTGGGGTCAGTGGCTGAGGGGTGCCCGAGCGCAAGGTGTGCGATATCACTGCTAGAGCATGTGCGCGTTCCGATACACGCGTCCACCCCTGCGCCCGCGCAACCTCCGCCCCTGTAGCCACACGCACTCGCACTCCTATGGCATACTTAAACAAAGGGACGCAGCACATTTCCAATTAATCGAAAAACTATATTTTATTCTGCTTTTAACCACGACTATAATTCACTGAACTAATGAGTTAGAAAACCGATTCGCACTGACATTTACCGATTAATTAATGGTACAATGACATTATAAAGCAGGAAGTTGGTGCCCGCATGTTACACAATTTCCAAGCGAATTTATTCACTTTTGCGGAATAACTACACATCATGAGACCTACATGATACCACGAGTACCTACTTAAAATAATTTGTACAACGACCAAGAGGCCACGATCCTATTTCCAGCTGAAACTACAAGAAATATATCACACAGAGCCGTTGATACCAACTTTTTAAAGGACTAGACTGGACAGGATATTTGAACTCTGCATTACCTTCGCACAGTTCCGTTACAATTAGGATACAAGGACCTACTAAAAGAAAAATGGCCTGTGTAAGACTTGAACCGGTCTCTGATATTTTTGTCGTCACAAATACTTGATCTTGATTCAAAATATTGCCGTTCATTTAAATAAAACTTACCGGTATAGCAGACCGATGTGAGCGTTAGTGCATGTGTGCGCACTAAAGGATTGGCGCGGCCCCACGGCACCCGCGCAAGGAACGGCTCGATGAAGTCAAACGCAGTCGCGATGGACAGCTGCCAGTTTAGCCTTTGCAGCAGCATCACTTCCCATTGCTGCAACAAACCATAACTCTGCAGGTACATAGCAAAATAAATCATTGTGTCTTACAAGGGGCCAACCCCATGCGAACCTGGCCCCTTTCGACAAAACTACGCATTTTAATTTCAACCAATGCAATTACCATCCACTTATTCGAGGAGGACCCAAGAAGGGACATGCGTATTCTTTGCAATTCAATCGTAACCGTCATACTCGGTGGATCAGGCGGAAACCACAAAAAGTAGCGAATCTCATTACATGTGAAAATAGAAATATGATAAGGAAAGGACTGTTTTTAAAAGGGAAGCTCGGCTATTATTAGAATAACAAAGGCAATGTGAAGCCAATTAACTACACGGCGCTATCAAAGTTTCTGTGTATAAATAATTAAAAATATTCTGTTATCTCATCAGAGTTCATTCATCCACAATAAATTCAAAACCATGCTTATCGGTTATTGAAATACATATCGGTACACTAAAGTTTCAAGGCACAATAGAGACTAATTAATGCGTAAACAAAAACAAACCGATCTTTAACAGGGCCCCACGATTAAATATACAATGTGTTCTAATGTGGAATACCTACAGGGAATGCGTACAGTGGCATATTTCGCCCTGAGGAGCTACGTGTAATTCGTAAGGCATGGGAATGTTAAACTGACCCCCGCGCCATATGACCTAATTGTGTATGCGCACGATGGGTTTATCGTTTTCATCGCACGCATTAATTGCAAGGAAGTATGTCCCACGATGCCATACGGCACCTTGAAGTACTTATGCGATACGTTTCTCACGCTGTCCTATACTATGGAATTTTAATTCGCACTTAATTATGAGACCTATGCATTCTTATCTTTCCAAATATCAAGCGAGCTCTTCTTTCCCACAAAAGTTATGCGGAATACGTAATTCAGTCTGTTAAGTATTCAATACGCAGGGATGTTTTGAGTCACGAACGTAGGAAATGAATTTTTTGGCACCTGACCGAATTACGGTGCCCTGAATGCGTGTGAATCAAGTGACAAAGTCAACTGGGACCGCACTAATTGATCGAGTCACACCTGCCTCTACCTGGATATTACGCATTATGATATTTTGGAGGACTGTGGGAACGTTCAGTGTATCTAACTACACACAATAACATTCTACTGATAATTCAAAATGCGTTACTTTCTCCTATGGTGCAGCAATGTGTTTAATTGTTAAGTTCAACAATGAGGATGATTGTTGAAACTTTGAACGGACACCATTCAATTCTTTAGTCATTTGGACGTGTCGGTGAGTATAAGTAATGGTTTAGTCCATAAGGCGTCTTATCTGGATATCAACTCGAGTAGCCCACATTTCCGACGGAAGCCCGTAAGTAACAAGTCAGTGCTTGTGTTCGTCACAGGCAGCGACTTACAATGAGAGGGCGACACAATGATGTACTTTTTTCCCTCCCTCAAGAAAGTGTCGGCCGCGGAAGAAGTAATTACCGGAAACTAACCACACGGGTAACTTAAGGAAACGGGTAATATAAAGGCCATATCTTTGGGGTGACATTTGACTTAGCTAATCGAGTTCGTTCACAGTGGAAGCAAAACAATGCTTGAGCACAGGTTGTGGTCGTGGCAGGATGTAGGGCGCTTGGCGTCGGAACCGCTTGACCTTTCCCGGGTGACGAACCACTGAATCACGCGCCTTATTAGATGCTATCAGCATTGCCTAATTAAAGTTCAAGACTACGTCAATGTTAAGGCAGGCGCTCGCTTTCGTATTTTGTAATGCGCTTCCGGAGTGGGAAGTTTACAATTATCACTCTAGTGTTGCTATCCAAAGATATGGTAAAGAAATAAATAACGATAGAAGTTACAAGTTGGAACCCGATCGCAGACAGCAGCAGCAGATGCCGTGTCGCAGCGACGCTTAGAGAATATAATAGAAATTGCAACTTGTGCCTTAACATTTTACAAGATGGCTACAATTCAGAAGGCTGTTTACAGAAGGTCATCACTCCACACTTACCCTAACTTCATGTGGGTGTACGGAGTTGTCAGTATAAGCACAGAGCAGATCCACCGAGAGTGGATGGCACTGTCGGAACTTGGAGGCGAGCAGCATGGCGGTGGCTGCCAGCAGCTGCAGCTGCTGCCGTGAGATGGCGCGCTGCGCTAGGAATCTGTCCATGTAGCTGACGGCGAGCGGGAACACTTGCTCCTCGCACTGTTGCTCTTCGCAGACCTGGAAAACAACGGCGCTGTTAGGTTAGGTCTCCCGCTAAACTCGCTAAAGCCGTACCAAGTTGTATGACAGTGCGGGTACTTACATCTAGCTTTACATTATGCCTATGGAATAGACCGAGATAGCGTGTCGGTGTTACAGGGCGTTAAGTACCTGTAATAGGGCGGTGTATTTAAGTTTCTAACCCCCGACGCGTGTCAATCTGTGCCATCCTAGCTCCCAATCCGATATTAGAAAAGCTAAATAGAGCCAAACATATATACAGGCTGTAATCGTTAAGTGTTTACAGGCCATAATTCCGTAAATACAGCAGATATCAGAAAACGTCTAACTGATATCGAAAGTACGTTACCCAACGAGTAAAATTACACTAATAACGTTTTTGAAATAAAAGCAGGAATATAACAGTTTTATCTCTTACGACACCCGACATTGTTTAAGGCTGTAAGTCGTCATACTAAATGTATGGGAGCGTTTTAACTTAGTATTTTTAATATTACTTTATCTATTTAGAAAATGTTATTATTGTAATTTTACTCGTTGGGTAACGTACTTTCGATATCAGTTAGAAGCTTTCTGATATCTGCTATATTTACGGAATTATGGCCTGTAAACACTTAACGATTACACCCTGTATATATAATCTATATATATGTCGCAGGGAAATGGCTAAAACAGAGATTTGAACAAATCTCTAAGGGGTATGATCAAATCACGCAGGATGTTAAAATGGCGAATACATTTTATCATTTGCCTAGAAAAAATCAGTCATTTGATCAAATCTCTGAGTCTGTTTAGTGAAATGACGAAATCGGCCAAAAAAGGCAACTCGTTTTTTCATTTCACTAGATTTGTTTAGTGATTTGATAAAATCCCTGAACCGCGTCAGTGAGTTGACGAAACTAACTCGCAAAGCCAACTCGTTTTACCATTTCACTAGACAAGTTTAGTGAAATGATAAAAATCTCAACTCTAGTACGGATTAAGTCGCTAGTGCGGTCGTGTTACCCCCCTCCTGCACCTTACCGCTACCCGCTCTCGCCCTTGAGTGTCAGGGAAATGGCCAAAACAGAGATTTGAACAAATCTCTAAGGGATATGACCAAATCACGCAGTATGTGAAAATGGCTATTCCATTTTATCATTTGCCTAGAAAAATCAGTCATTAGATCAAATCCCTGAATCTTTTTAGTGAAATGACGAAATCAGTCAAAAAAGGCAACTCGTTTTTTTTTCATTTCACCAGAATTGTTCAGTGATTTGATAAAATCCCTGAAACATCGTGTGAGAGATTTGATCAAAGTTAATTGTAGAGTAACACTGAACCAGTTCAGAGATTTGATCACATCACCTATACACATATACCATCACATATACCATGTTACAGTAGAGACTTTACCATTTCACTAAACGTGTCTAGTGAAATGGTAAAACGAGTTGGCTTTGCGAGTTAGTTTCGTAAACTCACTGACGCGTTTCAGGGATTTTATTAAATCACTAAACAAATCTGGTGAAATGAAAAAACAAGTTGCCTTTTTTGGCCGATTTCGTCATTTTACTAACCAAATTCAGGGATTTGATCAAATGACTGATTCTTTCTAGGCAAATGATAAAATGGATTCGCCATTTTAACATCCTGCGTGATTTGATCATATCCCTTAGAGATTTGTTCAAATCTCTGTTTTGGCCATGTCCCTGACACTCAAGGGCGAGAGCGGGTAGCGGTAAGGTGCAGGAGGGGGGTAACACGACCGCACTAGCGACTTAATCCGTACTAGAGTTGAGATTTTTATCATTTCACTAAACTTGTCTAGTGAAATGGTAAAACGAGTTGGCTTTGCGAGTTAGTTTCGTCAACTCACTGACGCGGTTCAGGGATTTTATCAAATCACTAAACAAATCTAGTGAAATGAAAAAACGAGTTGCCTTTTTTGGCCGATTTCGTCATTTCACTAAACAGACTCAGAGATTTGATCAAATGACTGATTTTTTCTAGGCAAATGATAAAATGGATTCGCCATTTTAACATCCTGCGTGATTTGATCATATCCCTTAGAGATTTGTTCAAATCTCTGTTTTGGCCATTTCCCTGCGACATATATACTGATGAACATAAAATACATAAGACATCATAATAATAAATAACTAAGTATAGTATACTCGTATATATATAGAACATATAAAAACATAGTCTTATCTTATGGGGGGCTTCCCCCTTCACATCATAGTTTATAAAATCTTAAATGTAAAAGGTTGCAACTACTTATAGATGTAACGTAGAATTAAGTCTTTTTTAAGTGCAATAAATAAATAAATAAATATTTGCGGACAATCTTACACAAATCGACCTAGTCCCAAACTAAGCAAAGCTTGTACTATGGGTACTAGACGACGCTAAACATACTAATATAAAGATATAAATACTTAAATACATAGAAAACATCCATGACTCACGAACAAATATTTGTGCTCTTCACACAAATAAATGCCCTTACCGGGATTCGAACCCAGGACCTCTTGCTTCGTAGGCAGGGTCGCTACCAACTAGGCTAAAGCGGTCGTCAATAAAAGGCTTATCTTTTTTAAAATCCCATGTTTATGAAACGCAGCTACCTGGGGCCCGTTTTATGAAGCTACAAGTTACAAATTACAAGCGGAAGTCTCTTTTCAATACCTTTTGATAGAAAGAGACTTCCGCTTGTAATTTGTAACTTGTTGCTTCCTGAAACGGGCCCCTGTGAGTGCCTAGTACCTACATAAAGTTTACATCGGGATTGGACATGAGACGATTTCTTGTACAGTGAACTCGATTTTTAGTAGGTAATACGACTTGCTTACGTAATTTATCATTTTAATAATCCTTGGTTATAAAGTAATCAAGTGTAACACATACCTACGGTACGGTAAACATATATTGAAACCCTTCTTATCCCTAGGCACTATAATATCATCCCTATCAAGCATGTATAGAGCAAGCTACGGAAACATGTTTACAAACAAACATGAAGCGCGCATTTCTCCGAACAAGACCTCGGTGCCAACCGCGAATCAGCACGGGTGAGTTTCGCGTAACTATGAAAAGGTTAAAGGAGGGATGGAAGTCGATCCCAGTTTTTACGGCGTTTAATATTTTTTCCATGCATAATATCAAAGAATAGCAATGTTTTTTTACTCTTACCTGAGCTTACCGACGGTTATAAAGATTCCGTGCGCATTGAAGAGTTAAGCTCGGTAAAAAGCTTGTAAAAAAGTTTCCGTTGGTAAGCATTAGTAAGGGCTCAATGCGTACTCTACTCCATAAAGTATTGCATGAACCAAGGTGGAAGCCTTATTGTGAACGCATTATGGGCTATATTCGAACGACTAGCGAATCATACAAAAGTGTAGGCACGAAGTCTCGTTATTTACTCCATACGTTACGTTACGCAGGCTGCTGCATAAACATGGATCAGGGATTAATTAACTTACAAAGCCAGTAGCCTTTTAATCAGTAACCTGATTAAACAATACCATTATTTATTTATTTTGCCGAAAACAGCATAAGTATACAAATTTAAGGTGGACTGATGACCTGGTAAAGGTTGCTGGAGTCCGCTGGATGCGGGTGGCGCAGGACCGGTCACCTTGGCACTCTTTGGGGGAAGCCTATGTCCAGCAGACGTCTTTCGGCTGATATGATGATGATGATGATGATGATGATACAAATTTAAAGCGACCGAAGAAAGTTTACATCCATTAATTTTGAACGTAGGTAGTTCAGTATCATTAAAGAAATGCTGAGCTTGTTTTGAAAATTAATCATATATTTATGGTTATATTAAAAACAGGTCCAGTTTATAACTTTGTGAGTTTGTATCTTTCTTCACCTAACACCTAATCGCTGGAACTACTCATCCGATTTAAAAAAATCTTTTACCAGTATAGGTATTATGGAATGGACCTTCCAAATAAGAAATATATCTTTTTTTCGCTAATATAAATCAGATTCCTATAAAAAAGAAACTTAAAACACTTATATAAAGGGTAGTTGTAAATATAATAATTATGGTAATGGTATACTGGTGACATCGCATTTAATTAAAACGTGTAACAATCTTGTAATCATAGCTTAACAAATTGATACAAGAAAGTCTTAACAACGACGAATAAATTATCAGCATATTATTCCCCGCAATTCGTATTTTACATTCGAAAATACAGGTCAATGAACTTAATGTTAGGTCATTGACCTTTCTGATAAGATGACGGGTAGTTAAGTAAATCAAGGTTTTTCATAAACATGTTCATTCGTATACTGCTTGGAAATATACAATCGTAGCTAACTACCCACTGATTTAATGTGCACCGTATAAATGAAACATGCAATGAGGTGGGTACCTTCACAAAATATGCACTGCTCTCCTATGGCGCCCGAGAATGAGGAGAAACTCAGGTAGGTAAGTATATAAAAATCTACAAAACTCGAAACACAAACAGTATTTTCAAGACCCTAGGGAAAAATAAACAGGAAGACTGACCTCCAGCATCCAAGTGGTGACGACTTTCCTCATGAAGGGCTGGATGTCGATCTGCACGTGCTGGAAGTAGTCGGTGTGCAGCGCGTGGAACCTCTCCAGCGTCAGCAGGTTCCCCAGGAGTCGTGGATCCCGGTCCAGCGCACGGTCGGGGCCGGCCACGCACGCGTCCCGCCCGTTGCTGCCTCCGGACACCTGCATGTTCTCTTCACAGGACAAATCCATAGCACTGCACAGTCTTTAAAGTCACTTGGAACTAAGTTCAAAGTCACGTAAGTGATGTCGCACGTAACTAGAAGCGCGGTCGGCGTGCGACCTACAGGCGGGTGTAAGTCGAACTGAGCGGGGTTGGGTTTGTTGTTGTGTCGGCATGCAAGGGTCTAGGGATAGCGGCGCTCCGGTGTAGGCCCGCGAGTCCAACTTTTATATAACTTTATTGTTAAAGTAGTCTCTAATTTAATTTCCATTTCTTATGCTCTAAAAGTTCGTCTTTATGCTGTGCGTAGGCGACATAAAGGTCGTCTTTATGCTGTGCGTAGGCGACATAAAGTCGCTTTTTATGCTCTAGTGCATAAAGTAAAATCTTCGTCGAAGACTAAGGCAATCGGTCCAACAGCCACACGAGCAACTTTAACTTCATAGAATAAACATAAACTCCTTATTTTTATATTATTATGATTCGTTAGTAAATTAGACCAAGGCAAGGGTACCAACCAACAGCCAAGGTACACAATAAAACTTCATGAAATAAACATATTAGGTATAGTTTTTATTTCGTCTTATCTAAAAGAATTTCATTTCATTTACTCGCAATCGAAGTGAAAAGTAGTGTACAATTCGTCCATAAAACCCATTTTTCACTCGATTTTATATCCATGGATAAACGTCTCGCGTAAAATGGTGCGTTTTATGCTGTGCAATCTACTATTTACGCCTTGCGAATAATATACCACCCGTTAACTGTTTTTAGAGTAGACAGTTGAAATGCAATATAACTAGTACTTTTGAAAGTTGATGTAGGTACTTAAGTTAAGTAGCTCAGACCAAAAAAAGGGGAAAGGTATGTAGAGCTTCGTCCTCCTGAAAGTTTTAAGGGCTTGGATTAAAAAATATCGCGTGCCAACACCGTTCTGAAAAGCCAACAATAAGAACTGATTTTCAGATATTTGCCATTCCCGAAGAGTGTTGCATATCGCTTTCTCGTGCGCGGAAGACATAAGCGTGTCTCTCACAAGGAGCTTAGGCGCGGTTTTCGCAAATTGCATCCCCTTAAGCTCTAAGTATAACTATTATAGGTATTGCAGCATTAATTGCATTCATCCTTGCAGAACTATTTAAATTCGTATGACCGTTTGCCTTATATTGCAGCACCATCTAGCGCATTATTACTGAAGTTCAGTAGTCGCACAAGGCGCGTTTCCGATGGTGTGCATTTTCCTTATATACAACTTTACCGACGGGTTTGCCTGCTTTGGTGCTGTCTGGTTTTTATGAATGAAATTGGAAGAAGTTTTTGAAATTTGAATTTGATTGTTCGAGAATGATTCTTGTTTATTGTCAAATCATCAGAAAAGAAATAGGAGTCAAAGAGAATAGTTCTTGGAGAGTGAAGTATTATTTTTCCATTGGTCTATTAGCTGAAAGTGTGAAGCGTGGTGTACCGTTTATAGGGTACAGACCCGAGTTCCTCGTCCACAGTTTTTTGTATTAAGAACGACAGTTTTCGCGCTACTGCATCAGCGTTTTTCTCAAGCCCTGAGGCGAAGCTCGCCGGTGGTGGAACCAGTTGTGGTTGTTGTCACACTGCACTGAGGGAAACGTAGAGTTTCTGCCTTTTTCTGAAGGCCGGGTGCTGTTTTAGCACACTGGGTAAGCATTTTCGCCTATCGGTTGTGGTGGATTTTTGGCTTCTAGTCTAGACGGTGGAGTAGAAGTATTTATTGTGAAATTTTGTTTCATAGCTTCCGGGTTTAGGCCCCAAGCCTAAGTTCGCGGTGGTTGTTGCCCGAGGACTGATGCCAGTTCGAGTGCGCTGAGAGCCATCATCCGGAGTCTGCGAGCCGGAGGGAGAAGCGATCGGACTGTCCCGCTTACCAGCGCTTCCGGCTCTTGATCGGGAGAACCTCCGTCGGAGACGCCGCCAGGAGTTAAGTCGCGTTTAGAGGACTCCCGAGAGTTCGGCGTGTATTCTTTTTTGTTTGACCTTCGGTCAACGTCAGGGTCCTTTTTTAATGTCACTTATTACCTGTGATATTCTACCATACCGTGCCGTCGTTGGATTGTCAAACCTCCGACCTTAAGATGGGATCGATGCCTTCCGTTCTCCTGTAAAACCCTCAAAATTCAGAAAGGCCCTTTACCGCCGAAGTTGTCAGAACGATCGTTTAGATTTCATTTAGGCCCCATACACACAATTAACACACAACCTTTACCAACACTTAACATCTCGTCGAACCCAGTCGTTTTACATCCCTTTTTATTGTCGTGCTGGTTTGTCGACCGTAAATCACCATGTTTTGTCTATCATAGTCCAATCGTGTGCCGCAGCAACGGCCAGAGCACGGTTATACGTTCGGTATTGTATTGCAAGTGTTATTTAACATGATCTTATAAACCTGATCGCGTTCGGGTCGTGATGTTTTATATGCCGCTGTTATATGTAATAATTTTAGGAAAATAAAAAAATAAATTACGTTCGTATCCTTGTGTGAACCTTTTATTTCATTTTCACTACAAATTTGGCGCCCGAAACAGCTGGTAAGTACCCTGGCTTGTTACAAATTGAATTAATCTTTGTTCAGTCTTACTGGGGGGAGGGTCCGTCCTATTACGGACGCGTCACAATAACCTTGTTCTAGATTACAGCGTACGGTTATGAGGAGTGTCACGCTGCCCTGTTAACCCCGGATGCCGTCTGCCTAGTTCCGCTACTGCCACGAATTTTGGATCCTGTCAACGCCGGCGGAACGTGACCCGTGACCGATTAAATATATCTGAAACTCTGGTTGAAATAGGTAGCCGTAGAATGAAACAAAACTGTGTTTTCCCTGTGCTTTTTATTTCAATTTCCAACTAAAACAACCCGATTTACTTATTTAGTAGACTTGTGTACCCCTTGTTTGTGCCCGTAGAATTAGGGAAATACTGCAGGTAAGCGTTTTAGCTGTAGTTAGTTCCTCGACCGTATTGTCTTCCTGGTGATTCTTACTTTCCGGTTCGTCTTGTTGCTTTTTTTTTCGTCACTGTGTTTAGTTTGATCGCATCTTGTCCATTTCATATATTCAGTGTTAGCACATATTTAGGTTTTATGGGCGTTCCTGTAGACAGCAAGCGCATTTTTTCCTCGTTATTCTCGTAATTAAATGTTGTGATAAGCAATCGTATAACATATTTCGTGTATTTACGTAACATTTGACATGTTGTTTTACGTTTGTTTGTAGCTTAGCAACCGGTCACGAAATTTGACGGCGGATTTCTTAAAGAGGTTGAGTTTGTTAGCTTTGAACTTTTACAGCAGAAAAGGTAGAGTATTTTCGTTCGGTCATCTAATTGTCACCGTGGTCTAGTGGAGGTACACTCGGACTAGTGAATACGTGATCGAGGCACGGTGGGCTGGATGGCTCGAAAAGAGGACATTCGCACTTTTTTCAGAAAATCATTTTTTGAAAAATGCTATCCAATAGAGAATTATATGAGGAACAGTAAATGTGGTATACATTTTTGCGAAATAAGGCATATTGACAGCAGAAAAAAAATAAAGTCTGTTTTTTTGTATGGGACCCAAAAATAGGTATCTAGTTTCTCAGAAACTATTAGAGGTCCCGTCTTCTACCTTTCAAGACTTTGTTTTTCTACTTTTATAGAGTAAGAAACGATAAGCAGATTTTCTATTCAGGTGCTGTTTTTTTTTTTTTAGTCCAGTAAAAGTTAACACAGTTTAGATTTTTTCGTTTGTGTCTTTTTTGGGATG
Source organism: Epinotia ramella (assembly GCA_947578815.1). Taxonomy (NCBI): domain Eukaryota; kingdom Metazoa; phylum Arthropoda; class Insecta; order Lepidoptera; family Tortricidae; genus Epinotia; species Epinotia ramella. Next base: position 24,918,060 of record OX388204.1, on the reverse strand, counting down.
CCACAATATTTTTTGATAGTTTAATTCTATAATATTAATAACAAGTTACAGATGCGACGATTTTTGACATTTTTTTTTGGGAAACAGTTGTTTTTGGTTCAAATTTGTTGTTAGTTATTTACAACTCAATCATTTTATGGAAGACGAAATAGTGAGTATTCTTTTATCTTGAAACAATTGTTATTCGCAAAAACAAAATGAATCATAAAATGTGACAATGACATGTGTCTATTGTAAAACATTAGATTATTTCTTTTTAGTTGTATGAAAAATGTAAAAAATGTACTTAGGATTTTTTTATAACTTAATAAACGTTACATGTATTATGTGTTATTATCATTTTTACTTTTAACTATCGAAATATAATGTAAAAACCAAAAAAAGACATGAACGAAAAAATCTAAAATGTGTTAACTTTTACTGGACTAAAAAAAAAAAACAGCACCTGAATAGAAAATCTGCTTATCGTTTCTTACTCTATAAAAGTAGAAAAACAAAGTCTTGAAAGGTAGAAGACGGGACCTCTAATAGTTTCTGAGAAACAAGATACCTATTTTTGGGTCCCATACAAAAAAAACAGACTTTATTTTTTTCTGCTGTCAATATGCCTTATTTCGCAAAAATGTATACCACATTTATTGTTCCTCATATAATTCTCTATTGGATAGCATTTTTCAAAAAATGATTTTCAGAAAAAAGTGCGAATGTCCTCTTTTCGAGCCATCCAGCCCACCGTGCGAGGGTTCGATTCCCGACAAAGTTATTCTTTGTGCATTTTCTTTCGAGAGGGTATCTCATCTATAAGTTCCGCGGTACGTTATTCAATCGGAGTGAATGATTATTCTCAAGTTTAAACATTTATTTAGAGAATTGATCGTTCTTATTTTCTGGATTTCTTCTAACGTAGAATAAATTCGGTTACTTAGCTTCGTTTCAGTGGGGTGTTAGGCTTCATTGTTCGGATATACCTAAAGGCTTCACCGAAGTTTTTCTGAACCGATTTGGATGGGATAGTCTATTGGTTTTTCATATTATTCGACTATTGTGTCTGTCTTAAGGCTTTCTTTGGTTTCTGACGCGACTTCGCGCTTATTCTAATTAGTTGTTATTCCCGGTTGCTGTTGATTTTTGTTTTTGGAGTTGTTTTTATAGTTGATCGTACGTGTTCATCGTTTATATATGTGGTCATACTCGATCATACCTGATCATAAGTGATAATACTTGATCATACCTGATCATAAGTGATCTTACTTGATCATACTTGATCATAAGTGATCATAATTGATCATAGTTGTTTTTTGTCGTTCGTCGTAATCGTTGGTGGTTCTTTCAGGATGTCACGATCGAACAGTGAGGAGTCGTTCCGCGTGACGCCTCGCATTCCTTCAGAGTTGAGGATGCGTCAAGCCCGGGAGCTGGATCCGCTTGCGAGTGAGGATGAAGAATTCTTCGATACCGAGCCGCGGTTCCAGGGCGCTCGGTCCCTAGATTGGCAGCCTCGTTGCGCGATTAAGAACGAGTCCCTCACCAAGTGGAATCTGACCTTCTCCGGCGAGACTTGCGTTCGTGAGTTCTTTTCACGTATCCGCGAAGAGGGGATTGCGCGTGACGTCAACCCTTCCTACGTCGTCAGACGCTTTCACGAGTTATTAACCGGTAGTGCTTTAAAATATTTCCGGGCAATTAGGCGTCCAGACTTGACGATCGGGGAGTTGAGATCGGCCTTTTTAAGAACTTTCGATGTCGCAGATTATGATTTTAAGGTGGAAAGCCAACTTCGCGCGTTGAGGCAGAAAGCAGGCCAGTCAGTGGTTGATTTCGTTATCCAGGCTCGCGATCTTAATGCCAAGCTTCAAAAGCCGGTACCCGAAGGCACCTTGTTCAACATCATCAAATACGGGATGAACCCCAGGTACCATCCGTGCCTGGCCACCAATATCGTTAGGGATGTCGACGGTCTACTGGAGGTCGCAAAGAACTTCGAGTCCTTCCAGGGTGTGCGGTCGACTGGTTTGGCGTTGGCTCCTGTCGGTACTGTCAACGTTGGCGAGATCGGTGCTGTCGCCTGTCTGAAATGCGGCGCTATCGGGCATGGGTATCGCGATTGTCCCAATGTTTCCGGTGCTGTATGCTTCAAATGTAAGCGGGCAGGGGCGATTACTCGGGACTGTCAATTCTGCAATCCTGGGACGTCAAAAAACTAGTTGAAGGCGCACTTAGAGGTCCGACGGTGTCACCGGTTGTTTTAAATAAGTCACCGGATAATAGACTGTTTATTGAAGTTAATATTTCAGGAGTCACTGTCAAAGCTCTTCTGGACTCTGGTGCGCAGGCTTCCCTCATTGATGTTTCATTGTTGTCTGAATTAGGTTTCAGTTATAGTAAGGAGATTCGACCGTCAGTGGTATCTGCCGATAATTCTCCTATTGTTATTTTAGGTGGATTGGATATCCCTATTTCTTTTAATGGCTTTTGCGCTACTCATCCCTGCCTTGTAGGTAGTGACTTGCCTACTCGATTTATTTTAGGCATTGAATTTTGGAATGCTTTTGGTCTTACCGATATTTTGAAGCGCGCGTTTGCAGGCGATGGTCCTGGGAAACTTCTTATTCCAGATCCTGTGTTACCGAAGGTGGGGTTTCAGGTTGTTGGCGAGGTTCGATACGTTCATCCGCGTACGGAGCTCACACCTAGTCAAGAATTCGGTCTTCAGGCTGTCATCAGCGAGTTTGATGAAATTTCTTCTGATAAGGCTGGTTTAGGTTGCACTACTTGGCTCTCTCACAAGATAGAGACAGTCGGTCCGCCGATTAGGCAGAGGTATTACCCGCTCTCACCTGTCAAGTTGAAGGTTCTTAACGAAGAGATCGATAAGATGCTTGAAGCCGGCGTCATTCGTCCTTCGCGGTCTCCATGGGCTTCACCAGTGGTTATGGTCACTAAGAAAGATGGTTCCGTCAGGTTTTGTGTTGACAGTCGGAAGTTAAACAGCGTTACCGTTCGTGATTCATACCCGCTTCCACGTATCCAGGATATTTTGGATAATTTGAGAGGTGCTAAATACTTAACTTCACTTGACTTTAGGAGTGCTTTTTGGCAGATTCCTTTGGCGGACAAAGCCAGCTGTGAAAAAACTGCCTTCATCGCTCCACAACGAGGTCTATTTGAGTTTGTTCGACTCCCGTTTGGTTTGACCAATGCTGCGTCGGAGATGCAGCGGCTTACCGACATGATCGTCAATTACGAGCTGACCCCAGAGTCTGACGATTTCATTTTCGGCTACGTAGACGACCTAATACTGGTCTCTAGAGATTTTGATAGTCATCTTCGGCTCATTCGAAAAGTTCGTGACAGGTTAAAAGAGGCAGGGCTCACCGTTAACTTGAAAAAGTGCGAGTTTTGTAAGTCGGAGTTGAAGTATCTGGGCTACATCGTTAATGAGCGCGGTCTACAAACTGATCCAAAAAAACTCGAGGCTATTAACGACTATCCCACGCCTTCAAGCGCAAAATCCCTGCGGGCTTTCATTGGCATGTGTTCGTACTACCGGAGATTCGTGGATAACTTTTCGACCATTATTGCTCCTCTTACAGCGTTGATAGGCAAGAGGAAAGGCCGAGATCCGATCGATTGGAACGACGACGCAGCAGCAGCTTTCGTCAGACTGAAAGACGCTTTGATGAACTCACCGTTGATCGAATGTCCTGATTTTTCTAAGCCCTTCATCCTTCAATGCGACGCTAGTCAGGTCGGTCTCGGTTCGGTGTTGGCGCAGGAGTTTGACGGAGTAGAGCATCCTATTGCTTTTTATTCGCGGTTGTTCACCAAAGCGGAACGCAGCTATGGTACGTCTGAGCACGAGCTTTTGGCGGTTCTCGAATCCATCAAACACTTCCGAGGTTACTTAGACGGGATGAAGTTCAAGATCGTCACTGATCATATCGCGCTAAAATGGCTGACTACACTCGATAATCCTTCCGGTCGTTTGGCTCGGTGGGCTACTGTCATTTCCCAGTATAATTATGAAATCGAGCATAGGAAGGGAGTTTTGAATGTGGTTCCCGATGCCCTTTCTCGTGCGCATGTAGGTTTGATTTCGTTCACTCGTGGCGGGGATCCTTCTGGCGATCCATGGTATGAACGTGTGTTTCAGGGCGTGAGTGAGGCTCCTCAAATGTTCACGGCGTATGCTTTGCGTGATGGCGTGTTGATGCGCAAAATGGCAGTTGAGAATCCGCTGGCTCCTAATCCGTGGCGTATAGTTTTACCTGCTTCTAGAAGGAACGAGGCGATCGCTGAAATTCATAATGATTTTCCTAATGTTCATCCGGGGGTGATGAAGACTTACCTAAAGGCGAGAGATTTATACTACTGGCCGTACATGTACAAAGATATCGCCAGGCAATTAGCAGGTTGTCAAGTCTGTAAGGCATATAAGATCGCGAATTCGCAACCACGTGGTCAGCGTTTATATCCACGTCCCATCGCTTCGCCAATGGATCTTCTGTCGATCGATTTGATCGGACCACTGCCAGGGGCCAGAAATGGGTTTCGTTATATCTTGACAATAGTTGACGTCTTCACTAAGTTCGTCTGGTTAGTCGCTCTGAAGAGGGTAAACGCCGATACTATATCCTCTGCTTTGGAAAGGGAGGTTTTCTTGAGGTACGGTACACCTTCTAACGTTTTGTGTGATAACGCAACTGTTTTTCATAGTGGGTCATTTGTGAATTTCTTGGCCTCCTTTGATATTCCTAGACCATGTTATACCCCGTATTATTCTCCCCAGGCAAACATTGCGGAGAGGTACAACCAAGTTGTCATTACAACGATGAGCATTCTGGTGGCTGGTGACCAGGGTAGTTGGCCCCGTCATCTTCCGAGAGTAGCCTTGTATCTTAATTCATGCATCAACTTGGCGACCTCTTATTCGCCTAACTTTTTAATGTACGGACGCGAGGTGCAGGTAGACCGACAGTTAGTTGCAGGTCAGGTTGAGAACCAGGAGGTGGGGCTCAGCCGGGTCGAACGAGCAGAAAATCTCCGCACTCTACGTGAAGTATACGCGAAAGTGTCTGATGCTTTGGTCATGGCTTTCCACCGCAATGCGGTAAAGTATAACTTGAGTCATAAGTCGTTGAGACTGGCTATAGGTCAAATCGTTTGGCGCAGGAATTTTCAGCGCCGGACAATGGACGAAGCTAGGGGTGGTAAGTTCGCACCACGCTTTATCCAGTGTCGGGTCGTGAGGCGAATTTCTCCTCAGGTTTATGAGCTCGTTGATATTGAGACCCAGGTGGTTGGAACATATCACGTTAAAGACATCCTCAAGTAGGAAGTTTGGTCGCCTTAGGTTATTTTAAATCGTTTTTTTTTGTTTTATTATTCCTCTAAATTCTGAAAGACAAGCTGCACGTCATTATTAATTTTTTTCGCTCCTCTGTTTAGGCCTTATTTTGCGTTTGCGCTTTTTCCTCTAAATTCTGAAAGACAAGCTGCACGTCATTATTAATTTTTTTGCTACTCTGTTTAGACCTTATTTTGCGTTTGCGCTTTTCCTCTAAATTCTGAAAGACAATCTGCACGTCATTATTAATTTTTTTCGTTGCTCTGTTTAGGCCTTATTTTGCGTTCGCGCTCCACACAACAGTTCTTCATTATAGGCTTATGGGTCAGGGCGTCGTTTGAAAAGGTCATCGACGGTCGGATTTAGCTTATAATGTCGTGACATGGTGTTGTTAGCGGTTTTTTTGTTATTGTTAGTGTTTTACATCCAACCAACAGTTCAAATGAAGGTATTAGGTTAATGTTGTTATCTACTCAGCGAAGGTCAACTCGTAGTTTTAAAATAGGTTAATGTGTTTAGGTTAGGGCTATTGTAGCATATATTTTCCGGACGTGACGTTGTTTCAGCTTGATGCTGGATTTGGACTATTTGTGACTACGTTCTTCGACATAGTTCGAGATCGTTCATTCACTGTCTGTGGGCTAGCACTCGACAGTTGAAATACTGTATCACCCCGTCGCACGGTGGGCTGGATGGCTCGAAAAGAGGACATTCGCACTTTTTTCTGAAAATCATTTTTTGAAAAATGCTATCCAATAGAGAATTATATGAGGAACAATAAATGTGGTATACATTTTTGCGAAATAAGGCATATTGACAGCAGAAAAAAATAAAGTCTGTTTTTTTTGTATGGGACCCAAAAATAGGTATCTTGTTTCTCAGAAACTATTAGAGGTCCCGTCTTCTACCTTTCAAGACTTTGTTTTTCTACTTTTATAGAGTAAGAAACGATAAGCAGATTTTCTATTCAGGTGCTGTTTTTTTTTTTTAGTCCAGTAAAAGTTAACACATTTTAGATTTTTTCGTTCATGTCTTTTTTTGGTTTTTACATTATATTTCGATAGTTAAAAGTAAAAATGATAATAACACATAATACATGTAACGTTTATTAAGTTATAAAAAAATCCTAAGTACATTTTTTACATTTTTCATACAACTAAAAAGAAATAATCTAATGTTTTACAATAGACACATGTCATTGTCACATTTTATGATTCATTTTGTTTTTGCGAATAACAATTGTTTCAAGATAAAAGAATACTCACTATTTCGTCTTCCATAAAATGATTGAGTTGTAAATAACTAACAACAAATTTGAACCAAAAACAACTGTTTCCCAAAAAAAAATGTCAAAAATCGTCGCATCTGTAACTTGTTATTAATATTATAGAATTAAACTATCAAAAAATATTGTGGCATCCCAAAAAAGACACAAACGAAAAAATCTAAACTGTGTTAACTTTTACTGGACTAAAAAAAAAAAAACAGCACCTGAATAGAAAATCTGCTTATCGTTTCTTACTCTATAAAAGTAGAAAAACAAAGTCTTGAAAGGTAGAAGACGGGACCTCTAATAGTTTCTGAGAAACTAGATACCTATTTTTGGGTCCCATACAAAAAAACAGACTTTATTTTTTTTCTGCTGTCAATATGCCTTATTTCGCAAAAATGTATACCACATTTACTGTTCCTCATATAATTCTCTATTGGATAGCATTTTTCAAAAAATGATTTTCTGAAAAAAGTGCGAATGTCCTCTTTTCGAGCCATCCAGCCCACCGTGCGTCGGGGAAGGATACTTATCCGGACAACGACACTTACTTCCGGTTCCTTGCGTTCCGCATAAGCCTATGGGCCATGGTTTACGAGTATTTCACGGACAAGACAAATGGTTGTGAACCTCGGTTCTCAATCATGGCTGTAAATGTTTATTTCCCTCTTAGCTGAGGTTAGGTTTAAGTTCGTTCTAGGCGTCTAGGGTTGGTTGATCCTCGTTGTTCTTGGTTTGGTGTATAAGTAATTTAGTTTTCGGTGTTATCTTAGGTGTTTGCTAGGTAGTAGTTGTTCCTTAGGTGGAATTGTTGGCCGCAGTAAATAAATTTTGTGGGTCAACATTCGGTTTCCTCCCTTTGTGCGTGGCAATCGCATTGGTGAGTGTTGTTTTGGTTTTCCTCGATTTCAACTCGCTTTGAACCTCCCTTTGTAGGCGAGGAACTTCTAGCATTTTTTCCGGATTTTTTCCTGCCCTTTGCCTCTAGCCTAGTCGTTAGGCAAGTGGAGCGATCACGTGCCACTCCATCGAGAGTTTGGATGATGAATCGTAGTGTTAGTTTTTAGGATTATTCTTGCAATACCTTGTGGGCATTTAAATGTGTTTATTATTCTAGGGGGATCTCGAGTTGTGTGTTTTTTTTGTTTTGTCTTTTCAGGGGATAATCTGCAGCATTAATTGCATTCATCCTTGCAGAACTATTTAAATTCGTATGACCGTTTGCCTTATATTGCAGCACCATCTAGCGCATTATTACTGAAGTTCAGTAGTCGCACAAGGCGCGTTTCCGATGGTGTGCATTTTCCTTATATACAACTTTACCGACGGGTTTGCCTGCTTTGGTGCTGTCTGGTTTTTATGAATGAAATTGGAAGAAGTTTTTGAAATTTGAATTTGATTGTTCGAGAATGATTCTTGTTTATTGTCAAATCATCAGAAAAGAAATAGGAGTCAAAGAGAATAGTTCTTGGAGAGTGAAGTATTATTTTTCCATTGGTCTATTAGCTGAAAGTGTGAAGCGTGGTGTACCGTTTATAGGGTACAGACCCGAGTTCCTCGTCCACAGTTTTTTGTATTAAGAACGACAGTTTTCGCGCTACTGCATCAGCGTTTTTCTCAAGCCCTGAGGCGAAGCTCGCCGGTGGTGGAACCAGTTGTGGTTGTTGTCACACTGCACTGAGGGAAACGTAGAGTTTCTGCCTTTTTCTGAAGGCCGGGTGCTGTTTTAGCACACTGGGTAAGCATTTTCGCCTATCGGTTGTGGTGGATTTTTGGCTTCTAGTCTAGACGGTGGAGTAGAAGTATTTATTGTGAAATTTTGTTTCATAGCTTCCGGGTTTAGGCCCCAAGCCTAAGTTCGCGGTGGTTGTTGCCCGAGGACTGATGCCAGTTCGAGTGCGCTGAGAGCCATCATCCGGAGTCTGCGAGCCGGAGGGAGAAGCGATCGGACTGTCCCGCTTACCAGCGCTTCCGGCTCTTGATCGGGAGAACCTCCGTCGGAGACGCCGCCAGGAGTTAAGTCGCGTTTAGAGGACTCCCGAGAGTTCGGCGTGTATTCTTTTTTGTTTGACCTTCGGTCAACGTCAGGGTCCTTTTTTAATGTCACTTATTACCTGTGATATTCTACCATACCGTGCCGTCGTTGGATTGTCAAACCTCCGACCTTAAGATGGGATCGATGCCTTCCGTTCTCCTGTAAAACCCTCAAAATTCAGAAAGGCCCTTTACCGCCGAAGTTGTCAGAACGATCGTTTAGATTTCATTTAGGCCCCATACACACAATTAACACACAACCTTTACCAACACTTAACATCTCGTCGAACCCAGTCGTTTTACATCCCTTTTTATTGTCGTGCTGGTTTGTCGACCGTAAATCACCATGTTTTGTCTATCATAGTCCAATCGTGTGCCGCAGCAACGGCCAGAGCACGGTTATACGTTCGGTATTGTATTGCAAGTGTTATTTAACATGATCTTATAAACCTGATCGCGTTCGGGTCGTGATGTTTTATATGCCGCTGTTATATGTAATAATTTTAGGAAAATAAAAAAATAAATTACGTTCGTATCCTTGTGTGAACCTTTTATTCCATTTTCACTACAGTATCTCCTAAGAATATGGATGTCTCTTTCTCTTGATTTACGGCGGGTAAATTCAAGTGCTTCTTTCAAACCTAATCTTTCTGTTATGGTGTGTAGTGTTTGGTTTAGACTAGTTTAAGGTATAATATGTGGTTAGTTAATGGTTGTATAATTATATTTATCGACAGAACTGTTTTTTATTGTATAAGGCCTATTTGTACCTACTCTACTGTTATTCCAGCAAATAAACGATTTGATTGATTGATTGATCTTAGAGTAGAGAGCCTTATATTCAACTAGGTGGCAAAGAATACTTAGGTTTAAAAAATGCCTATGTACAGTCAGCATCAAAAGTAACTGCGCGATTGACGTCTTCAAAAGCTCTTATTCCCTTTTAATAAAGACTTTTGACGTCTTCGTTTGCCCAGTCACTTTTGATGCTGACTGTACTAACTTATATATAAATATAATGAGCATGATAATTTGGAAAACTTCAATATTTATATTTTCTTAACTATAAAATATTTACCCAGGAGGAGAAACTTGGAGTAGTCGCAGTTCAATACAGGAATCTACCCTTGAGCGCCCTTATACAAGTAGGTACGAGTTCCTTTGCAGCCCCCTGGTTATGCAAAATTTTGTGAACATGGCTTATTATTATTTTATATAGGTACCTACTTAATATTATTATTGTAAATGTAAGCACTTATTTAGTTAAGTTATATAACACTAGCTTAGAGTAGCGCTACCCCACCGATTCATGCAAAATAGGCACACTGGATGTCGACTTGCGGAAAAAAGCCCAGTAAAACTAACTAACTAACTAACACTAGCTGCCCGTCCCGGCTTCGCACGGTTAGTGCGTAGGAATGAAAAATTTCCCAAAGTAAAAAGTAGCCTATTGTTCATCAGGGATAATGTCGGCTTCTAATGGTAAAAGAATTTTGCAAATCGGTCCAGTAGTTTCAGAGCCTATTCAATCAAACAAACAAACAATCAAATCTTTCCTCTTTATAATATTAGTGTAGATACATGACATACCTACAGAATATGAGTTTAGATGTGTTATATCATGAAATAGATAATATACCACACACGACTCAAGAGAGAAAGGATTGTGCAGATCATTCTGAACCTGTTATTTAGTTTAGCTAGTTCTGCTGCTGACTGTACTCGCGCTCAATCAGTGGTTCGACATATTATCAGCTGCATGTTGATGGGTGCACTCGTCATAATACACGATAAGCTAAGGAAACTCTACAACTCGACTATTAAGGGGGAGTAGATTAGTGAGGTACGGCAAAGCGAAATGTCATCCCACTCGAATTTGGAGCAGGCCAACTGGGGAAGTACCTCCGCCTTAATAACACTACTACTTGCTCTGTTGCATGCGTCTATAGGCTGCGGTGTCCGCTTACCATCAGGCGGGCCGTACGCTTGTTTTGTCGTTGTATTTTAAAAAAAAGGCTGAAAAATTATTTAAGTATAAAAATTTATTAATATTTTAAATAATTTATACACTTAATATATACCTATGCAGTTATTTAATTTTCAGTTAAAGTGCAAATATTCGTGTGATGAGCATGAATATTTGTTTCCGAGCCTTGGAGGTATTCTATGCGATTAATTTCTAGTAGGTCACTTACCCTTAAAACAAGCTTTATTAAACAGTTCGATTTGTGTAAGGTTGTCTCTGAATACTTGCCTATTTATTATTTACTAGCTGCCCGCGCGGCTCCGCTTGCAGAGAACCCAGGCTCGGCTGCGGGGTAAAATATAGCCTATACCCGTCCAGCACGCCTATGAGACTATCCGTCTCTCTCTTATTAGAACACTTAGAACAAGAGGTATAGTGCGAGAAAAATCGAGAGTATGTCGCGGCCGTCTCATGATAGCATGAAGATCAATTGTTTATGTATGTACTGGTGAAATATTTTTTGTAATCAGGTTAGTAATCCGGAAACTAACTGCTCCCTACGTGCAAACTGAACCACAACACAAAAAAGTCTGTGAAGTTGTAAGTTTGTAAGGAAAACCTCTTTATAATAATGGTATAGATCAATCATAATGCAACACACTGCCTATCGGATGGGATTGGAATGAAATTTTTCGTAGCAAAACGTCTTGACGTTTTAAGATTGGAAGCCTAGTTGCATGCGTGCGCGCAGCTACTAAATGTGTCACAGCGCGACGTTAGATAATAATCAATCACATTTATTGGATTGATTGTCGCCACGTTGTCGGCTATTGCAGACAAACTTAATTGAGGGAGCGATGGATTCTAGTTTGTCTTCCCTTGCCTCAACCATACACGTTCCAGGAGCCACGCGTGCACCTTTCCAGATATTTAATCAATGCAACTGGACAATAAAAATCCAGTTTAATTATACAACATTAAAATTTTATTACGTCTAAAGAATCAAAAACGAGGCATGAAATTTACAATGATATAGTTTTCGTACAAATACAATGACAATCGACAAAAGAGTCCGGGAGGGTCGCGAGCCGGAGGAGGGCCGAGGGCAGCTGCGCGCGCGCCGGGTGCGTGCGTACCTACATTATAACCAATCCGGCCACACCTGATCTTAAACACACCTCATTATTCCATTCTCTTTCCAGATTTCTTTGTCCTCCCGAACGCGTGCGCCGTGATTTTGTTTATAGACTACTCGTGTGACCACCTGCCAATTTGGTTCTCAACTTGTGTAAATCGTGACTATTTCTTCTCTGAGAATTTGCCGTTGTAGTATGGAATCATTGTCACGATCACCTTCCAGTCAGTAGCATATATCCCATACACAGCAGCCGCCAATCCGTACATCACTAGACTTGGCGCATAAGCCGCTACCATCTGTGTTTGCCTCTTGTTAAGCATTTCAATTTGATTTTTGTATGCCTTCTAATTACTTAGTAGTACTATCCACTTGGTATTTTGATTTTTGATTTTGCTGTAATATTATGACGTAAGCTTGACAGCTGAAAAATAAATGATGCCTGATAACCTGTGAAAACAATTAATGTGTATAGTTTTCTAAAAAGGTTACTTCGAAACGAAAGTGAGTAGGTACATACACATTTGTAGCAAGAGGTCGAAGTGTCGGGTGGTTCGAATCCCGATAAGGGCATTTATTTGTGTGATGAGATGATTGATGAGGACGAATATTTGTTCCTTACCTAGTCATGGATGTTTTCAATGTATTTAAGTATTTATTTATCTATACTTATAAGTATAAGTATGTGTATCGTTGTAAGACTTGTAAGCTTAAAGCTAGCATCAGCATGGGGAAGAGGCCTCAATCTGTCTGGCTGAACTCTTCGCAATAATTAAATGCGTAGAGATCAATCTTGAAACAAACAAACCGAACCTAACCTAACCTAACTGACACGAAATTGCAAATTGAACATACACCCGAGGGGCCACCGGGAAGTGAAAATAAACTTCGTTCTTAAAAGTTTATATGCAGAGCAATAAAATTTTAAAGTAAGATATTTAAAACCGGCCTGTTTATTAAGGCTACAAAACGAATTTTAGCGGTTTTTTTTTATTCATTCCCTAAAGGGGTTAAAAGAGGGTTCAAAGTTTGTATAAGGAGCAAGATTTTTTTTCATTTAAGAGATTTGTAACTTTGGTCTTAGATTTGTGTGAATTTTGGTTTGTATGGAGAGCAATGCTATCTTCTATCATCGTTGCCGTCAGCATATGACAACGTTAATATCACTAGACAGAAGGATTTATTATTTGTACCTAAAGCTCGACTTACACACACAACTCGCAGTCTACTTTATGTGTATTAAGGTATACGACAAACTTTCCAGGGACATTAAGGAACTTCCCACTAAAATGTTAAAAAAAAGCTTTATGCCTGGCTGTGTGAACCGTGTGTATACTTTCTAAACACGAAAAACACTTATAGTTAATTGTTGTATGCTTACTCAAGCCGAATATGGCGTACTGTAAATAATATACTTATATAGCACCCTGTATAATATAATAATAAATAATAACCTCCGGTGTTGCAAGTGTCCATGGGCGGCGGTAATCGCTTACCATCAGGTGATCCGTCTGCTCGTTTGCCACCTATATCATAAAAAAAAAAAAAAAAAAAAAAAAATAATAATAAATATTAGGGGACAATCTTACACAAATCGACCTAGTCCCAAACTAAGCAAAGCTTGTACTATGGGTACTAGACGACGATAAACATACTTATATAGATAAATAAATACTAAATACATAGAATACATCCATGTCTCAGGAACAAATATTCGTGCTCATCACACAAATAAATGCCCTTACCGGGATTCGAACCCAGGACCTCATAGGAGGAGGATATGTAACATCATTTCATTACATTTAATTTAATTTCATACATAAAAAATAGATTCCGACAAATTGAGAATCTCCTCCTTTTTTAACCGACTTCAAACAAAGGAGGAGGTTCTCATTCATCATCATCATCGGTTCATCTCTCGGTAGATTTTTTTTTTTCTTTTTTTTTTTTTTCAATGTTTTGTTACCTCAGAACTCCGTCATTGATGAGCCGATTCGTATATCGGCCCACATACAGCGATTCGGTTTTTTTTTTCTAATAATCAACGCATTTGCTCTCGGTTCATGTGGTAAATTGGAAAATAAATGTGGAATTGTTCTCGTGGCTTGGCGGAGTACTAAATTGAAGTCGGTTAAAACTTTGTTTTTAAAGTAAATTATTTAATAATAATTATACCGAGTGACATAAATACTGCTTTCCACACCTGCTATGAGATGAGGATTATTCAAATATAAGTACAACTACAACTACCTACATTTGAGGGCAACTTCAACGACTCAACTCTTTTCTGGATAACAAGCAGGTGTGAAAAAGGTATTTCACTATTACGATTTGGGCACGAAGGCTAATTGTGCGTACGATTAATTCTCTAGATCAGTGTTTATCAATCTTTTTCATGCCGCGACCCCCTTAGTACAGAAACAAATATTTCGCGTCCCCTGTTCACTATACTTACAGCACTTTAACTTTAGAAATTTGAGTAGGTAGCCGCGACCCCCTTTAGAAGGCTTCGCGACCCACAGTTTCAAAAACACTGCTCTATATAAAAATACTGCGGCGATCCGAACTGATGAAAGATTCCCACAGAGGGGCATTCCCATTCCCGTACGCCATACACCACATGCGATAGTCAAATTAGTCCACCACACTGCCCGCGAGGCGACCACTAATTACGAACTTATCAATTTGTCAACCCGTACTATCCTGCACTTCTTATCTAAGCGAATTATGAGCGTGTCATGGGTCAATGCACTTTTGGCTCTGAAAATTCCCACAGTATAGGTACTCGTAATGTTATTTTACGTCACTCCGGGCGGTAAGTGATATTTGAGCGGAAAATCTCCCTTCACACCCAATTCACCGCCCTAGATACGTAATGTACTATTACATAGTAGAAACAATAAAGCTTTCTCCGTCCAAGGGACTGCCTAAAGTACCTGAGTTTTTGATTTTAATTTTAACATGATACTAACAAATTTTTATTTTCTAAAGTTTGGATCTAGTGAAAATTTTAAATATTATATTTTCTCTCACTTATAATAAATCTCTAAATTAAAAAAAGAATCAGCCAGTATCAAACTAGGCATTGTGCGTGAACGTGAAAACGTGTAACTTTTTTATAAGTACATTATTACTCTAGCTTCCGTTTAGGATAGTTTTTATCCGACTGCATTAATGAATTTTCGGAAACATTTGACCTCCTTAAATTATTAATTTCTTCTGTTTGAAATCGTAGCCGCCATATCTGTCAACTGTCAGTGACGTTAAAATGGCGGGCTTGCCATATAAATATATAATTTTTTTCCTAACTATCCCACAGTATAATTTTGATCCGGTGTTCACGGTGTAGACCTTCACAAAACGCATATTAAATTCTAAAGCATAAAAAATTATCGATTCTGATATGGAAACTTATATGCGCTAAATTCGTAGTGAGGCGTAATTTGAATAAATGTATCAACAAATTTCAACAATATAACGTGAAAGTCTGACTCGTCCTTTTTTTTTTTAATGGCATGGCATAGCGATGTTCTTGCGTTCAGCCTTATGGGGTATCCACATTATGTGATTTTACCCCAATTTGTCAGACCAACATGTCGAAGTCATAATTGGGTGTAGCGTACAGACGTAACAACTGCAACTACAATTTCATTCAGTGTGGCCAGTTAACAGTAAGAAAGTGAAAATGGCCGCATTCAAACGGTCCTGCGAAGCGGACTGCAAGATTGTTACTAACCGATGAGATAGGGCAAGACAGCACGTCTATCATGGGACGGCCGCGACATACTCTTGATTTTTCTCGCACTATACCTCTTGTTCTAAGTGTTCTAATAAGAGAGAGACGGATAGTGTGAGAAAAATCGAGAGAGCTCGCGCGCCGTCGCGTGATAGCCATGCAGCACACAAAAATCGAGAGTACGAGTATGTCACGGCCGTCTTATGATAGACGTGCTGTCTCGCCCTATCTCATCGGTTACTAACAATCTTGCAGTCCGGTTTGCGGGACCGTTTGAATGCGGCAATTTTCGCTATCTTGCACCTGGCCACACTGAATGAAAAAGCAGTTGCAAAACACCTGTTTAAAAAAATTGACAAGATTACAGTGTAAAATAATAAAACAATATTCTTTAGGATATATTTTTTAATTATCGTTTAAATTTATTTGAATGAAATTTGTGAGAAAAAAAATATTTGGCAGATCATGCCAATTCCATGGTCCAAATTGTGATTTTCATGCAATTAGTCGGACAACTCGTTTGACGGTTGGATCGGCAGCGCAACATGCATCCACACGATAGCAATTTAGTCAGATTCTTATGAATTGGGCTGACAAATTGGGGTAAAATCACTTAATGTGGATACCCCATTATACTCTATTTGATGGGGTGTATACATGTCACGATTTGTCAGCCTCAATTTATCAGAAACTGACTAATTGTTATCGTGAGGCATGTTGCGCTGCTGATCCAACTGTCAAACGAGTTGTACTAACAAATTGTATGCACATCACAATCAACACAATGTGGACCATGGAAATATTTATGATCAGCCCAGTTTTCTGTCAGATAATTTTGAAGTAAAATATTTAAAATATAATATAATATGAGCCCATTAGCAATTTAGGAGACTATAATTATTATATTAATTTCTAATTGCGTTCAAAATATATATCTGAGGATCCCGTGGGGCCTTAAATGTGTATGGATCTGCGGCGCTACCACGAACTTCGAAAGTCGAAGTTCTGGTATTTCCATCTCTATCGCACTCCCTTACTCGAGGGACAGGGATGCATATATTACGAACTTCGACTTTCGAAGTTCGTGGTAGCGTCGCGACTGAAACAGAAAATGGTCGTAATTTAGTTTTTTTGCCTTGCTGCGATTGCTATCAAAATCGATATCTGACGATCCGCATGTACCTTAAATAGGACTTTGTCATCAAATCTGACACAAATCGCTGAGACAAATTGCATCAACACAGTGCATCCTCGGGAACTATAAAGATATCCAGTATCAAAAAATTACAAAAACCCAATTTTGGTGATTAAATCAATAAGTAGTTTTCTTATACGAGTGTATTAAATCACACTATGGCCATAAGCCATAACTGAATCCGAACTCAGAAAATTGTCGCAGCTATTGCACGTTTACATACGCTTTGATTTTCCAAGATGGCGGCCTGCGGCCCTACCACGAACTTCGAAAGTTGAAGTTCGTAATACATGCATCCCTGTCACTCGAGTAATGGAGTGCGATAGAGATGGAAATACCCGAACTACGACTTTCGAAGTTTGAGGTAGCGCCGCAGAATGTACAGCTTTTTTTTTAACTTCTCGGCAGATGGATTCTTACTCGACTAAACAAATTAAGTCCTATTTGTTAATTAAATGACTATTTCTTTTTGGATATGAATTAGAAACTTTTAATTTAGTAAAACTATTCACATTTGCTAAAATATTACATGAATTAATAAAGATAACATTTTAAAACGAAACTATTAATTCTATTTTGCATTAGCTGTTTAGAGATTTCATCTTAGTCTCGCTTTACACCACCTACGCGTGCACTGCGCGAACATCACGAAAAAAATTGTTGCGTGCCATTATAGGTACCTACTTATTTCGCAAATATTTGTAAACATTGTTGGTGAGTGTTTGGTTATTATTAAAAATGATGACTTGTTGGTGAATAGAAAAGTGATATATAGAATTGACGCCACTGGAAATTATTTTCAATGTACAGTAGGTATGTGAGTAAAAACATGTTGCAAATCAATAGTTAAAGGAAATAACTGAGGAGCCTATACCTTACTTAGGTACTTAATTTCATTTTCATTTTATGAAAAGGATTTTTTCCTCGCAAACGTGTTGAAAAACGTCGTATGAAGCGCGTGAGCTTTGATAATTACATCCTCGGCTCTCTTATCACGCTCACCTGCGGCTCGCATGAACAATTCCGCCTCTGATGTAATTGTCAATATACCCCACTTGTATCACAATGTACTATTACGCCACTGCTCGGAAATGTGACAAAAGATGGTCAGAATGCAGACTTTACTCCTTACAATAAAGTCCCAGTACAATCTTAAAATAGTTTTTTTAATAACGAAGGGATGAGACTGTTCATCAATGCAACATAGGTAGGCAAATTGATGTGAGACGTGAAACGTGATACTACAAAATAATCGTGATGTATTGGACGACATTCATGAAATACGTTGATATAAATACCTACCTAGCCAATTTTCGAAAATAAATGCCTTATTATTTTCGAAAATTACCTAGGTATATTTATGAAAAAATAACTAGCCGGAAAGTTCAATAAATCTAAGAAATTTTGTATAATCAGACCCAAAAAAGGCTAAATATAAAAGAATTGGTAGAACTTGTGTATAAAAGAAGTCTGAAAAAAACTTATTGGGCTCTCCTGAGAAAACGCATTTTGTCCCTTAAGGCCGCTCCACATTCGCGCGCTAACGCGCGAAAACTATGCGCCAACGCGTGAATACGTGAATGTGGATAGAATAGAAAACCAACTCAAAATGCCATCACTTACCGGTGTAACTTAGAGTAAGTATGTACACAGAATAATTATGATAAGAAAAATTAGCTACACTTGATCCTATTTCATTGTTGATTAGCACAGTTGATTAATGAGCTATCCGTGAGCTCACTAAAATTGTTTTAATTTTCGCTGTAGCGACACTAGAGAGGGCACTGCGGCGCTACCACAAACTCCGAAAGTCGAAGTTCGTAATACATGCATCTCTGTCACTCGATTATGGGAGTGCGATAGAGATGGAAATACCCGAACTTCGACTTTCGAAGTTCGTAGTAGCGCCGCTGTTTTCAATATGTGTCTTGGACTGCTGGCGAAGGTCAAAAGCTGACGCCAGACATCCGACCGCAGCGGACGGCCGAGAAAGGGAAAAAAAATGTACGGAGTGACCTTTGTTAAGCCTGCAACACACTGACGTGGCCTACGTATGTGGTCTATCTATAGTAAAATACGTAGTGGTTATATTCTCTTTGAGTAAAATGATAGTGAAGTTGACACTTGACAGCTAATGACAGACAAGTTTACTATTGACCGCTGTGGCCAGACCGCGCCAGTCTGTGAGACCCTTTAGGCCGTATGCCGTGCTTCCAGCCCCCCTAGCACACTAGGTTTTACGTCCGACATAAAGCATTTGTCCCTCTTGCACTCGCATATTGGCCAGAATGGGACGAATGCTTTATGTCCGACATAAAACTTAGCGTACTATCCCCTCAGCACTTATCTTATCCAGACACGCCAAAATCACGGCGGAATGCAATATGCATGCAGTCCGCTGATTTTCATCGTCTGTTGGCTGCTAAAGGGAAGACAGCAATAAATTCCTTTCATTTTAATTATAGCAAGTATAATGGTTTTTGAACAGTCGCTTGTCAAGGTCATGTCGAATAGGCTTGCCAAGTGAAATACTTTCAATAACTTTTTTCAAGCCATCTACTCTCTCTTTTCCGCCAAGGAAACGTCTGTACAAGTGTACAACGGGGCGCATGTATCTTCCATTTGCTTTAGTTTGAATGGTGTTCTCTGAATTCGGAAGTAAGCACGGTGCCTGTTCACTCTGCCCATGAAAGCTAATGGCCGCCAAAGACTATCCACGAAACAGCTGATGTGCGTTGTTGTTTCTAGATTTTAATTTGTAATTTCACGTGATAACTGTGGCAAATAACTTAGATGAAACGTTATTCGTGTAATTGTTTTGTGTGGAATTCAGGGTTCGTGCAGTTTTGACTATCAGCTATCTTAGTTGTGACCTGCGAGCGCATTTTACATTGCTGGCTTTTTCAGATGTCACTGACCATACAACAAATTATTTTGGATGCAAAAAGACTCGCGGGCCGTCTGAAAGAACGTGAAACAGAATCGGATGCTTTGCTGACTGAAACTCAATCTGCGTACCGTCAAATCCATACTATGAAACAGGTAATGCACGATAATCTGGTTTGGTGTGATGCTTACAATGCTAGTTTAGTCATTGTCCCATACGGCGTTTATTCCACGTACTAATTGGGCTACGATAGATGGTCAACTGTTTTCTATAATTCTTAGTTGGCATCTCATTGTATGCAATCCAAACAACGAAAGTATCGGAGGGACACATTAGCTTGATATATATTATGATTGTAATGTTTTAGTCAAAGAAAAGGTTGAAAAGAGAGTAAGAACAAGAATATTATGAGAGAATATCATTATTAATGTTTACCTTACAGCCCGTACAAAGGTACCTATATAAGGTACCTTTGTACCAGTATGGTTTTATTTTTTTCTGATGTTTTACAGTATTTAATGTTGATAGAACAATTTATTACCACTGCAAAGTTATATCACACAATGACAATTCATATTCATTGTAACTATAACATTTAGTGTTGTTTTCATGGACTCAGTATCAGTTCAAAGTCTTTGTTCAGTTTCAATTCTTAGAATTTGACTAAATCTCTGCTATTACTTCTTAGTGTATTAGTATGTGTACATAAGCGTTGCACACCCATGAGCACACATGTGTTACACACATTGGTCTTTCAGCATATAACAAGATGTGTTTTTGTTGCAGTACAAAGAAGATATTGATACTCTGAATGAGGCATCTCGTGAGCGTCCCCGGGGTGCCCTAATAGCTAGCATAGAAAGGGAGTCTCGCTTGATGCGGGATGTGCAGCGGGAAAATGGAGAGCTCCGTGCTGCTTTGGAAGATCACAGACGGGCACTGGAGCTTATTATGTCTAAATACAGACAGCATACTGAGAAGCAAGTGTGGGAGTCCCGAATAGACTTTACAGCAGCCGTCAATGATAAACAGCAAGAGGTGAGTTTTGATCCTGTGAAATCTTGATTGGTAGGACATATTATTGTGTGCCTGCCAGGATTTTATGATCTACAGATACCTTACATGTGTAGAAACTACATATATAGCTATTAAATGGTTATTTTTGATGCTTGTATATCCTGTACATAATTAAATAATATAAAATGTGTTCTTGCAATCGATCAGTGACCTATAGTTTTATTATTTCGAATGTTTATGAACTATGTTGTATAAACAGACCAGCTACCAGCGTGGCTCCATCCCCATATTACAGAGAATCTTGGCAGGGACCAGGGAAAAAATATAAAGTGGTGGTTTTAACTACTACCGATTAACCAGGCTAGCTACTGGCCAAGACTTTGGTCCTCACCCAAATTCCATTACCGGTATCGAACCTGATCACTATATACCCCACACCACCCAGGTTAAAGAGGTAGTCCAATAATCATTGCAGTTGTTGGAAAATGAAGCTAATTCAGTGACAGTCATTTTATGCTTATATCCAAGCAAGTTTTGTTTTCTCTTACACATGTATCATGTGAAGTTGTTTACCTTACAGCTTATTCGTATGCAGGCAGAGAGAATCAATGAAATGACAAGTATCATGTACAAAGCTGTGAATATGGAGGAGAATAGTGAGACCCGGAGGGAGGAAGAAGTGTACCACAGGCTTATCACAGAGAACAAGGTATGAATACTGGAATGTTCGGGAAAGTCGATTTCTCCACTTTTGCAACTTCAGTAGCTCACAGTGTGGAGTAGGCATAGCCCACATTTATTTATTGAAACTTTCTTGCACAACAAACGCAAACAAAGCTTAAGGGGCTCTTAGCACCCAATGACCTTCTATCTGTATCTGTCCGTTTTTTCGTGTTTCTTATGGCTTATGGTCTTATCAACAATGAGGTTTACCGAAATAGTATCATATATTTACTTCAAAACTCACAGTCTTCGAGATATTTCCAACTTTGGCAGTTTTAGGCTGATAAAACGGTTTTTTAACCAATAGATTAAGATCAAAATTGTCACTATAAATAGATTAGGTACTTAAAATATGCACATGTATTGTATAATTTATAATTTATTATTCGATTTTTAAAACATTGATTAAATGCTCATAATAATATTGTAATATAGTAAATTATAAAACTAGGTGTAATTAAATTTGTAAGCTAGCTATTGGAAATAAAGGCTATTATTATTATTATTATTAAAACGGTTTTTTGGATGTAACTTTTGTGAAAATGAGTTGACTAGATGCAAAGCAAAATCAACTAGTGGTAGTAAACTTGGATACATATTACAGGACAAGTTTAAAAAATCCATAAAAGATTTCAGCGTCACATTTAAAACTTCCTGTTTTTGGCGTTTATGCAATGTTAGCTTGTACCGAGCCGGGGAGATGCCTTTACGGGCTGATAAGTGTGCGTTGCATGCAGCTTCATAAAAATAACGCTGAACGGCTCCGGTTAACGAGAAGCCGGCGATACGTGTGCGTTAACCTTATACGTTCTGGCGAAGGTTGCACTAGTGTGTCGGATGGTAAGGAATCTATTAATCTTGTAATTAATCTGGTAAGGCAGTGAACGTGTTTGACCACACGAGCACACCTCCGACATGTTTAAAGGTATCATGTCTCAAGTGGTTTAGACGACCGGTTAGCCCACAGATATAGATATACATTAGATAACTTAACCCTTAAATGCATAGTGTTGCCAAATGTCTACAAAGCATTACACAGATCACAGATAAAAAAAAAGGCTTAGTTACATTCTTGAACGTACCTTTATTTTTTTCTACCAAAACATTTTTTTCTACCAAAAATATAAAATCATGCATTTAAGGGCCCCCCCACATTACGGCGTCTTGCGAACGTTTTTCATACAAAATTGTGCGTTGCGTCGACGCGCCGTCGACGCAACGCACAATTTTGTATGAAAAACGTTCGCAAGACGCCGTAATGTGGGGGGGCCCTAAGGGTTAAACACCTCAATCTGTATGAAAACCGACCATGTCACTTTTCTACCTACTGTGACGACACAAGGGCGAATTAGTGATGTGAATTCCCCGTTGTCCGCGCAAAATCGATTCTGCAATAAGGCATTTTCTTAATATTCACGGACAACCGGCTACCATAAAGCCGGCTGTACACATTGGGCCAACGTTGGCGCGTGAGCAGATGCAGCTATGCGTTAGAGGAAGAGGGCTTTATATCGTTCTCATGCGTTTGCATAGCTGCATCCTGCTCACGCGCCAACGTTGGCCCAATGTGTACAGCCGGCACAACAGACGCGCGCGGAATGTCAGTCGGAGTACCCGGAGTGCCAACTCTGAGACCGAGTTCGGACACGCGAAGTAGATGCATTTGCGTGATCTATGTATATCTATATCTGTGGGTTAGCTTAGTGGGTAGTGACGCTGCCTACGAAGCTGAAGGTCCTGGGTTCGAATCCCGGTTAGGGCAAATATTTATGTGATGAGCATGAATTTTCGGATTCATGGAAGTTTTCTATGTATTTAAGTATTTATATCTATTATGTATATCGTTGTCGAGTACCCATAACACAAGCCCTACTGAGCTTACTATGGGACTAGGTCGATTTGTGTAAGATCGTCTCCTAATATTGATTTATTTATTAGCATTCGCCCGCGACTTCGTCTGCGTGGCCCCGGGATAAAAACTATCCTACATTTTTATTTATATCTATTATGTATATCGTTGTCTAGTACCCATAACACAAGCCCTACTGAGCTTACTATGGGACTAGGTCGATTTGTGTAAGATCGTCTCCTAATATTGATTTATTTATTAGCATTCGCCCGCGACTTCGTCTGCGTGGCCCCGGGATAAAAACTATCCTACATTTTAATCCAGGCTATAAATTATCTTCGTGCAAAATTCCATATAAATAGGTTGAGCCGTTTAAGCGTGATTGAGTAAGAAACATCTAAACATCCAACCATCCAAACTCGCCTTTATAATATTAGTAGGATTTATGTTATGGGGCTTCTAAACGGACAACATTTTTACGGCAATGTGTGCCCGGCAAGTATGTGCATCTTGCTAAAGCGTACAAAGTCAGCGTAAGACAGCAATAGCTGCCGGCCAGAAATTGCAGGAAAATGTGGCCCGTTTAGAAGCCCCATTAGTGGTTGTTGACTGCGATTGCAGGGTCTTCGAGAGATGCTGGACCTGTCCCGGCGCTACGGGTCGGAGCGCTTGGCCGGCGCGGGCGCGGGCACGGGCACGGGCACGGCCACGGCGGACAAGGACGTGCAGACGGACGGGCCGCCGCTCGCCTCCGCGTGACGCGCCGCGGCGGAGCCCTGCCGCCTCTGAACGCTATACTCATAAGTAGCCACCTCTGTCCGCACGTTTGAACATTTCCCGGTCACCCAACACCCGTGTACGTTAGCCCCGTCGCCCCCGTGTGAATGTGTCGCGTCAGATGTGCAGGCACGAACGGGTCCCGGATGCAACTTGTACTTCACTGTTACACGCAGGTTTTGGAATTTAGGTCTTTTGACAGGTATACCTCTAATGATTCATGTTTTGCAAAGAAAAACTATAGCGACAAACATACAGCGAATAAATTTCATTGTAGCTATCAAAGTAATCAATTTTCCTTTGATTGTATTGATGTTGAATATTATGATTAGAAGTAAAATGTACTGTAAAATTTCAAGTTAGTGCTCATGCTATATCTATGTACCTATGGAGAAACATAGTTTCTTGTAACAAATTATAGTATTATCACACTTATGGCAGATACTGTGATCTATTATATATTTGCTGTTATGTTAAACTAGTTGGTCATACTTTTGCACTAGGAAGTTCTGTTTCTGATACCAGTCTTTATTTTTAATTTAGATTTAGTTCGTAAAATAACACTGGGCCCAATGCAAACTTTATCTATTAAGGTCACAGGTCCTTAATTTAGCTAACAACTTAATTATTGATGTTACTGTAAATCGTTTGAGATCGTGCAAATTTTGCTCATACGAAATTTTTTAAATGTTAATTACGTATAGTTTACAATACTCGAATATACTCGTAGTTTATAATACATATTGTGTTAATTACATCTTAATAGTTATTAGAAAACTAGTTTAGATTAATCGAAAGTTTTGAGTGAATACATACAATTGAAGGTCCTTTTAATATGTAGGGTAGTACTTTATGGGACTCACTACCCGCAATTAGACAAATGAATATGTTTGGGACGTCAGCACAGTATACTACCATACTGTCTAACAAATGTATCGCAAAGACTAGTCAAATTTATACCCATAGTTGACAGGTCATCCCTATTTAGAACTGTGGCGAAACTTATACCTATATATTTTGTGCCCTGCTGTTGAACTGTAGTTTCAGAATAATCAAAATATTTATTTGGTAATGTAAATGGTGAATGATTTTCATTAAGTACCTGCGAAAGATCGATCCTAGGACTGGTTAACTTTGGGTTGTCAGGCAAGTTAGACGTTCGTCCATCCTCTACATTTTGAAATATTTGTCTCATGAATATGCCGTGTGATTATCATAACTTTAACACTTTCGCAACCGGACTAAAAATGGAACAATACACCAGAAACCGACAGAACTCGCTAGGCGTGTAGAGATTTATACTACTGCCCGCCTAGCGGGCTGAGCCGGCATCTGAGCAAACATTACGAGTGCCTACCAGGCGGGTTCTTGGTTGCGAACGTGTTAAACAATATGCGTAACACCATGAATAATTAGGATATCTGATGACCGCGTGAAGTGACTATTGCTAAAGAAATATCTAGAATATGCAATATTTTTTCATACGCTTTAGTAAGGTCAGCTTTGGATGTTAGGAGCATAATAGTAGAATGACGAAAGTAGGGCCTCTTTATAGGAGTTAGTGAGGTCTCTGCCCCATGTGTTAACGTATAAGTATACCCACGAAGATGACGGAGAGGACTCATATCTATCATTCATAATTTCCAGTGGCATAAATAAATAAACGCATGGTAAAGAATGCCGTCCTTATTTCTAACAACATGCTGTCTGGCATTAGACCTACCTATCAGATAGTTGTTACTATTACGAATGGCATTTGCTATTTATCTTATTGGCATTTACGAATGATGTAGGAGTTTTTATTATACATACTTTAACCTTAATCATATTAGTTAAGGAGTTGGCCAAGCCATTATATACTATACATTATTTAGAGCCAAAAAAAAACTAACTGATGAAATAAGTGTAGTAATACAATCATCTGCCTGTACTTAAGTACTTCCCCTGGGTGAAGCAAATGTCAGAAAGAACCTTGTCTTTTGCATGTAGAAATGGAGCTACTTTTCTTCAAAATAAAAAGTTCTTTAAAATGGAACCTGTTAAGATATATTTATTAGTGTTCAGACTTTACTTAAATTGTTTCAGTGTCACCCACTTTGATGTGTTTTCCTATAGCGCCTGTTATTTGCCTCTACTTAAGTATATCAAATGTGGTCTGTGCTATTTTCTATTATTGAGGTGAGCATTGAATAGTATTGGAAAATCAGCGGTGGGCATTGGACACATTATGTCAATTGCATCATTTAAATTGTTTTCAAACTACGAGGACATGGTCAGATAAAGCTGTCACCTCAGTGCAATTAAGAACCTTACAACTTTATTTGATATTCGTTATTATGTCTCCCTGACCACTCATACGAACTTTCACATTTATAATATCAGTGTGATAAACTGCCCTAGGATGACGGTTGTCACTAAACCCAAGTGATATGTAAATAGCTCTGTTGTTTGCATGAAACAATATATATATGTATGTTTATTCAAAAAGTTGTACACGAAAAGTAGGTCCATTTGAAATAGTAAGGACCTATCACATAAGACAAGGTATCTATATGATGAGTATATAAAGTATACATGTTGTACCTTAACTTAAATCTGATAAAAGCACCCATTTCACAGTCGAAACGATAATCATGCCTATTCAAGGCTTTCATATTGCGTTTAATCATATAAAAGAAAATTAAAATTTAATGTTTCACACTTTTATGACTGTTGTTCTAGGCATATGTTAAATTATCACTATAGCTAAGTTAGGAAGTGAAGACGTTGAAGTTTATTTGATTAATGGCAATGAATAGCACAAACTTATTCAGTACACACAACAGAGACTTAGTGTAAGGCCTGAGTAGACGCCCCGCTCAGAGCGGAGCATGCAGCGTCCATATAAAACAAATGCCATTTATATGGACGCTCGACGCCCCGCTCTGAGCGGGGCGTCCACTCAGGCCTTGCACTAAGAGGCTCGCACATTACAGCCGTTAGTGGCCGCCACTAAAAGCGGTCACTAGTAGCGAGCGCGTGCCAACTCCCACAGCTTGTGGCTCGCTCGCGGCCACTAAATGTGCGCCGATTAGCGTTGAAAATTTCCGTGCGCCGATTAGCGTTGAAAATTTCCGGAAAAAATCCAGTTTCTTTCCAAACGGCTCGGTTTTTCGGATTTTTACGGAAAAAAACCATGTGATTTTCCGCTTCAATTTTTCCGAAAAAAACCATTTAAACAGGTTTCAATCGGTTATTTTTCTTAATACTGGTGGGTAGGTGAATGATTATAGACTTACTTTGCCATTGACATCCGTGTCAGTTCAGTTCAGTTGTCACAATGACTTATTGGTTTTTTTGGTTAAAAATCCGAAAAAAACGAAAATCATAAATTTCCGAAAAAAACATTTAATTTTTTCCGACATTTTCAGCGCTAGCGCCGATGCTATACAAACTGTATGAAAGAACTCGTCCGCAACTTGTGGCGGCCACTAGTCGCTCAATGTGCGGCGGCTCTTAAGAGTGATACTATATATAGATAAAGTGAAAAAACGAATGTAGCTGCATTACAATCTGCACTCCATCACATCCAAATAAATAAATTTACAGGTAATGTTATAACCGCTCAGACTAATTTTACGTCCGTGGCGCAATAGTTTTTGCTCGATTCGAGCGCGCTCGTACGTGGAGACTAAATGCAAGGCCTGAGTGGACGCCCCGCTCAGAGCGGGGCGTAGAGCGTCCATATAAATTGCATTTGATTTATATGGACGCTGCACGCCCCGCTCTGAGCGGGGCGTCCACTCAGGCCTTGCACTTAGAACATGGTCTTCGAGCATGTCTCTGCGTGGGGACGTAGAATTAGGAAGAGGACTCTAGTCTGGCTGATGGGATAGTTACATTGTGTAGTTGGCCGCATTCGACTGAATTAACGCATGCGGTGACCGCAACAGATGTAAAATCGGCATTTGTCCGTGACAGCTACGATCGCCTATTAGTTAGTATTATGTACGAAAGAGTAAATTTCTCAAAAAAAAAAAGACCGGGTTGCACTCCGGGAGTGCCGGCAGAAGTGAAAACTCAATAACATTGTAACAGTTTTTCGATCAGCTCACGTGACATCTTACGGTGTCACCCTAAAATTGAATTTGACGCAAATTTATAAACAATTATCAATTATTTAGGCGGACGGGCCGCGGGCGCGTTGGGTTAGGTTAGGTTAGGTTTCCCCGTCGGCGGCGGCAAACAAAATACCAATTTGTTTTTGCCATTGCCAAATATTTTTCAAAGCTTTATCTCTTTAGGAATAACGTCCAAATTCGAACTATTCGAATTTGCAAGAACAGCAGACGGCGGCGGCGAACAAAATATCAATTTGTTTTTACCGTTGGTAAATATTTTTCAAAGCTTTATCTCTAGGAATAACGTCCAAATTCGAACTATTCGAATTTGCTCAGTAGCAAACGGTGAAGGACGCTTGGACAAAATAACAAATTTATTTGCAGAATATGCTATTGCAAAAAGTGTTTAACGGCTTTATACTCTTACGAATAGCGTTCAGTTTTGAATGAAGTCAAATCGGCTAGCAGCAAAATATAAAAGTTTGTGACCTCCTTCACTGTCGCGTATTTAACAATTTTTCCCCATCCCAAAAAGTGCTCAGCGCCGCTAAAGAAGTTTTCACTTCAAAAAACCGGCCAAGTGCGTGTCGGGCCACGCGCAGTGTAGGGTTCCGTAGTTGCCTGTCTGTCTTAGTTACATCGACGTGCGGTGCGGTTGCGTCGGCCGAATTTGTACGAAAATCGGCCTTTCCAAGTACACATTAAGTTGGTCGACTATTACTCGGGAACTACTTCTGCGTACTTGTCCGTGATAGTTTTCCTTTTAAATTCATTATAATATGCACTACTACCACGAATTTTTTCACATCCAGGGGCGGGGGGGACACATGACTCGAACAAATTGCTTTAAAGCCCAAAATCTCGCAAACGAATTACTGATTTGAAGTGGTTTTAGGAAACCCATAATATTTTTAAATGAGCTATCCAAAGATACCCCACCCACACCATGGGTTTAACGAGAATAAAAATTACATCCCCGCTTTAGGTGTAGGGGAGGTACCCTAAAAAAAAGTTTTTTTCAAGATTTTATTGTATTGTTTTGTCGGCGTAATTGATTTATATACCCATGCCGTATTACAGTTTTCTAGGAGCTATGGTTACTGAGCTAAGCCGAAGACGGACAGACAAACAGACGGACATGGCGAAACTATAAGGGTTCCTTGTTGACTACGGAACCCTAAAAACTGAAAGAAAAACTACCAAGTATAAGGTACTACTATACTTTATAACGGAGAGTTTATTTGTTAGGTAAAATTGTTACTATATTAAATAATTTAAAGAAATGCTTTGTGGTATCCACTTGTTGTTGGTCAGGCTCTAGGCGGTCGAAGTAGTTAGAAACTATAGTCCTCGCGTATTAGGCGGGCTAAATAATGTAATTGTCCTGTTTTCTGTAGACTGTTACCGTTTTAGCACAAATGTAATCTATTTAAATGTAAATGACACAACAAGCACATAGCTACGGTTATGATTGTGCCAATAACCTGGTTTCCTGAGTTACCAAAATTTGATGTGAGATTTGGTCTAATCAAAAGTGATTTGTTATTTAAAATTTGATTGTCTATTTCAATGAATTTATGCTGGTAGAATTAAAATATGCAATGTGTTACTGCCTACGAAATTCATGTCAAACTTAATGAGTATTGTTAATTCTACTTAGTTAAGTATTTTATCATTAATATTTCGATAGATAATTTAATATGTACAGTCAGCATCACATAGTTAGTAGCAGCCAAAGTAGCCAAATATATCGTAACACTTCCTTATTCCTATAGTAATAAAGACGTGTTCCGATATATTTGGCTACTTTGGCTGCTACTAACTATATGATGCTGACTGTACCTACCTATTACTTTTTTGGCTCTAAAATATAAAAAATATAGTTAAATAATTATCATAAATAATACTTGTACCTCATGCGCAAGTATAAAATGTACGACATTACCTCATCTGCTGATGCGTTTGAAGTTAGTGACTGGTAAATCCTGAAGGAACCGAAGTCATTTCTTAGTGATTTTGGTTGTTTTTTGAGTAACCGATCAAGTATACACTTATGCTGGGGCCACACTAACGAGAAATGCCATTAATTATCGCGATAGTGGACGTTAAAGGTACGGCCACACTACGATTATCGCGATAATTAATGGCATTTCTCGTTAGTGTAGCCCTAGCATTAGGGTGGGTTGCACCAAACCGTAAGCGGTTCGTTAAAATCTGGAGGTATGGAAAGTTTGACAAGTTTCTATGGGATGACAGCTGCCGGCGTCATATTTAACGTTGATCGGTCTGTAACCGCATGTTGGTGCAACCCGCCCTTAAAGGAATAACGTATAGACTAAATTTTAGATTACTGTAACCTTAATGCGTATTCAGTTGTCTTAGGGGACATTTTGTTAGACGTAATTATTTGAATTTGACAAGATGAGAATATTGTATACTCTATAAAGAACTTTTATCCTGTTGAAAATCATATGTACTTTAATGAATCCTAAATTGTTTTTAATTCATCCCATTACTTATATTATGTGCAGTGTTATCGAATCCATGTTATTTTTGTAATTTGCTTATTAACGACTGTACCTTGGACGCCGGCTAATTTTATTATGGTTTGGATGTACAGTCAGCGTCATATAGTTAGTAGCAGCCAAGGTAGCCAAATATTTCGGTACACGTCTTTATTACTGTTAGAATCAACTCACACAGCTCTCAACACAGCGAATCCTTAAACATATAAAGGGTCGGCACGCCCATGTTACTCCTTGGGAGTTGCATGCGTCTATAGGCTGCGGTGTCCGCTTACCATCAGGCGGGCTGTACGCTTGTTTGCCACCGTCGCTGAAAAAAAAATAATAATAAGTGGGTGTTACGAAATATTTGGCAACTCTGGCTGCTACAAACTATATGATGCTGACTGTACCAGGTGGCGCGATGTCAAGCATACTCGTATTACTCCATGCAAAATACGGTTTTGAAAAACATTAATTTATAATAGCGTTTTTTTTGTTGATTTCATTTGAAAATGTTATTCTAAGATGATTTAGTCAAGAATCCGACAAACTTTCCACCCGGAAGTAATTATGTAGATTTAAATGAAGCATGCATTATCTTTTTTTGTACGATTTATCTTGAATATTATAGAGCAAATGTAAATGAACCAAAATGAAGACAAAAACATTTATTAATATTTTTACTGACTTTTCAGAAGCCAGTTAACTTATCATTTTTTCGCTGTCTGAAATTTTGTCGGATTTTTCGCTGGGTAACTATTTAATTGATAATATATCCGTTACAGATAAAAAATATGCTATTATAAATTATTTCCAAAATTGTCATTTTTTCCATACAAGTTGTGAGTTCATTGCCTGGACTATATGTTTAGGCAAGCCCAGTAGCTCCGATAGTTTGGCTTCAAGAGCTGTGCTGTAAGATTAAGATACTGAATGTCTGAAAACAAAGGCTAGCCGATGGGAACCGAGGTGTTTAACGCAACAATATTGTATGAGTAATGGGGTAAATATTTTTTATGAATATACCTGGGGCTAATTATCACTATCTAGCTATCATGATCGCGTTTATGTCGGACATAAACGGTCATGCAGGCTAGGTTGATGACAAATTGAGATTGGAAACATGTAGATATTTTTACTGAAAGCAATGATAGAATATAATATGTACTAGTTTTTTCTGCAGTAGGACTACACATATAGAGCAAAATTGATAATAAATGTATCTTATAAATATATAAAAATTAAAATTGCAACACGGACTTTTATTCAGCCCACCTTAGATGCAGTTTTTATTTTCCTTGGGGATGCCTAGATTCGAGAAAACCACGCCCCCTGTAAGAGAAACGCTTATGTCTTCCGCGCACGATACAAAGAGAAAACACTTCGGCAATGGACAAATTTCGATAAGTAGGTATCATTGTGAAGTTTTATTTAAAATACTTCATTATAAGTTCGAATTCGATATACCTACTTCAAGTGAGAATTTAAATGAGGTAAAATACCTACTGGTACCTACAATTACCCATGTAAAATGTATGGGTAATTGTCGTTACACACATGAGAAAAGTTAAAACGTAGATTAGATTAAGGCCCTTAACTATGTACAATTTTTTTGTTTTTCACCCCATCAGTTTTACTTGGAAACTATTGGGTCTACAGAGACAATTCTTGTCTCATATTGTAACAAATTTAGTAGGTAAGTCGTCAAAAACTTGTCCTTTAGGGTTAAGTATCGCGGTATTTTCGATTTTTGACAAAGTTGCGCTCGGCGCTCGAAGTCACAAACTTGAATTATTCATTGGGCCAACCAACATCTTAAGAGGGGGCGTATCGCCAGGGAAAAATCAGAAATCACCCGCGCGCCCCGTACCTGCCGCGCTGATGCGTCTATTGCTGCCCCGCTCCTTCTCGCATAGTATATGCCCCGACAGTCAGATGAAACATGATGAATACCTATAGATAATTATAATAAGTGGAAAGAAAGACAAAATCTGTAAGTACCTATATTTGAAGATATAATTTTAGCTAGTAGGTAAGTCAGTTTCGAGAGCTATAACTGAAATATGACCTTCCGTTTTTTTACTAAATTACGTAAGGGTTGTAATTTAGCATAATAATGTCTCGTAAAAGGCTAAAGCAAAAAAACAGCTATAATCGAATTTAAACTTTTGTGAGACATATCTAAAATACTACTAATAAATCCACGGTTAAAAAATTAACGTAAATGTCACGGCAGGCGACATGTTTCGAACTCTTCGGGAGTTCTTCTTCAAAACAAACATCGAAAACACTAATCCTGAAGAAGAACTCCCGAAGAGTTCGAAACATGTCGCCTGTCGCGTCATTTAATACGTGAATAAGTAATACGCTTTAGTTTGTCATAGGTAAATATTCAATCTAAGAACCCCGATTTCGCGGAGCGCCCCCTCTTAAGCCGGCTGTACACATTGGGCCAATGTTGGCGCGTGAGCAGGATGCAGCTATGCGTTAGTAGGAGAGGGCTATAATTCGATCTCATTCGTTTACATAGCTGCATCCCGCTCACGCGCCAACGTTGGCCCAATGTGTACAGCCGGCATTATGGCGACTTTAGGTACACATTGGGCCAACGTTGGCGCGTGAGCAGGATGCATCTATGCGTTAGAGGGAGAGGGCTATAGTTCGATCTCATTCGTTTACATAGCTGCATCCTGCCCACGCGCCAATGTTGGCCCAATGTGTACAGCCGGCATTAAACAAGTCTGAAAAAAATCAGAACTACCGGATTTGACGCATAGTTCCCCGTACTTTCAGGCGACAAGGTTACTGGATTGTATTGTTTCCTAATCTGCGCGAACTTAAACGCCCTTTTACCTTTTCAACGCTCGCTATATCGAAGAGAAAATACAGGCAACAGGCAACGTCAACATGACATTTAGTGAGGAGTGAATCAAGCCTAAAACACTGGCGCGGCCTGCGGTGACGATGAATAGTAAATGGACAGCTAATGACAAAACTATAATAACAACAACAAGAGTAAGGCCCGAATCACACAGGCGCGACCTGCGGTGCCCGTCAATAGTAAATTTGATAGCTAGTTCACAAGTTTACTACTGACTGCCGCGGCGGCGGCCGCACCAGTGTGAGAATCTTCAGCCTTTTTGGCATGGAACCCCAGAAATGTGGTGTTGGAAAACAGCCCACCATATTTCACCTACACAGAAGTAAGTATATCTAGTCTTGTGTTTGTGTCCAAGACTAGACTGTTTTTCCTTTCAGTCATGAGCTAATTGCGTTCGGTTTAGACACGGCTAATCGCTAAAGGGCGATCTATTCCATACAACCTTTGCTTATAACTACTTCATAACACTTAACTGCTTCACAGGCAACCCAAAATAAAATATTATAATATGCCATTTTTGTTATGGCGTGTTTAGAACCTGTAAAGTATTAAAGTGTAAGTCCGCCATTACACTACTGGCATGGCAATGTGTGGGTAGGGCAAGTTTAGGTAACACAATTAAACAATATTTACAGAAATCATGTATTCTCTTATGATCTTATGTCACAACATTCACCCATTTACTGAGATTGCAAAGTTTAGGTGTTGATCACACCCTAGTTTGGGTGTACTCTGCGGGGAATCTGAACGAGTGGTGGCCGAGGGCCATGATGTTCGGCAACAGTCCTGCATTGGGGATGATGTTCCATGACAGGGTTAGTGTAACATTGCTGTGGCCTCTGAAAAACAGATGTGTAATATTATGTATGTATAACATTTTAAGTTTTAACACATGCCGTGTCTGTTGACGCGGTATTGCATCCTAACTATATGGAATATTTGCGCCTCAGCAATGAATGGGGGAGCGAGTACACATTAGGCGTTTTGAAGCGCGCTTTGGTAACGCGCGTTTTGAGAACCAGTAGTTCTTATCTAGGTGTACACAAGCAAGCGCGCGTTTCTGATCAAGCGCGCGTCGATCGCGCGCTTTGAGATTTTCGTTCAAACGCGCGCGCGGTGGGAGGGCGTCAGCCGCGCGCTTCGAGATACATGAGCCGCCATTTTGTTGTACATTTGAACGCGCGCTTTCGTGTAGAGTGGACGCATATTCACCAAAATGGAGACCGAGCACTTCGATACAGACTTATTTATCGACGAAATCCAAAAGCGTCCAGCTATATGGGGCATGGAAAGTCCAGAATATAAAAACAAAATATTAAAAAAAAAGGAATTGGGAGGAGATTGTTGAAATTTTCCACGTCCATTTCCGAACTGAGCCGAGTATGGACACCTTGGTAACGCTCTTTAAACGCCGTACTAAGCCCGCCCAAGGTGTACTCGCTCTTTCTCTCACACTTTGTACACATATTAAAATGATTATTTTATACGATATAAATACAGTTCTTACTGAACTTAAAGTTTGGGTCAGAGTATAGCAAAAGGGGCCTACACTTAGAACTTTAAATAATACAATAAAATAAGCATCTTTTAAAAATATATTTTTTGTGATTAACTTGCCCATTTAAGAACTAGAGCGGTCCAAAGTTACGAGTTCAGCCATAGGATTACGACGGAGCCAGGGAATAGACTGTCAAGTTTATGAAAAAACTTTAATCAATTAAAGATGCTTATTTTAGCATGTTCTATATGATTCAGTAATAGAAAACAAAGGTTATACTGGATAAAGTCCCTGGCTCCGTAGTAATCCTATGGCCGAACTCGCAACTTTGGACCACTCTAGTTCTTAAATGGGCAAGTTAATCAAAAAATTGTAATTTATAAAAGATGCTTATTTTATTGTATTCTTTAAAATTAATCAAAAAAGTAGCAAAAATGTGTTTTTTATTAATAATAATTTTGTAAGTCCTAAAATCAGGCCCCTTTTGCTATTTATACCCCAACCAAAGTTTGAATTTAGCACCAATACTACTGTGCAGTGAATTGTGACTATGTTTAAAGTCAACAAGATGTTTGGAGGGAATGGTATTGATATTTTTTCAGAGAACACTCATCTCTTGCACAGATACAGTAGTTTTTTTTTCAGTTTAGTTACTGTTATAGACAGTCCATGAACATGTTAACAATACCATAGTATGATTTGTTATGTAGTTCAACTCCTAACACAGCAATTGAGTTGTCAATGTTTACCCAACCACTTGTCACTCCAGACAAATCCTATCTCTTTTCTGTGCTATAACTTCAACTCGCATGAAATTAAGAGATGAATGGTATGTTTAGTTTTTCTGCTATCGAAGTTGAGACTTACTTCAAGCCTTTGCCATCATCCCAGAAATAGTATTTCGTGTTCATATTCTTGAAGTCGAGAACAGCATTTTCTCCCCTGAGGATAATTTTGTCCCAGAGTACAATTTGGTTGAGCTCATTATTGGGAGTGATGTACTCCGCTGTGAGGTACATGAACAGCTGTTTTACGTTCCAGTTGAACAAATGGGACAGGTCAGTCTTCAGATCGAAAGTAAGGAAGCCAAGATCATTTCTCTCTCTAGAAACTCCATAATCAGGTACGTTCTTACTGTAAAAAGATAAAAAGAGTTAAAGCACCATATTTCTCGAATCATACACATAATACGATATTGTAACGACGAAATACACTTCAACTTACACTACTACTTTGACTGTGTTCATTTGTGCATTCGTTCTGTAATCCACAGTTAATGTGGAGAGAAAACACAAGAAAGTTAAGCAGGCCAGCACGCTAAGCGTATACGTTAATATGGCATTGCCTCTCGTTAACACAGAATACATCTTTCTAGTTTATTAAGTCTAATAAACACAATTTTCTTGTTGCGGTGGCTAACTAACCTCCGCGATACAACCGTCCGTGTGACGTTTCGCTAGGACACGTCAATTGTGGACGTCATAAAATAACTGTGCGTTCGAAAACCACTAAAGTACCTATTTATGACATATCTAATTGTGCAGCGGAGTGGACCGGCGACACCACACAAACGCTGTGTTGTCGATAGTATAACAATATCCACGGTGGCCCATCGGTTAGGTAAATCGATAGTATAACAACTATAAAAAAAAAGCAATTACCTTTTATTTATATAATAACAAAGAGAATATAACCACTACGTTCTAAAGAC
Organism: Epinotia ramella; assembly: GCA_947578815.1. Classification (NCBI taxonomy): domain Eukaryota; kingdom Metazoa; phylum Arthropoda; class Insecta; order Lepidoptera; family Tortricidae; genus Epinotia; species Epinotia ramella. Next base: position 24,881,427 of record OX388204.1, on the reverse strand, counting down.
GGGACTTCGAACTAAGTTTTGGATGACAGTGACAGTGACATTGTCATTTGATTTTGACATGATAAATCAATTGAATTTAGCTATTTTGCCATACCACATTAAAAAACCCAATACGGAAGTAAGTCGTAACAACATAATGGCACGAAAGGGATTAGGGATGTAGTTTAACATTATCGATGTCGATAATATTAGTATGCAACGTTATCGATATCGATAAATTATGATGGACAGGTCCACTGCATGAAGAGCAAATTATTGCACTATATCGACAGTAACAAAATAATAAAAGGATAATTAATGTTTTATGTCAATTTATTTCACACCCATTTAGAAAATATAAAAAATATTAGTAGGCAGGTATATTTATGTTTACAAAATTTCACCAATTTGTCCATACTTTCTCTTTTTCGTTCACAAGCAGCCCCAGTGGATTTCCATAATTCTTCTTGTTACTAAGACAGCTCCCGCATGATTATCCAAGTGCCGTTGATTATCAAAAGTAAATCAATGTTTAAGTACGCTCGACATTTTGTACTTACATCGTATTATATTATATTTCGTTATAGTTATAACATTATAGGTTAAACAAACTTGTATGTAGGTTCTTGGTATCTGTTATTGCTGGCTTTAAACTCGTTGACGACGAGAATCTTATACATATACATTTGAGAATAATTAAGTACGTGTTTTATTTAAATGTGTTCGTCAAAAGCATTGGTTGTTTGACACACATGTTTTCTCCCAAAGAGAATATAAACACTACGTTTATTTGATCTGAATGTGAGCAAATGGATGTCATTCTTCTTTTTGTTCCTAGTTGCGTGATGAGGTATCCACATTATGTGATTTTACCCCAATTTGTCAGACCAACATGTCGAAGTCATAATTGGGTGTGGTCTGACAAGTTGATACGTCTGTACGCTACACCGTGTAGCGTACAGACGTATCAACTGCAACTACAATTTCATTCAGTGTGGCGAAAGAAAAAAAGCGAAAATCGCCGCATTCAAACGGTCCTGCGAAGCGGACTGCAAGATTGTTACTAACCGATGAAATAGGGCAAGACAGCACGTCTATCATGGGACGGCCGCGACATACTCTCGCTTTTTCTCGCACTATACCTCTTATTCTAAGTGTTCTAATAAGAGAAAGACGGATAGTGCGAGAAAAATCGAGAGAGCTCGCGCGCCGTCGCGTGATAGCCGTGCAGCACACAAAAACCGAGAGTATGTCGCGGCCGTCTCATGATAGACGTGCTGTCTCGCTCTATCTCATCGGTTAGTAACAATCTTGCAGTCCGCTTCGCAGGACCGTTTGAATGCGGCAATTTTCGCTTTCTTGCTGTTAACTGGCCACACTGAATAAAATTGTAGTTGCAAAACACCGGTTTAAAAAAAATTACAATATTACAGTGTAAAATATTAAAACAATATTCTTGTACAGTCGAGTTCATAAATATATGTACACTTTTTTACCTAATCGAACGCGTTTGCATACTAATTGATAGCGGCCGCATTCGAGTTGGTAAAAAAGTGTACATAATATATATTTATGAACTCGACTGTATATCTTTTTTAAATTTCATTTAAAATTTGAATGAAATTTGAGAGAAAAAAAAGACCGGTTTGCACTCCGGGAGTGCCGGCAGAAGTGAAAACTCAATAACATTGTAACAGTTTTTCGATCAGGTCACGTGACATCTTACGGTGTCACACTAAAAATGAATTTGACGCTAATTTTTAAACAATTATCAATTATTTAGGCGGACGACTGCCGCCGGCTCCGGGCGGCGGCAAACACAATACCAATTTGTCTTTGCCATTGACAAATATTTTTTAAAGCTTTATCTCTTTAGGGATAACGTCTAAATTCGAACTATTCGAATTTGCACAGCAGAAGGCGGTGGCGACCAAAATATCAATTTGTTTTTGCCGTTGGTAAATATTTTTCTAAGCTTTATCTCTTTAGGAATAACGCCCAAATTCGAACTATTCGAATTTTCTCAATAGCAAAACGGTGAAGGACGCGTTGGTATTATTACAAATTTATTTGCAGAATATGCTATTGCAAAACGTGTTTAACGGCTTTATACTCTTACGAATAGCGTTCAGTTTTGAATGAACAGCAAAAAGTGACCTCCTTCACATCTGACGTCACAAAACTCTGTCGCGTATTTAACAATATTTCCCCATCCCAAAAAGTGCTCAGCGCCGCTAAAGAAGTTTTCACTTCAAAAAAACACTTGGCAGATCATGCAAATTCCATGGTCCAAATTGTGATTTTTATGCAATTAGTCGTCGTAATCGTTTGACGGTTGGATCAGCAGCGCAACATGCATCCACACGATAGCAATTAGTCAGATTCTGATGAATTGGGACTTTATATCTCGATTTGATCATATGAATTGGAAATAACTGAAGACATATTTACTGGACTAGACACTTCTGATTTATAACGCTATTCTAAGTGTTCTAATAAGAAAGAGACGGATAGTGCGAGAAAAATCGAGAGAGCTCGCGCGCCGTCGCGTGCTAGCCGTGCTGAGGGGCTACCGCGAAACGAAAACGAACTTCGTTCGTGTATCTCCGTCTTTATCGCCCGAACTAGCAAGTGCGACAGAGAGGGAGATACTCGAACGAAGTTCGTTTTCACTTCGCGGTAACCCCTCTGAAGACGTTATTACTGGATTCGACCAAATGAAATTATATTTACTGAAGACGAGGCAGTATGGCCCATGGTCTTAGCCTGTCCGAATGAACGAATAAAAAAAAAAAAAAGACGCAGTAATGGGCCATATAAATTACATGATTTGTCAGCCCCAATTCATCAGAATCTGACTAATTGCTATCGTGTGGATGCATGTTGCGCTGCAATCCAACCGTCAAACCAGTTGTCCGACTAATTGCATGAAAATCACAATTTGGACCATGGAATTGGCATGATCTGCCAAATGTTTTATTTCTTACAAATTTTAATCAAATAAATTTAAAGGAAAATTAAAAAATATATACTAAATAATATTGTTTTAATATTTTACACTGTTTTTTACACTTCGAGTTCTGGTCCTGGATTCGGACTGATATAGTGGCGTTCTCGTACAAACACTTCAGCACTTCGATATAGCGATAGTCAACTTCTACTAGGTAGGTAGATAATCGATATATAGAAACGCAAAAAATCAAAATTATTTATTGTACATTAAGAGTACTAAGGCATAGGTTAACGACTCTCCTATCAAGCACTAGAGCCAAAGCTATAAAAACAGTAAGCGCAGATGCCAGCGAGATGTTGGATTGGTTGCAGGGCACGCCACCCGGTATAGAGCGACAGAAGCAAACCCTAGTGGACGAGCTCCCGTTGGTGGACCGGAAGCACCCGTTGGTGATGGAGTGGCCGTTCTGATCAACCGCTCTGGTGCACATATACGTCGAGTTTTCCGCTGTCAATAGAATGTGCATTGAATTAATATGTTCTTAATGTTCGTGAATGCGCTACTGACTTGAGACTATGTTGTAGGTTAGTGCGCTCAGTCTAGTGTTACTTATAAATGTCTAAGAGCTTGAGATTTTTAATCTCAAGGGGTGAGGAATTTGCAACCTTCTTCATCTATTTTTAGTGACTTTTCCTGTGGGCACTGTTCTTCCCACGGCTATTGTGCGACGGCGCGCGAGCAATCTCGATTTTTCTCGCACTATCCGTCTCTTTCTAATTAGAACACTTAGAACAAGAGATATAGTGCGAGAAAAATCGAGAGTATGTCGCGGCCGTCGCATGATAGACGTGCTGACCGTTTGGAATTAACTAAGAGGGCGCAAAACAAATATAATGATGGTGATTTTTTACTCAAGGGTCATACATATAAGTAAGTATCCTCTGTACAATGCCACGGGGAATCCATAGACCTGCTATGGATTGTGATGACACAGATACTACATTCCAACTACATATTGTATGGGCACTGCACGTCAACTGCCCCCCTATTCTGTAACTTGTTTTAAGCTCACCTCAACGCTCACCCTCAAATATATCTTGACACCGCGATGCGTAGTAACTAAGCGCAGTTAGAGGTCTAGATTCGTGACGGGTGACCGGCGGGGTGAGCCGCATTAACGCTTAGCGAATAACAGCCCAGGGCTTGAAGGTTGAGGTGAGCTTAAAACAAGTTAGAGAATAGGGGGGCTGAGCTGTCTGATACGCCCGTGTTTACGCTTACGCAGAGCAGCAGTGGCGAGACACTTCATAGTCGCCTGACATAACGTCCATGCGTAAACGCAGCATAGTAGTTAGTAGAATTACTCTTTACTTAAATTTCACACTCCAACCAATTTCATGAAATAAATTTAGGTGTACAAATCCCTTCACTATTTACCTATTCCGTTGAAGTAGTATGTGTATTGCGCACAAATGTCGTTAGCAGCCAATATGCACGAGGCTTCCAGTAAGTGATGGGTCCATATGTACTCCACGTCTGGCCACGTGCCGTCGTCTGTAAATGCAACGGAAATTCAAGTATTTACGTCACCAAGCGCCGTTGGAAAACTCCCAACTTCGCGCATTTTCCACACGTTCGGAAGGGTTAGTTTAGTAAGTATCTACTTTGTACGTCGTACCTGATTCACATTTCCGTTTCACAAAATGTTAAAACCACAAGTTAGACGTGGTTAGAAATACCTAATCGTTCTAGAACTAAACATTATGGATGTGACTGTAGTTAGGGCTTTTCTTCTAAGTCGTTTATTTTTGGGAGACAAAGTTACGTCAGTTGTTCCTAGCTGCTGTTACCTCTCAATTGCTCCACATTTTTAAATTAATGGTGTAGGACGGGGTAATTATATTTGCAAAAAATGCAGTCGTATCTGTTGCATCCGTACCGGTACCGCCTTACAATTCTTAAGGCCTCTACATAATAGGCCATCATAGCGTTAGAGGGAGAAAAACATACTTCCATCGCATTCCAACGCATAGACGCGTCCTGTTCTCCGGCTCAGGCCCACTGTATAGAGGAGCCTTTAAAAGCCACGTATGCACGTAAGGGTATGCACGCACGAGCAACTTTTGTCGCCGTCGACAGTAAATCTGTCTCTTTTGCACGCTCGAAGTGAGATAAAGAGAGATGTACTGTCGCGGGGACATATGTTGCTCGTGCGCACATACCCTAAATGCAGCACCTCAATGGATCAATCAATTTCTTTGCGTCCCAGTTCAAACAGTCCTTCATGGTTGACTACAAACTGCAAGGTAAAATGTGATATGGAATATTAATCTTAAAATTCATATCTCTCTCTCGCTCTATCTAGTTAGGAACGTTTGGATGCGCCTTTAACGCCAATGCGACAGTCCTGCATGCAGGTCGCCGCGTGATTTCAGCCCAAATGGATATTAGGTGCCGTGTGACCGGCGTCCGGCAAAACCAAGGTCACTCCGTATATTAGATTCCCTTTGCACTTCTTCTGCAGTCCGCTGCGCTCAGACGTCTGTACGCGGCTGTATCAGCTGTGTGGTCATGTATGAACTCACAGGATGCCACTAAAGGTTGCTGGCACGGGACGCCGCTGGCCAGCCGGGTCGCGTCCTGGCAGGTGGCGTTGAGGAACACACTATTATTGTTGTACTGCGGCCCCAGCCAGGTGAATTTGAAGCAACGATTCACTGCATTCGATTGCGCAACAATTAGGACTGCACCTGTAATAATTAAAGGTAAAGGTTAATCGATCATTTAATAGGGATATTAGGGATGTATAGACACTAAATTATAATAATCAATAATGTTGCATTTTCTCTAAAAAGGATTAAACATGTAGTCAAATGAAAAAAAAAGCAACGCAAGAGGTTACAAAATCACAAAGTTATAAGTGTCCGCAGTTTGAAAAGGGGGTATGTTCTGCCCCTTTTCCGCAAAATCTTAGGAAGTTATTGTCGTTTACTATGAGGCTCGCAGATTGTGACGTCACTATCTGGAAGCGTTTTCTCTCTCTAAAGCGTGCTGGCGTGCTGCACTGCACATTTAGCAATACGGTACGATTGTATCTGCGTGTACTGGGGAGGGGAGTTAAACCGTCTCGCTCTATAGACTCGCTCGTCTCCGCTCTCGCGCATACCTACCTACGCAAACGCAGATAAAATCTTACCGTAGTTATCCTTAGTGTGCAGCACGCTTTTAAAATCAATATTAAAACGGTTGTAGCTTCGTAATTGTTTGAGGGCATACCGCGAAACGAAAACGAACTTCATTCGTGTATTCGTCGCTCGAACTAGCAAGTGCAACAGAGAAGAAGATACACGAAGTTCGTTTTCTTTTCGCGGTAGGCCCTCTGAATGGGATTTTCGTCACTAGTTATATTTTGTTGCCTTCTTTCTTTTAGAATAGTGATAATAAATCTTGAGTTTCCCCCCTTATTGCTTAGGGTGGTAGGTATTCCACTTGTCTAAAATCCTTGTCCAATGTGCATTGCGTCTCACTCAATCTTTAGTCAAAATTTGAGACGCAAATACACATTGGACAAAGATCTTGAGCCTGTTGTACACACTGGGCCAACGTTGGCGCGTGAGCAGAAGGCAGCCATGCGTTAGAGGGAGAGGGCTATAACTCGATCTCTTTCGTTTACATAGCTGCCTCCTGCTCACGCGCCAACGTTGGCCCAATGTGTACAGCCGGCATTGGACAAGTGGAATACCACCCTTATGTATTTTTCGCCTCCTAAGTCTGCTGTTTTGAGGCCTTGAAAACCAAATGTCTTTAATTTGTTCATTCGTTTTTAATTTTGCTACAAAAAGCTAATTATATGGTTTCACAGGTCGTTATATCATGTTTCAACCATTGGCTATGTGTTTAGGAAACAAGTTGTTGAAACTCATAGATCAAATAAATAAAATAGTTTAAATCACATCATCGATTAAATAACTCGAATTCACGCGGGAAAGCTGCACGGTGCTCGCACTGGCTGGTTGAGCGACGCGACAGCTCGCGGCTATCGTGGCAGGAAAAGAAGTTAAGCGAAAGACAAAACGACAAAACAAGAACAACGGCTGCAGAACGCGTCAGATTTTTAGCATTTTTGCTTCGTGACAAATCTCATGGAAAATAATAATAGATTTGAAGTGTTTTCTGCCCGTGGACCTTATATAATTTATTTAGTGATATTAAACTCCAGCATTGTAGCAAGAAACGGCGGCGGAAACATGTTCCTGGTCTGAAGAGGGAACTTGAGGCAAGCGACATGGGCGCGGGCGGCGCGGCGCCTTCCCACCACGAAAATATTTGGCATCGGAGCAGCAGGCAGCAGGTACCTACTGTGTAGTTCGATTAATTTGTTTGTTTGCTTGTAGCGTTAAACCTGAACACCAGGAATATTGTAGGTAACTAATTGTAGGAATACAAATTGCGAATCTTGGTGGCAACGGCACAATCTAGCTTCGTTTTCTGCTTTTTAATATCATTAAAGTAGGTACCTATATAAAACTACTTCGTCAATTTTATAAACAATAATCAATATACTGTACCTATTGTGTGTTTAATTATCGGAATCAGGGAAGCCTGGACTAAATCCATCGAGATTAATTATTTACATGCTGCCTTTATGGTCGATACCATTAATTAGAGAGAGAGAGTGATTATGCTAATAAAATTACTTAATTATAATCATTCAGTGTAGTACAAAGTATGATATAGTAATCTAGTATCTATTACCATTACATCTACAAGTGGGTATACCTACTTACTCTACCTACTACTCTAGAAAATACCGTAGAATCCAATGATTTAAGTAATTAAAAAAAAGAGGTAGATACGTCGTCTATACGAAATTCCGTGTTTAAAAATGGCCGCCAAATCTGACAGCTGAGACACGTTTAAAGTTTTACGTCACTCCGGGCGGTAAGGAGATTTACCGCCCACGGGCGCAGCGGTTCACACCCAGAAGACGTAAAATTGTGTACGCACCACGGGCGGTAATGAGTAAAGCCCCAGATCGCATATTTATGGCCCTCAACTTCGGTTCGGGCCACAAACACCTGCGATCTGGGGCATTCACGAATTCACCGCCCTAGGTACGTAATGTACTATTAAACGTTTCCATTGACGACGCGAAACTGAGGCAAGTTGGTGCAATTGACTTCGTTTTAGTGTGCCACGTTTGGAACCCTTATGCCTGATTTACATTCAGCCGAAGTGAGCAGGGAAGTGGGCAGGGAAGTGGGCAGGACGGGCGTAATACCGCATATTACGCCCGTCCTGCCCACTTCCCTGCTCATTTCGGCTGAATGTAAATGAGGCATTATAGCCAGTGATCGGAATTAGGTGAGCCAAAATACCTATTCTTCGCAAGAGGACATAATATAGAGTGGGTTACAAACAACCAGCTAGAATTATTTTTTTCTTGAATACGGGAATAATAATAATCTCGTGGATTGTTAGAGACGTCAATAAGGAACCTGGAACAGTTATATGTAGATTTCATATATGTATAAGTGCATAAACAGCATACTTATATCGAAAACAGAGCTTTTTTGGAACATGTTCGAATAAATATTAAAAAAGAACAAAAAAAACTCGTGCAATTCTAGATAAAGGATTGAAAAGCCGATAAGCGTTTGTGCCATAAATATAACTATAGTTTTGACGGAGGGAGGTATATCAACTTTAGTCTCGTCAAAACTAGTCATAAAGCGCGTGGAGCCTCTTAACCCATTCAGGGCCCATGACGACACATATAACATACACATACGACACATACCACGGGATCGGCTACGAGCGTAGCGCGTAGCGATTCTGGGCAATGAATGTGTGAAATAATATTATTCATTTTTTACTAAAAAGTACCTAATCGGAAATCTCGTAATCTCGCGAGATTTCATACGAAAATTGTACGAGATTCGGTTCCGTAAAAACTAATCGAGATTGCATTCCCTAAATAGAAGTGATTTGAGCATAATATTTCTAGCGTAGTTAAGTACCTACTTCGTCAGAATGGGTAAAATCGTATACTAATATTTCGTAAACTACGATAAATCATACAAAAAACAAACTGCTGGGGTTGTCAATTTTACTTTTTACGACGATTATTATTATAATAGTTGTTATTTAATAATAATTCTGAAACCGTTCACAAAAATGTCGAACAGAAGTCTTGGATTGGATGTCAAGTAAAAATATCACAACGTCAAGGTGACAGCCCTTAGGGTAAAATTCTAATGCTATGTCGTAAAAAGTGAGATTCTACTGTCAAACCTCAGTTAAGTATATTTAAATAACATCTAAACTGCCAGTTTTGTTATTTAATGTATGTGTCTGACACTTCCGTTCACTAATCAATGGTTCATTGGAATATCCCGTTACGTATCGCCATATTTATAAAACTAATACGTTGCATGAGTTTTTGTCGATCACACATCACATAGTTTACGGCCTCGATACGATTTCTAACAAAAATGTCTTTTTAAATGGGTATTAGTGCTACCCCAACCCCATACATACCCTTGCTACATCTAAATCGGTTCACGAGTGGCGTGAAAGTGTTATTAAAGTGTTGACCGCTGTGGTAATTTACACATACTGACCTCATTCAATAGCAATGTAGCGAGAATCTTGAAATACCTACAGTTCACGTTTACTTAATTAGAAATACCTAGGACTGAAAGTATATTACTTACACGATATTAAAACTAATATAGTAATCACCAAATTTACTCGACCCATGTTGTAAAACAGAACTTTAACACAAATAGTATCTATTTAGGAAACCTGAGACCGGTTTCCATTGTTTATCGAATGCAACTAATTGTTTGCTGAATATCTATTTACTTATCTTATAAAGCAATCACATCGCATATTAAGTGATAAGCGTCGCTGCTGATAAGATTTGGGAGGCGTAGGTTTTTATTGTGTGGAATACGAATAATCTTGTAAGGCCGGAAATAAAATGGCACCTACTGCTTACTAAGTAGATTATAATTTCTCAGTAAATGTGATTTTTGATAAACTACACAGTTGAGTACCTACATATTAAATTGCGTATAGGTAATTAATACATAAGACTTGGTATATTATGTGTTTTTTGTTTTACAAACGCTGTTTTTTATTTGTGTTTCGTTAGAATGCAATTTTTTTAACGCATTCGCTGGGGTCATTGCTCGTAGCCAGTTTTCACTACAAGGCGGAAAAAGGACGGTATCAGCTAAGCTCGTAGCGCTATGAACAGGTCGGCAGCGAATAAATTAATAATACCAAGCATAAATCCAACCGTTTCAGCCGTAGTTGGTCCGGTAAAAGGGATCAACTCCATTTCCCTTAATTAAGAGAAGTTGACTTCACTAGGATTCGCTTTTGTTTTGGAATGACCGATACAGGATAGTTGATTCTTCCATTTTTTTTTCGATAAAACATCTTAGCTGTAAGTATACATTTCCTGTTTCGCCAAACTGAGTGCAGTTTGTCGGCGAATGTGCGCTCTTTTCTTATTTTTAAACATGGTTGTGTTATACCTACCTATTTAATAAATGATCTAGTTTAACAACTTTAATAACACTGATCTGAGTGTACCTACCATGAACAACACACTCAATCGATAATTTTTAGACCTTACTCATACCAGCGAACGAAAAAAGCATGTTTTTTTCGTTCGCAGACTCGTACCCATTGTTTTTGGGATTGGGTGAAAAACTCTTGGCACCAGCCGCTACATACCTTAAGGCGCCGTAGGTTCAGCGAAGTTAAGCGAACAGAGTTTTTGAAACAATATAATGCGTCTGTTTATAATAATATGGTTTCAAAAAAATATGAATAGTAATCTTGAGGCTTTTTTGCAGCGAGATCAGTGATTCGAAACATGATTAAGCAAATTTCGCTCTATAGAAAAAAATCACGAACATAGGTCTAAAATACACAAAAATACACTTAAAATATTCGTAACAAATTATGCACAAAAGCTAAAAATATTAAGATAGCTTCTGAAAATCGGCAATATCATGTTTAAAAGAAATCAGTGATTATATTTTTATTTATTTAAACGGCCAAAAAATTAAAATTAAAAAACATGATATCCGCGCTTCCGAGCACGCACTTCCATCTCGCTGACGCTTATGCTCAGTGAGAGGGAGAGAAGACCATGAACCTACGGCGCCTTAAAGTCTGTTCATTTATTCAACGGAGTAAAAGGATGGGTAGAAATGTCAAACGCAGAAATACCGCATGCAAAATTTTTATTTGCACACGCACCTTTACATTTACACGCACACATTTTGAAAAAGGAAAACACATTCTCATGTTGATGCACACAAACACATCACACATGGAAAAACCCCGTAGAAACATGGTTTAAGAATACGTAAATGTGTGGTGTGATCGGCTCAACCAATAGGGCGAGGTTTGGGTCGTGAAATAAGGTTGATAATTCTATCGATATTTGCAAAAACACATATTATACAATTTTAGTATCAATTATTATCAGCATCTTAATGGGATATTGAAACTCAATTGTATATTGAAATAATTAAGTGACAGATAAGGACAAACGTATATTAACGCCATTTTAGTTAAAACAGGCTTATAGTACGTTTATGAATACGGCCGATAAAATACAATAACTCTGTTGTATGATCTGTTTTTGCTGATTCTGAATATGATCCGACTCCTGATCATGGATCACCGTGTAAATAGATTTTGGAAAATAATCTCTGAAAAAAAGGGGTTGGAAACAAAGCCTTTGCTTGGGGAGACTCGAATTTTGTCGCTCCATTACCGTAGAATGCTGAAAAAATTGCACCTTCAAAAATAGTTGGATGACTTGACCCATTCAAAAATTAGACCGTGTTATAAAACCGTTTTACTTTTCGGTACCTACCTAAATAATATAAGCTTGCCGCACGGCACAGATTTAGAGCCGGTTTTGAATTTGAAAATATGTAGTTTTGTTATTACATATTTTGTTAGTTTATAGTCAGGATGTACATAGTTAGGCAAGTATTATTTTATAATGTATTTTATACGAAAACTTTATTATAATTTTTAGCCAGAAAGATAAGAAAACCAATAATATTTATTAATATTATTATTTAAGCTAATAATGCTGTCTTGAAATGTATGTATGTTTACTTTTAGTACATAAAACTTGACAAAATGAAACATACAAAAAAATAAGTGCAGTGGCGAACTTATCCCTTTAAGGGATCCCTTCCAGGTAATCTATGAACAAATGTTTACAGTGACGATAGGCAAACCATATACCCAAAAGCGGAAAAATATAACAAAATAAATTACTTTTGAGTACATATTACATGAACACTAAATCAAAATATGTAAACATTAATAAAGTCAGAAACACATATATATATATATATGTCGCAGGGAAATTGCCAAAACAGAGATTTGAACAAATCTCTAAGGGATATGATCAAATCACGCAGGATGTTAAAATGGCGAATCTATTTTATCATTTGCCTAGAAAATAACAGTTATTAGATCAAAGCCCTGAATGTATTTAGTGAAATGACGAAATCAGCCAAAAAGGCAACTCGTTTTTTTTCATTTCACCAGAATTGTTCAGTGATTTGATAAAATCCCTGAAACGTCATGTGAGAGATTTGATGAAACTTAATTGTAGACACTGAACCAGTTCAAAGATTTGATCTAATCACCTGTATCTACCACGTTACGTGTCTAGTGAAATGATAAAACGTGAACTCTGCGAGTTAGTTTCGTCAACTCACTGACGCATTTCAGAGATTTTATCAAATCACTAAACAAATCTAGTGAAATGAAAAAACGAGTTGGTTTTTAATGGCCGATTTCGTCATTTCACTAAACAGATTCAGAGATTTGATCAAAACATTAATCAAACATTAATATTTTTTATCATTACATTATTTTTAAATTTCATAAATACACGAAGACTTAAAGTATAATAAGTGTTTGAACATGTGCGTATCATTAATATACATTTAGAAATAGCTATTTGCGTGTGAAGACTGAAGATAGAAAAAGTTTGAAGCTAAAGCTAGAAAAGATTAATTGTATTATTTTTTCATGCAATTTCCCTTAACGCCAATAAATATGTAATATTTTAACGATCGATATACAACTTTCTATAATAAAACCTTAATAACCTTTTAATGTTTTACTATTGTATGAAAACCCATGGGTGCTCAATACTTTTGGTCAAGGCTGTATATCAACCGAATCGCCAAGTCGAGCAAAACAGCGGCACGGCCGTACCAACCCTTTCTCGAAGCAGTTTAGGCCATTTTCGACCCCCCAATAACTTCGTTGTGGATAAAACTAGAAACCTCAATTTCAGTAGGCAACCAAGCAGGCATTGTATAAACACAGTATTTTTCACTTTTCATTCAATAGGGGTGTAGACTCGAAAATTAGTATTACTCCAAAAGAAAAAAGGCAAAAAAATATACCTAGTGACGATAGTCCCATTCAGATAACTCAAAGAATTACGAAGCTACAACCGTTTTAATATTGCTTGTTAGAGAGAGAAAACGCAAACGGTGTGTGACGTCACATTACAGGATGCTGCCGGGGGCCGCGTCGAAGGCGGCGCCGACTACGATGCGGCGCGGCACGTTGCCGTCTTCTGTGACGTCACATTCTTCCAGCGTCATCGTTTCATATTAAAAAAAAAAAAAACAAAATTATTTATTTTCAACAAGGTTTTTACATTTAGTGTTCGTTTCTCCCTTTTAAGTTAGACACTTGTATTAGGAGGAAACGCTCTTTCATACAGGTGGTAACACCATGTTAAAAATAAGACTAAACATAGTTTGTTTTCAGCTTACTACTAAATCTATCTATCATATAAAGAACATACCCTTCTTAAAACTTTGGACACTTATAACTTCGTGATTATTTAACCTTTTGCGTTGTTTTTTTCTCCATTTGACTACATTTTTTATCCTTTTTCGAGAAAATATGACATTATTGATTATTTTATTTAGTGTCTACGCCCCTATTTGAACCAGTACTTTAAGAATTATAACTAGTCAAAGTTTCTTAATTCTGGCACTCACTGACTGACTAACTGACTAGAGACTTCTAGCAGAGAACAGATGCTTCTGGAATACAGTTAGTGTATGTAAATCAAGGGAAAACTAAAATATATAAAAATAAATAACTGTGTGTAACTTTGTAATCCCATATAAATATATGGGATAACAAAGATACATTTGCAGTGAATGGGTCAAAAAATGAAAAAGCAATAATGGGCCTGCATTCATAATTTGTTTGTATTGATAACACAATAACGGATACCTATTAAAAGTACATAACATCAACGTTTTGTAGTCCCCTGATTTCTTCTCCACACTGAAAAGTTTCTGTCAAAATTTTCAAAAAAAGTGAGATTCCATAAAAAACATTCCTTGTAAAAAAGAGGCCAAGTCTCGAAACTCTTCCACCGTAAAAAGTTGTGAGATAGTTCGTAGTACCAGGTCTCAGGCATTCTTATTATTCTTTATTTGTTAGCTAAAAAAAAATCTGCAACTTGGCAATATCTCTTTTTTACATGGAATGTTTTTATGGGATACAAAAAAAACGTTTGTCAAGACAGCTTTGAAAACCCATTGTCCCATTGGATTGTCTGCAGTCGTCATAAGAAGTAAAAGTTTCTGTCAAAATTTATATTTTTAGTACAACTACTCGTTGAGACGATTCTAACGAGCCGCCACCTTCTGTCGCCATCATCAGATCGCTCGATGGTACCGTAATATTGAATTGTCATCCAAACTAAACTATACTTTAAGCTCGATCGGTTGAAGATATCTGCTTCAAAATTGAGTTTTAGGATTCCACCAGAACAAACAAAGTAACTCGTAAAATACGTTCCACGTTAAATAAAAGCTAGATAAATAAAAATATGTATAAGTTGTAGATGTCTGTACAAACAAATATCGGCAATAAAATTTATGCTAGTCTAAAAAAAAAAGTATTTAATACACTTATTGGGTTTGATTCTGATATAAACTTTCCAAAGCTTTCCAGTAAATTGTCTTTGTGTGTTCACAACATTGCAAATATCCCTAAGAATTCTTCGTGGTTTATTCAGGGATGGTATTATAAAATGTACTGTGAAATTCTACATGCAATATTTGTTCAAATGTCCTCTGGAATTTCTTTTCGTAAAATCTATTGATAAATTACATAAGGAATCTGCATGTGAGATGCGAGTACGGATATGAAATTATTCCCCATTCGCCATCGGCGGACGATAAGCCGATTTCGTCTAACCTCGTTCAATCAGCGAACACAGCTCCGCTCGCGTAGATGCGGTTATATCAGAAGTGCACTTTGCAACTGAATCTTATTTACTTGGATATCTTAAATTTAAGAAGTTACAAAAAGCCGTTACCATCAATGTGACGTTGGCAAGCCACTATTAACTTAACACCTTTCTTATTAATTAACGATCCTTTATCCATAACATCTTAAAAAGCAAACATTTATATAAATTTAAGAAAGGCTTACTCAATTGTGCGTGTCAACAACATACATTATTGTTCTAAGTATATACTAAATGTAAAAAAACCGGCCAAGAGCGTGTCGGGCCACGCTCAGTGTAGGGTTCCGTAGTTTTTGTATTTTTTTTCAAAAACTATTCAACCTATCAAGTTCAAAATAACTTTCCTAGAAAGTTTTTATAAAGTTCTACTTTTGAGATTTTTTTCATATTTTTAAAACTTATGGTTCAAAAGTTAGAGGGGGGGGGGACACATTTTTTTAAACTTCTGGAGCGATTATCTCCGAAAATATTAACATTATCAAAAAATGATTATAACAAACCGCTATTTATTAATAAATACCAATCCAACAATATATCACACGTTAGGGTTGAAATAAAAATAAAAAAACACTCTACGTTACGTATAGGGGAGGTACCCTAATAAATAAATAAAAATCACTTTTTATTTTACCACTTTGTTGGCGTGATTGATATACATATTAGTACCAAATTTCAGCTTTCTAGTGCTAACGGTTACTGAGATTATCCGCGGACGGACGGACAGACAAAGCAAAACTATAAGGGTTCCTAGTCGACTACGGAAACCTAAAAAAGGTAAAGTTTAAGAGTGAGGAGCTTTGTGAGGAAGGAGCTTTGTTAGTCAATCTCACGGCCACTGTTCCGATGTCAAATAATGTTTTACTAGTTTAAATGATGATGTAAGGCAACAATTAACATTATACAGGGACCTTTTATTCAGTACTTTAAATAAGAAAACGCTCTACGCTCAGCGGCTCAGTAGCACGAAACTTATAAAGTTGTTTAATACGCAGGTGTATCAAATTCTTCATAAATGCACCTACTGCTACTGCTGCAAGTACAGTACGAGTATACAAATTTATCAATCAAACATTTATTAGAATTTTACCTGTCCCTTTCATCAGTACAAGTCATTCAATAATGTTTAGGTGAGTGTATATGTAGGCAATGAAACCATCATATCAGTAGCTCCCCACTAAGGTTTGTCAAAGTCATGTGAACAAGTAGGAAGTAAATTAAATATTTTCAGAAATACTTTTCCGAATATACACGGTGGAATTTAATCGGTGATCAGGAATCCAAAAATCTTAATTATCAATCTACACAGACACCAATACGTGAGATCTCGTGCAATATAGCTCACAATCTAATTAATCACACTTAATTAACATCGGTAAAATGTACACTGAATGAATAAATGGACACCCTACTTTTATTGAAGGGAAGTTACTCGTAAGTGTACATACGTCAAGTGCTTGCTGGCTTTGGCGGGAAACTAGACAGATCAGACGATTTGAAGCAATTTGTTATGAATTTGACAATGACAAATTGACAGCTTATTGCTCATTTATGTTTTAATTTTCTATGGCTGATAGTTTGAAAAGAGGTATTAAACTTTTCAGACTAAACCATTAGTAGGGTGACAATAATTATTAATTAAAATTTAATTTCAACTTAAAAATTAGTTATGATAAAAAAAAACTTGGTTCCACTTAAGTACTACATAAACGTGACCGCCATCGATTACTGAATTAGAAAAATGGGTTCCTGTTCACCGATTAAATTCCACCGTGTATAGTGTGGCAGATATGTTTACAGTTATTTACATGTTTATTACAGTTTTTCAAAATTTCGTATACTAATACTTAATAAATGTCAGCTTTTTTTAATAC
Organism: Epinotia ramella; assembly: GCA_947578815.1. Taxonomy (NCBI): domain Eukaryota; kingdom Metazoa; phylum Arthropoda; class Insecta; order Lepidoptera; family Tortricidae; genus Epinotia; species Epinotia ramella. Next base: position 24,864,278 of record OX388204.1, on the reverse strand, counting down.
AATTAAACAATACAGAAATATTTGATAAAGACATAAATCCAGCTACTTCTAGTCCGTAAACCCACTCCCAATACATGTACGTCTCATGACAATAAGATAAAATGCATGGCGGTAGGTCGAGAAAGTTGAGTTGAGCAAGGAAAAAAAAAAAGCAAAATTGGCCGAAAGTTTGAAAATCCTTTACTTCCGGTCAAAATTTGTATCGGTAGGTATGTTTACGTCATGTGACAACAGTACGAGACATGTGGCATCATTTAGCCCTTTAATCGTAGAGAGAGTAAACCTGAGTCTGTCAGTCCTGAAATGGCCGGAAGAACTTGGCAGACCGCGTCAAGGTTGGCAATTTTTTTCTTGCTCAGCACAACTTTCTTGACCTGCTGCCATGCATTTTATCACGTTGTCATGAGACGTAGGTGTATTGAGAGTGGGCTTCTATGGACCATCGCATAACTTGTTGTATGCGGTTTGGGATGCCGCATAAGGTAGACGTAGAACTCGAACGTAATACGAAATCCAATATTTTAAAGAAGATTTGAAATGGCTGATGCATCAAGTCTGTATCTGCGAATTAAAATTCAAATCATAATAGGATTACCTGTAAAAGAATTGCCTCAGTCGACGGCGAGATCTGGATTGCAATTGGGATTTAGAAAAGGAAAATAACATTCGAATTTATCGATGATATGAGCTATTCATAACCACACCTCACAAATCTTCCACATTAAGAGGAAACGCTAAGGGTGAGATAATTGAGAAATATGTATGTGTTAAGAGTCCTTACGCCCACATAAGCAGAAGCGAGAGCGTATTTTGCAAAATGCTTCCTTTTTCATTCAAGATTACGACGTAACTATTAGTATTTATTCAAAAACTGATAAAATAATTAAATAATCATTTCTTAACCACTTAATAAATAAAAAAAAAAAAAATTTCGGCGCGCGGCATCTGTGCAGCGTGGTTTATACGTCTTTTAAAAAAATATACATTTACGGCATCGTAGGTCCTATATTTATGATTATTTTTTTATGGGTTAACATAAAGTTATTACCTATTTGCTATCATATTATTTTGAGGGCAAAATAAAAGTACAATTTGCGGTAAAAAAATATAATGTAATCCTGTTTTCACCAAAAAAATTAAGAAAACTCGGAAGGTGTTTTATCAACTTTTTAAAATGAATCATTGATTTTCAATCATGTCAGCCCCTCGTAAAAGATTTGGTGATGTGAATTGTAATCATTCATGTACCTAATGATTCTTGTTTACTGCAAAATTGAGAACCGAGACTCCCAAGAAAAGTTTAGGTTTAAAAACAGAAAATGAAAATTTGAACCAATGTTAGCCCCTAGTTTAAGAAATAGTTATATAAGTACGTTATCAGTTTTTGAATAAATACTAGTAGTTACGTCGTAATCTTGAATGAAAAAGCAAGCATTTTGCAAAATACGCTCGTTTTAGGCGTAAGGACCCTTAAATGTATTGCTGTCGCGCCAACCTCAAGCCTCCCCCCGCAGAGCGCGATATAGACAACTGCAGCTTGGACCGAAAATACCTATTATAATTTACTTTAAAAACAAAGTTTTAACCGACTTCAATTTAGTACTCCGCCAAGCCACGAGAACATTTCCACATTTCTTTTCCAATTTACCACATGAACTGATTTCCGAGAGCAAATGCGTTGATTATTAGAGAAAAAAACAGAATCGCTGTATGTGGGCCGATAATATTTGAGGACTTCTGTCGATTCCATAAGGATCACCTTTGGCACTTCATTAGTTGCTAATTCAACGGAATCTTATCAGAATCTGTGATATACTTTTGTTCTTTTAAGTACATAATTGAGGAATTCCATAAGTCATCTGTGGTCTTCATCTTCATCATCAATTCCACTCCACAAAATTTATGATTTCCGGGTCATCATTACACGCGTGCCTAATATAATTGAGGAGTTCCCTCAACTCCTCATGGATCCCATCAACCAACTGATTTTTAAAAAAAAAAGGGAAGCTGGAAGCATATACTTACAAACAAAAAAAAATACGAATTGGCTCATCAATGACGGAGTTCTGAGGTAACAAACATTGAAAAAAAAATACAGCCGAATTGAGAAATTCCTCCTTGTTTTTGAAATCGGTTAAAAAGTACATTAAATCAACGTTTCGCAGTCCCCTGATTTCTTCACCACAACTTGACCTATTTAACAATTTATTAAAAAATCAAAGAAAGGCTTTGGCCGTGTTCCTATGATTTCCTTTTTTTTAATAATCTAGTCAACATTGTTGTCTGGATATTTCAACACAGCGGGAAAACTGGCATTTTTTTAGGTTTTTGAAGGTTAATAATGTTAATATCTCTTTTAAGAATAAATTTATGAAAACCGGCCAAGTGCGAGTCGGACTCAGGGTTCCGTACCATTATCCATAAAAACAGTAAAAAAAAAAAGTTTGTTGTATGGGAGGCTCCCATATTTATTTTATTTTGTTTTTAGTATTTGTTGTTATAGCGGCAACAGAAATACATAATTTGTGAAAATTATAACTGTCTAGCTATCGCGGTTCTGGAGATACAAGTTGTATCTCCAGAACCGAACAAACGTTTTTTTTTTCAGGTTGTATCATACAACCTGAAAAAAAAAACGTTTGTTGTATGGGAGATGGGAGCCCCCCTTAAATATTTAATATTTACTTATTATCAGGGCAGAGCAGTATTAAGTGCAGTGTCCGGGTGTTGGTGCAGATTAGCAAGAGTTGAAAATCTCTTCTATACCTATAGTTCTCAGATGACAGGACTGAAAATTAAATGAAGGCAAACTATCTGTCAGTGGTAAACCCCAAATAATTCTACTGTAATATGGTTATTGTAGTGTTATGATATACAGTCAGCAGCAGAAGTTGCTAAGCAGTTCTAGTGCTCAAAATGATCTACACACAAACTCTAATGTCAAGGGAATAAGGATCTGTGTACCTACACACATCACTAATTCCCTCAATTCCGTCCTCCTTATGAGCAAGCAAAATAACACGCTCAAAATGAGGTCATAAGGAGAAAACCAGGCCCCGTAGCATGGATGGCGTTATCACGCGATAAGTGACAGGATAGGCGCGTCGTCTCGTTCTATCGAACGGTGTCAGCCAGGGACGGAAGCTCTATCCTGTCACTTATCGCGTGATAACGCCATCCATGCTACGGGGCCTGAGGAGGAACGACCTTTTCCCGTAAAGCTGGTTTTCCACCGGAGGGGCGAGACGAGACGAGACGATGTGAGAATTTAAATTCGTATGGGACTTACTAATATCGGATTTTTAATTAGGCGAACTAACTTGACAGCTGAGAATGTTGTCAGACATAGGAAAAAATAAAGAGTGACAGGTTTATGTCGATACAAATATGTCGATACAACGTTGTATCTACTATAAATCTGATTCAAATTGTATTTTATCAAGTAATCATACTAAAGTATGGAAAAGGTTTTATATAATTAGAAAATAATCATATTTTAGACATCTTGCATACCTACATTCATCATCCTCCTAGCGTTATTCCCGGTTGTGCCCCTAAAGAAGCCCTGGGTCCGCTTTGACACCTAATCCCATGATTCGGCATAGGCACTAGTTTTACCTTCTAACCCAGAGGGAAAACTAGACCTTATTGGGATTAGACCGGTTTCCTCACGATGTACAATGTATACATCTTGTACCTATACATTGTTGAATAATAAATCTATTGTATGTTAGTAACTTTACCAGAATCCCCATTGAAACTAATTCCTATTTAAACTGTAAAAATAAATATGTCTACATATTTATTTTTACAGTTTCAATAGGAATTTCAATTCATAAAGTAGGAACCTACCTTGCATAGTCCTTCCGCCAACCGTGTCAGTAGTAGAAAAGCCGAAAATACTTACTCATCTATACTCGTATGTTTATACTGAAACTAAAACGTAAGAAAGAAATATAATTAGTCTCTCAGCTGCCTTCCAGTGACACGGATGGTGGATCAGACTATATATCGTCGCTGCGCTTGTAAAATCCGACATGTGCTTATTTTTGTAATTCGGTTTTTGGCGTAACTTTGAACTACTTCCGAAGGCGCATCTTCCTCTATAATCAATTTATCAAAATATTTACTGCATCCCGAAAAATAAAAATCAGCTATGTGAAATAAGTATGAAAATGCCCTTAAAAATGCGCTATGTGCTACATCGCCACATAGCGCTTCTTGTGCCTAATACACCTGTGATTAAATTCTGCGCCTTGCACTGGCACTTAGCGGATTTTACGACAAGTAGGTAGCCGTATAATTGAAGTTTACAATGAAATACCGTCAAATCATTCGATTTTATTTACTTATCGTCATACAAGTAAAGGAAGTTAATACGTGATATTTAGTGAAAGAACAGTAAAATCAGTTTAATGTTTCAAAGAGTGCCAAAAACGTAAGTTTTACCATAATCATTAATTAACGCATTAGTAAGTTGTAAATCAGTAAAATATTTGAGATTTTAAAATAATAACTTCGATTAATACGGTCGAGTGGTCTCAGTGTCTGTCTGTCCCCTAAAGTACCTATTCCTTTTGCCGTACAGGTTCGAGATAACCATCGTAACATGAAGCGCACCAGAGCCGGGTTGCTTGTTGCATTGGCAAACAAAGACACGTTAATAAATGCTTCAAATCGATTGTCAACTAATGTAACCGAATCGGAACCGAAGCAACCTCGAGTCAATATTCTTCGACCAGTTATATATTCTGATCTATTGAACGAATCCTTAGAAGGTATTTCTCTTGGTTCCTCTACTTTTGTGAACAACTTAAACGCCAGCGACAATAACACAGGACAGAGCTACAATGATTTAGATTCCACTTACTTGTTTGCTGGAATAGAAAACGAGCCTGACTTACTGATACAGGTACCTAACATTTCTTCGGAAATATCAAGCCAGCAAGATTCATCTCAAGAGCTTTCAGTGCATTCTCACAGTAACTCCCATGTATTACAAGACATACAGAATAGCCAAAATGCCACGATTGAATCTACGGAACATATTATTGAAGCAGATCTGGTGGAACTCACGCCTCTTGGCTGTTCTACGTTTTTAGCAGAACAAAATGAAACATCACAAATTGAACCTTCTAGAAGCCCACCTCATACTAACAGTCTGATGCTGAACCCGGAAACGGGACTTTTTGAAAATAATGTATGTGATAATATAGAAGACATACAGGGCAGCAGCATTGTTCCCATTCCCGTTATTAAAAATAAGCGAGCATGCAATAAGTCTTTACGGCTTCATGGCAAAGAATACCATGGACTTGTTAGGGCTAACAATGCTGTTACTGAAGTAAAAAAATCTCAACGACAAATGAAACCAGTGCCTTGTAATCATGGATCTATAGAAGTCTCGGACAGGTCGTTTCTGTGCGGTTCAGTTAACGAAGAAGCGAGAAGAGACATTTTTAATTACTTTTGGTCTCTCTCATCTTGGGAAGCTAAAAAAGCGTATGCCCTGGGTTCAGTTACAGTAAGACATATCATTAAAAGACGCAAAACAACCACGGAGCCTGAGAACGGTGGACACAGAGGAAGGCGCGCCGCTGGATATGACTGCTTTTTGCCAAAAAATAATGGCGTTAAAGTGAAGGTTTGCAGAGAACTTTTTTTGGCCACCCTAGATATAAAAAAATACAGTTTTACTGAATGGATTAAAACTAAGATTGATACATCGTCTAAACCTATCCAAACTGTACCTGCTATAGTTAATAATTCCGACACCTTAGAACCGGCTGTCAAAACATACAAATCATTTTCGGTTGTAGAATGGCTAAATCAGTTAGCTAAAGTACTAAGTCATTATTGCCGTTCCTCTTCGTCCAGAATTTACGTTGATGATGCCTTACAGTCAAAAGTTCAAATGCATGTTGAGTATGTTGCCTGGTGCAAAACATTTTTTTTGCCTTTCGTGCAAAGAAAAAAGTTTTGTGAAATATTGGAAAGTAATAAAATTTCCATTTATAAGCCACGGAAGGATCAGTGCGACACATGTATATCATACAAAGAAGGAAATTTGGACGTCGATGCCTATCAGTCACATTTAGTCAAAAAAGATGAGGCTCGTGAAGCAAAAAACCAAGCCATGGCATTGGCGTCGAACGAACATTTAGTATGTACAATGGATTTGCAAAGTGTTCAGTTATGTCCTAAACTGTTAGTATCCTCACAGTACTACAAACAGAAACTACAGCTGCATATTTTTACAATCTACGTAAATAATAAGAAAGACGTACATCTGTATGCTTGGCACGAAGGTGATGGTGGTGTTACAGCTAATGAATTTGTTTCATGTATAACATCATTCATAGAAAATTATGCGTCAAACTCTTATACAAAATTTACATTGATATCAGATGGATGTGGTTACCAAAATCGTAACAAGGTATTGTCCAGCGCATTGGCAGATATGTCCAAAAAAAAAACAATCGAAATACAGCAAATCATTTTGGAAAAAGGACACACAATGATGGAGGTTGATAGCGTGCACTCCACTTTGGAAAAGTGTTTTAAACCACCAATATATGCACCCGTAGATTATATTAACAGCATGCGAAAAGCAAGACCAACACAGCCATATCATATACAACAGTTGGACTATACATTCTTTAAGGATTTTGAAGGTCTTCCCAGTAATTACACGTCAATACGACCTGGTAAAAAAACGGGTGATCCTACAGTCACCGACATAAGGTCACTGCTTTATAAACATGGAGAAACTTATTACAAGTTACGATTAACTGATCAGGAATGGACCCTGATCCCTCACAGAAGAAAGGCAGAATCCGGCATGGAAGCTCAATCCCTGTATAATAGTCCAGTGAAAATTGAAAAAAGTAAGTTTAATAGCTTACAGTCACTTAAGCCCTTCATGCATCGTGATTACCATGCTTTCTATGACAATTTGTCTTCATAACTAAATTTTAATTGATACCAAACAAAAGAAAATGATGCAACCATTGTTAAATGCACAATTTTAAATTTAATCACCGTTGTTCATAAGAAATATTACTATTTGTGACAAAAACGCATACTTTGTATGCGTAAATAAACAAATTTACACCAAATATCAACTTTTTCATTCATTTCCTTGCGTAATAAAATCCGATTTGTGCTATATAAGACAGTTTGTAAAAGTATAACACAGGAGCAATAATCCGTTTAGTGCCACAAAATTACATAGAGGGTTAAAATGACACATTTAAAAACCGCCATGTGCCAAAAATACAAAAAAAAAATTGTATCTCCTAGAAACATGTGTATTTTTTTAAATCCTCAAATTATCCAACGTCTCAGTAATAAATTGAATTTTCGGCATTCTTAATTTTAAGGTTTTGACCCTGGTTACAAAACAAACATGTTTTTTGTGTCTCCTGAAAAGTTAGGTTTTTTTACATGTCGGATTTTACAAGCGCAGCGACGATTATATCTTATTCGTATTGGCAAATAATACAATAATAGCTCAAAGAACTTCAGAAACCAAATTCTATCAAGCTATTATTTAAATAACTTACTACACAAGTAACAAGAATGATAATAACACTAGTATACAAACTGCTTTACTAAACCTCTTTTATGAACTGTTTTTTTATATATCGATATTAACAGCACTAGCGAAACTGTGCAACATTCGTGGGCAATGAACTGTCAAGTTAGTTCGCCTAATTAAAAATCCGATATTACCGGTACGCGGTGGAAATAGGTAAGTAAATCCCATGCGATTTCAACGACACAAAGACAACGAGCTTTACGGGAAAAGGTCGTTCCTCCTCAGGTTTTAGGTCGCCAAACAAAAATAAACCGAAAACAAAATTCACATTGTTCAGACTTTACTGAACTATTATTCTCATTTATATGATGGCATAAATGAGAATAATAGCGCCGTCTGATCATATTATATTTCTGGTCAGGCTTTACATTACTGGAACTATTTGCCTAAATCCGTCCAGTAGTTAGTCTGGGCTACCTGTACAGTTTTGAAAGCCAAATTATCTTATGCTAAAAGACGTAGAAGTTTCCATCTCCATCCCCAGTCCCCATTTAACGGTGTTAGAAATTAAATTATCTTAACCAAAAAGTTTCGTGTTCGTAAAGTGTACAAGTCTTTTTCGGGTCAATGTATCCATTTTTATAATAAATTACCTAACGAAATTTTGGCTCTACCCTTTCCAGCTCTTAAAAATTACTTAAAAAAACATTGACAAAGGCTTATTACAGGGTTGAGGACTATTTAAGGCGCCGTAGGTTCATGGTCTTCTCTCCCTCTCACAGAGCATAAGCGTGAGCGAGATGGCAGTGCGTGCTCGGAAGCGCGGATATCACGTTTTTTAATTTTAATTTTTTGGCCGTTTAAATAAATAAAAATGTAAACACTGATTTCCTTCAAACATGATATTGCCGATTTTTAGAAGCAATTTTAATATTTATAGCTTTTGTGCATAATTTGTTACGAATATTTTAAGTGTATTTTTGTGTGTTTTAGACCTATGTTCGTGATTTTTTTCTATCGAGCGAACTTTACTTAATCATGTTTCGAAGCACTGATTTCCCTGCAGAAAAGCCTCAAGATTACTATTCGTATTTTTTTGAAACCATTATTATAAACAGACGCATTATATTGTTTCAAAAACTCTGTTCGCTTAACTACGCTGAACCTACGGCGCCTTAACTGACAAAATTGCATGGCCCAAACCAGAGCCTAAAAATAGCTTAATCATTCATATAGCTTATTCTGACATGTGTTCTTGTAGAACAACGCATTATGATTATTTTTTCTCTTTGTATTCATATTCAGTTTGACATATTTTAAGTAGGTTAACAACTATCATTGTAAACTGTAACTTTTTGGCAAAAAATGACTGACTGTTGAGTTTGTTTCGGCGTTTCTTCTTAACAGTGGTCTTCTTTTTCAGAAACACTGGTAGAATTTTGACTTTTTCCATTTCCCTTCCCTTACTTTAGAATTCTCTTGTTCCACGTATAAACTTCCAACTCCTTTTATCCCCCTAATGGGGTGAATATCAAAAAAAGTTGAATTTTGTTTTCTAGTTTTAAACAAACCGTCTACAACGAAGTTACCAATCTTTTACTTTTTGAATGTCTTATTACTCTCTCTATATGAACTTCGAACCCCCTTTTAGCACTCTTAGGGGATGAATGAAAAGGCTGAAATCTGTTTTGTAGTCTTTTAATAAACAGTCTAAGACCAAAGTTAAAAATCTCTTACTTTTAACTTTGGTCTTGGTCTTAGTACTAAATGTATGATAGTAGTTTTGTACCTAAGCAGAGTTAGCAGAGTCCCTCTAACGTAAGGAGAGATTCCCCAAACGTTGGTCTTAATCTTAATACGTGTTGATGTGATACTATAAAGGATTTCAAGATGAAAGACCGCCCAGCCTATCTCAACAAATAATAAAAAAACTTCGCACAAAAGAGTTTACGGAGAGGTGCCTTTTGTTTGATCGTTTTTCAGAGGTCTGTATAGTCGCTGTCTCGGCCGCTATCGGTGTGCTGTCGATGACAGCCTTTGTGTAGCTGGTCCCGATGCCGATGCCGCTCAAATGAGCGCTGATAACGAAATCGCCGTGATACACTGTGAGTTCCGCGTAAAAGCGCTTGAATAGGGGCGAAACTACATGCCAATTGATACGTAATAAAATAATATGAAACAAAAATATATTTTTTTAGTATGTTATGGAGGTGTACAAAGAAAACCGAGTAGGAAACGGACCGCGGAAACAGCCGGGATAACGCTACGTAGAAAAATAGCAAGCCTTAAAATTATAGATTTGAGAGTGAGTGTCATTGTTGGTACAGTGACCAGTATTAATCTGTCATAACAAAGTGCGCATAAATATCTGTCACGACTCTATTTCTAGGGCCATTTTGACGTATCAGATATTTTAGGGTCCCGTAGTACACTTTTTATGGTCCCGTAGTCAACAAGGAACCCTTATAGTTTCGCCATGTCCGTATGTCCGTCTGCGGCTTAGCTCAGTAACTCTTACTACTAGAAATCTGTAATTCGGCATGGCTAATATAAAAGAATCACGCCGACAAAACAGTTGAATAAAACCTTGAATGTAATTTTCGTTCTCGATAAAACCATAATGTGGGGTGTCGTTCGATAGCTCGTTTAAAATATTATAGGTTTCTTCAAACCATTTTTCAAGTCAGTGATTCGTTTGCGAGGGGTTCCCTCTATTTGGCATAACTTTAATTGTCTGAAACGCTTTTTGCGTAACAGACTTGGCATTAAACTTTATCTGGTTAGGTATAATTTCTAACATTCCGAAAATGTCTGAAATCGAATTCGCATACGACTGCTAAGACCGATTACTTATCATTACGAATAATTTTGTTTAGCATAATTATATTCGGCATATTATCGATTGTTCGAAACTTACTTGGCATACTTACATGCTTACCATAATTATTTTATGGCGAATGCAGAAAGCCATTGTGCTAATAGATCACTAGGCTAGGTTAGAACTGCAACCATAACAAAAACGAGATGCTGCTAGAAAAGTACGTTAGCTTAGGTTAGGTTAGAACTGCGACCATAATGACCATAAATGGATAATAAAATATAAAATTGTGAGTCAGTGACAAAACCAAGGTTTGACTAGTTATAATTCTTAAACTACTGGTTCAAATTGAATGAAATTTGAAATATACCGTGTCGTGAAACATACAATGCCTGCTTTGGTACTGAAAATTCAGGCTTCTAGTTTTATCCACAACAAAGTTATAGGGGGGCTTAATGGCCTGAACTGCTCCGAGAAAAGTGTGGTACGGCCGTGCCGCTGTTTTGCTCGACTTGGCGGGGGCACTACCGTGCCCCCAGATAATCCATTCTCTTACAACAATTCGGATTTCGGCTTATTAGCACTTTGTGTGTTCCAGATAACATCAAAACGAAAATAATTTATATTACAAATTGAAACTCGAAAAAAAAAAAAGAATCTGATTCAACCACATTAATTTGTCATGTTTTCAACCATGTCATCAAAAACCAATATTCGGAAATTCTCTTACCAAATGTTAATTCTTCAGTTTCATCACAATGCTTCTATTAGGTCGAGCGGACCTTAACGTTTCAATGCAGATTATTGTTTATCCTGCCTCTTGGTGTATTTTGTAAGCAGATGTTCATTATGTTTATACTAGCTTTTGCCCGCGATTTCGTCAGCGTCGAACTCGTTTAAATATCGTAGCTCCATACAAACTTTCTCCTCCCTTTGTACCCTCTTGGGGCATGGGAGAAAAACTATCCTATGTCCTTCCCCGGAATTCAAAGTATAATCACCTAATATGAAAAAAAAATTGCCATTTTGAGCATTTTCAAAAACAGTGAAGGGACAATAACTTTCTATATATATAGTTAATGAAAAAAATGAATTTTGTGAGAATAGGGGCGTAGACACTAAATAAAATAATCAATAATGTCATATTATCTCGAAAAAGGATAAAAAATGTAGTCGAATGGAGAAAAATCAACGCAAAATGTTAAATAATCACGAAGTTATTAGTGTCCAAAGTTTTAAGAAGGGGTATGTTCACAAAACGCAACTTCATATGAAACGATGACGCTGGAAGAATGTGACGTCACAGAAGACGCATCGCGGTCGGCGGCCGTCGACGCTGCACCCCGGCAGCATCCTGTAATGTGACGTCACACACTGTTTGCAATTTCTCTCTCTAACAAGCAATATTAAAACGGTTGTAGCTTCGTAATTCTTTGAGTATGGGAAAAAGAAACTCCTTAACTGTAACAACTTTTTCAAGGAAACTATCAGAAAAAGTTTTAGCTTCGCAAGTTATGCTACTTAAGAAAAAATGCAAACCCTTTCTTAACACGTTTAACGCCAATACTGCAATATTTTTGTTCCATACGGTAATTAAAATGAAAAGACAGATAGTTTAATCACCATTTTGCCATAGACAAGTTGATAAGAAGTGTTTTTTTAGTGTTCCGTAGCCAAAGGGTATAAACAGGACCCTATTACCAAGACTTCGCTATCTGTCTGTCCATCCGTCTGTCTGTCACCAGGCTGTATCTCAAGAACCGCGATAGCTAGACAGTTGAATTTTTCACAGATGATGTATTTCTGTTGCCGCTATAACAACAAATACTAAAAACAAAATAAAATAAATATTTAATGGGGGTTCCCATACAACAAACGTATATTTTTTTTTTGCCGTTTTTATAGATAATGGTACCTACGGAACCCTCTGTGCGCGAGTCCGACTCGAACTTGGCCGGTTTTTTTTTATAATAATTTAAACACATGCATTTTGTTAGCAAAAAACCGTAATAAATCCGTGAGATGGCCAAGTATTTTTTTGCCCCGGGCGATAACTTGTAAGATACTTCAGAAAGTTTTATCATGGCGCCCTTGGTGGGTTAATCAGCTCCCTCCCAAATGTGTAGTTTTTTTTCGTGATTTGCCCCTGATTTATAATATTAGCAAATAATAGCTTACTTACCCAATATATTGAAGAAAAAGTCCGTCCGTTGACTTTAACGTGGTGGGTAATTTCGCCAGCTGATTACCAACGCCGTTATTCAACGCCTGACGCCTGTTTGAAATCTAGTGACGTCTTGTCTTACCATCGCCAAATAGCACATACTTTTTTTCAAACATGCAATTAAATGTCGTCGTTACGTGCGTCATAACAGGCTTCGAAGTATCACATTTTGGGCGGAACAATTCGAGAGAATTGTAAAGGAATTTAATAGAAAATTGAAGGCCTAGGCCGGGAAGTAATTTTTATTAAATTTTAATTTAATTTAATATTTTGTAACTAACACTCCAAAGACCTGAAATAAATATTAAATTGAATTGAATTAATCTACATAATGGCGTCTGTGTTCATGAACAGGCTAAACAGCTGAATTAAATTTTTTTTTTTTCTAGTGGAATGGTTATCGGACCAAAAAATATCCGCGTTAATGCTTATTACACACGAACTGATATTAAGAATACAAATCTGTATGGTTCAATGTGTTGATGAATACATTTAAAATATTGTCTATTCGTAAGTCACCAGAGACCATAGACAATATTTAAAGTCCTCTGTATTTATTTTATATATATCCTCTGCATTTATTTTATCGATTATAGAAATTAAGATTTTCATTATCAGTTTGTGTATAATGGCCCTAATAGGGTCTATTCGAACACTACACACGCGTAATACGGACGACTTCCGTAAAAAAAGCATTATGGAGGGATTGGAGGGAAAATTAAAAGTCTTTTGTCGTGTAGCTGGATTTTATATTTGTGGTTGATATTTATAAATAAAATTTCAAAATGAGTTCCGATGATAACAGCGATGAAGAAACTAATTGTACTCCGCCGGAATTGAGGGTGGGGGCCGAATTAGCAATGAATAACTTGTTGCCGCCAAAATCGGAGGACAAATACATAAATACATAATATATCAAAATTGTATAAGCTGTAAGACTGACAAAAATGCCCACGGTTTCTCAGAGAATGTATTTCTGGCTTATTTTACGGAACTGGCAAGAACCAAAAAATCCTCAACATTGTGGGCAATGTACCTACTCAATGCTTAAAGTGACTATAGATACTGCTATTTTTTGTCTTCGGTTACGGCGATATAAAATTTGTTTTTTGAGTGGTGATATTTTTTATTTCATTGCATATGTTTGAGAAAGTGAACAGGGCTTGCCGGCTTCGTATCACTATCGGGCCTCCCTACGGTCGGCCGTCTGTATACCTACTCACCCGGCAAGCACTTATTTCCCGGCGGCTGCAGTAATGTACTATTTTTAACAATATTTTTTTCTACTTTTCCAGGTGGGTATAGCAGGTCAATCCATCAACGGTATGCTATACAGCTTTATGAAGGATTCTTACAAGTTATCTTAAATTTGCGCCTTGATGCTAGGTCGCGGATTAATAGGTATAATTGGACGAGTGAGCGAAGCGAACGAAGTTCTCAGTTTAAGCTTGGGCCTAGAAAAATCGTATGTCCGGGTATCCGGCTGTTCTCTACAGGTCGCATTTCTCAACCGATTCGACAGAAAATTTTAAATTTGTGACTAGGTTCAATAATAAGTTTTATTTGTCGATTCAGTTTTTCGAAATAAAATTAAAATGTTTTTAAGATAAGCCAGGCTCGCGAGTTCTACACAGTTGTAGAACTCGCGAGCCGAGCCACTAGATATTGAAGAACGAACGAAGTGAACGAAGTTCTATGCTTCACCTTCAGCTTGGGCAGAAAACCTTTCGTATTCCAACAATTATATGTTTGATTGTTGTTTCTTCTTCTCGATGTCCCGCTGTCCCGCTGTCCGGATGTTTTCCTCTGCAGGTCGCATTTTTCAACTTCTGGTCGAATTCTCGTGAATTTTTGTGAACAGGTTAGTCATTTTTTTTTTTGCATTTAGGCAACAACAATAAAATTTAACATAGATAAATGTAATGTTAAATAAAAGACCTTGAGCGCCATATATATCCTAAAATTACTTAAACATTTTAACTTAATCTAGCTTAGGAGCGGAAAACCATTCACAAAACGAGTGCATTGCCTAAATATTTGTTGCAGAGGGAAAAGTTTAATAATATGTTGGTTTGGTGCATGCACGACCGTGTTTACACGTGTACGCACAGCACATTTTGTGCGCGCACGGGAGCACTACTCGTTTAAATGCTGTCAATTTCGAAGGGCTTATCTAAAACTGAACCTAAAACGGCTTATAAGTACTAAAAGGACAAATACTTAATATCAATACAGAGAGTTTCTAAGTATGATGGTTATAACTTGGATTTTAGTCCAAAACTTAATCCAACGTGGCCGCCATATTATTCAAGTAGATACATGTTCATAAAAATGACGTTACGCGGCGGGACAGCACCTGGAAAGTTTATCTACTGTAAAAAAAAACAAATTACACAGCCCACATGTCACTGTCTTAATTTGAACGAAAAAATCACAGCGTTTATTAAGTTTATAAAACAGCTTACATTAATCTTAGTTTCATAACTTCAGGCCGCTTTGTTTCTTTCGGCGCCCCGCGTTGCAAGGAACGACTTTAATTAAGATATCATGGGGAATAAACCAAGCTCTCAAGCTTTGAAATATTGTATGGTACTGTAAATTTGATATCGAAGATACACTGTTTGTATATCGTATAACGAGTATGTAATGCGTATAGAATAATATCGTATACTGTTCGGTCGGAGACAAAAGGCGACAAGCTCGTTAGTGTCGTTATTATTAATAATAAAATAGAAGACGTGGAACAATTATAAGTCTACGTATCCCAACCCTAACCCATCCAGCACTTTATTTAATTTTTATCCATTTTATTTTTTTAAACATCCCAACCGTTTCGCGTTTTTCACATTGTCTCTTATCCCATTGTGCTTGTGTTACCATATTTAACAAATTTAGTATATTAATTATTTATTTATTATGTAATGTGTATACGTTTGTATCGGCAGTATGTTGTGTTGCGTTCCGTGGGTCAAGTACGGTGCTGTCTGAAAATCAGCGCTGGAGGTGTCTGTCTGACAGCTCGGAGTAATGCTGAGACAGCAACCAATTCACTGCCGCGAAGACACACACACTATGTGTCAATTGTATTGTATTTGTACTCCATTTGTCTCTGTGTGTCTTTTGTGTAGTGAATAAATGTCTTCTTTCTTTCTTTCTTTCTTTCTATTGAATCCTTTTGCTGGTGTACTCGTAGTGTGCTTTTGAACTGTGTCTGTTTCTATGTTACAATTATAGTAACGAATATACATAGTTAGTGCCCAATTTGATTCTAAATCAAGCATGTCATTTCCTAAGTTATAATTAATATAATAATATACCATTTACGTAGCGATTTTACACTACTTCAAAATTCGCTAAAGTGCAAAGTACTAGGTACACTTGCACGATATTTGCGTATCAATGTACTGTATAAGATATATATAATATGTATGTTGATAATGACTGTATGTATCTGAACTAAGTAATAGGATACTTACGCATTTTCACATACCTATAATTAAACTTACCTCATATGCCTCCTCGTCTGAGATTTACGAGTATTTCTTGAATACAACAAAGAAAATTAAGTTAAAATGTCTACCAAGAAATAGCATCGAAACTATTTAGTTACAGGATGTATGTTTAATCACTGGCAAAATTTTGGGGTCTAAAGCTGTGTGGAGGTCATACTCAAGAACGTACTTAAGGAACAAATTAAGAAATCAAGAAAAATCTCTGCTCTTTCCATACATTTGGGTTACTGAGCTTTCGAAGTTTCATAATAATCATAATTCATTTATTGGTAATACAAATTACATGTCACAGCAGAGGTACAATTTACATTATTATAGAATATTTCCAGCGCCAACTACCTCTGTGTGTTCCAATCCAATCCAATGGTTTTGTGATCTTTGATTATGTACAGTACATCGAAAGGAAAATTTAATGAATGTCGAATAAAGTGGGTAAAGTTAGGAAAAAATCGAAAGGAAATTACGTCTTATTTATTTATTTATTATATTCCGATATTAAAATTACAAAAATATACAAAAGTACAAAAAAATAGATTGAATTACATTTAAATGTAATTTTAGTATTTTATATCTAATCGAGATTAGGTACTTTATGGTTTATGTACAAGATATTTTCAATATAAATAACAATATTTACAAAGCAATAACTAAAAGAATGTTCATATTTTCTATGAAAATTTTAGTTGATTGCTGCATTAATCTTATAATAACATGTTAGACACCGAGGACACGCACGAAAACAGCACCGCGCTAAGCTGGGAAACTTTACAAGAAAATATACAACTTTAATGTTTTCGTGTTCCCACAAAGGCTATAAATCTCAACATTCTGCTGCTTTTGCACTGTTTACTGCTCACCCACTCGCAATATAGTTTATCACATGTACTGCTAACAACGCCGCACTCACTAAAGTTTAGTTTATACAACTTACGTGTTATCGTAATCGTAATCACTGGCACTGACAGTTCTGCACATTGATTTATCAAGTCCTAAATGACACTTTGCTTTCTCTAGAATTAAGTTTTATCCTACATATGGAAAAGGTGCGAACGGCGAGGGGTAGTATCCTGGGTAGCCGGCGCTCGGTTGCACAGGCAGCGAGGAAGTTACGTACGACGTCAGCACCGTCGGCACAACTTTAGTCGTGTACAGTGTTGTGTATACAGTTTTCGCGCCGAAAGTCAGTTTCAAAACTTGGCTGTCTGTCGCCGTCACTTCTGTGTTCACGACAACTGGCGTCGAAGTTAGCGAGAATTGTTGGGGGAACAACGGGTTAAGTGGCTGTAGAGGCAGGGCGGGGAGGCTGCTTGTACCTATTTCGTACTCGGTTTTCGTGACTGTAGCTACTGGTCTGGAAATAGTACTGTGGACCGTGTTCTTGCCATCAAAGAAAGGAATCACGTGGGACTCATAGATTGTCTCGTATTTTAGGACCGGTTTAGATGTAGTCACCACGTTGGGGATTTGCGCAGCCGCTGCAGGGTTGAGGAGTCTCAACAAAGCAAGCTGTTGTGCTTGTTCTGGAGTCAAGGCGGGTGTCGGAGGCGTTGGTGATTCTGTGACGTGATTAGCCTTATTTTGTCCATGAGCTTTCTTTAGTCTCAAATGATTATCTGGCAGTCTATATTTGTCTACTTCAGCTAGATCAAAATCAGATCCAATGTTTGCAAGATCTAGGTCTGGTGGGAAAACTCGACGTGGAACTCCTTCTTCATCTTCATTACTGTCTCCAAAATCTAATTCCAAATGTAGTTCCGAGCCAGCTTCATCGAGACGACTGTTAAATTCTTTTAGAGTTTTGCTTGGTATGAATTGGAAGTAGTCCATAGGTGGCAGTGTCTTAGTTGCCGTGACAAATCTTGTGATTTGGTAAGTTTGAATAAACGTCAGACTGCTGGTAAGGTTAACGTCCCTTACAACTGGTAAGATATGCGTTTTCAACATATGCTGTGTCGTGCTAAATGTTTCTGTTACCGTTTCTAATGGAGGAGTTTCCATATCAGAAGACAACGTGATTGCAGGTAATGTAGCGATACTCGAATCTAAATTATGATCTTTTCCATAGGGAGACGCCGTGGCCAGTATATTTTCGGTTAAAGGTTCATTCAGAGCACTTGGTGCACTAATAACTGCGGTTGGTTCGATACGTTTTTGAATGGTAGACGTGACGGTGATAATACGAGTGTTTTTGACGCGTCCAACCTGTAAAAAAGTTAAATATATTTATTATAACGTACAACCTCACAAGTAACGGGGAAAAGCTCAGATTGCTCACCGCTGACACATACGCAGAATTTCATGTTATCGTGCATTCTAATAATAATAAATGTTAATACCAAAGCCAGAACACACAGTCGCTGTGGCCGAAATCGGTCAGGACGACATCATCATCATCATCATATTAATTACAACGTGCATACAACCAAAACTATGGGGGTTACGCGGGGAAGCGGAAGGCGAGGAAATTCATCCATCCAACTTAGCATTCATATTAAGAAGCCCCTCGGACGCTCAAATATCGATTATAAACGAAATCGGTCCGTATTAAAAAAACACAAGATAGAGAATAATGGGCCGCCGGTTATTTTAAATCCAAGCACGGATTCGTGATAAGAGGCTCCTCGGACCCTCACATATCGCTTTGGCATGTTATATAAAAAAAAAAATGTCCGCCGTTTTTAAACTTCATTCTATTTAAAAATCTGAGTGAGTGAGAGAGTATTTATAAAATAACAATAATAATTTATACTGTGTATTCTTTAGTATTATTCTTTATACTGTGATACAAATTTGTTACGGCTTCCTTAAAATAAATCTTACCTGGAAAGTATAGGGAGACTTGATCGTAGCAATTTCATAGTATATATCTTTAAAGTCAGCGGGCGTTGATATTTCAACCTTCAGTGTCTCAACTGGAGGAGGTTTTTCTATAGAATTATCATCGTCATCATTTTCCAGCAAAGAGCTAGCACCGTTTTGAGATCCTTGCAATTCGAGATCGTTGTCAACTCTTGCTTGAGGAGATACATCGTTAGAATTAATGTCGTCAAGGAGTGGGTTTGGATTGGGTGTCGTTTGTTCATCATCACCGTTCATCTTTCTGATTGTAACCTTTGGTTTAGGACTTGTCTTATATTGCCAACGTCCTGAACCTGGTGTACGGTTAAGCTTGAATTTGTAAACGCTGGTAGATGCAACTGGAGTCACTTGTTCAACTGGAGTGGCTTGTACACGAGGCTTGAATCCACGTCTAGATTGATTATCGTTGTTTGAAGGTGTAATAATCGTCTTATGGCCGGAATTACGATTGGTCTTTCTTCTGTTTGAAAATGATGATGGTGTAGCGGTATCACTAAAAACAGAAATGATTAAATGATTTTTATATATATGTAGTTGTTTTCGACCTATCAACATCTGTACTCTAAGTGCCCAATAATATCCGATAATGCACTCTTACGCAGTTGAGAAAAATAGGGTACTGAACACGACTTTTACGTGTTTGAGCACCTACCTTGTTTCACGATTATACATCAAGTTTGATTCATATCATCGTCATATGAAATATCTTTAATAAAGGATAGACTAATCTAATTTTATCATTCAAAGATTTCGTCTCAAAGACGTCATGACAAAGAATTATGTCAGAGTGAGAATTCACTGTGCATGTGTCTATCCATAACATACAGGGGAACGGAATGATGAGTAAGTTGAAAGGGCTCGGTTTTCCTTTTGAAGTACTTGTGCCTTAATTTAATACCTCTTTCTAACAATAATAACATATTACCTTTGAACACGTTGGGAGTGCGATGAATTACGGTTTTTGAATTTCTTGCTCGGGGCTGGAGAGCTATCATGGTTATCATTGTCCAAGCTTTGAGGGCGATGTCGGTTTTTAAACGAGCTACCGCTTGATGCTTGCCTTCGAGGTTTACCAAAACTAGTTTCGTCATCGCTGATTGACGGTGTTGGTTCTAGGTTATATCTATTGTGATTTTTAGGTATGGTAGGTCCCACCGTTTTCAAGATTCTATGTGTTGGGCTGGGAGATATCTTTGCTCTGTGACCAGGTGGTTGCAGTATTTTGGAGTTACTGTTTAAGACTTGAGCGTATTTTCCGGATATAAAGGTACCAATGACGCTGGTTTCATGGACCGTGGTTATTCCGTCCTTGACTATAGTACCTCCGAGAGTTGTAACAAGGCCAAGTGGATGCTCGTCATCATCCGGGGGCGGTGCCGGTTGGTGCACTCTGTGTTTAGACCCATGCTTTGGCTTTTGGCCGGGAACCTTGGATGGCCTCAAATTGATAACCTTGTAGGTTTCTTCTACAAACTCTGATGGTTGGCGCGACAGGAAATCGTATTCCGGTTCACCAATGTTATTATTTGTGATTAAAACTGCCGGTTCTTCCTCGGGGCTATCTGATTTAATTTCTACTACACTGCTTACTTTGGAATGGTATACAGCAGATTGTGGAACATCTTGTTTTATTTCAACTTTGCTACTTAATATAGCAGGTTTGTTTTTAGACGTTTCGGGTTTTGGCTTTTTATTGTTGGACTGGGAACTTTTTGGTTTTTGGGGAGCTGGTTTTGATGCAGCACTTTCTACAATTTTTGATGTACCAGCTACAACTTCAACTTTTGTAACTATCAGTTTCTGGTCTTTTGCGATCGATTTCGGAGTATTGGGTACTTTGTCTTCTTTTTTTGAGGTGACTACAGATACTGCACTGGAAACGACAGCAGGGCCAGCGGGTTTGTTGGTTTTGTCCTTGTCCATTATTTTACTGGGCTTGATTGCTTCGGGTGTAACACTGGTGACTGAAGGTGGAGGTGGTTTCGTTTCAATAATGTTTTCATTGGCTGATTTCTCAGTACTCGGTGGTTCTGAAATTAGAAAAGGTTTTGTTAATTTTAGTTACTTGACAAGTCTTAAGTATGGTATAATATGAATGTTTTGAAATATAAAAAGGAAGATTATTTGACCTGGCGGAGGAGCTGATTGAGGGGAGAAGACCATAACAGTGTTGCCTATCGTTGTGGTGAAGTCCAGAAAGCCGTAGACGGTCTGTGTCAGGAATTGGCCTGTGGCGGGTGGGGGGCTCGGCGGCTGTGGTGCTCCTCCATCGTACACTGGTCCGTCGGCTAAAACTATGCTACCTGAAATCCAAAGTAAATGAATTACACATTATGTTTATATATTATATTTAAAAATGCAATACGCAATCAAATGCAGTCTTGTTTTATAGTAAGGATAAACTAAACTAAATTAAAATTCAAATAACTAAACTAATGCCGTCTTATGATACGTTTTAAATTTTGTGAAAGGATTTGAACTAAGTAAGCAGATAAAGAAGAGACATTACTTCTGTGCCATTTGTTAGCAAATGATCCGTAATAGTACCTTCATATGGCTTAAAAAAGAGTTTACAAAACAAAGCCATTGACGAAATACGAGCATCTCTAAACTAATGACGTGTTATGCCGTTTAGCGATACATGGTATGGCGATAAAAATAAATGAATACTCGTCTTTAACGACTGATAAATATTTCGTTGCATTGTTATTGTTTACTTGGCAAATATTTTAAATATAATTTTCCTCAAACGATCTTTGTAAGTGTAAAATCTAAGCCACACACACAAGCGCGAATCAATTCCTTTTAATTATTTTTGACACAAATAGGCTTGTCGTGATTTGAGATAACCAGAACCACTCAAAAAAGTACTTCTCACTTATTAAGAAAATGTTCCAATTTTACTGCCTTAATTTACGTAAAGTACTTCAAATACCATAGCTACTCCAAAATAGGTACCCAAGTTGCATTTCAGAGGCCAAAAGGTAACAAACTCAAAGGGGATTGTGACTAGAGCTCTTCCTTCCGGGCCATTTGCCAGCAAGTGGTCTGAGATAGTCTGCCTCAGATACGGATCGAGAACCTCAAGCGCTCTGATGTTTATACTTTCAATTACTTAACTCCAAACATTGTGTACTCACACACACTTGGAGGCACGATATGTGATACCATTTCGTGGAGTACGTGTGTTTAACCTGTATAATGGTTACCGTTGCCTGAAGCACCTTATCTCGTAACAAAGGAATAAGTAATTGAATGTAATTGAAAACTGCCTGGATTGTTCGCATAGCTTAGGTACGAATGAGAATAAATTAAGTACTTGAGTGAATACTTCTGTAGGATTTTATAAAAAAAAGGGACTTAAGATTCCAATGCAAAGCGGGATAAATAACCGAACGTCTAACCCAGCATCTGATGCCATCCTGCATAAGTAACCAGTGGCGAGGCATCGATTAAATTTTATACTTAGCTACCGGGTTGCGTATATATCTACCCTGTCTTCTTGAAGACAAAATCTCATATAGCATAGCCCTGGCTTGGCTAAGGATATGTTGCATGCGACGCTACTGTGTGTACCTTAATAGCATTGGAGCATTTCAGGAAAATGTAGCTTAATGCATATGCACTGTATCACAGCTACCTTAGTGAAATGCACTAAGCTCAAGAATACACTGCCAGCTTTTAAGCCTAGTCCTGAAATATTATTGGAACAAACCCGGCTCCCGAGTTCCGAGCATTAGTAGAAGTACATCAACAAAAAAAATACGTCAATCGATAATTCACAGGAATACCTATGCATTTTTTTATTACCAAAAAAAACTTTGATGGTAACACAGACGCATATATTCAGCTTTTGTATATTTTTCAGCAACAGCGCTTCCTTAGACAACGGTTCGATCATCTCTTGATTCGCCAAACACTCTGTTCATGCGTGTTTATAAATTCGCCGTAACCGTTTCATTCGCCCTTTTTATGAGCTTTGCTTATTGAAATGTTTACTCTATTCCGGGCGCTTCAAAAGTCACCCACCGTAACCACGACGAAAGGTATTTCACTCTTAGTATCGTACGATTGAAAAATTATCTCAAAAACTAAATCTGATAGAGAAAAACGGGTAAGATTGATCAACGCGTCTTCTTTTGCTGATCACGGCGTTAACGTTACGATTTTTCCAGTAGGTATATAAAAAAAATGGTTAGTCAGATAGGCAGTTATATTTGGAGCAGCCCAACTGGAACAGAAGACCGCAGCCTGTAGCGTGGTGTTGTGTTCGTGATGGTGTGTAAGGTCCTCAGAGATCCCGAGGATGTGTGGTGTTGAGAGCGAGGGTTCGTCTTTTAGCTATCAACACAACAAATCCTCAAAATAATAAAAGTTCGACAACGCGCTTGTGATTCTTCTGGAATACTAGGCTAATAATCGTATGACCGTATGCTTGTTTGCCACCACCGTAGTGTAAAAAAAAGTACCTATTTTTCGTACATTTTGTGAATCTGTTTGTAGATATTTTTTAACCCCCGACGCAAAGAGAGGGGTGTTATAAGTTTAACGTGTCTGTGTATCTGTGTGTCTGTGTATCTGTGTGTCTGTGTATCTGTGTGTCTGTGTATCTGTGTGTCCGTGTATCTGTGTGTCTGTGTATCTGTGTGTCTGTGTATCTGTGTATCTGTCTGTGGTATCGTAACTCCCCAACGGATGGACCGATTTGAATGCGGTTCTTATTGTGTCATGGATAATTTGACCCCGAGTGTTCTTAGCCATGTTCCATGAAAATCTGTTCAGCCGTTTTTGAGATATTGGACTTTGAAATGAAAATGTCAGGGGCTTTCAACTTCTCTAAGTTGTAGCAGGCTTGGTAATGGAAGAAATTTTTGCCCCTTATTTTTTACCCCTTATTCGTAAAATTATCAAAAGTATGTTAACTAAAATGTGATGTGCCTTCAATTCCTCATCTTACAAACACAGATGTCAAAGTGACAAATAGAGACAAACAAATTTTAATGGCATTGGAACTGAACTATGAAGATTATGATTTACTAGCTTCTGCCCGCGACTCCGTCCGCGTGGAACTCGTTTATATCGCAGCTCCATACAAAATTTCACCCCCCCATTTCACGCCCTTAGGGGATGATTTCCGGGATAAAAACTATCCTATGTCCTTCCCCGGGATCCAAACTATCTTCATACCAAATTTCATCTCAATCGGTTTAGCGGTTTAAGCGTGAAGAGGTAACAGACAGACAGACAGACACACTTTCACATTTATAATATTAGTATGGATGGATAGTATGGATGAACAAGCGCAGAAGTATGAGTATCCGCCAGAGGTATGCTACGCTGTGTATCCATACAAGTAACACGTAGCTCTGAAGTATACAATACTCCCTTATCATTTGTGTCGCATTTGTTGAAATTCACGATCGATTGATACACAATAGTAGTGGATGAGCTGGCGTAGTTCTATTACCTTTTTCTATAAAGCTTGAATCGCACAATTAATTTCCAGTGTAATTTATCGTGTTACAGCCGTGTCAGTCATTTAATATAATTATGAATGGGATAATTTATATTAAATACAATATGATTTTATTAACACATCATTTACGATTTGTATTGTTACAAAATGGTTGGACATAAATAAAGGATTTTCAAGTGAACATTTTGCTCGTTTTAAGTGACACTATAGTGTGCTAATTTACAGTAGTAGGTACCTAATTTGAATCTTAGAACAACTTCGTGACCCTGCCTACGAAGCCGGCGTGGCGGTCACGGGTTTGGTAAGGGGCATTTATTATTTACTAGCTTCTGCCCGCGACTCCGTCCGCGTGGAAATCGTTTATATCGCAGCCCCATACAAACTTCAACCCCCTATTTCATCCCTTTAGAGGGTGATTTCCAGGATGAAAACTATCCTATGTCCTTCCCCGGGATTCAAACTATCTCCATACCAAATTTCATCGCAATCGGTTCAGCGGTTTAAGTGTAAAGAGGTAACAGACAGACAGACAGACAGACACACTTTCGCATTTATAATATTAGTATGGATTTATTTCAAGAAAACATCATAGCAGTAAGTATACATTTTAACTGAGGGCAGTTTGTCGGCGAATGTGCGCATTTTACTTATCTTTAAACATCGTTGTGTTATACCTACCTATTTACTAAATGATCTACTTTAACAACTTTAATGACACTGAACTTACCTACCATCGACAACACACTCAACCGATCATTTGTGGACCCTATTACAGCGGCGTAAAGTTCACCAATAGTCAGCTTAAGGCCTCCACCCACCGAAGCGTGTCATGCGCGGCGCGTGTCGGGCGCGGTTGAAGCGATATATTCACACCGCAAGCGGGCGGCGTGTAGCAACGCGTCGCTGACCCAGCGGGCCCGCGCGTCATATCTGTCACTACCAACACATTTAATATGTATCTCACTATCTCTATCATACTCAGCAGTGCGGCAGCAGCGCAGCAGCCGCGCGTCATATATATCTCTCTCACTACCAACACATTTAATATGTATCTCACTATCTCTATCACACTCAGCAGCGCGGGCCCGCGCTTCACACGCGACGCGCACGACACACGGCCGCGCTGCCGAGTTGTAACTTTAGCGCCGCGGGCCCGCGTTCGGCCTGCGTTAAATGTGTTTACACAAAATATGACAGCTACTATAATGCGAGCAAGTTAAGTTGTGACGTTATAATATAACACTTACTACCAAACAGTGATGACATATTTAATTTTGCTGGACTAAATTACAACCAAAATAAATCCATTTGGCATTTCCCGAGTTCATTTTAGTGACAACCTACGGAAATGTGAAACCGAGTACGGATTGTGGTCTCATTCACTCTCACGCCAACTATAGATATACGCAAGTGAATAAGGTAGCTGTTGCCAAGCTCTTATTTTAGCCCTCCTTCCATGTTTATCCTTATTCCGAGGTTTGAAGTGTATTTTCAATGCTTTACAACTTGCGCGGGCCCGCGCAGCACACGCGCCGCGCACGACACGCGTTCGGTGGGTGGGCCTTTAGTGCGTTGCCGCTAGTACATGGCGTACGTGCAAGTACTAGTACTTTGTTCCAATGCTAGGCTTAATTGGTTAAAAATCTTAGGTATCATGTATTTACGAGATTCGAGTTCTTTGGCCGAAGTAATTATTAGTTTTATACTCTTTGTGCTAAAGTTACGTAACTGTTTGCTACTTCGTTTTAAAGCGTAGTTATCTATAGTTATTAAATATTTAACTTTTTCATGAACCCTTAAGATCTTTAACTCTTTATACAGTAATTTATAGTTTCCATTGCAACTGCCTTTGGTTTTTTATCTACTAACGAATTTTTAATGATTCTTATTTGGTTGTTACAAATTTTGTCGAGGTGATGGTGTGATTAGCCCGCATATACTCGTATGTTCCTGAGTACCTATTGGATGTTTTCTATGTATTTATCTATCATTATAAATTGTGTATATTGTCGTCTAATTAATATTTATTATAAAGGTTTCCTAAGTTTGGGACTAGATCGACTTGTATATGATTAACCTCTAACATTCATACATTTATTTAAAAATAGTTATAACTTGTTATACAATAATTATATTATACAAGGGTGCAAAGTTGTATTTTACCCGCGAGTGTGGAATTGAAACACGAGCAAGCGAAAGGATTCTATATAGTCCAGGCAATTAATGAACTGACAACTTGTATGGAAAAAATGTCAATTTTGGAAATAATTTATAATAGCTTAGTTTTTATGTATAACGGATATATTATCAATCAAATAATTACCCAGCGACAAAATCCGACAAAATTTCAGACATCGAAAAAATGATAAGTTAACTGGCTTCTAAAAAGTCAGTAAAAATATTAATAAATGTTTTTGTCTTTATTTTGGTTCATTAAAATTTGCTCTATAATATTCAAGATAAATCGCACAAAAAAAGATAATGCATGCTTCATTTAAATCTACACAATTACTTCCGGCTGGAAAGTTTGTCGGATTCTTGACTAAATCATCTTAGAATAACATTTTCAAATGAAATCAACAAAAAAAAAGCTATTATAAATTAATGTTTTTCAAAATCGTATTTTGCCGGGAGTAATAGTAGAACCACGAGCGAAGCGATTGGTTCTCAATTAGAATCCTGAGCGTAGCGAGTGTTTCAACACACGAGAAGTAAAATACATTTGCACCCGTGTGTAACACAAAACTTTTCACCTCACTGTAGCGAGGAAAGTGCAACATGCAAAACAACTTTAGTTAATTTAAATAATAATATTTTTTATATTTATAACAGCAATAATAACGTAAGTAATATCAACTAGAAGCAATTTTTTTTAAGTTCTTAAATATTTATTATATTCTGTTTTTTAGTATTTCTTGTTATAGCGGCAACAGAAATACATCATCTGTGAAAATGTTGTATTATGAACGTTTTACGTTTTGTTATCTGTCAAAAGCTACTTAAACAGGCTCCAAGGTCAAATTACACTCCCCACTAGTGGATAAAATGCGTTTTTGCCCACTGGTTTTAAAGGATAAAAAAAAAATACAACCGAATTGAGAACCTCCTCCTTTTTTTTGAATTCGGTTAAAAAGACGGCGTCCCGAGGCAGTGATGGGAAGACATATTTTACTCATATTTTATTTATTCCGTCTTCCGTTTACATCCTTAAGAACTGTAACTTGAAGTTGTAGTAGATAATGACGATGTGATGGTATTGTAATCGTGGCAGATGCCACCATAGGTTGACACGTTTTAATTATACGTGAAAGATTTCTAATTAGTGATTATGCGTTCAA
This sequence comes from Epinotia ramella, assembly GCA_947578815.1. NCBI lineage: Eukaryota > Metazoa > Arthropoda > Insecta > Lepidoptera > Tortricidae > Epinotia > Epinotia ramella. Next base: position 24,836,511 of record OX388204.1, on the reverse strand, counting down.
TCTTTTGAGTAAAATAACACTCACATAAATGGGCGCACACGCCAAGAAGAACAATCAGTCTGGGATCCATGGCGGCGGCGACTTTATCTCAGAGTAGACGATCAAAACAAAAGAACTTGTTTGTGGTGCGGTCTCATTTTGAAATACTAACGTAGCCTGTGGCAATACCTGAAACAATTAAAAATATAATTTATGACCAAGAAATGAGGATTACTATAGAAATTATCTGATAAAATGATAATGGGTACATATACAGTCCACTTGCTAATGTTATGGGCTTAACCTAGGTTGTATAGGTATTTTATAGGTATATGTAGTTTTATACCTAACAAAATATGACTTTGAGAGGCAAGATTATTCATAATAGTTTAGCGGGTTTTGACGCTTTGTGCCAGATTTTCGAAGCACCAGATTCGCGGAACGCCAGATTCGCAGTACGCCAGATTCGCATAATGCCAGATTTTCAGATTTGCAGTATACCAGATTCGCAGAATGCCAGATTCGCACGATGCCAGTTTTGAGATTCGCATAGTACCAAATTCGCAGAACAACAGATTCACTGAACGCCAGATTCGCAGAACGCCAGATTCTCAGATTGCCAGATTCGCACAATGCCAGATTCGTTTCTTGTCAGCATTGTTACTTTCCTGTCGCCATTATTTGCTAGATTTTGATTACCGGTTTGACAAGAAACGAATCTGGCATTGTGCGAATCTGGCAATCTGGGAATCTGGCGTTCTGCGAATCTGGCGTTCAGCGAATCTGTTGTTCTGCGAATTTGGTACTATGCGAATCTCAAAACTGGCATCGTGCGAATCTGGCATTCTACGAATCTGGTATACTGCGAATCTGAAAATCTGGCATTATGCGAATCTGGCGTACTGCGAATCTGGCGTTCCGCGAATCTGGTGCTTTGAAAATCTGGCACAAAGCGTCAAAACCGTTTAGCGGACTATCGGAGAGACAGCTGACCTAACAAGCTTAGAATTATAAAGTACTAGCTTCTGCCCGCGACTCCGTCCGCGTGGAACTCGTTTATATCGTAGCTCCATACAAACTTTCACCCCCACTTCATCCCCTTGCGGGATGATTTTCAAGGATAGAAACTAACAATGTCCTTCCCCAGGACTCAAACTATCTCTATACCAAATTTCATCCAAATCGGTTCAGCGGTTTAAGCGTGAAGACGTAACAGACAGACAGACACACTTTCGCATTTATAATATTATGGAAGTATTACATTATATTATCAACATGGTACCTATATCCAAAGTAAAAAGAAAACTTCGATTAAACAAAAGCAGGTGATAAATTCATAATGCATTGATGCATATTCAACGCGTCCTCTAGCCGCAAAACATACAAATAGCTGTGTTGTATAATAACAATTATTGACTGCCTCAACAATCGGGCAAACATGTTAAATTTAAAAGCGGTATCGGTTTTGTGCAATGGATTTTGTCCGCCCGACCGAATGGGAGAGACCGCGGGCCGTTTTGCATATCGACTGATTATATTGTCCATTAAAGTTGATCTCATGGTAATGTATGTACATGCTCGTATTCTCGGATGAATTAATGAATATAAAGTTGGTAACGGCAACACAAGTAGACTTAAATCAACGGGCGACATGTTTTTGTAATATGGCCCTTGATGACTGAATCAAATAAATCAAAAATAAAATACTTAAATAATCTTGGAAGGCACAGAATGACGAAATGTACAGTGTTGAACTAAGACGAATTATGATTGTTATTTATGTTGAATTGCAAAATATTCATTTATGAATTGGAAAACTGTAAGTTATTAAAAAAAACAGACGGAATACTTTCTTACTTCAGCTATCATTTATTTATTTGACGACCGCTTAGCCTAGTGGATAGTGACGCTGCCTACGAAGCTGAACGTCCTGGGTTCGAATCCCGGTAAGGGCAAATATTTGTGTGATGAGCATGAATATTTGTTACTGAGTCATGGAAGTTTTCTATGTATTTAAGTATTTATATCTATTATTATATATCGTCGTCTAGTACCCATAACACAAAGCCTTAATAAGCTTACTATGGGACTAGGTCGATTTGTGTAAGATTGTCCCCTGATATTTATTTATTTATTTATCTTTTAAGTACGTTGTGGTTGGCCCCGAAATACAAACCAGCTCGTTTGAATTTTGTGCATATTCTAAATGTTTATTATAATTTTACATGACTATGGTAATCCACTATAAATAAATACGAGTACATTTAAATCCGTATGTAAATATGTAGCGACCCTATACAGCTGTAAATAATTTCACAGTTAACAACAAAATTAATAATAATGAATGGCTTTGATTAGCCATTTTAAAACGAAGCATTATTGCTTTATATTATGAGTATGTACTTGGATCCACAAAGTGTACGTTTTCCATTAAATTAAGAAATAACGAAACTTAAGTTTCACATCAATGTGCTAAACATGTTTATTCAAACAACACTAGCGAAATAGACTTTATGAGTCGAATGCATTCCCGATAGGGGCCAAGAGTTATCAGAAAATGCTTGGTTCAACCCCGGAATGCCAATACATACTTGGCATTATTTTGCGCAGAGATGTGTTGGGTAGTTTATTGAGTAAGGTGGCCACCCGCATAGCTACGCTGCGAGTCATTATTTGACGCCACTCAGTGTCATGTGCAGCTCCTCTTTTCTTTCGGCTCTTTGATCGCAAGCGAGATAATAAATTGAAAGATACGAACCTAAGCCCTACTAGTAAAATAGATGCCTTACCTGTTTCGTATTTTTTGCAAATAGGCATAAACGCTTCCGCTTCTGTTTAAAAATGAAGAAAGTGAACACTATCCAATGGGGAGATTTTTGAAGAATTGCGTTTGTGGACAAAATTGACACTAGGATGCTAATGCACACTAATGCTTTTCTGTGAATCCTATTATAATTTAAAATATTCTACGAAGTCTTCACAAACGGGATTATTCAGCACATTATTGATTCTTCGCAGGCCCCATTTTTACTTATGTACTGAATAACGAATATATGTACTGTAATGAATGTGTTACAGTATTCTGTGCTGTATGAATTGTTATTTTGTGGAATTGCATTTGTGCGGGAATAGACAGAAACGCTTTAGCCTAGGATACCCTTTTTTGTGTATTTTTGCTGTAGACCTGGCTTCTACCGATGTCATTATAAAGTACCGGATAACATACAATAAATATACCTGCGTTACCTACCTAAAATGTTTTCAGCGAGACTTAGTGCGCATCGAGTGCACAACTTATGATTTTAAAGGGTATTAAACACCGAGATTGCAGCACTCAGCTGAATTAGTGAAACTATTGTTTTAAATGCCGGATCACTCAAAATGCGCCGACGAATAATAATAGTGTATATAGTATCATTTATACGAATTCTAATTTTCAATTTATTCACGCTTAGGAATACTTAGAATACTTTCTGGAAGGTGTCGAAGAAAGAAAAAAAGATTAAATAACTTTCATACATGAAGTTAACATGTTATACGTATTATACGTCATTTACCGAGCTGGAAACGATATTACATAATTGCTATTACATCTTTTGTGCCTCAAGACTTTGAGAGCGACGTCTTTACCATCTGTAGTACTTATATCTATTGTATGTACCTTCTCTTAAACAGAGTTAGGGCGCTTAATGCAAGGCCCCGGTGTCTCATGCAATTAGCACCCGCGTCCATCTGTTGACTTATCACTTCTGCAGGCGACGGGTTCAATTGTATCTGGCGTGTTGGTGACACATCTAAGTATAGATAGGTATCTAGCATCGGCAAGCCGAATTTCCGTGTAGATTGGCATCTATTGTTCGAGGCCCAGTCTGGCATAGCGGAGCGTATTGAAAGCATTTGAATGCTTAGTAAGTTCCGATTCCAGGCAGTAGTCGCATCACTGGAGTACTGAAATGTATTCAAGGGAATTCTAACCGTCATCACATGCGATTCAGACGTCTGTGTTCGTAAATGGATATGAAATATATTTAGGATAATGCCATCCATGAACATTATAAGGCGAGTCATTAATCGTTGAATGAGATTTGAGATTAAGGTTCGCTTTCCTTACAAATCGTTATTTGACATATACTCGTAGTTTTCCTAAATTATCACGTCCCAAACTGATTTCTCAAATTATCCTAGTTCATACAAGCTTATTCTAGGCAAGGGGGAATAGCGCGCAAATGGAAAGCCAATTTATGAAAGATTGTTGTTACACACTAAATAGTTTCTTAAAATATCACCTGTTTGCCTGTAAATCGAGCAAACTTCGCCGTACTCTTTTACAGTTTTGTGAAAACAATTTTTAATTGTAACTACTCTCAATCTTTATGATTAACTAATTGTGCGATGTGTATGTACTTAATATGTCACTTTAAGTTTCCCAATGCCATGGCGTAGGTAAGCTGTTATTTTGATAAATCGTATTTACAAATAAATAAATTGTATTGTATCATGCCTTTAGCCAGAGAATGTCGAATAACGTTTTGTATGGAAAGCGAACCACCTTAACCATGTAGTAGGACCATAACATTAAAATGAAATGGAACAACAACCATATATTAGGATAATTTATGACCAAATTTCCAGATATTAACATAATTTTACTTTAAAAAGTTATATTTCTTTAAACGATACAACTGGTGAGCAAGCAATGGTAAATAACGAACATAACAGTCGCTATAAACTTTAATACTCGTACCTACCGGGACTTTTAGCTATTCAGACTAGTTTGGTATCGTTACATTACTGTGCCAGAGTAGGTAGATACCAACTTACCTTTTTAATAGGGAGGACAGAAAGACATTGAGAATAGAAAAGAATTGAGATGTACTTAGTACAAAATAGATCCTCAAATCTGAGCTACCGCCATGCTATCGCCGAAACCGCCGCGCTGTCAACGACAGTGCGCGTCATCGACACGTGAAAGGGGTTTTGTGAGGCGTTATGAGTCGCGTGTGTGCGTGAATGGCGAGTGTTTGCCCGGGAGATGGTTGCGATGTTTGTGGCGGCTGGCGACCGTCTGGAACTATTCAGCCGATGCTCGTAGCGACAGAATACCAGTAATATGTCACGTGGCTAAATGCAGCAATATTGCCGTTTTTACTTGATAAGTTTAGAATATCTTTATTCCTTTAGCAATGATGTTCGAATTTAGTACTTAACTGTCAATATTAGAGTGTAAAATTTCATTTCACGCGCTGCTGGTGCTATAATGCTGCTATAATAATCTAACGATCACTGCGTGCGAGGCCAGTAAATGTAAACCGGGGCAAGTAGGTTGAAAAGCATACTTACTAACGTTTTTGACTAAGGAACTACTTAATAGATACAATGTTCTGGTCTAACCCTTACTTAACAGTGACTCATTTGCTGAATTTGTGATTACATATAATATCGACTGACCAAGATCGAAAACGACAAACTATTGAGTAGCGGAGAGGCAGATATTATGATAGGTAAAGTAAAAAGCGAATACTCCTGTGGGTAACGTTTTCTCGAAATTTTGGTTCAATATACATAATATAGTACGATTGCTAAGGAACTTCACAAGGCGCTGTGCTGTCCGCTACGAAGCGTCATATTGAGCGCTACAACGCCGGCGTAGTGTCGTAGCAGGGTATGGTAGTTTATGCAACTGATCCGTAATGACAGGGCCATAAAACATGAGCGTGGTTTTATGAAACGAGCGTCAGCGAGCGAGTTTCATGATAGAATCACCCACGTGTTTTAAGGCCTAATTATGTACAGTTGCATACAATACTTTATCTACACACATATCATAAGTACTCTAACATGGGTTCACAATCCTACTTTCAGCAACAGCAAAAAACGAACAAAAAAATGTTTTTTTTTAATCATAGACAAACAAATGAAACTATTCGATTTTTAACTTAAACATAACAGGTGGAAGTCGCTGAAAACATAACAGTGTTTTCATCGAAGTCACCGCTATTTTACTAAACCCTATAGAAGAATTGAATTGGATCGAAGTCGATTGTATTTGCCGACGCTACGGGATCCGCTCGCTGGTTCATCCCTCTATTCAAACAAAATTTAATGAGGCGGCCCGGCTGAAAGACTGCGACTCCTATGACGCCGCTCTTTGTTCATCTATCTATATTCATAGAATGAGGTACGTCATTTATGTACACATTTGGAATTGCGCTGTCAAATTCTAAATTATATTGCAAATGGGAGAGAAATATGTTTAGGTAATATGCACATGCAGTGTATTTCTCAGTGACTTAATCCGTGGTTACATGTTGATATTTACCCATTTCATGCAGAATTCTGACGTTCAGAGCTATCAAAGCGGATCCATTTATAGGAATATTCCACACAGTGTACTCGTTTTCATTGCTCTTAAGTGTACACGAATGTCCAAGTGAGTAAAGTTTTTTTCGGTTACAGCGTTCTTTTCTGTATTTCATTTCTGAATAGATCTCGGAAATTAACTTCTAACGTATCCCTTTTTATTCATATACCAGCAGTAGGTATAAATATAAATAAGAGCACATAACGCTCTCTTCTGATTTCTTATTTTGTAAAGAAAAGACTAAATCCGCTTCCCAGAAATGTCTATAATTATTTATGTGCATCGTGTCTGCATCACACGTCGCTATTAGTCTATGGAAGTAATTAGTAATTCAATGCTAGGAGACTAATGATCCCTACAAGTTTGCTTGGAGGTTTTTTATTGGCAAGTTAGATAAATTTTTATATTTATTTATTTTAATTAAACTTTATTGCACAGTGTGCAAGTTACAATTACAAAAGGCGAACTTAATGCCATAGGCATTATCTACCAGTCAACCTTATGAATTATGGCAGCTATCATTATAATTTTATAAATAGGTGTATGCATAAAAAATAAAGTCTAAAGTTTTTATAGTACCTACTTATCTAATGCGCGAAGTTAACATAAATACCTGACCGTAATACGGGTCTAGACTAAAAATTATTATAACTTCAAAAGAAAGAAGGCAAAAAAATATGCCTAGTGACGAAAATCCCATTAAGATATCTCAAAAAATTACGAAGCTACAACCGTTTTAGAGTCCGCCGTTAGAGAGAGAAAACTCAGACGGTTTGTGACGTCACAATCTGCGAGGCTGCCGCAGAGCGAGCCGCGCGCGCTGCGGGCCGCGTCGATGGTGGCACCGAACACGATGCTAGGGCACAGCACGTTGCCGTCTATTAGTGACGTCACAAACTACAAGCGTCATCGTTTCATATGAAGTTGCGTTTTGCGAAAAAGGGACAGAACATACCCCTTCTTAAAACTCTGGACACTTATAACTTCGTGATTATTTAACCTCTTGCGGTTGATTTTTTATCCATTTGACTAGATTTTTAATCCTTTTTCGAGAAAATATGACATTACTGATTATTTTATTTAGTTTTTTTTTTCATTCCCCATTCCATTCTTGATCGTGAAGTAGGTACGGTCGAGGAAATTGAATGTTTGGCACATGTCAACTCTATTAGAATGACGTTAAGGTCCAAAAGTGCTAAACATTCAATTTCCTCGACTGTACATCTCACTAGTACGAGTATGTGGGGTGTAAATCTAGTGAAAGTCGGTAGTATGTAAATATTGGCGACCCCTGTAGATAAACTAAAGACGAATGTCGTCCGGTAATTTATGTTGGCAGGCCCGCGCCTATTGCCTCCGGACAAACAAGGCATCCGCTCCTGACCAAATTTATATTCCAAGTTTCAGCAGACCGGCGCAACCCGCAGGAACGTCCCGCGCCCCGAAACCGATAAAGAACTTACTAGAAGTGATACAAATGAGCGTAAATAACAGACAATCCCGTTGCTTATTCTTTGTTCGCCGGAGTTGTGTTTACACAACGAGAAAGTTTGTGGGATCACGTCTGAATTAGAAGCGATTGTAGCGATGAGATGTTTGATTCAATGAAACGTAACGCGCGAGTGCGAGGCCGGTGGTATATTATGCTAAACAAACAAGGCCTCGACGACGCGGCCCGCGCTGCAGTTTTGGCTGCATCCCAGACACGTTTTGCATTTTATTCAAAACGTTGACTTGAAGGATAAAGTTTTATTATTTTACTACTGTGACGTGATCCGACTGCACCTGAGCCGTCTGCATTGATACGTCTCGGCCGGATTCTCGCAGGTAGCGTATTTATAAAATATGGCGTAAAAGGAAGGAAAATTAAATCGATGAAAGTTATTAGGGCTCGCACGCACCCGCGTACATAATAAAGTGAATATCGGTTAAGGGTTGTAACAGGTTAGCCGCGTCTATGGCAAGTTATTAAGAAAATGATTTAAAGACTTTATTCAATTATAAGATTATATCGTAAAACCTTGACCTTAAAATTCGCAACAGTATTATGATAATATTAAATACCGCGGAGCGTCCTAGGCTCTTTGGCTAGCATGAAAACGTGATCGAGCACTCTTGGGCGCTGTCGCGAATGGTAAAGGTGAGCGTTCCAAAGGTAGAGTTTGGTAAGACTTACGATATTATCCAGGACTTTAACACATACATTTGATTTAGGGCTGGAAATCATAATCTTTATATGTATCTTATGTGCCAAATTGATTAGTGTGATACAAGTATATAACTTTAGGTAAAGTTACTTCAACCAACTCGGTGAAAAAGTTGTAATAAAAAACCGAAGATAAAATACTACCCAGCTCATTATTTGGCGACTAAAATAAATTTCTAAAGTAAAAATAATCATTATGCTTCATTGCAAAAGCCGTTCAATAAATCGTGTACAAAATGAAGCACATACCGTTGTCCAAAACCGATTTTCATTTCAGACATTCCACCGCATCTCATTCAGATGCAAATCCATTATGCGCACCGCGAAACGTCCAATATGTACGTTTTACATGCGCAATGAATATTAAAATGATATAAACTGATGTTTTATATGGCATTTTTAAACTATCGTCAATTTGGCGTGAAAACGCAATCGGCAATGAATAAAATAAATGAAATATTGTCCTGAAGTATAATGGGACCTACCTAGCAACGGGCGAGCCACCGTCTGCCGGATATGAAGTCGGAGGCGGTTTTATTAGGCAGGCGTCCTTTGTCTCATCCCACCCGTTAAGTCCATCATCTTCACACTAGAACTACATATATAAATTTCGATTCCAGCTAAAGGTGGTACAATCTAATCATTTATTTCGCCCCAGAGGTGTGGACCCCCACACCTCTGGGGCGAAATAAATGACAAGAAAAATGTGTCATATTAATCAGAAATATAATCCGTGCATTCGCTGAATTACTCAACAAAGCCTTGTCGGTAACTTCCTTAACACGATTCGAGTTAAAATGCTATTCCTCGGGTAATTTCGTAAGGCTGAGCTGGGCCTGAGGCATTTGATCAGCGGGGTATGAGTCACTCCGCGAGGGCGCGCCTCCGACGGTTCAACCGATAACAACAATGGATTCTAACTGCCAGCGGAAAGGTTATCGCCGAACCTCCCACGCCACTACCGTACATCTTTAATGAGCTAAAATACACTATTTACTTCAATTTGTCAGCCACATACTCATATGTCTGCTTCAGCAGGATCCATTATACTAATTGTAGCTCTAAACCTACATATTAATATTCGATGGCGTATGTTATGATAATGATCCAAAATACTAATTTTATGTGCAAATATTCGACTGTAAATCTCGGCTGAAAAGGATCAAGGGTACTCGCACGGATTGAGTGATAACCAAATCAATGATATTATATCTTTAAAACGTGCCACGGGCAACGTGCTTTAATAACTAAGTAAAGTTATATCCTCACTAATACATTTTGAGTGAGTGGCATATTAAAGTGACAGTAGCAGACTTTTCGGTGCTGCAGAAATAATTTGTACGTACGAGTATAACGTGATGAACAAACAGCTGTGCTTAGTATTAGTTCCTCAGAAACTTGGTCATCTCTCTTTACGCTTTTAACCAAGCTGTAGAACAATGCTTGCATTCATGTATCGCATGTAACAGTCTGCGTATCTTGGCTCTTGCTATTCTAGGCTCTTCTAATGCTAAGGAGCATTACAAGAAAGCTCCTTTTTGCGTCGTGTCTTAAACGCACCTGCCGTAAAGGTCACATTCGTCACAACAATATGAAGCCACGTATTTATTACAAGGTTGGATGGTTCGCTTAAAATTATGGCGGTATTTGGTTGGAATCGATTGCGGGAACAAATTATTATACGGACCAGAGATTCATTTAAATAATATTTTACGGCAGATTGCCTGCGAGGTAATCGGTGGATGGTTAATGTTACGAAAATATTTCACTTACGCACGAGTATAAATATGTAATACTTTGATAACAATTTGGGTCAATCGGCTATGGGCAATGAAAGGGGTTGCCCTTCCAAAAAATACTTTGCTATATATTGTAATTCTTAGTCATATGAAAGCTAGGTATTGAGTTTGATCGCAATAAGTTGCTTTAAATAGTGTTAGTAGTTTTGTTCGTACAGGTTTGTGCTCAACCCCGGGCGAGCTAGTCTGGTGAGGCAGGGAATGTTTGCACGATCTCCTTGTTCCCCATTGTGCCCGGCTGAGCGGCAACAGAAGCATCTCCAAGATCTGCGTGCCATTGTTAGACGCGATCGATGCCCATCTGAACCGCACAAAGGACAAGGGAATATTGTTTGTCACTAAATTTATTACAAGGCACAGCGCTCCGCGGGAAACATATCCAGTAAAATCCCCGCCGGGCGCCGTGCATGAAAACATATTTGCCTATCAAATGACCGCGCCTCGCCGTTTTAACTAAAATGCCTCCTCATTTCGTATATGTATAATAGACACCTCGTCAAAAACAGGTGGAATTTTCTGATTCGTGCTGAACGCTCATTGGAATGGAATTCACATTCCCAGGCAAGGGAAGAAAATATCATGAAACCAACTGTGTACCCGGAAAACTCCTAAATTTGTTGACGATCATGCAACTTTGTCGGTTAAACGCAGGTTGGGGCCGTGGTGAGGCTCTCGGGCTAGACGCTTCATGCTATAAAATTTTAACGACCCATTTGAGTTCGGTCCTGTAAAGTGGCTGCACAACGAATCGTCGAGATTAATTCTGCATATAGACAACAAAGGCGCTTTCAGCATGCATTCAATAATGTTAACGGAAACATAACATTCAACTGTAAGTACTGGGTGTTTTACCTTTGTAGCACGCTGGCTCATATTTGTTTCAAAGCTTTCCGGGCAAAGTTTCAGGAATATGTTGGCGTTTTATTGCATGTACCAATCGCTGCACAAGCACAAACAGTGCGAACACAACACGGCTGGCCCGGCCCGGCGCAATTATGTCCACCGCTGGGGTTTTCATTTTACGACTAACAATTTCAAATAATTTATTTTCGATTGTATTTGATTGTCATGCGTTGCGTTAACATACCGTCGACTGTAGGTTCAATTCAATATAGATAAAGCCGATAAACCTTTTACAGTACATATGGTGCTACTTTCCCGCACTAGTGCGGAAAAGAGCACTTTTCGTGCATATGTCGAAACTTTAAAGAGCCATATGTACAGTAAAACGTTGTACGATACACGTGCGAATAGGTAATTCGCAACTCGTCTCGATTTAAAACACTCCCTTCGGTCGTGTTTTAATTTATCTCCACTCGTTGCGAATGTCCTATTTTCGGCACTTGTATCGTAAATAACTTTTTCGAGGCTGATTTCACAAAAATACAACCATCTCTTTTTTTTCATTAATCATCGAAGTCAAAGTTATTTATTTTTCAATTTATATTACATGCACCGTATGTCATAAACTACCACCGGTTCGGAAAGAAAACCTCTGCCTCGAGAAAAACCGGCATAAAAGACTCGACGAAGTATTATTATTTGAAACCAGTATACAACATATAATTTTAGTATCAGAGTATTATAAATTTACATTGCTAGAGTAGAAAGCCTATTTATTCATTTTGCGATAGAGTTCCCGGTCCTCCTAGCGTTATTCCCGGTTGTGCCCTAAAGGAGCCCAGGGTCCACTTTGAGACCGCTTTTCTCATAAATCAGTCGGCTAATTTAGCAAATAGACGTCTCTCGTAGTCTCTCCTATTGCCATATATTTTCTAAAGCTAATAGAGTATTTGCGCCTGGTATAGATGAATTATCGAGAACATGGAATTGCATTTGTAGCTGTAGTACGAGAAAATAGAAAATTCAAATATAGAATGCCTGTAAACATACAATACTACTACATATGCAATTCCATGCTCTCGTTAATTTATCTATAGTCATCATCTCATGTTGTCCATTCTTGAACATAGGCCTCTTCCATATCCCTCCATGTATGGTGATCTTGTGCTATTAGCATCCAGTCTCGTCCTGCTTTCCCCCTGATATCGTCCACCCATCTCTGGGGAGGACGGCCACGGGATCACGTATGGGCAAGAGAAGGTGGACAAAACGGCTTCTGGAATGGAAACCACGTGTTGGTGTTACGTGGTCTCCATTCCAGAAGCGTTTTGTAACAATGGACCTGCGGTCCTACGTTTTTATTAATATTGTTCAATAGCTTATCATCATCAGCATAATGACATTAGTGTACCGTGAAAAAGCAACCGATAATGTACATATTAACTTCACCGAATTATTAGCTTCATCGATGTGGAAAATTATTAATAACCTATTTTTCAGTACAATGATTTTCAATTGCATGGTAAGTCATCATCCTCCTAGCTTTATTCCCGGTTGTGCCCTAAAAGAGCCCGGGGTCCGCTTTGACACCTAATCCCAAGATTTGGCATAAGTACTAGTTTTACGAAAGCGACTGCCATCTGACCTTGCAACCCAGAGGGAAAACAAGATGCAATTGCATGGTAAGTATTGTCAAAAAATCTGAATAAACGGTAATTATTACGTGAATAAAATAAACCAAGTCGAGTGGGGTGAGCGACATTATAATGGAATATGATTTCCATTTATCTGTTTCAACAGAATTTGAAAATTTAGATTGTGGAGATGCTTCTAATAGATGAATAATACCGGTTTTTTTTGGGGCTTCGTAATGGGAACCCAAATACAGTCGCCCGGGATCAAACTCGGATTTGCGTAGAGGTATTACAGCGAGTATCCGCGTCTAGACTGGGGATTGCAGGATATACAATGTTTTTGTTGATGATCAAGTAAATAATCAAAATAAACACAGTGCGAGAATAATAGAACTACTTGCTTTGTCTTAATAATCTCGAGCTCGGTTCCCTGCCATCTTTCTTAACAACTGGTGTTACCTGCCTGCTTTATTGTGTGCGTCAGGATGGCGGGTGGACTTTCGGGAGTTTCAATGGTTACAGATAGTTGGTACCTTTTGTGTACCTTTAGTAAAATTCTGTGTACCTGTCCCTAAAACGAGCTTCTTCAAAAATAGGTCCACCCAGAGTCCTAAATAGACACCCCTGGAGTTGCTAATGATTATGGACATAAGCTACGGTGACCGCTTGCCATCAGGGCGGGGGAAGGTTGTTTGCCACCGACGTGGTAAAAAAAAAGTGGAAGCTTATAAGCTTCCACTAAGTTAGGTATACTTAATTCCATTAATTAATCTATCATGTTTAGATTGTGTAGATATCTTGGCACTGCCGTTCGTCACCCGAGTCATGAACCTGTACAGAAAGCAGTCGTTTTATGTCTGTACAGTTGAGCTTGTGACGCTCAATATTTAATTTTGCACCATACTGTATTCTAGTTTAGTTTTCTTCCTGTATTGTATTTTTACTTGTTTTCCGTTTCTGTATATTCACTATCCGAAATAAAAGTTGCGTTCGGTCTGTCAAGTTGACAGTGACAGTGACACTGACACACAGTTTGTCGACGCGTTCACACGCTGCAATCTGCCGTGCCACTCTGAGCTATAACCACGAACTTCGAATGTCGAAGTTCGGATATCTCTATCTCTATCGCACTTACATTACTGATTATTTTTTACTTAAGATACAAACAATGTAATAATTTTTAGGTATTCGTCAAGGTTAAAGGGAAAGACGGCAGTTCGTCCAGCGCTACTGTATGGGTCCGAGTGTTGGACAATAAAACGGGTGCACGAGCAGAAAGTTCATGTCAATGAAATGAAGATGCTGAGGTGGGCGGGAGGTGTAACCCGACTTGATAAAGTTCGCAACGAACATATTCGTGGCATATTCAAAGTTGCACCAATCGTGGAGAAAATCACCGAGAACCGCTTAAGATGGTACGGACACGTAAGAAGACGCAGCAATGAACATGTGGTCCAAATCGCGTTAAATCTGCCGGAACTGAAGAGAGGCAGAGGCCGCCCGCCATCGACCTGGTGGTCTAATATAAAAAGAGACCTCAAACAAGCCCATTTGCCAGAAGCGACAACCCAAGACAGAGTGTCTTGGAGCAAACGTGTGAGGAGGCCCGACCCCAAATAATGGGAACAGGGATGGAAGAAGAAGAGAGACCTATGTAGGTATTCCCAGAAATATGTTTTGCGTAGGTATTTGTTTTGTGTTGCCTTCCAGGAGGTAACTCATGTAAAGGTTCCGACGGAAGACCAGCGCTGGCCTTCTAGGTTAGCACCATGCTGAGTCGGGGCCTTTTCGTGGACCTGCTACTTTTAAGTTACTGTGTTTTGTTTTTTATACCCATTGTTTTGTCCACGAATAAATGTTTTCTTTCTTGCTTTCTTTCTTTCATTAATTGCCCAAAAGCTTTATGAAATATGAAAGAAAGAAAGAAAGAAATATACATTTATTCACAAACACACAGGACATACGTGTGTCCTGTGTGTTTGTGAATAAATGTATCTTTCTTTCTTTCTTTCTTTCATATTTCATAAAGCTTTTGGGCAATTAATGAAAGAAAGAAAGATACATTTATTCACAAACACACAGGACACACGTATTAAACAATAAAATAAACAAAAAACAGATAAAACATGAAACAACTGTGTCTCTGCGGCAGTGAACCGGACACTGGCTCAGCATTATGCTGAGGTGTCAGACACCTGCAGCGCTGATTTTCAGCCAGCACCGTCAATATGTTGTCAACATTATATTAACACTTGCATTGTGAACGTATTAAAACAACACTAAAGTTGAGGCATCAAGTTTCTTGTTTTATCGTTTGTTGGTAGGGGAATTCAAGGATGATTAACATACTAATTTTGTGTAATCTTTTATGTTCCGTGGCCGTGATGCGAGCTTGCCGGGTAATTTGGGCTAATCGACACTAGCATGCCGACGCAAATGCGAGCTGTATGAAGATATTCCGTGTTATTGATCAAAATAATCGTAAACTGGCATTACAATTGTACGTTAATGTGCGTTAACCTGTCGACCTCTTAAATTATTACCGCAGTTAAGGCTTCGTATTTGGCACGAGGTAATTTGGACTAAAAGCTGTATATTAGTTGAAATGCAATAGAAACAATAATCCACATAAACGATTATATTATTAGAATCATACCTATAGTACATACATTGCGCATAATCAAATAATTCGGAATGTATTTATTTTTTCAACTTACAAAATATCGTTTTATATTTATTCTGTTTATATGCTTCTAATCACTGGCACATATTCAATTTGTATACCATTATCATGCGTGCGTTCTTGCGACTTGATATTATTCTATACTAAATATATATCTAGTCCTTTATTTCTTTGATATTTTAGATAAACACAACAATAAAAGATACACCTTGTAAGACCTGAAACTGAAGTGCCAACCATGCATATTAGCCAGGTAGGTACAAAGAACGCTCGTACATATAACATGAAAGTCACGTTCGGCTTTCATTTGGGGCGCGCGTGTATCGGTCTATTGGTTCGAGTCCGGGGCAAGTGCTCTCGTTGGCAGAGCTTGCGGTCTGCATACCTCACATTCAAATAAGCCAGTTTATCCGAGCCCAGCCCAAACTCCAGCCCTGCAATATCGTTCACTAAACCATCAATATAGTACTTACCTTTCATTAAATTTTACGAGAGCCGATGGGTGCTCATTTTGCTTATATCGATAAAAAGGTAAGCAATAAGTTGGGTTTAGTTTGCTGAATCTACAAATGCGGGGTTGCAAATAAGGCTCGTGTATATTTCGTGGCATGGAAAGGCATTGAAGCCAGTAGAAATTATATTTTTATCCAGGCCTACTAGGCTTAGCCTTAAGCATTGGCACCTAGATCACACAGATATTACGATCCTAATTTGTATTTTCTGTACATACAGAATACATGCCAACAATACGCCAGGATCGCTATATGGGTAATATATATTTTACGTCACACCTGGCCATAATGTGAGTTTTATCGCACGCTACGCGTACGGTAAAACTCGCATTACGGCCAGTTGAAGACGTAAAATTGTGTACTCACCACGGCCAGTAAAAAAGAAAGCCCTCTATCGCATATTTACAACCCTCGCCTGCGGCTCGGGTCACAAATACCTGCGATTTCGGGCTTTCTTTCTTTTACAGCCCTTGGTAAGTAATGTACTATTAAAGAATAAGATGAGGCTAGAGCCAAATTATTTAATTATTTACTTAAACTTTATTGCACAGTTACAAGTAAAAAATATAAAAAGGCGAACTAAATGCTATGGACATATGGTCAGAAATAGTATTTTATGCAATCGTTATATAATGTATGCTTTTTTAGTCGAGTACCACGTTTAATTAAGGTACGAGACTTAAAAAGCTAATTATATAACTATTGTATACAATACTTTTTCTACGAGTCAACTGAACTAATTAAACAAACTTGGTATCTATTGAAAATCTAAGCCCTGCTGAAACGAAGTGTAACCAACGGCTTTTTCTTTTTTGTGCGTTGACGTCTATTACCTTTTGGCTTTCTCATGACGGCGTCCTATTAGTCAAATACATTATAGTTCAGTAAAGGCGCCACGTGATTGGTCAATTTCATTTTAGTTGTCTCAACAGTTATGAAATGTTGAGTTGGGAGCTCCATAGTAAAAAGTATGTGATTTAAGTTTGGTGTACGAAGTCTTAATTCAAACATTAAGGTCGACGAGTATAAAAAAATAATTTGAATTGAATTGAATAAGGCATTCTCTACCAGGCGTCCTTGTCATGTTCTAAGGGAGGTAGATAGGTAAGGTAAGGTAGGGTAGGTAGGTACCTAAGCATGATATCACATAATTTTTCTGTCTGTTATGGTTTATACAAAATCGACAGACATACTTATTTGGTACCTAATATCTTTTTGAGTCGAATGATCTGAGAACGTAGTGTAGACCTCTTTTAGGTAATTTTGTTGAGATTATAATCAGATGGATGTAAACAAACTTTTCGAGCCACGTGACCGGCATCGGAACGGCGGGACGATTCTAATTTCACGGCGTGACTAAGAGATCTCCTCATTTTCCTGACGGTGGCGGATATTTTCAATTTTCCCAACGGTGGCTTCTTTTTATTAGTTGTTGTTTTGCCTTGAATACTAATCGGGAACGAATTAACATTCACGTGACATCTTCCTTTGTTTATCCGAAATGCGCTGTAAGCTAGGTGCCGCCATTCGAACATCATTACGGAGATAAGATTAAATGTTCAGTACGTTTCAATTTAGTTTCTGTTATTTCTTATGTACATTTTCTGTCTAGTCGTGATCACGAGGTACCTTCTATTCAATTAATTTTAATGGAACAGCGAGCACCTTTCCTTGGATACAACATCTATATCTACATTCTACATATAATTTTCAGTATGTTGCCGTGAACGCTTGAATTTGTATTAGGTGGGCAGACGGATACGGTGTTTAAATTGGCTGTTGCACTGCTCGCTCGTAATGCATTGCGACGATGGTCGCATAGCGCATCACATTATCGCGCGAGTGACGGATAATTATATTAGAACCACGCCTTATCGATTATAATTAACGAGCCTACCTCATTGTAGATCGCTCGCGAAAAGCATCGTGAACAATACATATCGATATAACTATTATAAAATGAAACAACCGATCTCAATCCGATCATTAATCCGTCCTCACAGTTTTAATTAACCCGAGGTTATGACAGCCGCCTACACTATGAACAAGCATTCAAATATTTTGACATGGTGCATCTGTTCATGACACTGTTAAATATTTATACGCTGATTATAGTGATCATTTTGAATATACCGACTTAGACGTTTTGTGAGAGCACAGTGTATGTGAGGGTCTAGGGTGTCTATCAACTAAACATTTATGCAATCAGTTTTGTAGAATAATTATGCTTGGCTACACACGAGCGTTTTTTCCTATTCGCAATTCTTCACAAATGCTCTATTATGAGCTCTGACATAGTTGGCTACGCCAAGTTTTTTTTTCTATTTATTATTTAGGGATCAGTTACATGATTATGGCAGACCCATTTTTTCGTATACTGGTATTCTTACATGTCTACTTATTGGATATTCTTGTACCGTTTGAAAAAATCTGTAACATATAAAAATATCTTTTTAGCTCCTTCTGAGGTCGGTACAGGTAAGATGTTCTGAAAAGCACCTATATCTAATATATTTACCTTGAGGGTAGTTAGCTACGATTGTCTATCTCTTTCATTCCGTGCACATTCCGTCAAAATATGTTGCACATCTTCAACAGAACCGCAAACTTGTCAATTTGGGGATCGTTCTTTTTTCATCAAGTAAGCAATTTTTTTTTGACGGGATATCTTAATTAACTGTCTACTTAAATTACTGTTAGTAAACCAAGGTATATGAGGAGGTTCCGATTGCATAGTTTGTACCACACGCCCTTTTCTGTGGAACGTTCATCAGTGTTATTTCCAGACAGAATTAATTTTTCTTTTATATTTATGTAGGTAGTTGCTCCGTAAAGTTTGGAACGATATACACATCCGCGCCTTTAGTGCATGCGCCATTTGCTAGGGCAATGGTCTCCTCATTGCTACGCCAAGTTTGCTTTTAATAATTAATTTTATTTTTGCTTTGCTCTTTTTGACAGCGCGCACGCGTGATCAATACAAATAATACAAACTATTTTAATTCATTGAGCTGAAATGACTCGCTCAGTGTGTTTTCTATTCATTAGGTTTTATAAGAAATTGCTTTGAGAAAGAGGTCTATCGTCGAATCCGACTCGGCTGGGCAGCGCTCGGGAAGCTATCGCCCATATTTTCGTCCAATATTCCTGTGATATCCTGGTCACTAGGGCACCAATAATGTAATACCCCATCCCCCCCTTATAATACTATAATAATGACATCCCGACGTCACGACGCCTGATTATTTACCTCATTATATAGCTGCCTAGCCAGACTACCTAGAAGACTTAGATATTCTAATTATAATATTCCAATAAAGAAAATGCAAATAAATACCTTAACTATTTCCAATTCTAATAAGTTAATATCTTGAGTTGGATCAGTAAATTGGCCAAATGATCGTTAGTGTGTATGTAGAACCCCAAGTTATGTCCGGAAATAGTAATTTTTAAATAAATACTATTAGTTACGTCTTGATCTTGAATGAAAAAGGAAGCATTTTGCATTTTGCTCGTCTGTAAGTACAATACAAGACTCATTTTCTTGGTAAGAAAAAAAAGAAACATTATTTCAAGAAGAACATCATAACCAGACAAATCATGATCCTTACAAAAAAATATTGGCACTAGTCTAAACAATCAGCAAGGATTATTACCTACTTTCTGCATTTTTTTCGCCTAATTGTTAATTGCGCCATTGCGCACGCACAACCTACATTTAAATTATTACAGGAAACTCAATGCATAGATTCCACGAAGTGATGGCGAGGAAGTGCCTTAGGTAACCTTTGGCCCAATATTGCGATTGAACTATACCATAGAGCCCAACAAGGTCGGCTATTGTGCGCCGAAACTCTGCGGTCCAATTCATAGGGCAGCCAATAATATAACAAAACGATTTGAAATCATCAGATCTTTCTAAGCTAAACTATAATAACACGAATATTTCGTTATATTTTAGGTTATGCTAGCGATGACTGTTGACCCGTGATTTTGTCTACGTAAGACTCCATAAACGCACTCCTCGTGGAGACTGCACCCCTCGTTACAGTAACTTGGGGGTTAATTTCTGGAGCAAAAAGGTACGTGCGGCATTCTCCATGAGTGAACCAAATTTCATCTAAATCGGTTCAGTAGTTGTAAAAGAAAAACATGACAGCAAGTACTAAACTAAATAAGAGATAATATCTAAACTATACCCGTATGAAACCTTTTTACTGCGTTTGGGTCTGTAATTCGCAATCAAATGAAAATCTATGCAGCTGCCACATAGTCTCTTTAATTGCTGGAGTAGTGAAAAGGGCAAGTTTTGCGGAAACCAACGCAACGTATCTGCAGGGTAATGAGCGGACAGGAAGTGGCTCGGCCAAGTTTTGCGGTCGTGCTCAACCGGGCAGACATTACTGCTTTGGTGTAACCCTTAATTAAAATGCTTCATTTTCATTAAAAGCAAATACATAGTGAGTTAGTTGTTCCTGTTAGGTTATGGTACCTGAACCCTAAATATACACATAAATAATTAATTTGAAATATATCACAGTGGGGTAGCCTACTTTTTCTTGCTTTGTTATTTCAGGACGAATACATTATTTATGAAGATCTGCATTATTTATGTGTGAACCATTAATTTTGATGTCAATGGTATTTATTAGATTAGTGCTCGCGCAGAAATTAAAAGGCTACTGAGAATGAATTGAATGGAAAGAAACCGGTGGATCACGAGCTCTCCAATGCAGCCAAATGAATAAGAAATAGGTACCCTTATTAACACCAACGTTTATTATATAATTTAGGAAACACTCGGATTTATTTTCTGCCCATTTAAACAAATTTCAGCATGATATTAAACGGCAATGCCAGCAGTCACTTCCTTAATAGATGCTCAACAAAAAAAAATACAAATCAATCCACCATGCTGACATTTTCCCAAGTTGACACGACATTGTTAGACCTAAAGGTCGCCGGTATCGGTTGTAGACAACTAAATCGCAACGTTTAGTTACTTCATGCGAGTAATTAGAACTGTCATCGTTATTCGCGTCCAATCTGATGCCAGTCACACCTTCGTGACCTCTGTGCCCACACGATTCCGCTCAGATTGATGGCCTTTTCTATCTACTTATTTGGAGAAACAAAACAATGCTTATTAGCTTTACCACCTTCGTGTCGTTTATGTTTTACTATCCCCGAACTATCTGTTCTACTTACCTGCACGGTAGATGGCGGTGTTTGTCCCTAATAAGATAAATGCATCTTAACTAGAACATGAATAAGAATATACTTTTATATATGTTCAGTTTGAAATAAATAAAAAATGTTCTCTTTCTAAAATCTCTTTCATGTAAGTTACAATCATCAGACACCACCGAAACGTTTACGAGACGGTTATCGATTAAGCAAGCAAGCATTTCCTAAATCGGGTCGAAAGGCAAAGTAAACATTGTTCCTCTTGCTCAAAGTTACCTTGATAAAACAAAACGTTCCGTTACAATTTTGAACCGAAGATGAAATAATTGCGTAACTTCCTATAACGAACTTTAATCCATTGACAGATACGAGCGTCGGTTAAACTAGTACAATAACACCATTACAATACAACCTTGACTATTTGACATCGAAAAGTCAAGGTGTGCGTAAATATTCTTTTGTAATTGTTTACTAAAATATGTGCGGGCGTTTAAGTATTAAGTATCCTACATTTATTTCCATTAAATTGAATGAAGATGGGTATGGTTCTATCCATCATTTTTAAAAGCGCTAATTGGTACGTACTGAGTGACGAATTCAAACACACCTCCACACCTAGTCACAAAAACTGTTTTAAGGGTCCATTGTAATATTCTTTAAGGTTATTCTATAATATTTGAATTGTGTTTAATTCAAATATTATAAAATAACCTTAAAGAATATTGCAAGCAAACTTCATTCCAGGTGATTAAGATGTTTTGGTTTAAGTTTTTCCCTGGAGGCTTATGCAAATTTCCGCTAAATTACCTTACTCAGCTATTTTCATCGTCTGAACAATGTTTTGAATCCATCCGCCTATCCATGAATAAGAAAATAAAGGAATTAGAAACTGAAGTAAATCCATCCCGTTAGAAACACAACTGATTTAATTTGGAAATAAATACGAGTAGTAAGAAAAAAGTAGACTAAGGTTAGTGTAAGTAAGCCGTTTTTATTTAATAAATGTTTTATGTCAGAGGATTTTTTCATTGGAAAACATCGGGCGTGTGTTGTAGAATAAACTGTATGCGTATGGTTTACAAAAAATCCGCTCTTTTCCTCAAAAAACTAAAAAATCTGGAATTTCTCCCATACTTTGAAAACAAGCGACAAAAGTCGAATTTAATTTTAACGGTTAACCTCGTCCGATCCGCAGGCAGGTGAGGTAACAACCAGCAATCGAAAAACTCCTCTAGATGAGTAGTTATTTGAATTATCCGTTCTTGACCCGATCTTTCAACGTAATTTGTAAAAGAAGGTATCATACTGAGCGTTTTAGAAACGAAATTCCCATTTACTTATCACACAAGGATTACTTCATATATAAGTACTGTCATGTCAATCTGTTACAAGATGTCAGTTCCTCAGTCGTGCTTAACCGAGTGCCCTTGTGCGTCGCCGATGCGCCGACTCTTGTTAACTTCATTCTTGAAAAATTAAGCGACTTAACTGTTCAATAGAATAAAAAAAATATGTAAAATGGTACGTGTATGCAGTCGGAAAATACTGCGTTTAAAGTGTACCCTATTAACATCATCGACTAACATAAATAATATTTACATAGAAAAATCCTATAAGCGGTATTCATGATAAAACATCTACATATATGATTAGGTAGTCTAACATGGACTCTCTAACCTCTTAAAGACCGAGCAAAAAATACCTCTGCATAACCAACTCGCAATTAAGACATCTAAAGAAAATGATCTGCTCTCTCTGAAACGTTATCTAAAAACGTAGTCAATCTCAGCCACAATTTATTTTTAAATTGGTTACATAAGACCAGCTTAGGGTTTTTTTAATGGAATAAGCACGAAAGAAAACCCAGCTCTCGTCGTATTTCGTTCCCGCTAATAGATTTTTTCACCGCAGTTACATGAACGAGAATATCTAGTTTATTCAAATTAACGTTTACGTAAAAGTTTCTACGTATTCTTGCGAAGATTAGCTTCGAATTATGCCCGAGGGTGTCTTTATGTACATTTCTTTGCCTTTTCATTTCTTATGAAAAGTTAATTGAATTTGTTAGAGTAAATGTTCCGACATCTATTATTTTTATGTTGTTACGAAGACGACGTATCAGTCGACGTCTACATCCTGATGAAATAAATCTAGGGACGGGAATAGGAAAGAGCTCGAGCGTGACTTGGAAAGCTGAATTTGGTTCTAATGGACACAGTGAAGCGGTCCACTAGATTTATAAGTGTTGTGGCAGGAGGGCTTGGGCCGAGGTTTACGGAACTGGCACCTGAAGTCCTGCAGGTCGATCACGTAACGCATTGTATGTATGTCACAGGGGTGATCACGTAATTTTTCGAACGCACGTTAGAACCTTAGGACTGACGCGCAGGTAGATCTAAATGTCACCTTTTGTATGGGGAAACGACACGTGCGTTCGAAAAGTTGCGTGATCACCCCACAGATCTTCGAGAGCATACAAGTACTTCCATAATAAGTCCCATAATTAACACCACACCTAAAGACTAACTACATCAGGAAACATCTCAAAGAAGAATCTCTTAAGATTGCATCAGTTCTGATGTAAAATGGAGATTAAAAAGTGCGCTGCAAAATCTCTCGTGATCTTAGACGTCTATATCGTAAAATCGGGCCACACTTGACCGGCTTTTATCCCGGGTGCATTCGCATGCAACTAGGCCACCGCCGCTTCACCCGCGCGCATAACTCGCACTTCTAACGATCTGACTAAGCGTAGGATCTTCCACCAGACTTGGCGCAAGGAGACAAAAATTTCAAGCAAACAAAATACGCTCAAATTAAGTAAATCATGAAATAGACCTTTAGATATTTTACTCAAAACGATTTTGCTTCACGGTTAAGGTTTACTCAACGAAAACAATTACCTTCTTATGCATATTGCATCTTCCTGCACACTTTATAGTTGGATGTAACAGATCTTAATTCGCAGCTTGTGATTTCGCGTAAAACATTTTTAAGCTACTTCTGTTCTTGCATCTTGCATTGTTAATAAACTTCTTACAAGGTATTACGGTCTAAAGTTGTGTGGGGAACGGGGAACATAAAAGACTCACGCCCTAAATACGCTAGGTATTCATTAGAGCATCATCTTCTCAACTATTCGTATTACGTGCTTCGAGAATTAATTACCGACACATACTTTCTCGCTCATTTGTAAATGAAAAGTAAAAACATTGATTGAGTAAAATTACGTACCTTCTACATTTCACAATAGTCTTTTAACGGCGCTGAAAACAATGTTTGGATTTATACGAGAGCTTCGCACGGAGTTTATACTACAATATCCTAATCCTTAGCATTAGCTCGTTCAAGATCTAAAGAAGCCCAAGGTTAGGTTCGATCTAATTCCAATTATTTTTTAGTTTTATTTTTTTTCATTTTTATCACTTTTTTATGTACAGTCGAGGAAATTGAATGTTTAGCACTTTTGGACCTTAACGTCATTCTAATAGAGTTGACATGTGCCAAACATTCAATTTCCTCGACCGTACGTCATTTCTATCGCTTCTTTGGTATGAAAAGTATGCTATTAGCGAGGACTGTTTAATGCGGTAATACGTAGACTAGACTGAATTATTGAACTGCATCCGGTAGCTGAAGCTTATCCGCATAATGGTTCGTCATTATCATTAGCTTGGACAAATATTACGTGAGAACTAGGAAGAATCACGTCGGTCACGGTTTGCGAGACCGCTGCCGCCGATGTTCCCGTCTGAGATCATATCCGCTAGCCTGAGGCACTTTTTACGGCTCATTTTGATAGATAACTGATTAGATTATCTCGTTTTTGTCAGTGTGCTTTTAACTAATCCGCAACCCACCAAGTTTTAATTATTATTGTCTAACAAAAATAATTGACGTGGGAAGCCCGAACGGCACCGAAGGTCTCGTATATGAATGGATTTCGTGATATTTACTTTAATCGCGATTATCCTTTCATGAATAATTTATTCGCGGTCCCGCCGAGTCAGTAGTACGGTATAGTAATTATGTAGGAAGCTGTCGAAGTTTAATTACAGAGGCGACGATACAATACCCGGAGCTCTAGTTCCGATATTTGATATTGCCCGGAAAACATGCAAATGAAAGGGGCTCACGACTGCGGCTAGGTGTAGGTGCCTATCACCGCGCTATGCTCTTGTGCGTGTGTTACGTTCGAAGCTCGCACTATTTCAGATGCCACCGAGTGCGTTATGTTATGTAACACTACAACGCAACGTTCAGAGCATCATCAACTCATTCATTACTTTTGTCTCGCTGTCCTATTTGGACGTATTTCAATCTTGCAAAACGAGGTTAAATAAGCTTTACTTAGGCAATAGATAACAACTCTTAAGCAGTTTAAGTGTAAAAATGTGTACCTACGTAAGCCAGCGAGCTCAGGAATTCAGTCAACTAAATTAAGTTTGTGAAAAATACTACGTCTTTCATGAAACATGCTCTGTTTTTGAAAGGGGCTTGGAGCTGTTGGAAAGGAAACATAATAATAATTTTGCGCGAGTATTTTAAAATGCAGCCTCGGTTCTGGTGGAGATTTTATTATCACGAAGGGCTTTTATTCGTTGTCACGCGTACGTCAGCACCCGCATCATTATTCGCAGACATGCAGTCGGGCAGGGCCACGCTAAGCCACAGCTCAAGAACACGGAGCAAACGAAAACCGCGTTTGAGGAAAAATGGTTAGCGTTATCCTAGGTGCATTATAAATGGTCGACTGTCAAGACTCAGCTGCCCTTCTCCGTTTCAGACGTATTTGTTTCCAAACCTCAAATTATCCACATATACCAAGGGGTATACCAGATACAACATTGATGAGCGGAGTGGATGACTTCCACTTTAGGTTCTCATTAATAGTTGAATGGAAGTTTCCATCACATGTCGTTGGGCCTTTACGAGTAAGAGGCGGCCGGGATTGACGGCCCATATTATCCTGCCATTCCGTACTACGACCACTTTCTCGCATACGTACAAGGTTTGATAGCTTGTGTTTTCATTTAAATATTCATGAGTATATTTTACACGCGGGTAAAATAAGAATTATTTGTTATTAATTGATAATGACAAATTTTGGTAGGATCCGTGTTTGCCAAATTTTGATGAATCCTTTGCACAGCCGTAATAACGGAAATACATAAACTTTATTGGAGACTTCTCCAAGGACAAGTTCTTATAGTTTTGTCTGTAATTAAATCGATGGATCGGATACCGGTATTTTCATTCAAACCGGTTTTGGCTCTACACCCCAAACCGAAATAAATAGCGTTCTTGGTTTCGGTTACTGGTTTTAGAACGGTTTCATGACAACACCGTTATTTAGCAGATTTCGTTTCTGTTGAACAGAATTAACCGGTTTTCTACGACCGAGATACAACGAATCCTTCTTTCAATTTTATTAGATGCCTAGCTACATGTCAATGTCAATCAATCAAACATAATGGCATTTATGACTTTATCACAACAAATAGGTGTAACGTCATGCGATAGCAGTGCATTGCTGGTTGAAGAGACTATTATAGATAAGTAAATTGATTGACAAATAATGTCATCTTATTTACCAGTTCAATAAAGTTACACGGAACGTTTTAAATTCTGTTCATCTTGAATTACGATAACCGAAATACGTATACGGGTTTACAAATGAACGAAAATTTGAACGGGTCACGAACAAAATTGAACGGTTTTTTTAAACCGGTGGCGCTACCACGAACTTCGAAAGTCGAAGTTCGTAATACATGCATCCCTGTCACTCGAGTATGGGAGTGCGATAGAGATGGAAATACCCGAACTTCGACTTTCGAAGTTCGTGGTAGCGCCGCGGTTCCGATCCTTGGCACAGCCTCCACGCGTATAGAGGAAAATGCCAAATAATAAATAATAATAATAATAAATATTAGGGGACAATCTTACACAAATCGACCTAGTCCCATAGTAAGCTCAGTAAGGCTTGTGTTATGGGTACTAGACGACGATATATATAATGGATATAAATACTTAAATACATAGAAAACTTCCATGACTCAGAAACAAATATTGATGCTCATCACACAAATATTTGCCCTTACCGGGATTCGAACCCAGGACCTTCAGCTTCGTAGGCAGCGTCACTACCCACTAGGCTAACCGGTCGTCAAATATGGACCAGGTACATATGAATGTAATATGGACCATACCCAAATTTCTCCAAATATCTTCACTATCGTAGTGAAGTTGGCCGCTTTCAACGCCATTGACGGGCGGCCGGTTTCCCGCCGGTAAATCGCAGGAAAGCTACATGCACGATCACGTCATTTAGATTTTTTTGGACATTGATGTACTTGTTCGGTATATTTTGAGTCTAATGTTCTATTAATGGAACTAGGGCAATAGAACATAATTTTTATGATTATTATGGCGTCAATTACACCCACTTATTACTTACGCCCTATATTTAAGAACATTACTTTGTCAGTAAGCTTTTCTAGCGTAGTGCATGACTGTGCGTTGCACTAGTTACCATTTTTAAAAATAATATTTACTGGCAAATGCTACTGGGCTATATTATAGACCAATAGTGTGGTTTCAAATATCGACTACAAAATACCTAGTAATGCTGCTATCCAACGAGAACACTTTTACTAATTGGTCAATGTAGAAATTGAAAAGTTGATTTAGACAAATATTTCTTTAAGTTTTGATGTTAAACTATGACAACCAGATAGTTTCCTGGCAGATTTTTGTTAATTAGACTGCTTTTCCTTTAAAATCTCGTGTTTTATTCAGTAAAAAAAAAAACTTTGAAATACTTAATATGTTGTTACATTTCCAGCAATAAGGCTTAATCTTATTATTTTAAGATTTTAAATTGCCTCATGGAAATTTAAAATTAGACTTAGTATTTTATTACATAATAAGAACAAAGATTAACTTAAGAGTGTAGTCCATATTTGGAGACATTCGTCTAGTAATTCGCCCAAGTGAACGGCATCCAGATCGCGGTCCGATGACTGCTAGTTATACCTACTCGATTCGCATTGATTAGTCACGTACAATAGGACAGCTTCACCAAATCAATAAAAAAGTCCTATCTATGTACGAGTAAGCAGCTCATAAGTCCTTTTAACCGGGGCCCAAGTCGACGCTGTTACCCTTGATTGCACTCCTGTACCTATACAAATCAAGCATAATTGATTCAGGTCCGTTCAACCCTACCGATTACACCTAATTGACGTCTGTGTACCTACTTATTGCATTTGATTTATATGCTGATCTAATCATTGCCTATTTATTGAATATTTTATTAAGTGAACGTTTGAATGTTATTAGTGCAAAAGTAAGCAAGTTAAGATGTGATATAAAAACCAATTATATACTTATCTCTATTTCAATTTTATTTATGTTTCCTTTATCATTTTAGCTTTAATCGAAATCTATACGAGAGTATAATTAATCCAAATAACAGTCCATCACAATGAACTGCAAAGACCCTCAGAAAACATGTGCTTTTTGCTAAATGTTGGGTGTTGCCATAGGAAGTCATTAAAGGCGACGCGACATCTAGGAAATGTGCGTTCCTGAGAAACGTAACAGCGGTACGCATCGTCACGTATCCTTTGTGTACCCTCAAAGAGAGACTGGCATTAGAGCCACGTAATCAGCACAGGCAGGTAAGTACAGTGTACAGCAAACGTACCGAAGTCGACGAGGTGTTCAAAAATATTTGAACACGCTCTTACTTTCTAAGGAATAAGGTTGCGTTCAAGTGATACTGTATACTGGATGTAAATTTTACCCGTATGGATCCATACGGGGTGCTCTCAAATTCTCCCGTGATTAGGTACCCCACAAGTATGAAAATGTCAGCGTAAATAGTGACGAGCGATTGCGACAAAACTTGGCAGCAAATCACTACATAGTATAAAACAAAGTCGCTTCCCGCTGTCTGTCCCTATGTATGCTTAGATCTTTAAAACTATGCAACGGATTTTGATGCGGTGTTTTTAATAGATAGAGTGACTCAAGAGGAAGATTTATATGTATAATATGGTACCCGTGCGAAGCCGGGGCGGGTCGCTATTTTAATATAATAAAGAGGCAAAGTCTCCAGCACTACTTTGTGTAATATCCGATTTTAGAAATTGTTTCACCTGTTATGTATAAACAATAATACAATTGACTTTCTGGATGAACAATTTGACATAAGTTATATTCTATCCCACGGTTTCCCTGCGTTCTCTGCAATACGTGAGCTTAGTAGTTTACAAGTACATGTACTTTATGAATGAGCCTCCAGTTTTGTCAAATAATCCGAGTAAAATAATTTCTTCAAGGATGTAGAGGTAGCAAAGTAAACAATTGCAATGCTAGTAAAGTTATTAACTGAGACACGGTTAATGATTTGGTTTTACATGACCACGACAAGACCAATGTATTTATTAATCACTTGTCATCATTCGACAAATTAACCGTCACACATATGCCAGTTTGTATTGTGTTACACGTTGATAACGAGCAAAAAATGGCTAGCGATATAGATATTAAGTATCATACTCGTCCCTGGGAGTGATATTTTTCCTATTCGCATGCTCTAGAATGCCTGCCCGTTTTTATTAATCTACATACAACGTGTCCCGAAAGTCAACGTCAAGCCGAAAACGGATGGTGGTGGGTGGTTAACACTTGCGATAGATAATTGCAGAAAAAACTTGCGTTTTTTTAAAGGAGTGAAAGATGCTTCGTGTTAATTAATTATCTAATAAGGTACCTATAGGAAATTCAAAGTTCAATTTCCATCAAGTAAGGGATTTTTTTTTTTTTGAAAACAGGCGGATGAATTTCCATTTTTTTATAACTGTTATGATTATGACTCGGGCTTTAACCCGTATGCATCTTGAAGTTTGCTTTGGAGTCACCTTGATCCGATTATTAACAACGCCAGTTTATTATGTATGTCGCCAGGAAGGTTCCCCGGGAATGTCCAGGAGCAGCAATAAAACAGCGTTGTTCTCTGAATCTGATCTATTCGAGGACTACCTATACAAAATCCCTGACCACCCTCATTCGACAATTATTAAACAGTTTAAAACAACCCACTAATAAAGAAACATATACAACACCTCTCTTCTTAATTATTGCCCTCCTTCTTAACCCAACTACGTACATTAACCCCAATCGGATCAAATGAGAACGGGAACCTCAACTGTATGAAGATGCAAGTAAATAATGGTTGGGGTGGGCCCATTCTTGTTTTGGTCGAATCGGCACTAGGTATATATACATATAAAGACTTAACTACACGTATAAAACAAAACGTAACTAATAACTAATTACAATATATATAAATATACATATATTAATATATATATAAATATCGAGAATGCGAATGTAATCTATGACACTCCTGGAGATCCGTAACTACTTATGAAAAACGATAAAAAACTACTTAATCGGTACAATAACTTCGAAGATTGCATAGAAACGTATACAGTCATAAACTCATTAAGGCGCCGTAGGTTCAGCGAAGTTAAGCGAACAGAGTTTTTGAAACAATATAATGCGTCTAATATGGTTTTAAAAAAAATACGAATAGTAATCTTGAGGCTTTTCTGCAGGGAAATCAGTGCTTCGAAACATGATTAAGCAAATTTCGCTTGATAGAAAAAAATCACGAACATAGGTCTAAAACACACAAAAATACACTTAAAATATTCGTAACAAATTATGCACAAAAGCTATAAATATTAAAATTGCTTCTAAAAATCGGCAATATCATGTTTGAGGAAAATCAGTGTTTACATTTATATTTATTTAAACGGCCAAAAAAATAAAATTAAATAACATGATATCCGCGCTTCCGAGCACGCACTTCCATCTCGCTCACGCTTATGCTCAGTGAGAGGGAGAGAAGACCATGAACCTACGGCGCCTTAAATTCACCTGTTTATTACGTACAAGCTGCCCGCGCTGCTTCGCCCGCGTACTTCCAAGAATGCAGGAGCGAGATAAATCACAGCCTATGTCTATCCACGAAGCCCATTCTATACGCACATCGATGATTTTTTGAAATCGGATAAGTAGTTCCGGAGATTACTCAAAACATATAGATTTGATGCCTGCGTATTTAAAAAAACACAGGGAGGGCCACGGGATTAAATATAACTTGTCTATCCAGCAGGTCCATTTACACTGGTGAAATGTTTATTTTAAATTGGATGAGCAGTTGTTGACGATTACCCCCTATATACACTATGTACAAACATACAAAGCTACAAACATTTCATTCTGTTTTGTCTTCTCGCTCGTATTGGGAGCAATTCAAAGAACACCTCACTACTTGTGTCGAAGGTATGCGATGGTGTGTTCCTACTGGTAAGGTCGCCAGAGCTCCCGAAGGTGTGCTGTGTTGAGCTTGAAAGTAAGGAACCTTGGTCGAGCGTCCAAAGTTACCAGGATAAACTGTATAGAAGCCGCATTTTCAAAGTATTATTGTTCTAATAATGATCGTAATGACCTCGTTTTTTGCCTCTATTGTTGACACAAATATGCCAACTGTTCGGTTGTGGAATACTTTACCCATTGAAATTAGATCATCTTCCCCTTAGCTATAAAGCTATAATGCCGGTCAAATTCGTTTGTTTCGTCTGTTTTCTAGGTCTGTTGACATTTGGTCTTTTGACATTTGTGTTTGTGACACAAACACATTTTAGATAAACAGAGGTTTGTTCAGTTTTATGAATAAGGGGGTTATAAACGATATGATACAGAGAAATAATATAATGGAAAAATAAACCATCTTCGTCTGTAGCCCCCGACAGGATTCGAACCTGCGACCTTTCTATTAACGCTAGACTGCTCTACCAACTGAGCTACGAGGACAGTGACGCAAGTTGTATATTTATCCATTATATTCCCGCTAAGACTAGCCGCCCTCTCTGTATCGAGTTATAGACTTGTTTCACAGTCTTGGCACCACTCTAATGGGCGAGCTATGCGCTCGCTCCATTCTAAATTGTTGGTTCGAATCCTGTCGGGGGCTACAGACGAAGATGGTTTATTTTTCCATTATATTCTTTCTCTGTATCATATCGTTTATAAAATGATCGGGGTAACTTCCTCGTTAAAAATAACACGAAACAAAAATATTTAATTAAATAATTTGTTTCGTGAAAAGGGTATAAGGGGGTTATAGTTACTGTATTTGTATTTTTATCTATAGGAGTATATAAAGGAAGACCGTACACTTACATATATATATATATATATATAGTACTTTTCTATAGACAAGAGGCCGTCTTGGTATAAATTTGTTTTTAAAAACGTATCAGAATTACGGAATTTTAAGATGTCATATTTAATCCCAAGGCTAACTGCCGCAAGTGCTGTGTATCGAACCGACTTTATTTCAGTGCGAATAGTACCTAAATTCTGTTTGAGTGCGGCGTAGCCGCGCTGTCCGTCGCGCATCAGCCCGGTTCATTGACGATAATTATTCCGGGGCACGCGTTGATTGCCCTCGTGGCTCGTGACTGCATATCATATATCAACTGCCACACATCGTGCCCTTTACGTGTCTGACGTGGTATTGCACGGCATAATTTTTTAATGATTCATCCGTTGCATTCATTTATAATCGCACCTAAAACTTAAAACTCTCGTTTAGTTGTAATGGAACTCATATGGATAGGTATATCCATATGCAGTATTTTTTGAAAATCCTACAGCCTATTTAAGTTAAATTAGGTTGTTACAGTTTGTGAGCTAAAAACAATCTTCGGGTCTATACTTCTCTCTCTCCTGCTTGTGCCAAAATCAACTATTTCACCTGAACCCAAAGACTTTTCTAACAACAAGCCCGCGGACTGTACGTAACTGTATATTAAATAAGTATGCTTTCAATAGAATATCTTATTTTATCGGTAAAATGTGAAAAAACATTGAAAAAAAAAATTTACGTTTTTTTTTTTACCTTTGTATGGAGCGTTGGCCGACTGGGGCGACCTGCTCCATAGAGATGTAAAAAAAAAATCACGTCATAAAATTTTTTTTCTATTTTTTTTCACATTCTACTCTCGACTCTGAACAAACAGTTTTCAGGTTTTGCGTTATTTTATTAACACGTTGTATATTTCAGTTTTCCTTTACTCTGTCCGAGCCTGAACGCAGCAGTCTAAACCAGAGTTTTCCAACGGTTGGTAAGCACACACACAAACGAATATCAGTTTTGTATGCGCACACAACAGTAATCGCCATTATATTTGCCACTTCGACAATTTTCTTTGTGTGACTGATGCGTTCGATGCAAGTGTGAACGGAACGGCCATACTGACACATCGTGTCCTTTAAACAAAATAACACCATAACGCAAATCGAGAACGCAACTATTTTAAACACAATGGAGGCGTATTAAGATCGAAATTAGAACGAATTATATCTTTAACTTTAACCATTATACTTGTGAACCACTTGTTTCAAGTATGAAGTACGTGTCGTTACACATTCGACACGCGTCGCCGTCACTTTATGTTCGTCAGTTTGGAAATCATCCACTTACATTACATATTACCGGAATGGAACGAAAGGTATGAAACAAATTGGCAGTTTTTGTTTTGTTCCTCGTTCTTTATATATTACTACTGTAAATACTGTAGCTAAATATCATGAGTGTTTTATGAATTTAAAAAAATATACACCTAACATGTTCTTAATATAACGGTACGTTAAGTTCCTTTATACATACCGTACTATTATCTATAATAGTACCTACGTTGGTTGGCTCCTTAAATGATTGAGCAGGGGCTCAATTCTGGTATCGTTTGTATAGATCCTGCTTCCGCTGACAAATTAGTATAAATATTTATAAAAAAAACTGGACGTATACATAAATATATTGCTGCATATAGGTAAATGGGATTATATCGAACGAGTCCCGCGAGAATCTAAATAGGTACCAATATTTTTTAGTGCCATATGAAGCACTGAGAAAATAAGAGGAAAGGAAGAAATTACATAAAGACATAATATTTTTCGGAAATTATGGACCGCACTCACTTAAATTATAGGTAAGTCCGAGTTAGGAATTCAAGCGTTTGGGTACTAAAAGCTTTCACGTTTTGTTTAAACCGGCGGAGTTAGTAATGGATAAAACATGTATTGTATTCCGTCCATTTTAATACTGGTTGTTGTCGCACTAAAACGCTTAACTAAAACAGATTGGGTTTCAAGCTTCAATGTGCCTCCGTATAAATAGAAAAAAAAGACTTAAGAAAACGTGGTTCTGGGGATAATTTCGAGTTCGATGGTTAGTAGGTCTAAATTAATAACTTTTCGTCGTTGAAATTGTATTAAATAGGTATGTAATTATTTATGTGAAAGTTTTGACGTTTAATGTATTTGTGCATTGTAAATAAATATTATATCTTTAACATTGAATAGCTAGTTTCCTGATGTAAAGCACATATATTATAACTAGTAAGTCTAGTAACTAGTATTCTACCGAAGCATGTTTAGGCAAAAACTGATGGAAGCCAAGTGATTCACGAAAAGAATACATTTAAAATTAGAAATAAGATTATATTAAAAATAATTGAACATTTTCGTTACATACCTTATTAGCTGAAAAATATATTGTGAACACTTTTAAATTTCTTTTGAAAAGGCTTCGTAACGAATGAATAAATCTACGGAATGGAACATTATTATGACGTTTTCCTTATTTCCAAATATACCTACCTTGTCATAAGTTTAATTAGGTTCAATTTCTTTCATATTTTAAGACCGTCATTTTTCGACGCAGGCACAGGCGGCTAGAATATCGCGAGTGTCAAGGTAGTGCCTTAATTAAATTATTATTTAAACGAAGAACGACAGGGCGACGTGAGTTTTAATTGTGTGAAGCGTCAATAGTACCAAATATGATGACCAGCATCATCCTCAGCCTGTAGTCATCCACTGCTCGAAATAGGCCTTTCCTAATTGGCGCCACTAGATATACCCGGTCCTCAGCTTTCCGTATCCAAAGTATCCAAACACTTCCCGTCGCTCTCGTCAGCTTCTCGGGCCAACTGGCAGGGTGTCTTCCTACGGTGTGAGTTGTTCGCAGTCTCCACTCCAAAACTCGTCTGCCCCATCGGCCATTGGCTCTGCGACAAATATGCCACTTCAGCTTCCTTATCTTCAGCGCTATGTCGGTAACCTTGGTTCTCCGTTGGATATCCCGATTCCGGATTTTATCCTTCAGAGAAACTCCGAGCATAGCCCTCTCCATGGCTCGCTGAGTGACTTGGAATTTGTGGACGAGGCCTTTTGTAAGTGCCCACGTCTCTGCTCCGTATGTGAGGACCGCAATGGCGACTCAAAGACGTGACCAAGCTTCCCATACGTTGTCCAGCTCAGTCGTATTCTTCTGTCAGCTTCCTTGTCGAAGTTGTTCCTACCTAGCTGGACGATTTGTCCTAAGTAGGTGTACTCCTGAACAACATCGATGCCAACATTATCGACGGTGACTGGCAGTGGTTCCACGAATGAATTGAACATGACTTTAGTATTGTCCAAGTTCATCGCAAAAATGATGATGCCAGCCCCTAATTTTACTAACTCGACTATTGTCACCTGACATTGTCAATTCGCTGTACATGTCCGGGTCGTTACGTTTACTTATTTATTAATTATTTATTATTAATCGAGGTGATCAATTACGAGTATGCCGTGAAGGGATGCATAATAGTGCGATGTAGGTACAGTCAGCTTCATACAAACATCTATGCGGGAGAGGTCATGTCTCTGCAGCTGACTGTACGAGTATATACAGTTGCGCGATATACCATCGTGCGGTGTGCGGAAAGCACCGTTCCACCTTAAAGATTACTAGAACACCAATAACTCTTTTAAGGAACTTTATAAAAACATTATTTGAAAAAATCACTCGGCTAGATCAATGCCCAGTTTTGTCAGTCTTTTTAAACCAGATGAAAATTGCGGCACGTTCTTAAAAAAATATTAAATACGCCATCAAATCCCGTTGAATTCAAATAATATTTTAAGTATGATCATTTATTGTATATCATCAATTTATATATGTTAAGCTTATTTTATATAATAGTAAGACAGATGAATACTATTAACGGAAGTGATTAATCGCTGTGACATTTTGTGTTACGCCATTACGTCGTCACCTCTTTAATCAATCTTACTACGCAAAGATATACTAACGCTTCAGACAACTTTCTAAGAAAAATACTTAAGTATCCATAGTTTATATAGCTACAAAATAAGTAGTTTCTGAGTCTAGCAGGTATACTTACTAATTAGAAAAATAACGTAGGTCTCTCAATTTCGTTATTTGTTTATTGAGAAAAAGTTTGACTTGAATGGCTTTGTTTGTTTCTCCCTGTTACTGCTATGACAGTCAGGCACCGTAAGTCGATCGTCATTTTGAATTGTAATTCTGGATTTACCCCAACTGTCGGGTACACCCCGGGTAAATAGGTCACAGTGCGCAGTGATCGGGTAAGGCTGACGTGCGTCAGTCGTTTCATTTCGAAGCCGGATTATTACTGTCACTCATAGAGGTTGGAGTTCAAATTTTATCGGCTATTACATTTCTTTTACTTGACGTTCTCTTCTGATGGGTGCTCAGTATTCGTATTTGGAATAAGAGTTTCATAAAATATCATTACAAAAGATATAAACTTAACAATCCAATGTACGGTAATTTTCGTCATGGTGTGCCTCCACATACCATATTATCTCTGGCTGCGTATGTTCTAGACGACTTCACAATAGTACATAGTGCAACGAGGTCGGAAAGATAATTCTTGCGAAGGAAAGCGAATTACTTAGGGCTTACCCGACGCCAACGCCTCCGCAGGCGGAGGGCTTTGATGACTCGAGTTCACAATATTTTTACGTCTCTTCGTCAAAATATTGCGACTCTTCCAATGTTTATTTGAGAAGAAAAAATACGTAAGTAATGTAGAAAAAAAACACAATTTAAATTTATTAGTCCGTCATTTCATCTAACTTTGACATCAGGCTTGAATGGCAGAGACCATTCGGCATACAGCAACAATATTTTACACAGACACAAAATCTACCACGTAAGATGGAATTTAAATTAAAAACATTATATCCATATGACCAATTAGCGACTTAAAATATCTACATATGCGCTCGAATCACATTTATTTCGGACGTTAAGAATTCGTCAGTAGCAAGTACGTATGTCAGTGTGAGAGGGATGAATGCTTTATATCGGACGGTAATATGATCATGCTAAGAGTGCAGGTTGAGTTTCACAACAATGCCATCCAATACGATTGCACAAATTGTCTCTTTGAGCTGTGGCTGTGCAAAATGTCAGGTCTAATGCGATATATTAGCACCCCGGGTGACCTATGACTGCGTTGTCTGTTAGTGAAACTATAATTTTCGTATGCAATTACCACTAATTGATGTTCTAACATTACCAAAGATACATCATTAACGTCGATGAAAATCTGTACTGAAATTTATGTTTGACAGACTGAAATCTCGTCACGGCTGCCGGCGCCATATTTAACTTTTAAACGGCTCAGTATTATGGACAAACCCTCTCTAAACCAACAATTTCTAGGATTTGTATAATCAACCGATCCTTAGACAAGACTTAAAATAAAGTAATATATCGAAGGATACACGGTGAATAATACGAATTTAAAGTACTTACGAGATTATGATATTTATGATCGGCCTTGTATCCTGAAGCCTCCGGGGTTGTGCCGTACGGGTGGGAAGATTGGTTTCATGGCAGAGGGGGCGGTGCCTCTTATGGGACGCTACATGTGTAAGCACGTTGCGCCTTCCCATTTGAGCCACACCATCAGATCCGCGGCGTCGGCTGCCGAGTCGGCGGCTCGGATGGAACATGCCAAGTACTCTGCCTTGGAGCCAATGGACGGCTTTGTGCCAGTGGCTGTGGAGCCTGCGGGACCTTGACTTTATACGGGATTTGGGTCGGCGGCTTAGGGATAGGGGCTGCGATCCTCGTTCCGGATCGTTCCTGGCTCAACAGATTTCTTTGGCCATTCAGCGTGGCAACGCCGCCAGTGTCATGGGAACTTTCGGGCCACCAACGATCCGGGGCGGTCCTTTTTGTTACTTTAAGTTAATACGTATTATTGACGAAGCCTGTTGCGGATTCCATCATTGTTAGATAAGTGCCCAGGGGGCTGTTTGTTTGTATGCAATTGACGAAGCATACGACAAAAAATAAAATTATTTATTATGAATATTACTTTTTAATGAATCCCGAATTTAACCGAGAGTTATCATTAAATTGTTACCTAATTTTAATCGTAACAATACTAATTAACCAATGAAGTGTAGTTACTTTATCATACAGGGGTGGGCGGTCTGTAATTAATTTGGTCTATTTAAGTAGGTAAACATAGGGTAGATTATTGCTTTGATGAATTACAACACTGATATATAACTTTTGTTAAAGTTACTAATCAAGTGACCAAAAAAAAAACATAAATTTTGCTGAAATTGTTACATGGTATGAGTATGACATACTTGGGTCATTGTCAGATTTAGGTTCGCGTCTTTTCGGTGGACATTGCCAAAGTTAAGGGCTTTAAAGCCTAATTTTTGGATGAACTCTGAATCCGCATAAACGGCGTCGCCTCTTCTATAATTATATGCGATAAAAACATATTATATATAAACATAAGCCCTTAACTATTGCCCACTGAAAAGA
Source organism: Epinotia ramella (assembly GCA_947578815.1). Taxonomy (NCBI): domain Eukaryota; kingdom Metazoa; phylum Arthropoda; class Insecta; order Lepidoptera; family Tortricidae; genus Epinotia; species Epinotia ramella. The sequence continues at coordinate 24,797,558 of OX388204.1, read as the reverse complement.
CGATTTTTGTTTTACTGAGTGACAATGACCCACTTACCGATCGATGTAAATGGATAGGTTTTGAGGATTTATCATCTTGACTCGTGTCGAGTTCTGACTTTACTCTCTGCCCTGCTTTTCTCTCTCCATAGCAGATTAACGTCTTCACACCGTTTTTACTAGGACAAAATGCAACTCATCTCCGATTTGAAAAAAAAAAAGTCATACTTACTTCAAATAAACATCTTAACTTTAGTAAACACTTAGAGAGCAATGAATATGACATTTTTAAATGGGATAAAATAAAAATAAAGACATAAATTAATTGATTATAATATCTAAATTACTGAAATATACTTTGTACGATTACGATGTACCACTTAAGATTTCAGGAGGCCACAAAAAGCAAGTCCATTTGCCTGAAATATATTAACTAGCGACTCACATAATGTTGGCCACACTCTATTTATCACTAGGCAAACTCGGACGAAAAACGCCTCACAACCAGCGCTGAGCGTTATTCTGAACTCCCTCGATTTTATTACACTCTAAATCTCGTTCAACGTAAATCTTCAGAAAAAACTCAATATGTATCAACGTACGGGGGCGATAGACTTTAAAATTTTGGCCTGGAACGAACACTATCTGGTGTAATGGACTAAATGAAATAAACAGGATTTATGTCGGTATATAAAGTTGTGTGCAATTTTGTAATGTTTACAATTGGATAGCGATCTCGGCCTTTATCATATTTTAAATGATTGGCACTATAACCTACGAATTACTACCCACTTATCAGAGATTTGTTTTGCTACATTGTGCATCTCATAAAATATGGTCATCCGTTTATAATTAACGATTTTTAACTATTTGAGTCTGCAACCTTCTCTAAAAAAATACTTCATTGAGTTGAATTCCTTGTTACATGGTTGTGCTGAATGAAAAAGCCAACAATTAGTGCTACAAATGTTGAAAATTTCGTATATTTACTGTATATAGTATGATCAGAGTTAAATTGTTTATCTGTAAGTATAATGTTTTAAACTTATTCGAATCGTACTTTTGCAAATGTTTACTTTGAAAGAAAAATTGGTGACAAAAACAAAGCAAGCATAATTACTGAACCGTTTTACGTAACGATTTTGTTTAGGTGCGCCTTATGTGTTAAAACAGTTGAGAATATATTCGTTTATACCCAACCTTTGATCCCGTCGCTATTCTATTTATGATTAGGAACAATGTGAGCATCCAATTAAAGTGTCCAATTAAGTTTTAAATGGGCACATTCTGTACAATTCCATTCGGCAGAGTAGTCGGGTGGATAAGGCTTTATTTACATCGTGAAAGGGCAACGGGGTGGCGTGTCTGCGTCCCACGTGCTGTACTTAGGTACTAAATTGATTCTCTGATGACTAGGTTTTTTAGCAGTAAACTACAATTTGTCGTCAAGTGTACTATAAACAAAATAAGCAAACAATGCGAATACTAGGTTTTCCAGGTGCTTGAAATGAATAGAAAAAGAAAACAAAACTGGAACATATCCGATATTCCACTTCATTTGGGTAAATATTCCATGTTACGTCTGAGCCACTGAACCGTCTTTCAAAAGGTACTTCAGTTGAGTGGATATCGGACCACCGATCTCCGACTGAGTATGTCACTATTCACACACATCGATGCTTATCTAAAACAACTCTGTATCTCAAAAACTGTGTTTTTTCAGGGCAGAAGTTTAAAAAAAACACAAAAAAGATATTGTTATATTTTTTTATTAAGATAACCAATTTAAAATCTTCTTTTAGTCACAGTTTCCTCTGTCATCCAGTTATTTAAACCCAAGAAAATGAAAAGAAAACAACAAAAAACTACACAAAAAAAACTCAAAAATGTACTACAGTTTAGAGTTGTGACACGATATTTATATACTTTGGATAAGTTTTTATGTGTACTAACGTCTCAATAGAAAATAATTTTAAAAAATATTTTTTTCTTATGAATAATAGTGTATTATTTGTCTTTAAGACAAACGTATATATAAAATATTAAAAGAATACTGACTTATTTTGCTTTGTTTCTCAAATATTATTTTTTAATATGGACAATAATGGCCTTAAACGACATACATCACAATAATACTTAAACTATATAGACAATAACGGTATAGTTTAGTTTACAACACTTGGTATGGATGTAAATTAGTAACTCTTTTTTAAAGATTCAAAGATTCAAAGATAGATAGATAATATATTATTATGGACTGTAAGGCTCCATAAAAATGTTTTGCACGCCTGCACGCAGGCTGAATGCACTGGACGATTATGTTGTATTTTTAAGAACTATGTAACTGCATTCCGAGCAAAATAAAAATCTTTGAATCTTTGAAATCTTTGAACCTCGAGGGGGGCCTACCTACGATGCGCCATCCGCTACGTGGTCACATCTCCAGAACGTTTCCGCCCCAACGGCCATCGGTTCTACGTGCAATGTGCCCAGCCCATTGCCACTTAAGTTTAGCGATTTGCGATTGCGCAGAGAAACTTTCAGCATAGCCCTCTCCATTGCTCTTTGGGTGACTTTGAGCTTTCTTATGAGGTAACCGTCTACGTTTCTGTGTCATACGTCATCACACAGTGAGGTAGTGGCAACACACACTGGTGAAAGACTCTCCTCTTGAGACATTGCGAAGTATTGGACGAAAAGATGTGCCGTAGGCTCCCGGATGCTGCCCATCCGAGTCGGACTCTTACTCAAAGTTGGACCTATCTAACTTGAAAGTCTGAAGAAGTCTTGAAAGTGTCCGATTGACATGATCTTTGTCTTATCCATGTTCATCCTTAGACCAACTCGCTCGGAGGCTTTACTGAGGTCATAGAGCATAGTACTCAAGTCCTCCATGATCTCAGCCAAGACTACTTATATCATCAGCAAACCAAAGGTGATTGATGTACTCGCCGTTGATGTTGATGCCTAGCCTTCTCCAGTCTAGAGTCTTGAAAACGTCCTCCATTGCAGCGGTGTACAGTTTTGGGGAAATAACATTCACTTGCCTAACACGCCGCTGTAGCGGAATACGTTTGAAGCTCCGATCCTGGAGTGGGACTGACATAGTGACGTTCTCGTACAAACACTTCAGTACTTCGACATAGCGGCAGTCTACTTTTCGCCGCTGGAGAGACTGTAGTACAGACAAAGTTTCGATCGAATCGAAAGCTTTCTCCACGAACGCTAAGCAGAGAGGCAAGTTTTACTTTCCAGTCTTCTGTATAACCTATGAATGTGGTCTACGGTACTAAAACCTCTTCGAAAACCGGCTTTTTCGGGAGGCTGGAAGTCACTAAGCCTGCATGCGAGGCGATTCGCAATGACTTGAAAACAGCTTGTAAACATGGCTCAGAAGTGAGATGGGACGGTAATTCTTCAGCAGGGTTTTGTTCCCCTTTTTGAAGAACAGCACCCCTTACCTCTGTTCCACGCCTTTGACGTTCTCCCTTCCAGTAGGACGGTGTCAAACAACTTCTGAAGGGTCGTAAGGATCGGTTTTCTACCCGCTGTCAAGAGTTTGGCTGTAATTCCGTCTTCACCGGGTGCCTTGCTGTTCTTAAGCTGTTTCAGAGCCATTCTAATCTCGTACAGGCTGATGTCCGGGATATCGTCGGTAAAGTGTCGGGTTGGTCTAGCTAGGGTCTTCCGCCAGGCCAACTTCGGGTCTGCGAGTTGACGTGTATACGATATGTATGACGTGTAAAAACGCACTCACTCAAAAGCTCAGGTTTGGAAAAAACGACTCTCCAGTCCTCAGTTTTTTACCTTGCGAGCTGGCTCTGCCCAATAGACTCGATCGAGATCTCGTGCGAACACATTAGAGCCCTTATTTCGCTCGATGGCCTCTTCAATACGGTTCGTAGTGAATTGGCGCAGATCCCCGCGGGTAAAGGACTTGGAGATCTGTTTATTTCGCTGCCGGTATAAAGTCGCATCGTTTGAAGACTGCAGAATCATTTGACTCCTTTCCTTAATGAGCTTCTGAGTGGAGCAAGAGAGCCTTTTAGTCCTGTTGGCCCGCTGGGCCTCGAAGAACATAGACCCAGTGGCACGGACAGGTTCCACAAAACCTAGGCAATGGAAACGGTATTGGAGTTCCAGCTGAAAGCTCTCGGGGTCACCCAAAGGGCACAATGGAGAGGGCTATGCTGGGAGTTTCTCTGCGCGATCGCATCAGAAATGAGGCTACCCGCAGCAAAACCAAAGCAGATTTCGGATATTTTTTTGTGTTCATTTCTATAACCAAAGTATAATATAGTCAACTGAAAGAGTTACTGAATCTTTGACACAAATTCATCCACGAAAGTGAGGCAGGACAAACCCTTAAAATTAAATAGTGTCCATAATAAAAATATTATTATTATTGTTATTATACCACTTTTTATACAATAATGAGACGCACACGAGTAATTGAAGTCCCCATGTACATGGAGCATGTAGTAGGTATGTATCTTATACTTATCTTTTTTGATATTACAAAATAAATAAATATTAGAGGTTAATAATATCCTACACAAATCGAACTAGGCTCATAGTTAAGTTCAATAAGGCTTGTGTTGTTTATTATTATTTTAATTGATATAATTACATAAATACCTTGTTTGCAATACATATAACATCTAAATAAGTTTATTATCGTGCTGCTTATCTATTTATAGTGGCTTTTCTCGTTTTGAATCAAGAAACTAAATGCATAATATTTATGATGAACATAGTCCAAATTCGTATAGTATACCAATAATGAAGTAAATCTTATGTAGTATAGGGGCTTATTTTGCTTACATGAACAAGCCAACTTTCATTATTTTCGTGAATACTCGTTTATTTGTTGTTAAGTCAAAACATCGGTACTTACTGTTTAACGGAAAGTGTCCCATCCATGAATAATCCTATATTGCAAAAAATTTCGCTAGTGTTCCACTGAGCTATTTCGCGTAATGCCGCTGTTGTACAAACAAATTGATGTGTTTTAACGAATTATTTGGGGATGTGCCAGTAGTCAACAAAAAAACGTGGTGACGGCGTCGATCGCTATGGCTCATCTGGCCTACGGACGGTCTTCCAGATAAAATGACGTCGACACTCCACCAATGGCATAACGGCACAATGCTGCCACGGTGGCAATTTTTTGAATTAGAACACGTGAGTCTTAGTCACGATAAACTTTAACGTGTTCTGCGTCTAGTCTTATACTTAGTAGCAAAACGGATTATTTCGAAATACCGACTTGTTTTAGATAAGCGACGACATGATGTAATTATTCGGAGAATTACTTTTGACAATTTGAAATGGATGAAACTAAACTTAAATTGAAATTATTGTGGAAGATATTTTAGTTTCTATTTTTTGCCCTGTCAAATAGACGACTTTAGTAGTGAAGAGGGAGGACGTATCGTTTGTCATATTTAGTGATTATTATTAACGTTAACTGATTCGCAAGCCCAATTAATATGAAATATAAATTCATTGTTGCATAGATTATTAATAATTATGAAACTGAGTGACCTATATGTATATAATAACCTATATGTATATATATTATGTATCTATATGTATATAAGAGCAATGACGCGTAGTTGAGTGTCCAAGAGGCAAACGGATGGCATGTATTACTTATTGTATACTAATGGCAAATAAAATAATTTTGGTTGGCAGGTTTTCCAATTTCAACTGGGCAATTATGGATACATTACATAGTCCCAGTACGGAAATGTTGAAGCGTTCTATTTTCTGCTCAAATATTGGAACTTTAAAAGGTCTTAATATAACAATCAAAATGCCATTCCAGCGGTGCTGAGTACAGATGGAAATCTTATTTCTATCGCCAGCAATACTCAGACTCGAGGGCCTGATGATCCACCCTCGATGCGTCTAAGATGGTAGGCCTTACTGCAGTTCGGTTATTGCCAAGCGCCGGGGACAGCCGGATTGCTTGTCGAACTGACTTTAATCCTTTATGTGACCTCGCAATATGTTATACCTGAACGTTTGAATTCCTAAAAGAATAGTTTCCCTTGATAAGGAGGAATCCAAGAGTTCGAATATGGACATGGGGAACAAAATAGGTACATAATTCGACAGTGATTGTTCTCTCATTGCAATGTAGCGTCCTATTGTGCAAGTTAAACTAATAATAGTAAATAATTTTGCGGCTCCTGCGAGCGGCAGCGGCGAGCGCGGCGGCGGAACAAAACTCAATTAGCGATTATATTCCCTATATATTCACAGTTTTACTGAATTTTACTACGTGCCCGTGTTTTTGTTTTAAATTGAGTTACGGATTCAAATAAGAGCGCTGCATCGCTCAAACAATTGTATAAATCATTTTCGAATAATCAGTTAATCAACGCGGAGGACAAAACCGATTGCGCCAAATTTTCGGGTCGTCATTTTGTGTCCGATGCGTTTGCATAAATTGTGTCATTTTCAAATACATACTTTTGTAAAGTCGTTAGCACACAAAGCATTCTGGCGCGGAAACTGATAAACTACGAGTATAACCTTGTTTGGTATACCTAATGAACCCTACATAGAAATTAGAGTGGGGGTTGATTATGGGGGTTGGTGTGGAAAAATATCCCTTCCTGAAAACGATCGTGTAGCAGCTTAACCGGCAATAATCAACTGTGAAGCGAAAGAAGTAGGTAATTAGTGTTGAATCAGCAAGGCACACAGATTGTCACCTATTACGTGTGTGCTCCGTGGGATGGGGATCGATTTGTTTCTTTTTCATGGCTGCTATAAAGTGACACTAGTCTTTTGATAAATTAAGACTAGATGTTCAAAAAAAGTGTCGTTTATAATGATAATGTTATCATTATAAAATCTTTTGAAAAGTAATTGATTTATAATAAATCTAAACATAAGAGACCTTAAACGATATGATACAGGTAAAGAATATAATGGAAAAATAAACCATCTTCGTCTGTAGCCCCCGACAGGATTCGAACCTGCGACCTTGCGAAAATAATACGAAAAACAAAAATATTTAATTAAATAATTTGTTTCGTGATAAGGGTATTTAAAAGAGACCTTGTTTCTAAAATCTGGCAGCAGTAAAAAACTATTCAATTCCTAATAATACAAGTGACTAACACTGCTTCAGTATATGTCGGTGTGACGTGCTTTAACTCGTCTTGAGCATACGTAATAAGTATCAGAGCGGATGAAGCCAAAGAAATTACGTTGAACGTTAACACCGACTAGATTGCTTTCAGAGCGCAGTTTCCGGATTCGTCCAATAGCGAGACGTCGAAAACATTTTCAGACTCCGGCTAGACGTGATTCAAATTGCCGGGACACGAATCTGAAATATACGAACTCGTTCCTTTAAATACCTGATTTCGACGTAATTTATATCAACAAGTTAAGTCGAAATACCGCCCAAGAAATGCAGACCGTTATTTTTCAATATTTTCTGAGTTGCTAATATTTAAAACAAGATGAAGAACAAGAAACCGGCCCTTTATACAATTTGAGAGGTGAAGAAATCAGTCGATTATTTCTATTTACCGTCGAAATGTTGCTTGCTATTACTACTTTTCCATGAATGTGTATATCAATTATAAGCAATAAACTCATGCGCCCGTGAATGTGTCTATTTTAGAAGTTTTAGAACATACTACGATTTTGCAACAAGTAGTGACACCAAACCCCGACTGAAAATAAAATTATCCTACCTTGTGTGTGACAACCCTAACTTGAATATTTAAAAAACCATATCTTGCGAATCCTGCAATATTTTCATTTACTTTTTTTTCCTAGTGATAATGCTTCTTATAAACTATTAAATTGTTGTAAAATAAAATGCGACTAATGTAAGATTATCAAGAAATAATATTTTTAAATTCTTAGAATATCGATGATATCGTACTCTAAAGGCCTCCACCCACCGAACGCGTGTCGTGCGCGGCGCGTGTGCTGCGCGGGCCCGCGCATTTTGTAAAGCACTGAAACTACACTTCAAACACACATCGAACGCGGTCCGAACAGACGCGAATCAAAACTACATTTATATTAACATATAAGGATGATTCTAAAAAGAGGCACGAAATGTGAGTAATTACAGTTTTCATATTTCTTTGGATTTCTATGGCTGGTTCTCGATTCATCGAAAATATCAAAAACTATGGGACATAGAACTGTGGGAATTTCAATGTTCCCTATAATTTGGTAATGTTTATAATTTAAACATTTAAGCAGGCTTTTGCAAAATTGAGTAAGAATCCCACACGGTGAATGAGTGCAAATTATATTTTCCGAATTATACCATAATTTAACTTACAATTAGTGTACAGTCGAGGTCAAAGATATCTTTACAATTGAGTGTTACAAAAATACCTTTACATTTAAATAAGTTTACACACTATATGACAAAAACATACTTACAACGCACATGACAGTTTCATCTTTTCACTTAATGCACCAAAGTTCTGTTTACCATCTGTCTTCCATAGAAATATTTACACACATTGTGACATAATAGGTTTACATTCCATGTTACAAAATAAGATTTCCTGTCAATGTGCCCTAAATATGTTTACAATAGCAGTGGCACTTGAAAAATTACGTTCAAGCTTACTTTTATTTTACTTACACCTATTGCTACATAAATATCTTTACAGTTTGACACAAACCACAGTTCCTATTTCAAATAATGACAATCACCGAAAACAGTACCATACTGTCAAATATTCTATCTCTTTCATTTTGGGCGTGACGTCAACGACGACGTTTTTTCTGTATGGGGCAGGGGGGCCCGTTTCACGAAGCAACAAGTTACAAATTACAAGCGGAAGTCTCTTTTCAATACCTTTTGATAGACAGATACTTCCGCTTGTAATTTGTAACTTGTTGCTTCATGAAACGGGCCCCAGGTCTTCTAAGAGAAGGTCAACCCAACATAGAAAAGTGAAGATATACGCGTCAAAAATATAGTTTGTCCTACTTATTTTATAATCAGGATAGGTACATACAGATTATGCCGTTAATTAAACGTATTTATGTTGTTTTGTTGTATGTTATGTGTAAGAATATATATTGGTTTTGTGCAGTTTATAGTTTTACTTAACACATTCAGCTTAATTTTTTGAAAAAACGAATAGTTTTACTTCAAAGTTAGTGAATCATTTAAATGGCTGAACCGCTTTTAATTGAAATTAGCTATGCGTTAGAGCTATGGTGCGGATATATCCGTCATTGGCTTCATAAAGGTTTAAAACTCAACGAATATTCCTCTTACATAAATTTGTGATCTTCTAGAATAATATATAATAATATTAATACTGTAAACATATTGAAATCTTGTTAATAATTTATCTACCGACATTAATTTCATTAATTTAATTAATTTCGTTCCATTCATAATTGATAATTGTATAGTATTAGTATGGATCAACAACACCATGTTATAATTTTTAATAAAATCTATCAATTGGACATTCTCATGTAATTACAATAAAAATTATTATTATGTTGATGCTATTTCCTAGGGCCAATAGTAAACATTTAACGTGAATTAAGTAAAGAATGAAGATGATACAGTATAAAAGACTTTCTCAATTCATCCTTACTAATATTATAAATGCGAAAGTGTGTGTTTGTATGTTTGTCCTTCTTTCACGTCGCAACGGAGCGTCGTATTGATGTGATTTTTTTATATGGAAAGAGTTTAGAAGCTGGAGAGTGACATAGGCTACTTTTTCCAGCGGGAAAACCTCTAATTCCCACGGGAAAATTCAATATGTTACATTTTCCTATAACCACGCGGGCGAAACCGGGGGCATCAGCTAGTTTAATTATATGAATCTAGATTTAAGATCAACAAATATTCAGTGCCCTTTACTGGGTGTCATGCACCTATCATCTATTATGCTTGTAACACCTCAATGTACTATGAACATGACTACAATATAATAATAAAGAATATATAAAGAACCCGCCAATTGACAGACAGTCAGACATGGCAAAACTATTGGGTTTCTTGTTGACAAGGGAGCTAATATAAAAACGGGGTTACCATCATTATAACACAAACCCAATCTTTTGCAAGTGAACGTTTAAACAATTACTCGCTTACCTACTTTGACCAAATTTCATGTAGTCAAATGTTTCAGTTGGAAAAACATATTTTACGCCAAGTATAATAAGGCAAATGATTTGTGTTGTCAGTTTTCAAGCAAGCAACCAAGCATGATTTTTCAAGGCGCATAAAAAAACGCTTAGTAAATTTTACTTAAATAATATTTACGTATTAGGTAAGTAGTAAATAGTGGTCTGGTCTCTAATATTGTTTCAAAAATTCGTGCATCGTTACGCACCTGCCTAAATATTATTTTCCGTCGTAATATTCCGTCGTCTTTAAATTGTTTGTCATAACAATTCATTTGACTAAATGTTCAATGTCTAGACATTTTATGCTTTAATAAAGTATTTGCTAAAGACCAAATGCCTGACCGTTATTTTCCGTGGTAATATTATGCTGAGTGAAAATTTGACCAAATGAAAATGTGCCTACTAAAATTATTCCAAACATTGCATTACCAAATACAACGGTTGCCAAAATTCGTTTGGGTAATGAAAAACTTTGGCAAAACGACAGGATCCCATAAAAACGATTTTAAGAAATTCCTCCTTTTGTTGAAGTCGGTTAAAGAGCCGAAATTGATAACAAATACAAGACGCAAATGATGAAATTAAGGAAGAACCATAGGTACCATATGACAATTGAATGTCATTATTTAAATTAAGAACAGTTCAATCAACCTGTAAATATATTTATGTAGCAATAGCTGTAAGCAAAAGAAAAGTACGCTTGAACGCAAAGTTTCAAGTGCCACTGCTAATGTAAACATATATATGGCACATTGACAGGAAATCTTATTTTGTAACATGCAATGTAAATCTATTATGTCACAATGTGTGAAAATGTTTCTATGGAAGACAGATGGTAAACAGGACTTTGGTGCATTAAGTGAAAAGATGAAACTGTCATGTGCGTTGTAAGTTCGTTTTTGTCATGTAGTGTGTAAACTTATTTAAATGTAAAGATATTTTTGTAACACTCAATTGTAAAGATATCTTTGACCTCGACTGTACCTGCCTAGATATTACTTCTAGTAGGGAGACCAATTATAAATTAGAAACACCAATTATGAACTAAGAATAATAACCGTAGAGCAGACGAACAAATAAACACAATTACAGGGAAACAACGTTCGTAGCTTTCAGACGTGAAATTGAAAACTGGCAGCCTCCGCGCCGTTCGCAGCGAGATTACCTTAACTAAATTATACAATCAAGTGTGCATTCATGATGGCTCCACGCCACTGCTCTCCACAAAAAGATTTACACGTACCGTGTGCGAGCTCACGTCCTCTATTTAGGTACTTATTTCGCACGGGGAAATATATTTTGTCCACGCTCAGTGAACCGTTAGAGCCCCCCAAGGACGCGTTCAGCGCTAAACTAAGCACCATAAGTACCTACGCCAGTTTCGAGATTCCGCTCAGACGATATTCATCCGCATTATACTTGTACATCTCATTCTCTAAACAAATTGTTTTATCGCTACCTTCTAAAGTGGATCCGCTCCGGCGCGTACGTAATTCTTCTCAGTCCGCATACAAACAGCCCCTAAGGAGGCGACAATCCTCACCGCAAACAATAAAAGTATACATAAAAATAAATTTGATACTTCGGAACCGCGGTCCGTGAGACATGCAATCCTCGGTCGCTCGGCATAGCGGCTGCGAACCGATTCCGTGGACTTGTAGATGAATGTGTCAATTCGAATATTGAATGTACCATTGGCACAAAAGGCATCATTCATTTGATGTTTCGCGGAGATGAAAAGGTGGAAATGAGTGTAGGCACAGCGTGCGCGCGTGTTGTAACATGGAATAGCAAATTGCATTGTGCCAAATTGTGGCGCGACGCAGGCGTCGAGATGAAATTGGATTGCGCACTATCTAATAATTCCGATCGTGATTTTCGATGATGATATTCGTGACATGTAAGTGGATATCAGGCATGGTCACAGACCGAACTCATTGCACATTTCCGTGTCTGTTTGTGTATAGGGATTTTTTGGGTTTTGAATGACCTATCTGTAACGTTTATTGATCTCACTTATGTGCTAAGTAAATTGACCCGAATATTGAGATCCTGTGTGCACAGAAAAAAGCCGTTGCGACTAGCGATCTCAGCGAGCGTATAAGCGCAATTCATACGTGAATTATTCAATGATATCAAACTAATTAATCTGATACAGGTGTGTTTCGCTCACAAAACAATTAATATTTATGAGGATATGTTTAACCGTCCTAAATGCATAACGCTTCAGACTCTGAATGGCATTAGCATGGGTATAAACAGAACAATGAGCTGAGCATAATACATTAGTAACTGATACGATTCTCTCTGACAAATTGAGTCATTCGCCTACTGTCACAACAACTGGGTAATTTGCTTAGGAGCTTTATGTCTGGGTGACAAATTCTCAAATTATGGGGTGCCCAATGTTTATAAACTAGTCTAGTTTGAAATAATTACATGTAGTAGAGAGTTATGCCTCAGTTGAAAGCCGGAGATTGTTTACCATTTATGATTGAGATTGACAGCGTTTCTTCATGCTTTTCAATAGTGAGTTGTGCTCAGGCGTAAATTGTTGTTTAATGAGGAAGGCCGGTCGCACGGCTTGTGGGAAACTCCCACCGACCCAGGCACTGCACCGCAGCCAGGCTCGCCGCGCGAGCTGCGGCGCTATCGCTATCTGACTGCAATGCTGGCTCTCAAGGAAGGAACATTGTAACTTTCTATGGACTTTATATATACGTATTACCTTTTTCTGTGGAACAAGAACGCTGATAACGCACTGGTGCTTGCGCATTTTGCAAACGGCGATGCATTGTTTCACGTACAATGAGCTGTGTAAGACTGTTCCATAATTAAGTTGTAAAACGCTGATGCTTGCGCAGTTTTATGGGATTTGTTAGCTACATGTAGGTACATATTATATTCATGAGGGGATTCATTTTATGTACAAGTTCTTGTGTTTGTCTGACTAGTGATTTCATCTGACTTCTTCAACTCAGATTTAAAAGTTTTCGAGGTATTATTTGTATTCACGGATAGTTCATAGTTATTAGTAGTAATTGAAAACCGGAATATTGTTATTCAATAAACCGTCCTTAAATGTACTTAACCATTTATGCGATTTAATTATTGTTAATTCTCAAGCATATATGAAGGGCTCTGAAATCACTGAATCCATATTTATTTTACCACTTGAACTACTCCGCTCCACGGGTTTAAGTAAATAAATATATAATTAATCATCCCTAGCTTCTGTTTTATATCTCTTTAAATATATTTTTGAAGAAAACGGAGCTTCAGGGGTTTGCGTAGCAGGTGTTGTAAATTTGAGAGAAAATTTTACCTACTAGGTTAGCTGAAAACGATAATACGGTTTTTTTTTAAATAGGCTACGCATGACGTCTCTTCTTCCGGAATGAAATTATTCTCAAAATCTGTATTACCTATCCTATTACAATATTATGAATATGAAAGTAGGTAGTGAGGACAGCTCTCAACAGTCGACGTTAAGGTGGACCGTCATAATCGCTAAGCGATAAAGCTCTAAAAGATTAAAACAAAATATGTGAGAGTATATGTATGTAAGCACTTTATTGTAAAACACAAAAATATAAACATGACAATTAAAATATGCACAAAGGCAAACTTATCCCTATAAGGGATCCCTTCCAGTTAATCTTTAAACAATTGAGTGGAAGGTAAGTAGAACGAGAGAAAGTACTATGACGATACTAAAACGATGAATGGGTTAAATGAAAGTCGGCATAGACAAAGTTGACAATCTGGATTACAAAAATAACACGTTTTATCCCGAAAGTCATCAAAGGGAAAAAATCGGTGAGAGAAGTTGTTACGAGAAATCACGCGCACGAAGCTGCGGGCAAATGCTAGTATGTCATAAAAACGGGAACATTGAACAAGGACCTAGTAAGTTTCTTAACATAATTGCTACACTTGTTAGGCAAACCCTGCGCGCGAATAGAAATCCATTCTCAAGGAGAATTCGCTTTCGCGTTACACCTCTGTGAACAAAGATTAGTGCCCGATTAGGTTACAATTACATACCACTAGACACCATTTCCTGCGAGTTTAGGTAACATTTGACTATCAAGATAATTATTTTACAAAATTAAATCCTTATTATTTTTTGGAACAATACTCTTGATGATTTAAGTGAGTTAATAAGTAGGTAAGTAAGTAATATAATATTTAATGTATCTTTTTATTAGCTGTTATTGATCGAATTCCTGACTGTACCTTAATTATTTTAGGAAATTTATGAAATTGTTCTAGTTCGATTCGTATATTTATGCACCAATAACCTTGTCAAGGTCATCGTAAATTGTGCCGCAGTATATTTTACGAAATAAATGTGTGTAAGAGGAATCGGAAATTCGGATGCTGTTATACCTACAACGCTACAACTAGCAAAATCCCGGAATAGCCTTAGCAAGTATGGAGGCGGCTTATTAAAAATAATATTTTAATAATTTAAGTTCCGGGATTGTATAAAGCATCACGAAAATGTAATTTTTATTTTTTTTGGTTTTTTATACGTGTAAACAGAGCCCATTTGACACCCGAATGCATGTAAAGTACAGTAACGAATTAATCATGAACTTCCCTATAAAACCAAGCAGCGTCCTCATCTGTAACCCAACCCTTAAAAACTACCTGAGTTCTTATCTATAACCGTACCCTACAGCGAAAGACGCCGCTATCAAGCTGTTGTATTAGACAAGGACGGAAATGCAAATATACCACGAGTGAAGCTTAATAGCTATTAACAAAGCCAGTTATAGATGTCCACCGAAATACAGTAAATGGAAAAAGAATGTAAACACAGCGTAATTTAAGAATCGAACTAAAATTAAAACTACAACATGCTCGGTAAATACAAACTATCATGTGTATGTGTGTGTGTATGTGTGTAGATGCGAGGGCAGATGTATCTGTTTGTAAAAAGTGAGAGTCGGAATAGAAACTGTAGTTATAATTATAAGCTTTTTTTTCTACAGTGATCCTTATTAAAACTTAAAACTCAAATTTTAATTTACTGATTCAACAAAGATACTTACGTTTGTCCAATAATTTTTAATACAAGTAGCAATACAATTTTATTTTGATGTTAACTAATACTGTAATGTTAGTTCAATGTTTCATTGAACTAACATTACAGTATTAGTTACAATCAAAATCACATCAATTACACAAATACACAGGAATTAAATTAAATTTTGTAAATAGGAACAACTAAAATAGTTTATTTAAATACTTTAACACGTATGTGACTGTATTTATGCTATCCCAATTTTCGGAAATTTATTAGTAATATTACATTGAGTCCGCCTCCATGCTACTCAACAACAACGCGGTGTAGGCCGAAGTGTAGGTATAAAAGCATCCGAATTTCCGATCCCTGTAAGGACCCAAGTTACTTTTTCTTAAGAAACTTTCCAAATTTCACTCTCCTCCGTATTAATTTGGTACATTCACATTTTAATATATAAATTATGGGCTGAAAAGAGTGAGGGATCTAAAATCTATTTTACCTGTATATGTTTAAAATTTTCTAGACATTTCAATATGTATATTTTAATGACGATGGGCATTGGGCAGGTATTATTATTGACATAATGTCCCACCGGAACGAACACACAATTTAGATACAAATTCAAATGCAACAATGATACCCGTAAGAGGGTAGGAAGACCATCGATAAGTAAATTATATGCTAATTTTAGATACCTGACTAGTTTCTGTTTTGTTGAAAAATGATCGAAACCCATTTATGCAAATTAAACTCACTTTTTATGCAGAGTCTTCATAATTCGATTAACAGGGATTATAGTATCAATTCTGGTTAATGTTGTCCTTCTTTCTGGCCAAAATTAACCAAAAATTAGATTGCCGTTGAAAACATAAGGAAAACCACGATTTGAGTTTGTCACCAGCAAAATTATGTCCTCACATGATAGCTTCGTGACTCTGATAGCGAACATGGTAAGTATGCCGTTAGTAATACTTAATCTTCGTGTTTGGAAAATTGCATTTCTTATAACATCCTCAGTATCTTCAATAAGAAGTTAGTGGGAACATGCCACGAGCGACAGCGGGATGAGTTCACTACGAGTACATTGGTACTCAAGAGAAAACTGTGTTTCAGTGGTAGTTCAGTACATTGCGGCCTTACAAGCTTTATTTATAAATTTAGATATATTTATAGTATGTGTATTTTATTTTATTAATACTAGCTTTTAGTATATGTTTTAAGATTAATTTACTGTAGCATAGAGGTAAAGACGTCTGGTACACGTGTTAGTTTGTCGATCTTTTAGTTCCGGATCTCGTCTCAATTGATCAAAGGTTAACTGAAAGAGATCCTTACAGGGATAAGTTCGCCTTTGTGCCTACTTAACCTATTTTGTCTGTATTTTTATTTTTACCAATGTCTTGTATGCAATAAAGTATTTACATACATGATAAATTGAAAATATAGGAATATATTATCATGTATGTAAATACCTATATACCTATATTCAACGCGGACGGCGGAGTCGCGGTCAGAAGCTAGTTATTTATCATCATCATTCTCCTAGCGTTATTCCCGGTTGTGCCCTATAGGAGCAAAATTTGGCATAGGCAGTAGTTTTACGAAAGCGATTATAAACACAGTAACATTAGTTATTTATAAACACAACTATTGTTCGGTAGGCATTACGTACTAGTACCACTGCAGCTGACAAAGTCCTTAAAAAGTTCTACGCTCGTCTAGTGGGAATAAAAAGTTCTTATTTTTAAGCATTAGGTATGCCGATCATTTCAGCGTGGTGTATTTGACGTATCTACTAGTTCTGTTGACACATAATTATGATTTAAGTACAATCAGAAAATCTATTATTTTTGCAAGATTTATATAAACTGGAAAAACTAACACACGACAAAGTCGTCACGACTCTTCGTCATGTCTCCTATCTCGGGCCATAACTGGGGCCTACTTTGCACGTTGCTAAGGTTTCCTTGAGAATCTTATTTTGTAAACCATTATTTATGTAACTACGATTCCATATAAAAAATCGAATACTGACTCCTTAGGTTTTTGTTCCGTGATAATACTGATAATTTGTTATTTGTGTAGTACTTGTACTAGCGAAATGAATGATTAACCATGAAATGACAATGAGTTTACATAAAGTTCTTTACAGTATCAATAGAACTTAGTTAAATAAATATAGATATGCTATCCTTTAAAAAAAATCGTTTGCTATATTTTCTATTAACGTTTTTTTTCACAGAACATTCATTAATTTTTGACAACTGTCAAACAGTCTCACGGTCGAAATCAGACTAAACGCAAAAATTCACAGATGTCGTGCCTTTCACGACCTTCTGCCCCCCTAGCACACTAGGTTTTATGTCCGACATAAAGCATTTGTCCCTCTTGCACTCGCATATTGGCCAGAATGGGACGAATGCTTTATGTCCGACATAAAACTTAGCGTACTAGCCCCTCTGGTACATTGAAAATAAATTTAATGAATTCAACGAAACAAAATTTACTCATCGTCGATTGCGTTATGAAGAAAATATTAGCCTCTGTGTCACCCTTTTCATATACCTTCATATTGTTCGTAAGCGACCCTATGAACAATAAAGTCCCATCTTTTTCATGGTCTCAACTTATTTTAACAATATACTTACTATGATTCATGACTAATATCCTTTTGAGACGTTAACAATTATCATGCAATTTATGAGTCTCTACCGCTCGCTTCACAATCGAGAACACATCCAGATCCACAAGTGTATCCGTCGCCATAAACAACCACTTGCCACAAACTATTTGTCCAAAACACCACACTTATGATGGTCTCTAACATTCCTTTAGTTTTTTGTCAAAGTATAATACTTCCCAATGTTACTATAGATAACACATATTACAGTATATTACGTATTTCAGTATTTGTTTTAAATACTGTTCGCGCGTCGACACTCGACATATATTATAATCACAAATAAAAACAGAAACCTCAAATACCAGCACGTCTAGCATGGGACGGCCGCGACATACTCTTGATTTTCATCGCACTATACCTCTTGTTCTAAGTCTTCTAATAAGAGAAAGACGGATAGTGCGAGAAAAATCGAGAGAGCTCGCGCGCCGTTAGCCGTGCAGTAAGTGGAACATACCGAAGACTTATTAGAAGTGTCCAGTAAAACGCGAGATTTAAAACTTGGAATCAATATTTGTCCAGTTAGTAAGTATCCATGTAATTCCTATTACCTACGCATCATGAGTTACCGACCTAAGATAGAAAAACTAAGGATGTGAGGGCAATGAGCTCGTATATATATTTAAAAGATAGTTAATAATCTTGAACGCTATTTTATTTCAAATATATTCTTATTTGAAGTATACTTTTTAATATGCATACGACTAATTGTTTTAATTATTAGTGTTAGCAAATTATTTCTAAATGAAAAAAAGGTCAGCACTGTTGGCAGTATAAGGCCTGCAACACACTGGCGCGGCCTGCGGTGGCGGACAATATTAAATTTGACAGCTAATGACAATTTTACTAATGTCCGCCGCGGTCAGGCCGCGCCAGTGTAATGCAGGCTTAAAAAAACCAAGAAGCTCATGATGCACATAAAAAAAAGTAGCGACAAGGTTAGTGCGGAAAAGTTTGAATGCTGCGTTTAGTTCATAATATTGTTGATGTTCTGAATTATTTTACTGTGTTGTTTAAAAAAACGTTGAGTCCAAATTAAAAGTATGAACATTAGTTATAAAACATATCAATAATTAAATTGTATAATTAAAAAAATTGATTGGGTCTTACCAAAACAGTCAGCCGTGCAAAAAAGTCAGTGCAAATAATTAAACGCAGTAAGTATTTATTAAAAAAAAAACGCAATGATATCAAGGGCTTTAATTTGTTTGTGATATTTATGAATAAATATATTTTCATTTTAATTTTCAGATATTTAAAGAAAGAATAAAAAAAAATGCCAATATTTGATAACATAACGGTATTTTTTTTTTGTGCTGAAAAGAGTAGGAGAGAAAAGGAAACTAATAAAAACGATAGAGAATAGGAGAGGGAAAATGATTGGTCACCTAATACGACATGATGCTCTTAATAATAACATCATAGAAGGCAAGGTAGAAGGCAAGCGAGGAAGGGGAAGACCAAGGATAAGTTACATGAATCAAATAAAAGAAAAAGTAGCAGCCACGTCGTATAAAGAGGTCAAGGAGGCGGCTCTAGACAGAGTCAGGTGGAGGGAGCTACACCGACAAGAGTCTAACTCTTCAATTTGTGATGATGATGATGATGATGATGAACGGTATTTAAGAATTAGATTATAAAAAATATCTGCATATTCACTTCCTCCTAAGAGTCAAATTCAGATATTCAACAAACAATATAAATGTCGCCGGGAAATAAACAAAAATATCCCTTACGTTACACCTGCCCAAAACGCGAATTCTATTCCTGCCTAGACCGTAAGAGATACAAAAGTTTTTTCTTTTTCATAATGTAGGCAAACTCAATACCCCGAGCGCTTTTTTCATTTTTTCGATATCGCTTTTCGTTTTCAAGATATTGCCGATTTTGTACGAAAAGACCTCAACAAAATGCGTCATTTTACGACATTTTTGCGATTTTACAAAAAGTTATAATTTATATATATATATATATATTTTTTAATTTTGTAGTCCTTGCCAAGGGGCATCTTTTGACATCTCAATCATCCACTTAGCCCTAAAACTCACGTGACCAGGGCGATGTCTCACTCTCGCTGAAATTGGGGGCTATAGCCATTTAAATAACATTTTCAATGTTAAAAAGCCCAGTCGATCGGGCGGTTCTTTTGGACGGCAATTTTTTTCGGCTGATTGTGTATCTATACTTATACTAAATCAATGGGTCCAACGCAACGTTTTCAACTAATTCCACGTACGGCGTAGCGTACGTGTCCGCGCTTGCTGTTCCCGCGTTCAGCGAAGTTGCGCCCGCGCACAATAAACAATAGCACCTTGCGCAACATCACATTTCGAACACGAGGCATGCACGATCAGCTTATTTATGCCCTACGGACGAACCTGCCGGTACTTATTATGGCGAAATCACCCCTCGAACCGCAATTACTCGCGAACGCTCCTTCAGTGATGCGCTTGTTATGTAGGACTTATGGGTTATGTCGATAGCTTTAATGAACAACTGCAGTTAATGCGGTATGGGCTAATTGCAAAGTACGAATTTGTTTTCTTTTGTCTTGTTTAATCTTTCCTGAGGATAAGTACATCCGAAGTTTTATATTTCAATTCCAATTTTGTTGTCTCCTATGGAAACTTTTGCGATTTTTGTCTTGTATTATTGGAACATAATTTATATTTACTAACTATTTTATTCTCTACAGGATAAACACCTATTTCTTGTTCCTTATTTTGGCTGATTTGTTAGATAACTTTCACGAATTCTTGCCTACTAGGTATTGTATTATTTTACTCTATCTAGTCAGAATAGATTAAAGATATGAAGAATTTACTTTATCTCAATAGATAATAAATTCATCACATCACTAGCACGCCTTCCTTCAAATAACAAGAAATATTATTATTACTTAGGTCCACGGTTGTGACTGTGTGCAGGACGATACATTTTAAGACCCAAAAAACGCGACATGATGGCTTAGCTTACATTCAAACCCAATCAAAAGAAGAAATAGTACATTACTACAGAGGCCGGGAAGTAAGGGGTTGCCGGCCGAGTACATATAGATGGCCTTGCGTAGCGAGGTTGGATTGTTTTATGAGGCTGGCAACCCCTTTTCACGCCGAGGTATGTATAGTGCTTTTCTCAAACATGCAATGAAATAAATAAAAAAAACTCCAAGAAATCAAACTTAAATTTAAACAAACAAACGCCGTGATCCTGTGCCACAAATTGTGGAATGGAAATGAAAAAAGACCATCTTGCAGGCTTGCCTCCAATTTTGTATGAAATGCCATTACGGGTATCTTGTCTCGCTACGCCCAGAACGTGACACTTCGAAGCCCTTTATGAAGAACACAACGTCAATATTTCATTGCATTGTTTGAGAAAAGACTATTACCTCGTTAAAAGTACTATTTGTCTTGTATACGTATGACGTCGGGTTTGAAGTTGTGTGCTTGCTGAATAAAAACGTCCAGCTTTTCCTGTAAATTTTCTGGCTAGGTTACGGAAATATACACGGTATCTCATTAGATACCGCGTATATTTCCGTCTTTGTATGGTAGAAAGGACTGAATTATCTAGGACAGATATACTTTTACACGATATTGCTCTTACATCGTGACAATAGACGCTAGATGGTGAAATATATATACCTATATGTAGTAAAGATATTTTAATCAAACATGCAATTAAATATTGACGGTGTGTTCTTCGAAGTATCACGTTTCGGGCGCAGCAAAATGAGATCCATAATGGAATTGCCTCCTAGGCCTGCAAGCCGACTTTTTTGTTCCAATATCAATTCGT
This sequence comes from Epinotia ramella, assembly GCA_947578815.1. NCBI lineage: Eukaryota > Metazoa > Arthropoda > Insecta > Lepidoptera > Tortricidae > Epinotia > Epinotia ramella. The sequence continues at coordinate 24,775,908 of OX388204.1, read as the reverse complement.
AGAAGCTACGGTAGCCTAGTGGTTCAGGCATGCGGCTTTTAAACGGCGGTCGCGGGTTCGGAACCCGGCTCGTACCGTACCAATGGAGTTTTTTGAAGTGAAAACTTCTTTAGCGGCGCTGAGCACTTACAGTTTTGTGACGTCATATGTGAAGGAGGTCACTTTTTGCTGCTAGCCGATTCGACTTCATTCAAAACTGAACGCTATTGCTAAGAGTATAAAGCCGTTAAACACTTTTTGCAATAGCATATTCTGCAAATAAATTTGTAATTAAACCAACGCATCCTTCACCGTTTTGCTATTGAGAAAATTCGAATAGTTCGAATTTGGGCGTTATTCCTAAAGAGATAAAGCTTAGAAAAATATTTACCAATGACAAAAACAAATTGATATTTTGGTCGCTAACTCGCCACCGCCGTCTGCTGTTCTTGCAAATTCGAATAGTTCGAATTTAGACGTTATTCCTAAAGAGATAAAGCTTTGAATAATATTTGGCAATGGCAAAAACCAATTGGTATTGTGTTTGCCGCCGCCCGTCAGCGCGCCGACGGGCGCCGAGAGCCGGCGCCCCGTCGCGCCCAACGTGCCCGCCTAAATAATTGATAATTGTTTATAAATTTGCGTCAAATTCATTTTTAGGGTGATACCGTAAGATGTCACGTGACCTGATCGAAAAACTGTTAAGTACAATGTGTTTGAGTTTTCACTTCTACCGGCACTCCCGGAGTGCAACCCGGTCTTTTTTTTTACATAATTATTTTATTGCATGTTTGAGAAAAGCATTGTACATACCTCGGCGTGAAAATAGATTGCCTATATCTGCTTGGCCGGTAATCCCTATTTTCCCGGCCCCTGCAGTAATGTAAGTAAGTACCTACTATTCATTATATACTTGAAGAAAGTGTCGGAACAGAGATTTCGGGGTTCATATTACTAAATGTTCAACTATCTACAACTTGTCAGGCGTTACTTTCTTTCTTGACTTTTGTAGTAATGTAGGTAAAAAGGTAGTGCAAGCTATTTCTCCAATTTACAAAACGGTTTTTCCTTTAGGTCGAGTTACGATGGTTAAGATGCGCTGTGCTGGACTCAAAAGCCAGACGCTGGAGTCGGTGAAGTTGGCGGTCGGCGGGACACTTCCGAACGGTCTAATCAACAAACGAAACTACGCAGTACGGATGCAAGCAGAAGAGAAGTTTATAATACGGGTGTAGACTCAAAATGTATTATTATTTAATCCCCTGCTTTGCTTTCTTCTCCATTTGACAATATTTTAAATATTTTTTGGGAAAATTCAACATTATTGGTTATTTTATTTGGTGTCTACACACCCGTATTCAGTGGTGTTATGACACTTTTTTCCTATCAAAATATCATAGCTGTAGCTGTTTCCTAACCTAGTTATTATTTGATTAGTCACCTTAATGTTATAATTCGTCTTATTGGGAATTTCATATCGCTTGGAAGGCACACACGTTTAAATTCCCAAAGTTTGAATAGATATAACAAAAAAACGAGGGACAATTATACACATACCCATACATCACTACATCACTACATAGTATAAAACAAAGTCGCTTCCCGCTGTCTGTCCCTATGTATGCTTAGATCTTTAAAACTACGCAACGGATTTTGATGCGGTTTTTTTTTAATAGATAGAGTGATTCAAGAGGAAGGTTTAAATGTATAATATAGTACCCGTGCGAAGCCGGGGTGGGTCTTTAGTATATACATAAATACTTGCCCTTACCGGGAAGAATAAGAAGTTAATGATGAAGATAAACTTAAGTGGCCGTCTGCGAATGTTATTGCGATGAGATAAACCAATAGTTAGCCTAGTTACTTTACGTTTAAATGTTTGTACAGTCAGAACCATATAGTTAGTAGCAGCTAAAGTAGCCAAATATTTCGGTATATGTCTTTATTACTGTAAGAGTAAGGATGTGTTACGATATATTTGGTTACTTTGGCTGTTCTAACTATACGTAAGATGCTGACTGTAGGTAATATCAGAAAATTTCATTAGCTGTTACAAAGCATGATGCGTTCTAAAATAACGTCGTAATTAGTATAGATGCGTAACGATAACGATAACGCATCTTAAAGAACGACGTAATTCTAGAGACAGTCACATCACTGGGTAATTTGGATTACAGGCTAAAAATTAACAATGAAATCATACAATTGATCCCACCGTTGTATTTAACCATTTAATGTTGACTATGGCCTATATTTCATAGCTCATTTATTTAATATATTATTACGTGCATTGTAAAATAAATAAATACCTACATAAAAAAGCCTTTATTCTACCATAATTCCGTTTAACAATATTTTATCTGCATGCTGCATGCTAAATCATGTTGTATTACCAATTGATTCCATATTATTTTCATTTGTCTTCTTCTAATCTCAAATTACCCTATAACATGCACTGTACGTAACATAATTCTTTGTTAAATAAATAAAAAATAAATGGAAAAGCTATTGTTTTTTTATATAAATAAATCACCCCATGATACCTACTGCGTCCAATAACATTATATAACATGGTCCGTCTCAGAACGCATACTAACGTATTGCCTGTGTAGTTCACGTCTGCTTTTGTGCGATATCTACCCTCGCCGATTGAGCCGCATTTACATAAAGATGTAGTGAATAATTATGCGAAATTACATTTGGTCGGATAAAATTGTATTTATCTCGCTTTCTCAGTTCACAAACATCAGCGGTTTAGGTACACATCAAGGCGAAGTTGGGTAGGTCACATTGGTAAATTTATATGGAAGTAGAAGTCACTGTATTCTGTATCTAAAGAAAATTGTTATTTTATCCTACCGATATTGTAAATGTGTTTGGATGTTTAGATGTTAGTTACTAATCACGCTTAACTGGCTCAACCGATTTGGATGAAAATTGCACGGAGGATTAATTACATACATTTTTATCCCGGATCGACGCAGACGAAAGTCGCGGGCAGAAGCTTGTGGTAAATAAATTATTCTTATCGTTAATAGTACCTAGGTATCTAGGTGACTAATAAATAATGAGTAGGTTTATTTTTATTATTATTAATTAGGTATATACTATTATTACTATGGTTGTTTTACAGTAGATTTGTTTTGTCGCTCTAAAATTGTATATGCACTTTCAATTACTAGACATTGTAAATAAAGGGCTTAACTAAGCTAATATATATCAGAAATTACTTAAGTACTTTTATGTTTCTCCAAAGAAGAAATGAATAAATTTAACCCAGCACATGAGTCATGAACAAACAATGCGCATTGAGAATGAAAAATAATAATGAAGAAGCACCGTTTCAATCCAACAAATAAATATATTTCAAAGCATTATATAAATTGGTTTTGATACGCATAATATCCGAATCCCATTGTACGGCGCGCAAAGTTTGGTTTGGAGGCATCTTCGACAGCCGGTACAGATATAATTAATGGGTTAGCTTGTTCCATGTCTTTTAAACCACACGATTTTTAGTATTTCTATAATTTATTATTGATTAAATATTTTAAAAATAGTTAGATTCATCTTTAGTCTGAATTATATACCTACATTTGTATGCTTCATTTTGTCACACTTAGATATATTGATGCGCCGGTGTCGACGCCACTTTATACAACATTAGCTTCATGGTAGCCATTTCAATAGTCGAAAATGAAGAAAAAAAATATTGATAATACATTCTCCACTTCTTTTATTGCGATAAGTTTATATTAGGTAAATAAAATGTAACACAGCAAATGCTATTCTGCGTGTGAGTAATGTTTTGAATACATACTTATGTGCTTTAGTGACAGCGAGATCAATGCTTTTTTAAACAGTACGAAAAAATAACGACGAAATAAACGAATTGAGCATTCTTGCTTTTAAGGTGAAAAAGCAATCGTCATGTAAAAAAGAAAACTTGTCGTTTCTGAAGAAAAGTCATGCCATAATACGTCTTTGCTTCCTCGGTCTAAACCTGCCTTGAGGAATAATATAGTATGCGATGAATTGCACGATTCATAATAGATTGTGGGTTTAGGACACACAGAGATTAAAACAGTGATCTAAAGTCCCACTCTCACTCTGACTCTGTCATGCCGTGTACATTATACGCTGGTTAATTAACCAGTTAATGTACCCAGCCAATATGTGGTATTGATAATCACCAGTGATCGTAACTTTTGTAGCATTGTTGGTATTAACGGAATTGGTATAGACAAGATCAATGAAAATTGTTAGTTAAGGTTAATATTAACGTTATTAACGCTAATTAAGCCTTAGGATTCTTTATACCAATTCCGTTAACAACACTACGCTGCACCAAAAATGCAAAGTTACGATCACTGATAATCACTGTAGAATCTAAAAACTGTTAAATATAAGTTTACCGCGTGCTGTAAACGTCTCTCGTCCTTAACAGCAAACAGTCGGCAGCGATCGTGCGCGTCAAGCGGCCTGAATAATGACATCGGGTGACATTTAATTTCGGATACAAAAGCTTCTTTATTCTGTTTACCCTAATCCATTTCGACCCACCCCGCTGACACTGAACCTTTCAATAAATTTAATTATTGTTTACGAACTATCCCCCTTTGCTTTTACTTCATTAACCCCTTGCGCGTAAGTACTACCTACCTGCCTGCACATAAAGATACTCAAATAACATAGGAATAGGACCAACTGCTGATACCTCATTTATTTGAACCTGTTATTCTTATAAAAAAACTCAAGAACTCAAATATTCTATTGCACACGATTTCATTCGGATAATAAACACAAATCTCTTCATAAATGATTTGTACTCGCGATGATGGAGATCGACATTGACGTATTTACGATTTTTAGATTCACTATCGGTTATTGAATATAAATAAAGAAATTAAGAGGTGTTGATTTATGTTATCTGATATCTATAGTTACAGCCGTTGACTGCCGACCGTTTATTTGAATTAATTACCATTACTCTCATTTTTCATATAAAAGATGAAGGCGGAGTAGATGCGAAGGCCATTTTTGAAATACTCGTTCTAAACGTTTTGCAATGCGTATTTTTATTTAAAGCGTGCACGTCATGTCAATATCATCGTGCTCATTGTTAGCTTCGGAATAATAATTGCGTTGTTTTTTTGGCTTGAGCAACGGTTGGTGTCTCTGTCAATAGGATTCCACTTGTGCCATCAGAAGACAATGAAGCCAATCTAATTAAAAAATAGATTAAAAGATGCGGGAGTCGTGATGCGTTTGCGACTAGTTGTCGGAAACCAAGGCAGACAATCCATGGAGGTCACTGTCAATTTGAATCTCCGTGACGAAAGGTTCGAGGCATTGAATTTCCACACGCTATTGAAAGATGATAAGCGTGTTATAACTTATTATTTGCGTGAATTATTATTTGTTTTTGTTCTTGAGCTTGAATTATTGTTTAACTAATTAGGAGTGAACTAGGAGTGAACACGTCGAAACTTTTGGGCCGTTCAGTTACTGCAAGGGCCGGACGATTTTAAAATGATTCAGTTCCCATTGTAGTGTACGAGTCAGTTGAGGCGCAATTGGAGCGGCTTTCTAACTTTATTAATACCGTGTATTGATAGGTCGTGCTCAGAGAGGGACGTTGGTTGAGAACTTACGTCTGTATGCTGGAATTCTTAATCCAAGACGATTGTTTGATCTGAAACAAAGAAAAAAGGTTCGTTTTAGCTTCATTAACATACTAACATAATATCCACCTGATGAGTCACAAAATAATAATTTGTCCCAAACTCCAAGTTAAGGTGGAGAGAACAAATTTAGACGCCTTTAAAATAAACGTTAAGCGGAGTGCTTACACTCGGAAATTAATTTTATGATCCGTGAGCTGAGGATAAATACGAGTACACAGGTTAGACACACGCGGTACGAACAATGGCGCCCTGTATTTAGTACGGCCGCGGAAATGTTGCGAATTTACACTTGTTTCTACTTATGCGTTACTAGCTGTTGCCCGCGACTTCGTCCGCGTAGAACTTGTAACCGTCTTAGAAAAATGATTGCTATTCAATTATTGTAGATGGAACCTTAATTATCGCCGACCCAAACAAAGTTCTACCATTTAAAGGGAAGATTTCCGAGATAAAACTATCCTATATCCTTCCAAGGGTCTCAAATTATCTGTACGAAAAATGTTATCTAAATCCGTTCAGGGATTAAGCGTAAAAGGCAACAGTGCGATGAGTTCATTAGTTTAAATTGCTAAATTTAAATTAAGATCTCCGTTTTTACACCCCCATGTGGCCTATTTGCAGAATAAATAATTGATTTGATTTGATTTGATTTACAATAACGAAAATCTCCACAGATGTTTCTGCTTAAATTGTATATTTTTTCATAATGTATTACAGAAAAATACATTACTGGAAGTTTTTGCCTATATCCGTTCAGCAGTTTTACTCACGTTAGTCCGGGCGACCTGTATAGTTTTGAAGGCAAACAGCTTATCTCATGCTAAAAGACGTAGAACTTTCCATCTCCATCCGCCGTCCCCATTTCACGGTGTTAGAGAATCAATTATTTGATTAACCAAAATTAACTTTTTAAATTCACAAAATTTAACCTTCGGATTAAATTAGACATTACCTTCTTTCCGGTTCTAAGAGCATCGCAGTTCTAACTTAACCTAACCTACATTTCTGGTAGCTGTTCGGTTCTGTAAGGGTCGTGGTTCTAACTTAACCTAACATACTTTTCTGCTAGCAGTCGGATTACGTATTTTGACTAATAAATGGCTGACCATCTTACTAATATTATAAATGCGAAAGTTTGGATGTTTAGATGTTTGCTACTCAATCACGCTTAAACGGCTAGAGATAAGATAAGAGCTAAGATAAATTGTAGACTGGATTCAAATATAAGATAAGTTTTTATTCCGGGTCCACGCAGACGAAGTTGCGGGCGGAAGTTATTATAGTATGTATGACCTAAGAATTCCCTCACTTCAAAATTTACTTGTTCCTTATACATACTTCCAACCCTTTCTAACCTCCTTAGAGGATACATTTTAAGAAACGCTGTATTTAATTTCCTACGACCGCATTCATAAATGTCTCATAAATAAGCCTCTTTTAACTAAAATGGCGTTAAAATTCGTTTGTCCTTATCTGTCACTTTGACATTTGTGTTCGTAAGAAAGGGACAAATCACATTTTATTTAGCAGAGGCATTTTAAGTTTTATGGATACAGGGGCTAGTCTTTAACCGAAGTTACAGATCCCTAACTTTAAAATTGTCTTGTTCCCCGTACAAACATCCAACTCCTTTTAGCCCATTTAGGGGATGAACGTTTTTAGTCCCTTACGGAATCAATTTCAAACAGTCTAAAACAGAATTTACAAATCTCTTACTTTAAAAATGTCTTGCTCTCCATACAAATTTTTGAACCCCCTTTAACCCCCTATAGGGGCATGAATTTCAAAAAACTCTGAAATCAGTTTTGTAGTCTTTTAACATACAGACTAAGACCGAAGTAACAAATCTCTTACTATAACGATTTCTTGGTCTCCATATAAACCTTGAATCCCGCTTTAACCCCCTTAGGGGTGGAACTTTTCCAAAATGCTGAAAGAAATTTTTTTTTATTCTGATAAGAAATCCTTATACGTTTTAAGTCTCAAACTCAAGAAAGACTGTTTCTCATCCAAACCTTGCACCTCTTTTTAACCCCCTTTGGGATAGACGTTTCTAAAACGCTGGAAGTACTCGATTATATTTAAATTAGTAAGCTTTCTACAAAATTGTATATCTCTAGCTAAAAAACAAAGTTTTTACCATACAAACTATTCACCCCTTTTTAACCCCCTTAGGGGTGGATTTTTCCAAAACGCTTGAAGAGCTTTTTTTTTGTATTCAAATAAGTAATCTGTCTACAGAGTTTCAAGTTTCTAGCTCAAAAGGAAAAGTTTTCCTCATACAAAATTTGCATCCCTATTTAACCCCTTTAGGGGTGGAATTTTCTAAAACGCTGGCATTCATTTTTTTGTATTCTAATATGTAACCTTTCTACAAAGTTTCAAGTTTTGAGCTCAAAAAATAAAGTCCCTCCATACAAACTTTGCACCCCTATTTAACCCCCATAAGGGTGAAATTTTCTAAAACGCAGAAAGTTTTGTTTTTGTTTACTAATAAGTTATCTTTCTACAAAGATTCAAGTCTATAGTTCAAAAAATAATGTTTCCCCCATACAAACATTGCACCCCTATTTGATGCCCTTAGGGGTGGAATTTTTTAAAACGCTGAGAGTACTATATTTGTATCTTAATGTAATCTTCCTACAAAGTTTCAAGTCTCTAGTTCAAAAAATAATGTTTTCCCCATACAAACTTTGCACCCCCATTTAACCCCCTTAGCGATGGAATTTCCAAAAATCTCGTCTTATCCCTTGCCTACGTCATAAAAGGAAGTTTTGGTGTAAATTTCAAGTTTCTAGTCCCGGTAGTTTCGGCTGTGTGTTGATGAATCAGTCAGGAAGTCTTCCTTTATATATATAGATTATGGGTAACGTCAAAGATGTGTTTACACATTTCCACCATATTGCTTTGGAATAAATTGATAACCTGTATACATACATATCATTGTCGTCCACTGTACACGCTTATATATATTTCGTTTCCACCGTCCCGCTGTTTTTAACTGACAAAAAAAGGAGGAGTTTCGCAATTCGGTTGTATTTTTTTTTAACATTTTTTTTTTCAATGTTTGTTACCTCAGAACTCCGTCATTGATGAGCAGATTCGTTCGTTTTTTTTTTTGTTTGTAAGTACGATATATGCTTCCAGGAGGGTCCCATTTTTTTAAAAAATTCAGTTGGATGATGGGATCCATGAGGAATTGAGGGAACTCCTCAATTATATTAGGCACGCGTGTAGTGATTTCGGTGTTTTCTATTATAACTCGTGTATTTACACCCAGAAATCATAAATTTGGTGGAGTGGAATTGATGATGAAGACCACAGATGACTTATGGAATTCCTCAATTATGTACTTAAAAGTACAAAAGTACCTACGTCACAGATTCTGATAAGATTCCGTTGAAATAGCAACTAATGAAGTGCCAAAGGTGATCCTTTTGGAATCGACGGAAGTCCTCAAATATTATCTGGTCACATACAGCGATTGGGTTTTTTTCTCTAACAATCAACGCATTTGCTCTCGGAAATCAGTTCATGTGGCAAATTGGAAAAGAAGTGTGGAAATGTTCTCGTGGCTTGGCGGAGTACTAAATTGAAGTCGGTTAAAGCTTTGTTTTTAAAGTAAATTATGCTTGTCTCTAATTCTAATCAGTAAACTTGTACCTTACTAATAGGCATCAATGCTCAGAGTTAAAATATTTCTGTGAAGAAATAAAAACTATGAAAACTGTAAAATCAGGATATTGTATTAGCAATGGAGGGGTACCATAGGGAAGTATTCTGCCACTTTTATTTCTTTTTTATATTAATGATATACCAAAGTACACGGACAATCAAATGGTGCTTTTTGCTGAACATAGCACAGCACATTCAAAGCTCACAAGGCTCTGTGCGAATCTTGTAGAACACTATTCATTAAATACAAAATATGACCTCTAACTTGTTTATACATCAAAGAGGTGGCGATGTTTGTTAAAAAACACCTACTGACTATTATTTGAAACATTTCGCAGGAATAACAGAACAGTTTTAGGAACAATAATAAATTAACCAGTATTCACTGCCCTGGTACGGTCTTCTATAAAAACAGTATTTATTTTATGTCTATAATAATATTCAATTGTGTTCCAGATACGTTTAAATCCCTGGACGATACCTTATAAAAAAAAATGTATGTAAAGATCATTTAATTAACTACATAAACATTTTCAAAAACCTGAGACTAACCACTTGAAAAAAAAGGAAAAACTGACCTAGGTACATACAATAAACCAGATGTACCTTGGACAGCGCAGGTTTAAATCGAGATAAACAGTTTTATTAGCTATAATTATTTATTTTCTGTGGACGGATTTCAATGGATGACTTCTCATGCAATTAAATCACTGTTTAGTTAATTAAATTTAATGTTAATAATAACACTAATATCCACTGAATGTCTGGTCACCCTACATTTCTTGAAGTTAAGTAGATATGTCAAACACACATTCGTCAAATTTTCGCAAACTACCGTTAGGGTGACAATGATTTTGAATTATAAAGTGATTCCATATTCAGTTTTATTCAGAAAAAAATAACGTTTGTTTTAGGTAACTTCGAGTTAATCGTGTTTCATATCAATTACAGAATTAGAAAAATTTACTCCTGATCACGAATTAAAAATAATCGTGTATAAGCCAATTTAACGAGTCCTTTACAGAGGTTCACTGGAAAGCAGCGAATAGAGCCCTACGCTACTTGAAAGGTACTCTGAATCTCTGTTTTACGTTTAGAAAGAGCAAGCTAGATGTCACTACATATGCAGATGCTGATTGGGGTAGTGACGATGTAGACCGTAGATCGTACACTGGCAATAGTGGCAATGTTTTTAAAACAGGCGAGTCAGTGGTCTCTTGGGAAAGTCGCAAACAAAAGACAGTGAGTCTTAGTTCTACTGAAGCGGAATATGTTTCGTTATCTGATTCATGTAAAGAGGGCTTATTTATGTGTGCATTTCCCAAATAAATTACTAAAAGAGATGTTGTTCCAACAATTTATAATGACAACTAGTCAGCACAAAAATTTTGTAAGAACTCTTTTTTTTTCGGTGGAAAACCAGCTTTAGGCACTGGTATTCTCGCACGATCCATCGCAAAAACTAAAAATTTGGCATGCTGCTGTTAAAAAATTGCTTTCATCCCTGATTTTACTCATATTTTTTAGTTAAGCCAAGCGAACGAAGTTACTATGCTTTAGCTTGGGCCGAAAATCATGTACACGAGCAAACTGTGAAATTGCTTTGCTATTCGACCTGTCAAACTGAAAAACCGCTGAAAGTCGGTACAAGAAAATAGCGTTGACAGGGTTTATGTTTTCTCTGTCGTCATATATAGAGATATTATAAAATTATAAATGTATTGTACATAACTGGGCGGGATAAAATTGAAACAATATTAACAACAGAACTTAACCATCGCCGACTGTGGTAAGAAAATTGATGAAGCAAATCCAGTAATGGATAAATTGTTCATGACTAGTATCATTGGTTGAACCAATCCTAAACTATTGATTTATTTATTTATTTTTTCCATACATTTCACAGCATGTCAGTAACACCAAAGCACTGTGAAACAAAAGGAATATATACGCAAAAGAAACAAATAATGATTATTATAACACAGAAGACGGTCGTGCATCCATCTTCTCGCAGAACGTCAAACATTCATCACACACATCTATCCATCGGCTAGCAAATATATCACAGTTTGGTGCTGATTCAAGCAACGAGTTTATGAAGTGCAAAGCTCGAATAAGTTCGCGCTGTCGGCGCCGCTAGTAAATGTTGACAACGAGGACGGAAATTATATCTAGAGGGCGAGGGAACATACAGACGCACCAACTGAGCTACTAATTCGGGACAGTCTGAATCACCACGCAAAATGCTACCAGCTAAGGAAATAAGACCGAAGTTTCGCCTCACCTCTAGTGAATTTAAACCTAAAACGCCCAGCAAACATTTTGTAGGGTATAGAAATGGGTAGTAACCGTAATTTTTTTTATACAGAAAACGCAAGAATACTTTTTGTACCAATTCCAGAAGCAAGATATATGTTGTCTCATGAGGATTCCAAACAACAGCGGCCGATTCGGTATACAGAAGTTTTATGGTTCTGGCATCAACCAAGTCCCTAGCATTCCGAATGACGAACCCTAATCTCCTGTAATAATTAAGAGCCAGAGAGTTGATATGCTCATGGAAATTTAGGTTCTTATATAAAATAACGCCTAAATCCCGAATGGAATCAATCCCTATACTAAGCTAAACTTACGTTATTTGTCAGAAAAAATAAAGGTTATAGATATCATCCACAAGTAATATATAAAAAGGGGTGTCCTGCCGTTTGACCAAAAGTCATTTGGCAAAATTACATACGACAAACAACGTTTTGCAAAAAAATGTTTCGCCAATTGATCATTTTACTACTAGTCATTTTACAAATGACTCACTTTTCCAAATGATCAACAGTTAAATTTACATTTTATAAATAATTATTTGACTAAATGAACATTTAGCAACTGAGTTATCAGACAAAACTACTATTGGTCTAAAAACGTTTGGTATAATGTATTATTTGACAAGTGGTTTGTTTATTAATTAATCTTCTAATAGATATGGCATGGGTCAAATTAATACAAATTATTTGGAAAATAATTCTTTATTAAGATATTAATACTATTATTATTTATAATTTTAAATGACCAGAAATCGATTTTAATAATTTTGGAAGCCACTACTCTGGATTTTCCTGAAAGGAATATATATAAGTATTAGTTGATATATTACATGTAGACACAATGGAAAAACCCTAGGTATACTATGCGTCACGTAAAAAGGCAATTAGACTAATCATGGAAAAAACCTAGGACTCCGTTAGGTACGACGACGAGCGAAGCGAGGAGGACTGTTAGGTTGAACTGCGAACATACAGCGCGCGAGCCGAGCGAGCGAAGCGAGCGTGCCGCGGCAGCGGCCGGCGAAGCACCAGAAACGACTATTTTTTACTAATACTAATCTAATCTTGTAACTTACCCGTAAATTTTGTTAAATGACATTTGGACAAATACTTAATTTGCGAATCCTATTATTTGGTGAAATGAAAAAAAAAATATTGTCATTTTATTATTTAACCCATTTACCAAGTGTAGTGTTTGCTAATTGATCATTTGCTAAGTGAGTTTTTGTAAGATGATACTTTTGTCAAATGTCTCATTTGCCAAATGATCATTAGGTGAAACGTTGTTTGTCAAATGAACTTTTGTCAATATTTTTTTGGTCAAACATTAGTGAACCCTTTTTTCCACCGGTAACGCTTTTAGCTAATGTCAACACTTCAACCACCGTATGTTCATGTTGTTTGCCTTAGAATCGTTGTTATTTTGCGTGCGGCGAACTTCGATGAAGTAATGTCAGTTTATTAGAAGGATCACGATACGGGTGAGTACACTTGTTGTTATTTTATAGCTACACTCGCGGTCAAAGAAACCGGGTCAGTACGAAAATCTGTAATATCTCCTAAAATAATAACGCTAGGGACATGAATTAAACTGCATATTGTAGATAATTTTATACTGAATTAAATAACATCAAATGGTGGAATCGTAATTCTTTTGTTTAATAAAATTACATAGGAAACAAAAAATCAACCAATTTTACGTACAAAAATAAGCAGTAGGTACTTCACATACAACACAAAAAATAAAAATTAATACTTCGTATTGCCTCCTCGGGCTCTTCTTACAGCTTCTAGACGATTCGGCATGCTGTTTATTAAGTTCTTTATGCGTTCTTGCGGGATATTGTCCCATTCTTCCACTAACGCCTGTTTCAGGTCTCTAAGTGTAGCTGGGGCGGGGTTTCGAGCTCTTACACGCCTCCCAAGCTCGTCCCATACATGCTCAATCGGATTTAAGTCCGGACTCCTCGAGGGCCAGTTCATACAGTTGATACCAACCTCCAAAAAATAATCTCTGACAATTTGAGCTGTGTGTGGCCTGGCGTTGTCATGCATAAACATAGAATTTCCACCCATATTAATTAAGTATGGGCCGACATGCTCATTAAGAATCTCTTCTACATATCTTGCACTCGTTAATGATCCATTTTCTATTAAAACTAACTCCGAGCGACTCTCTGAAGAGATTCCAGCCCAAACCATGACTGACCCACCGCCGAACGCCACTTTTTCCTCAAAACATGCTGGAATAAAACGTTCACCAGGCCGTCTGTAAACTCTTTGCCGCCCGTCATTTGCATAGAGCATAAATCTGGATTCATCGGCAAACAAAATTCTTGCCCAATCTTCGTCACCCCAGTATCTGTGATCGCGGGCATAAAGTCGTCTTGCTGTTCGATGTATTCTTTCAAGTTTTGGGCCATTGGCCGGCCTATGTGGGGTCAAATTTGCTTCTTTGAGCCGCCGCCTGACAGTCCGCTCGCTGATGCCGTCCCTTCGGGTCTCTAAAAGCTGATTTTTCACTTCAACTGCTGTGAGGTGCCGATTTCGGAGCATGGTTGTAACAATAAATCGATCTTCTCTAGCTGTAGTACATCTTGTTTTGCCGGTTCCTGGTCTTCTAAGGTTCTGCCCAGTTTGTAGGTAACGTTGGAGGACTCGCTGCACTGTAGAAAGTGACACACCTGTTCTTCTCGCTGTATACCTCTGACTTCTTCCTTCTTCTAACATAGTGATGATACGAGTACATTCATCTCGTGTTAGCGGCATGATAGACATTCAAGAATGACCACAAAATAAAACAATGACAGCCTTTTATCATAGTTCTTTGACAGATTGAAAACAATTGCTGCAAAAGTAAAACGAACGCAATTTCAAATAAGTACCTAATTGGTCTTTTTTTTCAATTAAACCTTTTTCCAGTTACTACGTAGGTCATTGAAGGTTGGATTTAAAAGGATATTAAATTCTCTATAAAACAGAGTTAGTTTCATGCAGATACGACCAACGATTTACAAAATATTGAGGTTTTCGTCACTGACCCGGTTTCTTTGACCGCGAGCATGGCCTCCCAACTAGAACAACGTATAATTGATACTAAAAAGAACTCATAGATGGCGACACAGGTACCGAACGAAACATTTGAACCAGTAATCGTGAAGATAGAATGATTAAACACCTTAATAAATTCAACGTACCTTAATTATATCACAAACATACTTCCGCACATACAATAAAGGTATATTTTATAAGTTTAGTAAATGCAATAAAATTGATACTAAATCCATGTAACTCAAACTATACGAGTGAGCTTTCAAGCTTGCTACGTATTATTGGGTACTGTCACTAGATGGCGCCATCACGGGTCGCGAAAGTTATATGGAACCACAGGCTCTAAGCATTTGGTTATGTATGTTTTTGTGTGATGTGTAATATTGTCTCTAAAATACTACTTTTATATCGAAAAAATCAAAAATACTCTATTTGTTGCCCGGGAAGTCAACGCCATCTGGTGATATCTCAATGTATTACTAAAGGCTGACAGCGTCATAGCCGTGGTAGCTCGGATACTGCATCTACTGGTGTAGCTACGGGACTAAAATTGTATACAGAATTGCCTACATTAGGACGGTACGCTTTTGCTCTATGAGATTGGGTATCTGTACTTGTATTCTTTAATCTGTGCCGCGAGTGTATTTATTTCCTTTTTCTGGTTCACTTGCGTTCACGTTGCACTTGTTCAAAGCGTTACCGGTGGAAAAAAGCGTTAGGGTTTGCTTATTTTTTATAGGCGTTGTTTAAACGGTCCATCACTGGAGAATGTACATGACTGGTGCTTTTACCTTACCCGTTTACGGATCATATTAAGTGATTTAAACACCTTGGATGAAGCCCGTTTATCCTAGTTAGTACAAAAAATACACGTGCTGACTTTGTCTAGGCAGTGGGTGGTGGTTGGTGGAAATCCAAGGGCTGTTCGTTCTTAAGTTTTGGATGTTTTCAATACATATATCTAGATATGTGTATCTATTGCGCATTACAGAGGTTACTGTGGGTCTAGTTTTATAAATGGGTAAGATTTCTAAGTAATATAACCTTTTTTTAAATCAACAATGCATATGCAGATGCAACATTCTCAATCTTATCATAACTTGCCATCAGGTGAGGTTATATAGAGTAAAATGTTATCATATCTTTCGTTAAAAATACCTCTATCGAATAAAATCTTGTCTCATATTTGTGACACCTACCTCAGTGTGTTGAAGTAGGTAAACAGCGATGGAACAAGTCTGTTTTCATAATCTGTAACTTCATTTGGCAGTGCTATGTTGATCCGCGCAGTGCGTGTTTGAGGAATGAGCATAGTTATTCAGTATGGAGCCAACATGTGGTGTGGCGCGATAGCGACGTGCAGTCTAACACATTTCTAACCTACAGTACTTTGACTTTAACCATCATATTAATATTTGCAATGAGGTAACAAGGAGCTATGCAAAATAAACATAAACTACCAGCTGGCTGGTTAGATGCAATGATCGAAATGACTAGAAATTATATATGGGTTATCTGCGTCTTTGAAAGAGTTAGATATTAGGTACTTGCTACGATCCCGAAATAGGTAGGGTACTTCTTCTTACCTCACTGACTTTCATCCGAATTATTCATTTAAGCTAAATGGCAGGCAATCAAGTACACACCAGATAATAATGCCCTTGCTCATGTTCCAATCAACGCGCATGACTCTCATATGAGTTCTCACGTCTATATTCCCGCTTGTAGTAACACAAAGGTCTGGCCATGATTCTTCTACTGTGGCGATAGGCGCGATTGTCACAACTCCGAATAATTCATGAGTTGTACGAGCAGAGGGCGGCTTCGAGAAGGTGTTCTTTCTCGGCATTTTGCAACAGACAAGCTCGTACAATTTCGCTCCATTGTGCCATTATTATGCAAAACTCTGACGACTGCTGATGCCGGCGAAATGTTTCTGTCGGGCTAACTGCATTTCTTAAAAGGTTATTAGAATGAGGTCTTGGTGTGACATTCTCAAGGTTGGACGCTGTAATTGGAAAATAGAATATTAGATTTTTATTTTTTATTAAAAAAACAATGATTTTAAAGAAACCGTACATTAAAAGAATGCTTAACCGTTGCTTTAAATTAAATAAATAATACTCATTGGCGAGAAACAGCTTTAATGAACAAGTCCAATATAAACATCTTCAAACATGATCCTGTGTAAAAATTCACTACATTATTATAACGCAGCCATTCCGCCTACCATACCATCCAAATCGTATCGTTTTAGAGCATAATTGATGAGATCTAAAATCCAGTTATACTTAGGTACCGAGGTGAACAATACAAAATTATCTCTATTATTAATTGTAAATGAGCAAACAATAAGTAGATTACAAAAAATAATATATAATGTGACATATGAGGCGCACCCGTCTCACTGTCCCAAATTCACCTACAAATTGAGATCCAGGTAACACAGTTGTTGTGTGTGTTGTTGTTGTAGAGGCTGTATCCACTGTCCGCAGAAGGAGCTAGGGCAGATGGGTTTCCAGTATATTATAGTAGTTTATGCAACTGATCCATAATGAGAGGCCTTAAAATACGAGTGTGGTTTCATTGGTTCATAATAGGATCTCACGACTCTCACGAGTGTTTGAAGGCTTCATTATGTACAGTTGCATACACTTCTTTATCTACACACATATCATAAGTAGTAGTAAGTAACACCAAAAACCCAAAAAAAAAATGACAACAGCAATGGCGGCAATTTGATCCACCGTCAAGACGAATGGTTATTTTTTATATCATAGACAAACGAATGAAGTTCCTATACTCATGTCACTTTAGATCAAATGTCATGCGGTTTATATTAAATAAACCGGCCAAGTGCGAGTCGGACTCGCGCACGAAGGGTTCCGTACTATTATCTATAAAACAGTAAAAAAAAAACGTTTGTTTTATGGGAGCCCCCCTTAAATATTTATTTTATTTTGTTTGTAGTATTTGTTGTTATAGCGGCAACAGAAATACATAATTTGTGAAAATTTCAACAGTCTAGCTATCGCGGTACTCGAGATACACGGACGGACGGACAGACAGTGAAGTCTTAGTAATAGGGTCCCGTTTTTACCCTTTGGGTACGGAACCCTAAAAAGCATACGGATTTGACATTTCGTATCGATAACTGTTTTAATATCTATGGATACCTACTAGAATAGAGACCCACTTGAGTTTTGACAGCTGTTCCAAATTTAAACTAATAACGTTACAAAAATCTATACTGTTATAACATTAAAGTACAGATTTTACCTACTACCACAGACAAGAAACTTGTCATAGTAAAATCGGTTGTAATAATGCTGGTAATTCCTACCGTTTCTGAACGCATTTTAGAGCACTAATGATACGTGCGTAGATAAAATACCTAAGTGTATCTATCTCTTTTTTAGCCCGCAATTTACATAAACGCCTATACTCATTTAAAAAAAAAATACATTGGTTTCTAAATGTTTTACCTTCTTTTTTATCAGCCTTACGTACCTATATCTATACTAATATTATAAAGAGGAAATGTCTGTGAAGTTGTGGATTTGTAAGTTTGTATGTAGAAGTTAATCTCCGGAAACACTTGTGCAATAAAAAAATATTTCATTTGTGTATAGGATTAAATTTCTGTATGGACATAAGCTTTATTTGACGACCGGTTAGTCTAGTGGGTAGTGACGCTGCCTATGAAGCTGAAGGTCCTGGGTTCGAATCCTGGTAAGGGCAAATATTTGTGTGATGAGCATGAATATTTTTTTCTGAGTCATGGATGTTTTCTATCTATTTAAGTATTTCTATCTATTAAATATATCGTCGTCTAGTACCCATAACACAAGCCTTTATTGAGCTTACTATGGGACTAGGACGATTTGTGTAAGATTGTCCCCTAATATTGATTGATTATTAATATTATTATTATTTTATGGCGCGGGTTAGTCTGTGTTCTTTGCAATACGCGCTATACGAGGCTGGAGCCGCGCGGGCAGTTTCTTATTAAAATATTCATTAATTAACTTCGTCTGTAACACAGTGACTTCCATTCTATTTATCTGCCACAATTTGTCTACTTTGCCCAAAGGTTGACTGAGAATGCTTACGGTATTAAGTCCGCCTTTTGTACGATAAGTTGTTCTTTTGCGCAATAAAGATTAAATAAATAACTAATCCTTAATAAACGCAATTCTACACAACAGAGATTCTCCTACATCCTAATTTTTACACAAAATCGTTTCTTCCTACTCGCAATTGTCCACAAACGCAATCCGTACATACAACAGCAATTCAACGCATTTGTTGTGCAGTATATAATACTGTAAACACATTTGTAAATAATTCAGACCAGAAGTAAAAGTAAGGACTGAGAAGAATAACGAATGTGCTCAAAAGCCAGAGTGAAGAATCCCGTCTGTGAATAATAGGGAATATTCATGACATTTTTTTATTTTTTTTATCTATTCTATAAGTAATTATATAACCGGAAAAAAATATAACACTTTCACAATATTATTAAATAAGCTAAAAAAAAATAATTAAAATTACTATCATTTTCGGACGATCAAAACGCCACCATTTTGGCGCGCTCATTTGTGACGTCACCGTGCAGCTTAGTGCACGGCGGTTCTTAAACAAATTAACAACAAAGTTTTTGATTCACACTTTTAATAAATGTGAGTGATTAAAGCTTATAAGATCAACTTATTGTAATGGAAGAGCACACAAAAGCTTATTATAAATATTGTATTGTCCCTATGTGTGAAAATCACATTAAAACTGCAAATATTTTCATATGCCCAAAGGTGCAAATATAAGGATAAAGTGGTGTAAGGCGATGAGGAGAGATAATGTATCGTGCTTGAGTAGTTTATATTGTTGTGAAGATCATTTCGACGTGAGTATTAAATATGTATGTACCTAAAATCTTTTTTATTACGACTCGCGAACAATATAGGTAAACAATAACCTAACCTCAAAATTGTATTATATACTTATTCATAAAACTATTCTGATTTTTATATTTTTTTAGTTATTAATGTTACAAATATTATGATTTTTGTTGATCAACAGCTGACTACGAGTGTTGATTTTGATCAAGAAACGTTTTAGCTAAGTTTCTTTGTTTGCACTGTTGATCGAAGAAAGTTAAAAGAATTTAATCCTTTTTACTGAGTGACCTACACAAATTTGTTTTATTTATAAGCCTTGACGAAAACAACCTAGTTTGTTAAAGTTCATAAAGATGTTCTCAACATTTAACATTCCTAATAGGTACCTACATATCTTTGATTATATAATACTAGCTTCTGCCCGCGACTCCGTCCGCGTGGAACTCGTTTATACTATCTCTATACCAAATTTCATCCAAATCGGTTCAGCAGTTTAAGCGTGAAGAGGTAACAAACAGACAGACAGACACACTTTCGCATTTATAATTTATTATTAAGTAAGTATATATAAAATATATAATATAACTAGCTTCTGCCCGCGACTCCGTCCGCGTGGAACTCGTTTATATCGTAGCTCCCCCCATATCCCCCAAAGGGATGAAGTGGGGGTGAAAGTTTGTATGGAGCTACGATATAAATGAGTTCCACGCGGACGGAGTCGCGGGCAGAAGTTAGTATATATAATATATAAAGTTATAGTATAGTAAAATAGTATATAGTATGGATAAATATCTACTAGTTTTTGTATTCCACTTATTTAACAAAGACACCTATTTGAAGTAGTTTAAAAGTCTAGCTATTTGAATCGCCAAAATAGGTTATAATTATTTAATTGACCAATCTCACGAGTATAAAAACAAGGAATATGAAAATTTATTGAATATCTGTAACTTATTTACCTAGCAGCTTTTACTCCTCTTAGTTCAGCGGACGTAAAGTCACAAATATTTGCGAAGTATGTATTAAATTTAGTCATCATGAACACATCAATTTTAGGCAGATTATCCGACTGTGCCTTGACAAAACCGCCTTCAGTCATTGTGGCGAGTCTTTTTTCACTTAATAATTACCAAAAAACACTGATTATTTATCATAAACAGCGGCCAAACAATGCGAATAACTTTCAATAATCATACTAACGACCTGCACGGTGACGTCACGTTTCGCTCCGCCAATAGCGTTGCGTTTTGGAAATTTGCGAGGGAATTTGAAAAATAGTACTTTTAAACAATTTATTTTATCAATAGAAACATGATAATTTGAAAAAATAATCATGTGTGTATATTTATTAAGCAATATAGATTACACGTGATTTTTTTTGTCCATTTCTAAATCACATGCATATTCCCTATTGTTAATAGGAAGGAATGGTTTTAAACGGAAGGACTATGAACAATAACAAAATGTGGTGCATTGCTGCATTGAAGAATTGTGTTTGAGAAGATAGAGCTAAGTGAACTGCAAATACAAATGAAAAGCTTTTATGTACAGCCCTGCATAATTCAATTCAGTTTATAAATATTTCTCTTTAGGTATAATTAAATTGTGAAACGGAATATTACTTTTTGCGCGATTACTTGCAGAGAAATTGAATTATGTCTCGCTGTAGATACTATTTTTACTAATATTCATGTAGGTACATATATTAAACACCAAAATCGTTATAACTACCATTGAGCCTAATAAGGTGAGGGGCATATTAATAAAAGGTAAACGGCCTTTATTAAATTATTCTACGATTAATTGACTTGATATTGTACTGAAAGAAGTGGTTTCCCAATGCCTGATTGAAAAAATTGATCAGATCGCTGCCTTTCGCAATGCTCTGTATAAAGTAGTATGCAGAATTCAATTAGTTCCCCAGCAATTACAGTTGTTCTCTACCGTGTTCATTAATATTTCATGCTAATCGGATGGAAGATTGATGACGTCATGTTCCTGCTATATTAAGCTTATAGGATTGATCATGATCACACATATGCTGGGCAACTTATTTATGCACCGGTAGAACTATTTTGGGATGTGGGTTTAATTACATAATCATTTCATCTACGCAAATATGTAAATTTCTCTAAAATACCTACGGTATTCATTTAATTTATATACAGTAAAGAATACGAGGAGTTCTTAGTCTCAGTGAATTATTTGCGATTTAAAATTCATTCGATAAATTAGTTTAAAGTCGTAAATGCGCATGCTTTGTTGACAATCCAGAGAACATTATCATCACTATGTAATGCAACCTTTGATATTTCATTTATGTAAGTAATTAAAATGTACAGTCACCAGAATTAAAATTGTGTTGTCAACAAAGCGCGCATAAATATCCAATCTAGGGCCCTTAGGACGTTTAAAATATTTTTAACCGCTTTAAGCAATACTGGGAACTGGACCGTGAACTCTGCAGGTTGATCACGTAATGCATTGTACGTATTAGGTAGATCTAAATGTCAATTTTTATATGGAAAAATGACAGTTGCATTGTACTAACGCGCGTTCGGAACGTTACGTGATTACCCTGGTCTGGTCGACCCTTCAGCGCGATATTCTATAGTTATAGTAACCTTATTCCCAGGTAATCATTTATACATATCTTTGACGTCGACTGTACCAGGCATTAAATAGGTTTATTGGCTTCAAGAGGTGTTATCTCTATAAATTGACGGCTCTCTAGAACCGAATTAATCCAGTTATAAACGCTTTGTTTGCCAATTAATAATGCGTTGGTTAGGAAAACGGGTTAAGTGGCACTTAGGGCTCCGGCAATAGCGAATGAAGGGCTCGATTTGTCTAAACGAGTGCTAGCTCTTTGGAGAAACCTAAAACAATGCCTTTGTATTGTACGGAATAACGTTTTAAAATACGTATCCTCATTGGTCTCAAGATACTTATTTTTATACATATTAGGGGAAAAAGTTACTCAGAAAATCAAACTAGCCCTAATAGTACGCTCAATAAAGCTTATGACGCTAGACGACGATATATTTAATAAATTTAATTACCTAAATAGGTACATATAAAGCACTGCCGCCAACGTGGTACGAAATAAAATAAAACATTTAGGGCTTTACAGCAAATATAGATCGTATAAGCTTCGCATACAGGATACTACCCACTAGGCTACACCAGTCATCAAACGTCAATATATAGACGTATCTTGATGTTTTTATTGATAAAACCCCGAATTTTGTTTGGGCTTATTGATACAGTTGGCACAATATTAATCACAATTAGTGGCGATCTCCTAAACCACATTTGATGTGAATTAAGAAGAAAAAAGTTGCGAAGTTGGAAGCGATCCCGCTAAGCCAGCGGTGGTTTACCTATGCAGTAGTAGCCGACCGGGATCACGCTGATACAGATTGATGACCCTTGTCCGAGCAGGACGATGCTAAACTACTGTGGGTTGCGTAACCCTGACATATTTGTTGCCATAAGTTTGGTCAAAATAGACATGTTTGTTGCTAGTATGCGTAGAACTATGTTGGCATAGTGATTTGTTTTGAAGCATTTCGTGTGTAAGTTCACAATTGGCTATAAGTTCTTCAGAATATTTATTATTTTTAGGGCTGTTAAGTAAAGTATAAAACTACTAGCTGCCCGGCCCGGCTTCGCACGGGTTACCCGTTTTCCCGTAGGAATGAAGCATTTTCCCGCGGTAATTAATAGCCTATGTTCATCAGGGATAATGCCGGTTTCTAATGGTAAAATATTTTTTCAAATCGGTCCAGTAGTTTCGGAGCCTATTCAATACAAACACACAAACAAACAATCAAATCTTTCCTCTTTATAATATTAGTGTAGAAGTGTAGACTATTAGTGTAGATGTACACAAAATATAAAAGTATTATAAAATCGAATCTAGGGCTACCGCTGGCAGCGGGGCGTTAGGGCGACGGAGAGGAAGCGCGCCGTATACAGGAGGTCGATCACGTAATGCTTTGTACGTACATCAGGTAGATATATATAGTAGAGAATCACTTTTGGTATGGAAAAATTACGTGGAAAAGTAACGTGATCAGTGATCACCCCTCACGAGTACCACCTTGTGTATAGGACCTTTGATCTAGCTAAGTCTCTTGAGGTGTTGGTCCATCAGGCTCTTCGCTATTAGACCCTTCCCACATGGCGGGTTACCTCCTGAGTCAGTTTAATTAATTAGGCCCATATTACAAATAACTTAAAGACTAACATATATATCAATATAAACCTTATTAATAAGTAAAACACACAAGTCAAGTTTAAGGTCATTCTGCGCCAATTCTGGTTAGTCAGCTCCATATGTATATTTTCCATCTGACGTTAGATTTAATGTGTAACTTTTTCACCTGCCTGCCTTAAACTTAAACCCAGCTCAGGAATAATTATGTTATCCGGTAATCGAAAGAAAAAATTACAAATAAACTAATTTTATCTAAACAATGAATTACCTCCGTGAATTTTCATTACCTACATTTTTAGAAAATAAATTTCGACCGTCCTCGAAGGTAGTCATAATAAATTAAAATATTACCGAACACTTTCGCAGAAACCCAAGAAATATGTAAGCGCCCACTAGGCGAGTTCTTTGGTCCACATAATGTGCAACGCAATTCTGCACGCCGAGCGCCTACTAAGGCGGGCGCACTTTTTGCTATACCGGCGACCCACGAGGCGGGTGCAGGGCTGTGCCAAGTAAATTTTATGATCAAACATTATTATTACGTTACTTTTTAAAGTTTTTCGCGTACAAACTTTGCAAATACTTACCATAAGGCAGTAAAATACCAATGTTTTGTCCCTTGTGGTACCTACCTAATATAAAATAATAAAATCTGGCACCGTATTTGGTAAAAATATTCCGCTAACATAAAATAACAAAAATCTTTTATGTTGGCGTCAACCCTGTGCGTCGCGGTGATGTGCGCCCGCTAGGCGGGCTCTTTGGCATAGACTGAAGCCATCTATAGTTACACATAGCGCATCCCGCCTAGCGGGCTGTCCGGCATCTGAGCAAAGTTACGGAGCGCCCACTAGGCGGGTTCTTGGTTGCGAAAGTGTTAAATTGATTCTAATTATACCTCGAAGAAAAATGTAGTGTAGAAGTAGACGATCTATCGAGATATAAAACCTTTTATGCTTGCAGTTATCGCGGAATGTCGAGTACAACGGTCGGACAAAGCCTTCACCTAGCGCTCGATTTCAAGGTCGAGTCGTGTCAAATGTCATGTTAAGCTGCGTCGTACTGCCGTACCTATCTACTAGAGTAGAAGACCAGACCTTCATACAATGTTTGATATCTCAGGGGTTCAATCTGTAACCATTAAAAGCACCCAGGAAAACAAATACCTACAGTCTTATTCGTTGTGTTGACTTGTAATTTGTATTAATAAAGTATGACAATGAGTATGAGTATTTTTTCGTATTCATTTTCACACTTTATTTCAATAAATATCTTAATTTACAGATAATAATGAGATAAATACAAATGCAATTGTATTATTTTTGAAACAGAACGTTTCCTTTGAGTGCGCCGTTAACTTTTTCCTCATTTGTATTTAAAGCTAGTTTCTTTAAGCTTGAATATATTAACCGGCGAGTATTTAGAATACGATTTGGGTCTGTTTCTCCCTGACTTGCTCTTACGCGATTTTATGGCAAACTATTCAATTTCACTCGATAGTCTCGATACCCAATACTGTTCTAAGAGGTCACGGACTGTAAATAAATACGTAAGTATTCCATAACTGTCTAAAATGTTATAAAAACAACCCTCAAGTGGAAAGATGCCTGTAGACCTACAGATGGCGAGCGCGTGGATTTTTGTTTAGGCAGTATTTGCAATCCATTTCGGCCGTAATTAATGTGCATGATTAAATTAGATTTAAATAATAGTTTTGACGGGCTGTTGATTGCGCTGATGCGCTAATCACGTTCGCCGATTTGCTCATTAAGTGCAGCTGGCGCGTAACACAGGCTTAATTAAATGAAAAAATAAACAAACAATGTATCTTCATTAATGTACCGCTTATTATTGGTCTATGCTTATTCGGTTAAATGCTTATTATTAGATATTAAAATTGGAGAAATTTTATGAACATAATAAAAAGTATCACGTCACGACATATCTAGGTAAATATGTTATCCTTTTATTATGGGTATTTTGTACAGCCATTATTTCTAAGCAAATTTTTAATTTGAAATAAATTAATGTTTCTTAAGAGCAATAGATAAAGTAGAAAACAAAACCGCCAAATGTTCCGTATACCAACGTGAAGTAGTGTAATAATTTATTTTCGCTATGAGTTAATTTTAAGGAACAGGCTTTTAAAGATACTGAAACGTAGGTAGGTACACAAGTATTATCACACCGCGATTAGAATACACTTTGAAAGTACCGTTAGCATTAGCACAAAAGCTAGAGAAAGCTTGGAAATTCCTCGTACTGAAGTACATCAACATTATAGGTAGGTAGGGTCAGTAAACTATTTATATGCTGTCAAATGTGAATATGTGTATTTAGTACACTAATTATCAATTTTACTTTCTTTGTACCAGGTGATGATACAGACAGCTCTGAAGACGATGATGTTATGAGGGAATAATATTACATTCATTGTATTTTATTTGAATAGGTAATATAATTTATGTTAATTTCCTAAGCTTTAGATCTTAAACGACATGATACAGAGAAAGAATATAATGAAAAAATAAACCATCTTCGTCTGTAGCCCCCGACAGGATTTCTCGTTAAAAATAACACGAAAACAAAAATATTTAATTGAACAATTTGTTTCGTGATTGAGGGCTTTATTAGATCTTCTTCGTACTGAAATAATTATTATATTATCTGCACACTACCATTGACAATGTCATTTCATGTATTAATTCGAAAACAGCATAATGTGCTCAAGTGTATTCTAATCGCGCTTTGATAATAGTGTTAAATGTTCACGTAGGTACACAAAAACCAGAGCAACTTGAAGCCGTCGTCCATACCAATCTATCTACCATACCATACCAATTTATGTTATTTAAAACAAAAGCATTAATCAAGCGTGGGCATCGAATTTAATGAATTAACCAGCCACCGTTGCGAAACTTGTCTAAATTCAATTCATGAAATGTCAATTATGCCAGTGACAGGTCATTTGCTAATTCCAAAGGTCCGGCCGCTTTGTCTCCGTTATTTTGTTTTGACATATCATTAACAGATAGTGTCTCGCCATGACTTGTGATACGTACACTTTCGCTCGTCGGAGGGTCAGCCTGACAATGAACTCAAAATGTCCACCTCTGATGCTTGTCGATTGAAATTCTATTGTCGATCAATGTTAATAACTGACCCATTGTTTGTTTGCACAATGACCTGAATTAATGATCAACAAAATAATAGCAAGTACGGCGCTAAAGGTTATATACGTTCGATGTAAATACCAAGGCAAGGTTTGTGGCATTTTCGATAGGATACTCAGTATTCCTTGCCATGAAAATAAATATAAAAGCTCATATAGCAACAATGCTTTATCTAGATAAGCCTGGTGCAAAGTTGAGATCATTATCTGACAATACAACAAATCAATAAGATATCGGAACGAGCGATGACCGCGTCACGACCGCGCGGTCGTTCATTGTGAACATTCTATGCATGTTACCGCCAAATATCGAGCGAACTATTTTTGGAACTACAGAACTTTGTCTCGAAGGTTGCCTCTGCTACCAATATGGAGTATAAAGGGGCATTTATTCGCTCAAATACTAAAGCGTAATGCTCGGTAGTTACGCTGTCACAACTTGCTCTAGGAAGTTTGAAATCAGAAAAATATTTTATACGTCACATAATACGACCGGGTTTTGGCGACCGGTAAGCCTAGTGGGTAGTGACGCTGCCTACGAAGCTGAAGGTCCTGGGTTCGAATCCCGGTAAGGGCAAATATTTGTGTGATGAGCATGAATATTTGTTTCCGAGTCATGGAAGTTTTCTATGTATTTAAGTATTTATATCTATTAGAATAGAATAGAATAGAAAATTTTTATTCAACATCACATGACAATTCAAGTTACATGGGAACCTTAAAAGTAGACTTAACATATAAATTTAAAATTAATCCTACAGTTATCATTATGTGATGTTAAAAAGGGGCTTGCCTCAGCATAGTGTACTATTACATATATATATCGTCGTCTAGTACCCATAACACAAGCCTTAATGAGCTTACTATTGGACTAGGTCGAATTGTGTAAAATTGTCCCCTAATATGTATTATTATTATATTCTTTATTTATATTTTGTCTTAGACTAGGTTTTTACAATATTTATTTATTAAAAGTAAAATATAAAACTATACATACAAAACATAAAATCATTATAAAAACCTAACCTAGGGTGCAGCCGGCAGCGAGGCGGGGCCTAAGCTACCGGCGGTCAGGGCGACAGAGACAGGAACCAGGACCATGGGGTCCCGGACTTTTGGAAGGCATGCGTGAGGCCGAGGCCAACAGCGCAGAGGCCCTTTAAAACAAATATAATATAAAGCGAGGGATACATATGGCGGATACCATCTCCGAGCGCACAACATGATACACCCGGTGATGGTCCCCGCCAGGTGCAAAGACTATTGCAGTGCAACACTGTGCTGCGATGGAAACTAAGGTCATGGATTATTGGGTTGAATGGTGGGTGGTCTGGACAATGGGTTATGGGAGGAGACTAGCGGACACCTGCCGTGACAATAAGTCTCAAAATTGTGAAAAGGCAGGCGGTGACTCGCCAACTCGTTAAGTGGGCCCCACAAACAGTCGCACGCACAGTGCGACAGTGGAGCAACACGTATGAGCGGCTGTGAGGTTGTCGAGAGGTGAGTCTGCGGTGCGCCAGATCCCGGTAATCCGTTCAAGGGCCGCCGGCGTTATGAAATTTTACACTTCCAACCTGGAGCATAGGTTCCGCTCTTGCGACTCCACTCTGGCCGGCCGGTTAAGGCAAGCACAGAGGTGAGGGCCAGATCACTCGGGCCCTCTGGAGGTTAGGGGTCCGCGGTGTTGCCATGCCACTCACCGTCAGCTCGCCACAAGCTGCCCCCGCGGGCTTATTATTATTATTAAATAATTCTAGATTAGTCTTCTCTATGACAATGCTCGCTTAAACTGAAGTAATATTGAAACCTTGTACAAGTTGGCATTTAATAAAGTGTCAGTGAAACGATATTATTGACGCAGTTATAACGGTTTTTTCCCCTTGAAGTGCTGTTTGTATTGAATTTGGTCACAAGACAAAGCGCATGAATAAAGATGCTTCATGCAACATACTATAAGTAGCATTCAAATCCGAAGAAATCGTATTGCGGAATTGGGTCCGTAGTTTAAGCACGCGCTTGTTAAAAACAAACATGTTTGGGGAAAAGTTTTTACAGGTGAAATGTTTAGTTTTTACGACAGTGAGCTCTCTCCGTACGAAATGCTCGAGCGGACGAGCTTGGCCATTTTTGCCGACGTTAATTCCCCTTTCTGCAGCAGCAGGACAATTTGTAGGAAGGAATGGGTGTTCGAGTCGTTAGTGAGGAACACCGCTTATTTTACTTCTTTAAACTGACCGTTGGCAGGGTTTAGAATTTTGCCGTAAAATAAAACTAGTCTGAAAGTATTCATTAAATAAAAGGGAAGTATTTTCACCTCTTTATAGCACAACATTTGAACGGCTTTTAATAGAAATGAACGGGCATGTACAACTTAATCGCACCCTGTTCAGAACTGGAGATGGCACAAACGAAACGCGAACACTCGCTGCCAGTAAGTTGGACGTTATAATTATATGTATTAACGACCACGAGAACCATGATAGGTAGTTACTAGGTACCTACACCCTACCCCGCTCAGCTCGCAACTCCATCTATAGTGCGTTTTTTTAGCATTAGAAAGAAGGATAAAGCACGAAGCACGAGGTCTTTTATATAAGACACTTTATGCCACACAACTGTCAAAGTATTTCAAACAAGCATTAAAAAAGACTTACATTATTGTTGTCGACCCTAAAATGTTATGATGAAGTGTTTCCATTATATATATATATATATCTAAAATCTAAATAATAGTTACAACAATATATTTATTTTGAAAGTATTTATTTTTTGACTCTGTTGTTTTAAATTTCGTTATTCAGTTCTGGAAAGGTTGCATAATAAAAAACCTAAAGAAGAAGAGGTTGGAAACGATCGGTTCGTTTTTTTCGCTGTCGATATTATCAAAATTGTCAATCGTATAACTTTATTTTTTTTGTTTTCTTGGTAATCAACTAATTGTTGAATTCAGATTACGAGATTATTATACGAGTACCTATCTATTTATTAATTAATATTAAGATTTTATTTTTCGCTGTGTGTGGTGGCGTGCGGACTGCGATGGACCAACCAGAGGCAGGCCCAAGTGACTTGCAAAAAAGACCGACTCGTTCTCCCCCGAACGTTTTGCCTTCACCAAAGAGACTGAAACAGAGTCCATTAACAACAAATGAGAAATGTATGGTGGTCAACATTTACAAGTTTTGTTTACATACTTAATAAATTGATGTGGAAATACGCACTTTGTTAAGTACATAGGAAAAATACAAAATAACTAATATACGCCTGTTATGTTCTCGTTCTGTTGAGGACTTCGTAACATCTAATATTTGTCCCAATCGGAAAAGGTTGACGACGACTGCTTCTTTGTTTACCGTTTACCTAAAAAAAACGGACTATTATACTCCGTATCCCGTATTTTCTGTATGTTTTGATTTGTCATGCTTTTTATATGGAAGTTCATTGAAGGGCTACGGGTCCGAGATGCCTGTTTTGTTTGTTTTGCGCTTATCATCTTTGTATGAAACAAGTATCTGAGGTCATTTTCATTTATTTATTCATAAAACAATGTAAATTGTATCTGAATTATTACAACTTATCCTATATACATTTAATATTAATAATAAACACATTCATTCATTTAACATTACACTACAGTTAATAACAGTCTAGTATCACTAGCAATTACTAGATCTTAATTTACGTAAAATCTAAGTCAGCTATGTATGCGATGCTATCCTTTAATTTACTGAATAATAATTAATACTATATATACTAACATCATAAAGAGGAAGTGTCTGTAAGATTGTATGTTTTGGGTAATCCCCGGAATCGTTAATCCGATTTCAAAAAATATTTCACTTGCATATAGAATGGGCTTTCAGAGTGGTTAAATAGGCAATATTTTATTCCGTAGGTTTGCCGGCGTTCCTTGCTATACGCGGGTGAAGCCGCGCGGGCAGCTAGTGCAATGTAAGTAAATGTAATGTAAATACTTTATTGTACACAAGACTTAGGTCGGTACAAAGGCTAACTTATCCCTAATACTTATCCTTAATATTCACCTCATTTCACAAATACAAAACACGGATCTTGATGGCCTTCCGTAATCAATAGATCATTAAATAACTACATTAAATAGTTGATCTGCTACTGTTCGTATCAGCCGGGCATCGATCAAGACGGACAATAGCGAGCACTCGCCAAGTAACAATTAAGTGTCGAATGTTTAAGGAATTATGTAACGTAGGACCTTGGAGGTTGACCCTATTCGTGAGCTGGACTGACCGCGGCGTGTGGCCCACAAGCGAGAGGTAGCGGATCTAG
The DNA here is from genome assembly GCA_947578815.1 of Epinotia ramella. Classification (NCBI taxonomy): domain Eukaryota; kingdom Metazoa; phylum Arthropoda; class Insecta; order Lepidoptera; family Tortricidae; genus Epinotia; species Epinotia ramella. The sequence continues at coordinate 24,744,598 of OX388204.1, read as the reverse complement.
TTTCGATTTCCAGAGACACTTATTTCAAATGAATCATTTGTGAAGATCCCGCTGCCAAGTTTGTATAAAAACCGAAAATCTATAAAACTATTGTTTTACACATGCGCGAAAACTACTAATACTAATCCTGAACCCTATTACGATGCAATAAGGTGAAAAGTGGATACATCTCTTGTAGCCGTAATACACCAGCCTTTTAATGTATATGTTTTTAATTAGCGAGATGCCAAGATTAAGTATGTTTCATCCGATTATTGTGTAATATTTAAAAGGTCGACAAAAGAGCAGACAGTGCAGGAATAGTTAACGTTTTTGTTTGTTTGTTGATGTTTGGAAATAATTCCGCCCTCAAAATTCCTCTGAGCAAGAAATTAATTTAAAAAAAAACCTCTTCACCAACAGACATCTTTAGCAAAACACAAAGCAAAAAAATTTATCAAATAGCCATAAAAAAAAACACTTTTTAACCCTAGGCACTAGGCAAGGGAATTCGCGTCTCGCATCGTACTTTAGTTAATTTTGCTCCAAAATTGACTCTCGCATGATTATTTTATTGGTTTAAAAAGTATCTGGAACTCCAACCAATTTTATTTGGAAGGAACCTTTTCGAGCTATACTGGTTTCTCCGGCCGTTCAGATTTAGATAATTATTAACACAAACTGACCACCACGAATAAACGTAAGATGACATAGACGTTCTAGGTACTAAATAAAAATAATATAATAATAAATTGTATTGTATTTGTACTCCCTTTGTCTCTGTGTGTCTTTTGCGTAGTGAATAAATGTCTTCTTTCTTTCTTTCTTTTCTTTCTTAAATGTTCGTGTATGGTTATGAACCTTTTTTACCTAACGATTTATATATGACAAGATACCACCGTCCATTTTCAATTCCTAGACTATATCTACCTAATTAAATGAAAAAAAATGTAAGAAGAAACAGGCTGGAAGCATCCATGATCCGTTCGTCGAAAGAAGTTATAAACGCCTTTATCTGGAGCAATTTATCACTAAGTTAGAAGGCGGTTTTGTTTACCGCCGCAGCCGACAGCGCGACGCCAACGCCAGGAAACGGGAACAGTGATGGAAGGAGAGACAACTAATTATTGTTATTTGTTACCATACATCTTAATGTGATTGTGGTTATCTCCATCGCGGTAACGTGAAGTTGGAACCGATCCAGTCTGGTTACATAAGGAGCCAAGAACTAGACAGTGTAGAAGGATGTGTGGTGTGTTAAATGTTAACATCATCAATGCGTTATTTTACCCTCAGATGATTACCTGATTTGCGATGCGGAGGCGGTACAATGTCATGCTCTCAGTATCAACTGGCAATCGAGTCAGTACCGATTTTTACTGCGCTAGTACATTTAAATGACTGCTTTCTCACTTGCGTGGGATGCACGAAAACAGGGCGGTACGAATGCAGTACCGAAAACACACCGATTCGCTGCCGCGCATAATATTACTGCAGTCTAAATTTAATACTGACTGTAGGTATACCGACAAGTGAGGAACTCTGTGCAACATCAAGTACACTCAGGTCAAATTACATAATATCGCATATCGATCCCGCCCCGCCAAGTCAAGAGGTCGCCTAAATTTGAGGTAAAATCTCTATTCCTGTTTGGTGGTATAATTAAAACAATGGATCTTCTTCTTGGTCAATCGATATTATTCAAGCACTGGCTAAAATACAGCTAAAGTAGGTCACTGTTCCCGGCTAAAGCGAAGCTAACAGCTCGGATAATGTTTTTCATGAAATTGTTATGAAGACAAGGAAATGGCGTTCATCATAAAAGTTAAGGTTCGTTCAAACTTTCCACTTTGTCGCTTGTACTTTGAACCGCATTCCGGGTGGGTCGTGATCGCATATGTTTGCTGCGCGCTTGAAACCGATCCTATGTAGCCTTTGACACTGCGTGACTGGCGCACCGTCGAAGGGCGTACAACACGTATGACAATAATACAATGGTAGGTCCAAGTAATTTATTAAAGCCTACCTAAGTGAGTCACATGATACATTATCCCATGTTACGGAAATCGTAAGAATTCACCTTGAACGATTGTTGCACTAGCAGTGACAAATGACTCGATTTGGGTAAGACAAATACCGCACCGCATACTGTAGGTACTCACGTAGTGGTATCTTATTCACTGACTTATTTTATGGCATGTTTGCTGGTATAACTATCGTTAAAAATATAAAGCCTGCAATAGATTTGAACCTCGAAACAAAGATGTCGAGTTTTGTAAAGATTCCTTAAAACATTTATTTATACTAAGCAGCGTAATTGAGGCTAATAGTTTTCTTTCACAGGTGGTATTGAATCTATTAAACTTTTTTTTGAAGCCATTTCAAAACCATGAATTGAATAATTCCCGAACAAAATTACTAAAACAACATAGTTCTAGTTTTAATTCAAACTGAGATCGAGGGAAAATTTGATTGGTATTTATTTTCCGAAATGCACTAATAACAAAAACTGTTCTATTTACGTAGAAAAGTATTCAATCATGCAAGTATCCCGTCTCTCACGTCCATTACTTAATTAAAGAGGTTTTTTGTTCGTGTTGAGTAACATCTGAAATGATTTGCACTTTTCTATTCAGTGGTTTTCAATGTTGCTAATCGAATTAACACGGTAAAGGTGAACTATATTTATCTACTTCATTTCAAATCACCATCTTTATTTACCCCGACTTCATTTGTGACCAATGTTATAAGTACCAACCTATTCAGAAATAATAAATTACCGTGGAAAATGTGTCAATAGACGTCAAGTATATGTACATGTACAGTCAGCTCTGGAAAGAAACTAGAACCCTCCTCTGCATAGAAGTTTGTTTGCAGTTTGAAAAACTAGCAGTCAATTTACCCGTTTTGTACAATTTATCTTCAGGATGGATTTAGGCGGTAGAAAACATTATAAACATATATATAGTTAACCCGCGGCTTTACTATATACGGTGGAGACGCGCACGGGTAGTTACGACTAAAGTTCAATGTATACTATATTGATAGAAATCATACCGAGGCGAATGTAAACAAAATAAGAGGTTTAATCCATGTGAACATGATGTCATTATACAAAAAGTACCCGGATAATAGAGGCCTTGATCAAGCCACACAACAACAAAAATCGCTATTGTATAATTAAACCCTTTGATGTCCTGTTATTATACATGTCGTCGAGGATCAATGTCAATTACCGATATCGTCAATAGAAAGAAGATATATTACTCTCCCAATGAAACCCGGAGTAGGTAACTAAACTACAAGTTAAATGTCAAAATTGTAAGTAATGGCGAAATCTTGGAATAAATACCATTCTTGCACGGCCAAATTGACTTAATAGATCAAATTCATCAGGTAAATAAGATTGAGATTTAAATATTATTGATGTCCATGAAAAAAAGTGTGATGAATAATGATTCATCACACTTTTTAATATAATATACATCCTCATAGACAAGGTACGTTTTCCCCCTTTATTTAATAATCATGTTTAAATACACAAGCTTAGCTTCGTCTAAGGATGTGTAAAGCTTGCTCCACACTATGGGCCATCATGGCCCATCCCATCATACAGGACGCAACTGCGCCCTTGTCCCGCGCCATGATTGCCCAGTGTAGAAGCCATAAGGATGTATGTGGGTCTTCCTCTAAGAGCCTTATCACACTTGCGATTTCCAAGCGTATTTTGTATGAAGGCGATCACGCAGCGTGTTCGCCGCGACTGATAATCGTATAGAAAACACGCTCGCAAATCGCAAGTGTGATAAGGCTCTAAAGTATGATATTGGATGGACTACGGAGTTATACGAACACTCTCTTGTTTTCCTTTCAAACTTCATTTTGTTGGCATGTATTTCTTCTAACGTAGCAGTGCAGGGACTGCAGGGTACTCGTACCCAACCGATCTGTTGACATTTTTGCATCGTATCGTATTGTACAAATATGGAGAATGTTTTTAGTTTTAATAACTAAACGTTTTGCATTAAGACTCGGTGAGTATATCTCGGTAGTCGGTAGCATCTTGTCCTACCTACTGTCGCTTAACTCGATAATCCACTAATACCTACCTGAGATTGAGGTTCGTATCTCCAGCATTTATTCAATCACTGTCGTTACTTAATCAAGTAAATCTAATTTGTAACTTTCTATGGTCAGTGACTGTTTTATAACCCACGTGGGCGAAACCAACCTATTGGTTGGTATGGTATTTCATTGTATTTTAGTTCACTTTCTGCATTTGTCTATTTTTTTGCTAGTTTAATGTAAGCACCAGAGAAAGCTGATTGCGCAATATAGATTATCTTCGTTGTACTCTGATTATAAAGGAACATAATTCAAGTTAGAGGCTATTATTTTCATACCTGCTTATTCTCACATTTGGACTTAGTAGTTAATTGGCTTTTGACGTAATGTTTCTATCATAGAGTTAAACATCAGGTAGAAGTCCATTAAAAACGCTCACATATATTAGGTATATTATTACCTCATGCATGGTATCTGCTTCGCCAAAAGTATAATTTAACAACGAAATTGAGTCTATGTAAGTCAAATGAAAGTTACATACCTAAAATATTATGAAATATTACCATTACCACTTCCTAATATATAAGTATAGCAAGTAAAACGGTGAACCAGATTTAGAACACATTTTATCAGAAAGTTTCATGGCCCCAACGAAATGCATGCAGTTAACAATGCTTTTGCTTATTACGTTTGTTGATCGGAGTCTTGGCCGTGACTCGGAATGGATCAAAGTTATTGACTTTTGATAATGAAACCAGTTTGCGGCGGGCTGACCGAGAGCCTACGGCCCCGTTCAATACCAGTCTGGCTTACATCGAAACTGTCCCATAAATCGACTAATTGAACATACCACCTCTACATTACTATTATCCGTCATTCCATCCAAGAAGAATGCAACCGGAGCGAGTATTGTACGACGTAACAGATTTGTTAACGCTGGATCTCTAATAACCGATCGTAAATTAGTAACTGCCAGGCTTATGGTCAGTGACAGCTCGTAGTTTGTTGTTAGCTGGGAAATATGCAAGCATGCAACATTTATCCAGAAATAAACGAAAATGAAGGGTATTTTTTTATGTCTTGTTATTGCAATTTGCAATGGGTATCGGTGCTTAATGTTAGTTATTAATATTATCATCATCAATCATCATCATCCTAGCGTTATTCCCAGTTGTGCCCCTAAAGGAGCCCGGGGTCCGCTTTGACACCTAATCCCAAGATTTGGCATAGGCACTAGTTGTACGACAGCGACTGCCATATGACCTTCCAACCCAGAGGGAAAACTAGAACTTATTGGGATAAGACCAGTTTCCTCGCGATGTTTTCCTTCACCGAAAAGATAACGGTAAATATTCCGTACATAAGTGCCGAAAAACTCATTGGTACGAGCCGGGATTCGAACTCACGACCGCCGCTTGACAGCCGCATGCCTGAACCACTAGGCTACCGTAGCGTTATTAATATTGTATAATAACAAATTAAACCTCAAGTCAGTTCGTTTTTAGGCATATACGTATTAATGGCAGATAAAAATATACAAGACAATAATTCATTCTGCATGCTACGCAAAAAAAAACGATATAACAGCAACAGTCGAATGAACCTGAAAAGAAAGTCTTGACGATATGTATGTACCTACGCAGGTATATTATTTACTATCCCGTTGTTATGGGTAGTGAAATAGTACTGCAAGCAACAATGGAGGCAGTATCGGGATTACCATCGTCACGTACAGAGGTAATTTAATAACAAGAGATTTGAAATATCAGGCGGTTAAGTGGCCCCAAGTAATAAAATGCTCGACGCGGAAAAGCTGCGGTTTTGCGATCACGACTAGTTTCGCAAAGTTCTCGCTTGTTTCTGGCAACGGAACAGATATTATTGTGCAAGTCGTTAAGAAACGTAGGCTGGCTTTTTGAAATATTTTTTATGATATTTCAGTTTGCCCTAAATATGCTCTTAAAAGGTTCAGAAGTGATTGGTAACTTAGCGTGACCAAACGAAAATTGATAAAATAATGGATGAATTAACTATACCTACGGTTTTTATACGTCCAAGCGTTGAAATAGAATAAATTGTATGACAGGTTTTACACTTGATTTCAAACAAATGTAGTTGGGTGTGTAATGATTGGTATAACAACTTTTGATTTATTTTCACTGGATATAACAACATTTAATATAATTTCATTGGATATAATCACTCAAGGGACATAATAAACTTTTGGTATAACAACAATCAGTATAACTATAATTTCATGGCGTATAATGTTCTAATAGTATAATACATTGTTGATAAATATAACGTTTAATGGATATAATGTATATTGGATATAAGTATTAGTGGTATAATGTTTTGTAAGATATAATTTTCTTTTTCACACACACGTTAATTATTTTAACCTAACCTAACCTAACCGCCAGCGTGTCGACGTCACCTGGTGCCTATTTCCGCTCTAAGGGACACAAGCTAACCCTAACCTAACCTACAAATAATACCATTGTTACAATTATTATTTGTCGTGTTTTAACTGCGGGGGGCATCGCCCCCCGAACTCCCCATTTTCTAGCTGCCCTAGCCTAGTTTTCTATTTTATAATCCTTATACGAAAATATACTATGTGTTACCAGTTTATCAGTGGCTATTATACTGTTGTGTGTCGGTGGTTACTCGTCTTTACCTACACCAACCTGCCTTAAAGTAAAATTGGCAAAAAATAATAGTAGTAAGTATTTCAGATTATGCCAATAGTACATTATACCAACTGAGTTTTATATCGAACAAAGTTATATCCCATGTATTTTATACGTTATGACTGTTATATTAATAGTTGTTATATTACAAGTTCATTATATCTGTTGATAATTATATTACATGAGAATATATCAAATGTTGTTATATCCAAAGTGCATTATATCGATCGTTATGCACCCAATGTGGGTATGTACTAATCCATACTATCCATACTAATATTATAAATGTAAAAGTGTGTCTGTCTGTCCGTCTGTCTGTCTGTCTGTTACCTCTTCAAGCTTAAACCGCTGAACCGATTTGGATGAAATTTGGTATAGAGATAGTTTGAGTCCTGGGGAAGGACATTAATGGTTTTTATCCCGGAAATCATCCTCCAAGGGGATGAAGTGGGGGTGAAAGTTTGTATGGAGCTACGATATAAACGAGTTCCACGCGGACGGAGTCGCGGGCAGAAGCTAGTATATTATAAATGCGAAAGTGTGTCTGCCTGTCTATCTGTCTGTCTGTCTGTCTGTTACCTTATCAAGCTTAAACCGCTGAACCGATATGGATGAAATTTGGTATAGAGATAGTTTCAGTCCCGGGGAAGGACATAGGATAGTTTTTATCCCGGAAATCATCCCCCAAGGGGATGAAGTGGGGGGTGAAAGTTTGTATGGAGCTACGATATAAACGAGTTCCACGCGGACGGAGTCGCGGGCAGAAGCTAGTAAATAAATGCGAAAGTGTGTCTGTCTGTCTGTCTGTCTGTCTGTCTGTTACCTCTTCACTCTTAAACCGCTGAACCGATTTTATTGAATTTTGGCATAGAGATAGTTTGAGTCCCGGGGAAGGACATAGGATCATTTTTATCCCGAAAATCAACCCGTAAGGGTTGGAATGGGGGGTGAAAGTTTGTATGGAGCTACGATATAAACGAGTTCCACGCGGACGGAGTCGCGGGCAAAAGCTCGTAAAAATATACGTAAAATGTGAAATTTTAATTGTCATTAAATCTCATTCTCGCACCTGTGTGGTAATATTGCCCCAAAATCCATTCCCGCACGACCCCGCAACGCCCCGCCCCGCCGTGCGGGTATAGAGGGCTTCCCGTATTTATGTTGACCCATATAATATAAAGGCGCACTTTCAGAGCAAGTGCATTGTAAATAGCTATTTTCATTGAATCGGTTCATTGTTTGGTGTTTCCATTGACATATGACGTAAATTTAAACATTGGTAACGGTTTCGTAACATAATGCGTTGAAGTTAACATTATTTACGCGAATGGCTTCATCCATCCTTCACCATTATTCCTCACAAAGGAGTATCAATTTGTGTCATTACTTTCTAAATAGCTGGAGATAAAGGCGTTCTTTTGCTAATGCGACGTTATTAGCGTATGCGCATACAAAGCAGCGATGCTGGGATGAGATAGCATTATTTATCTGGTGACGGAAAGACACGGCAACACCTTACTTTCTCGCTCGTGCAGGAAGGAACCATTGTTCTGTCTTCGCTAGAGGCGTCTGCACCGGACTTTACGATGATATATCGCGCAGATCCACATAACACCGTGTATTTGCATAAACAATTTCATTAACGGCAAACAGCGTTACTTTTGTTATTCAAATACGTGTCATCGATCGTGCGATAATTCTGATAAACAATGCAGGCTCCCGCGCGAGAGCGTATTTTGTTAATGACAGTATTCGAGCTAATGCGGGCCCGGGGCGGCTTTCATCACCTACTCTGTAATTTTCTTTGCTACATACAGGTAGTTGGAAATAGTCTAGTCGGGTTGAGGCAATAATTTATCGTCTAGAATTTCTCCTGTAGGTATTTCTTAAACCTAATTCCCCCGTTTTAAGTCGTATCTTTATTATTCTGCTTTATTTCATAATTTGTATTGGTTATATACATATGCTTCTTTGTTCACTTTGTTACTCTCCGTAGTGTTGTCTTAAATGAGATACGAAATGAGACTGCTGCCGCTTTGAGGCGCCTGTTATGTCAAGTCGAGGCCTAACTTGTTTATCTTGGCGGAAACGACGGAGCTGTGAAAAGCGTCTAAGACTAAAGGTAGTTTTCTTAAAGTTGGTTAGGTCAGAGCCGAGCTCGTGCATTAATAAAGAGACCTCTTTCTCCGGGCGAGCAATCTCGGGCGTCATTCGAGGTGCCGCGGATACTATCTGTCGCGGAGAGGCATGTGCGCAAATTAAACTTTGGTGGGAGTAAATTATACGCGCTGTGGCAAATTTAAAACAATGACTAAAATGCTTTAAGGTTAGACCTAAAACGCTATCGGTGGTTAAACATACAATATTGGGTACCTTACACTAATGACTATATTAATTTTGTTGTCGACACAAAAATATAACTCAATATCTACCATTTTAAAATTATATAGTACAGAAATAATGTAGTTTTTGAAGCTTGCGCGAGTGTCATATATTTCCGCAGTGTGGAGCCGACAAAGCGCGACTTAACGAGAAGTGTCCTGGCAAGTACCTACTAGTCTTTCCTTACCTTAACAAAGTCGACAAATAGATCTTGCGCGGGTAATGTCGGTTTTCATTTAATGTAGGTAGGTACCTTTACTTCACGGAAACATTAATTATGCAGTTGCCCTGTTCACTCCATTTTAATTTCACGATTAATTATTTTGTTTGAGAATTTTGAGGTGAATCACGCGTTACCCTTTTTTTATGCAAACGAGAAATGTAATTTCCGCTTCAAAAATTTAAGATAATGAAAGAATTCCGCTTTAATATTCACCTCGTCTGCGATTATAAGGACCTATTTTATAATAATGCCTACATTTTATTCGAAAGTCCCTGATTGGAAGTTCGAAGGCGCAAGGAAATGCTTTCGCTCCGTGAATAGATTCAGGCTGAAAAGGAAATTGAAGGGTCGTTCCGTACGCCCGTCTCTGAATGCTTCCATAAATTTGCGAATACATTATTGCTATTAATACAAATTTTCACTTCTGATTTCGGTAACTTTAGGTACGTCTATTGTATCAATGGAGACATTGAAATGAACTAACAGGTGATTTGTGAGGCAACAAACAATACGAACAAGTGCGAATATGTTTGCGAAATTGTAATGGCGTACGAAGTTATTAGAGTGTACACAACTGATTTTCTTTTTGGTGGCATTGGAATTGGTCTATTCTTTTGCAACTGAGTTTATAGCTCTATTTAGTTGAACAAGTTACGGATTAGGCGGTCACGAGAGCATGAAAATATATGAGGGGCGTGTGGCCCTGCCGGCTGAGGAAACGCCGCGCCGCGCCGCGCCGTGTCGAAACGTCCGATTATAGAGAGATGATAGCGCGGTGTGCGCACCGCCGCGCTGCCGGCCGCACGCCTAGAAAGTATTAGTTTGCGAAATGGTCCTATTATTTTACCTTATAACCATTTTTGTAACGAAAGTAATTCTCGGAGAGAGCCGAGTGAAATTAGTGATCTATATTCTTCCATTTCTATTATTGCCTTGAATTATGTAAGCTGACTTACTCTAAGTTTAATTTAATTATTTTACAACACGCCGGAACCGGTCGTTTTTATCTTAATTACGCATTCTTGAACTCGGAAATACTTCAAGTGACAACATCAAGAAAACGAATAAGCAATTAGGTACTTAGTTTCGCTTTGTTATAGTATTATTCTTTGAATTGCAAATATATTTCTTACCCTGTAATTAGTCATGCCATTAAAAAATCAGACACATTTGCGCTCAATCAGTTATCGTTTTATGCCTAATTTAATATATCAAAACCGAGACAAGTGGTAATTACTCGATCTGTATGAAAATATGGCTTGATAATTACAGTGAATTATATTCCCAAGTGCGTAATAAGAGCTATAATCCGACACCTTGAACGTGTCTGTGTTCTAGCGTCACTTCCCTTTCCTGCGCGGTATTGTAATCATTTACAGAATAATCACAACTAATGATTGCTCGACCAGCGTGAAGGCTGAGTTTTCTATTCAGAAGGTTGGAATTTTGTGAATTGTATTAAAAAATATTGTTTACAATTCGATTTTTTAGCAGGCGAGGCGTAATGATCGTAACGTAGATTCTACATGTTTTTTGGGTTAAATGCGCAGTAATTGGTGTAGCAATTATCCGAGTGCATTGATGATGTGGCTCCAGTGATTATTAATTAAGTAATAATTGAGCATTAAAACCCTATTCAAAATATATTTATAGTAAACGGTTGAATAGTTCTTTATCAGGTCAGATAGGATCCTATTATTTGAAGTTGACCTAAAGCTGACTTGTCTTAGCTCATTGAGATGCCAAGCTCGTCACCTTTTGTTCAAGTCGGATTGATAAATAAAATGATAAGAATGTTAGCGTTAGCAACAAGCAGTAGGTATAATCGAGTCTGTACAAGTGTACAGTAACTTATCTCCTCACATAATAATGCCTAATGTTGAATTGAAGCAATGTTTAACGCCCAATAATGCCTCAAGGGCAGTCAAAGTATTAGTTCCATGGTTAATTATTACAAAAATAGCAATGGAGGGTGCTCCCTAGAGTGCACCGTTTATCTACTAATGAGTGTATCTATAAAATAAATAAATATATATTAGGGGGCAATCTTAGTCACATCGAGCTAGCCCGATAGTACCTATTTAAGCGCAATAAGGCTTGTGTTATCTATATTTACATAAACCCAACGTCCAAGTCCGTCCGTCGCGTGGACATTGACCTACTATTCTGCTAGAATCTTAATTACTTTTGCAACGCAGGAAACACCAAGGGCTGTGCTAACTCTCTAGTCAATAGAAAAAGTAAGAAGTAAGGTGGTATTATATAGATATACGACATTTTTCTGCTGGAATGGTTCGAATACTAGTATCTTCGCAGCACTCAATTTATATGTTAAGAATAATGTTTGTACGCACCATAATCAGTGAGCACTATAATAAATATAATAAATAAATATTAGGGCACAATCTTACACAAATCGACCTAGTCCCATAGTAAGCTCAGTAAGGCTTGTCTTATGGGTACTAGACGATATAAATGGGTATATAATGGATATAAATACTTAAATACATAGAAAACTTCCATGACTCAGAAACAAATATTCATGCTCATCACACAAATATTTGCCCTTACCGGGATTCGAACCCAGGACCTTCAGCTTCGTAGGCAGCGTCACTACCCACTAGGCTAACCGGTCATCAAACTATGTTTAGTATAAGATACTTAGTCAATGAATTATGAACAATAATTGAAACAAAAAAATACAGGTTTGTATACAGACTTTTCACGACTTGTTGCTTTTTGTATTTCAAATATAAATAAAAAAGTACGTACATAAAAGTAGGTTTATAAAATTCAAAATTACATAGGAAGTAATTGAAATGCAACTGAGAACGTCACTCACCCAGGGCATTCATTCTAATATCACAGTGCGATAGTTATCGTAGTTAGGCGGGAACCGCCCCCCACCACTGTCAGTGATAAATGACCTATGACGTCGGGCCTGATGTTAGACTTGTTTCAAAAAAAGTGACATGGTTGCCATATATATATACTAGCTTCTGCCCGCGATTCCGTCCGCGTGGAACTCGTTTATATCGTAGCTCCATAGTCGGTCACCCCCCATTTCATTACCTTAGGGGATGATTTCCGGGATAAAAACTCTCTCTCTATACTAAATTTCATCTAAATTGGTTCAACAGTGTAAGCCTGAAAAGGTAACAGACAGACAGACAGATAGACAGACAGACAGACGGACAGACACACTATCGGATTTATAATATTAGTATAGATTTCCTGTATTGTTTTCCGTAATAAGTAGTCAATATAAAATGACTGGACAAAAAAAGTAAAATAGTGGACATAATAATATCGCTGTCAAAAAAGTCTTTCAAATAAAAGTGTTAGTAAAATGTGTTTATTAAAAATATCATTATTTCTACCTTTTACCTTTTTAACCTAAATTGCTAGGTATTATGCTATCGTATGAATTAGGAAGGACATCTATCGCCATCTAGTGACTAATAGATATATTACATTTGGCAACGCTCATTTTACGCCGTTTGTTGGTCTCCATTCAACGTTTCATCTCCTTTTTTCGTCCCTAAAAAGGATGAAATTTTACATAAATATATAAGGTACGTAGCTAGAAAGTTTCATAAAAAATCATCCAGTAGTTTTTGAGATTAATGGGAACGTACATCCATCCATCCATAGATCCAAACTTTCGCATTTATAATATTAGTAGGATATAATATAATATTAAGTACCGAGTACTTATTCGTTTGGATTAGTAAAACACAACACAGACAAAAAATATTTAAGAAAGAATCACCGCTATTAATTCTAAAGAGCAGGTGCTTTTAGAATAAATGGCGAAAATATCTATTGGTCGGACGCAAAGTAACCAAAGATGTGCGCAAACAACGGCCTGCCAGCTCGTAAATATACCGACACTGCACCGCGATCACTTCTGATAATGAAAAAGTTCTCCAGCCTCTAAAACTCCCAAAGCAGTGGGAAAAATATAGCAAAAACTTCCACGTCTTTTGTAAAAGTATTCCCATCACGTTATTCAAAGAGGACGAGGTTTGCGTATGCTTTTTTCATATCCATGCATAATTTGTTCTCTATAATGACATGAGACAGAAGCCTGTTTCGTAAGCATGTGACACTTTTCCTTTTAAATGACGCGTGTGTTCGAGTGAAAGTATTCTAACGCTCGGTTGTTTGATGTGTTGTCACCTTGTTTTAGACACGGTTTGCTAAATTCGTCGTAGGAATCTCATTTCTCGTGTGTCTTGGTCCTTCCTTGACTTTGACCATTTCAGCCAACCAGCTTCAAAAAACAAACACAAATGTTACTTTCACTGCAGGCAGCACAATAATTGTGATTAACAAGAATACTGTAACAACATTTTACAAAGATTTATGAGAAGAGAACTAATATTATCGTCTATTATATAGTTACAGTAGTAGTTTGTATTACAGTAATTTATATAGTTATTACTGTTATTACAAAAAGTCAACACTTACTGAAAGGAATTTTAGATCAAAACAATATTTATATAAGTATATTTGAGATTCATGTTGTTTAGCTTGTTATAAAATATTTTGAACGATGACTTTTCTCACGAAGTTTTAGTACTCATCAATAAGAAAGAGGTTTTAGAATTGCTAGCTCCTAGCTGACATCTTTGTTTTGACGGATAGTTGTTCTTCGAAAAACTATGGCCTTAAAAGGACGGAGTGAAATGAGTTCTCTATGATTTACGTCAGATCATTATGAAATATGTCCAAAATAATGTTGTGCTAAGTGAATGCAATTTGTAAGATGTCATACCGTAAATAATTTGCAAAACTAATGAGCAAATACATAAGTAAAAAGCTATTGTTTCGTGCATGAACAAACATGCATAGTTTATTTTTGAACTATTGTTTACTGTTAAGATCCGTTATAAGTAAGTATCTTTGGACAATGCGACATTTTTTAGTGCTGAATGAGAATTAGTGCTAGCGGTACACCCCGAAAATCAGTAAAAAGCTGCAAATGGTGTTAAAAGCATGAAAATCGGAACGATTGATCTTTAGGTCATACAAATCACGTAGCACGAAAAAAAAACTAAAAACGAGAGGAGTTATGACGTCATCTTCTTTTTGGATGAAAAAAAAAAAAGTTTGTTCTGAAACCTATCGTGTGGGGTATCTAATGCTTACTAAGCCGATTCTAAAAATATATCACATCATTATATTTCAGGCAATTGTTTTAAATTAAAATAAAAATCATTTTCAAAACATACCAAGTTTGGGCTCCTCCAGATATGATACGGTTGAATCATTATTTGTAAAAAATACCTTAAATGATATGTATTAGCCTCATATCCAACCCCGAGAAAGCAATTTTGAAAATATTTACATTTAGTATTTAATTTTAATTTTTTAATTTTGCGTTGCGAAATTGGCGTTTTTTCACAGATTTTATTTTGTACGTAATTTATTCATTTCTATTGCAACCTTCAAATTATTTTTTAATGATCAAATAGATTCGTATGGCCTAAAGATCAATCGTTCCGATCTTCATGCTTTTAACACCCTTTGCAGCTTTCTGTGGCTTACCGCTAGGACTAAACGACACATAGCAATAGCAATTATCAAATTAATGTTTTCTAAATGTAATACAAAGTTCCCAAAAACATTACCTTCAGATGTTTATGTTAATAGCGTTGGTACAACAATAAATAAGAAAAAAAACTACTCTCATACACCTCTCTCTCGTACATAACTAAACCTAGAAATGACAAGTAAAGAACATGATACTCGTGGTGAGTATATTTTCTGACACAACTATCAACTCGCTTTTCCATGTCAAGGGAATCACGGCGGGATGAACCTTCCAAGACAAAACTGCGTAGCATAACGGCCTCAGCTAATACTCGTCAATGTTACACTACTTATACGTAGAACCACATAGTTCAAGTGACGACAACTGCACATATGTAATGACAGGCTTTAATACCGATTTCTTACATGTTCAATCGTTTTAGCATGGAGAGTGCATTAGAAGACTTGTTTTTTTATTTAATTGGTTTACTAATTTGGTCCCTTAAACGGGGTTAACGAGCTTGCCTTATTTGCCTCGGTGATGATTTAAAATCAAATTTTATGCATATTTGTGGTCATCGTGCAGATTCTTTAGTGCATTTGCCTTGAGTTCATTATGCACTGTGTATCACAACTAGAAAAGCCAGTTGTAGTAGATAATAAAAAAATCAAGCAAGCTTAAGGGAGCGACCACACCGGTGCGTAACGCTGCGTATACGCCTTGACGTGTCGAATGCGTCACGTATTCTTCATACATTTTGCTGCGTTTACGGTGCGTTAGCGTATTTTGAGCAGCGGTGTGGGCGTACCTTTAATTGATCATATAATTACGCACACGAGCTTTACTACAAGCTTGTGCAGAATTTATCCAGCTTGAGTGTTGCTCTAGACCATGTTTTCATAGAGTACGTGTTTTCGAACAAAACATGAATTTCTTACGAATGGAACACTTTTTCCAAGATGGCGGCCGTTCTACAAGGTAACAGACCCGGGGACTTTTGGGAGACGAGAACAGCTAGGGCTTCTAACGAACATTCGTACCACATTTAATAAAACTCCCCGGGATTTCGAGGTTTAACAATCTCGACTGTAGGTAGTACTAGTTAGTAACGTAGCAATTCCAGAGGCCTGGTCATCGCTGCGGTCTCCTGTAAAGTGGAGGCACTTCCCCATTGCGGTGCTCCAAATAAGAGTGAAGTGACATTATTGTGTCCTGCCTCTTTGCAAATCCTGCACACAACTACCTACATTAATGCTATTAGTCACATATTCGTTATTTTCTAATAGGGAATTCAGAAAGACTATTCAGACACACAAAAACTCGTGGGTGTTAGAGAGCGCTATTATTGTAAAGGATCTTTGTTAATTCATTAATTCACATGTTTTTTATTTAACGACAAGGATACGATCTCCTTTTGAATATTAATATCAATTGGATTTTGATAATGGACAGTTTTTATGTTTTACATACTTTGATTAATCACGATCACGATCCCTGCACGCTGTCCAACATTGGTGCTATATAATGAAATAATAAACCCATAAAAAACATCCCATGTAAAAAAGAGGCCAAGTCTCGAAACTCTTCCACCGTAAAAAGTTGTGAGATATTTTATTATTCTTTGTGTAGGTTAATGTGTTATCCATACATACAAACTATGAATGCAGGCTCATTGTTGCTTTTGAATTTTCCCATTCACTGCAAATGTAACTTTGTAATCCTATATATTTGTATAGAATTACAAAGTAATGTATACAGTTGGTGTATCTAGAAAACTGGGTTGAAATTGCAATTTTTTATAGTTTTCTCTTTATGTGGCCATTAAACCCTAACTCTGTACCAAATTTTAGCTCTCTGAGTTTATGGGAAGTTACTACTTCTATTTTGATGATCGTGAGTGAGTGAGTGAGTGAGTGTCATAAATGCGAAACTTTGCTTTCGCTTAACTTCGGAATTAAATGACCTACAGACTTGAAATTTTGGATTTTAAGTATGTGATTATAGCTTACTGGATGACGAAAATTTCTGCGTTCTGGTCTTATCCAGAGGTTCTCAAATAGGGGCCTGAAAATGCGGCAAAATGGTTCCAGTAAAGGATGGTACGGCAGTGTTTGCTTCGCGCTCGACTTGGCGGGGGCACTGCCGTGCCCCCAGATATGTCTCAACTGTATACACTCTGGGTACAAAATGCCCATTCTCCTTTCGTTTCCACGATTTGTACATTGAAATGGTCTAAGTAGGTAGCGCATACAAAAATGGTGGTAATAAGCAATGAAAATAAGTAAGTAAAATTAAATCTGTTTTCTTAACTCATATTTTCAAAACAAACTGTTCAACAAAAAATACCCGCAAAAGTTTCAGAAACATCAGTTTCGTGCTGACCGCGCTATAAAAGCGCATAACGGCATTAAAGGAACAAAAAGCTCTAGTTTAAGCACCAACTTCGATACTGAGCGCATTCAGAAAGTTCCACGGGCTACCATAAAAGCTCAACTATTACGAGTAGGTAGGTACGCCATAATGACGTGATGCATAAAGGCCTTAAATTCTCAAAATCGTGCAGCAAATTTTTGTTCGACTTCACATAGCGAGGCTTCGAAGTAGAAACGAACGAGTGGAACAAACTACTAGAAATCGTCATACTTGAAGTTAAAATCGAAATAAAATAAAAATATCACACTTGCTTGTACAGTCGACTACAAAGCGGTATACTTATCTATTTTCCATCTATAACATGGTAACATAGAGTCGATTTTAGATGGTGACATAATATAATTATTCGGTTACTACTTACAAGTAAGTGGATATTAGGTATTATAGTTTGTAAGTATTACACTTGCATAAAAACTGAACTGACTGACTCAAAAGATATTTGTATGTAAGTATTGTATCAATTTCATTTTTGTTATATGAACTTACTTAGTTCGCAGAAGCTGTCGGCCACCGCTATGCCACCGCCAAAAATGAATGTTATTGTGCTAATATGCTGAAAACGAACTCTGGCGATAATTTGGTGACTTTAAATTTGATCTAAAATAAGTGTCTGACATTTAGTGAACGAATTTCGTAATTTCTGGATTGTTTATGGCTTGTTATCAAATGTAGCTCAAAAAGTATAAAAATGTTAAAAATTAAAAATACTTAGTATGAAGAAATGCAAGCCTTAAAAATCGCGACCTAAATCTAATCCAAAAAAAAATAAAAAAAAATACGTTATTTTTTCACGTATCAGAAAATATAAGAGGACCACCCTGTCGGCTACCATCACAGATTTATTTGATCCCAAGTGTATTTTTTAAAATTTGTCTTGTCTCGGAATCCCAGCTGGGGACGTACGAGTATATAAAAATCCGGCTGTTATTAGAAATACATTGTGACGTGAACACGCACAACATACGAGTCAACATCGAGACGTGGTCAGTGGTATCTCGTTTCTTAATTTCCCGCGGGACGGGGCCGGTGCCGCGGACAAATCGAAGTGTAGGCACGTCAGCCTAGCCCGACCGTGTATCGGGTTACTTTTATAAACAACATTAATAGCGACGCGCGCGACGCACTTAGCATGGTAGTAAACATGGACCGTCGGGCTCACTTATCTGCACCCCACCGCTAATAGACCGGGTTACGACTTATGAGCGATTTCACAGATACTGTCAAGAAAGAACTTTTGCTTAATTCCAGTTAACTACATTAAATAATTTATTTACCTACAAAATTCGGTTTGTGAATTACGAACCAATTAACGTTTGAACATATGTATGCAATATTAAGTGTTAGCATAAAAGCGCTTACTTTTGGAAGGTTTTTGTAGTTCACCACCTCAATTGACAGGGTCAAATGTAATAAACTGAACTTACAGTAAGTAAGTACCAGAAAAAAGTACATCATAGTTGAGAAACACTTTCCTTTTTTTGAAGTCAGTTAATTAAAGAGACTTAAGTTAATAACTCACTTTCGATTTATTTCAAAACTTTTTCATCTAAATCCGGTTTTGCTTATACACCTACATAAAACCATTCCAACATGCCATACTTGACATATGTATAATACAACATTCCCGATACACAAAAGAGGACGAAATATTTTTTGCTCGGGCAAGGCAATCCTTTGTTATAAACCCGCCCAAGTATGTTACGTCAATATTTCTAACAATTCATAACATAAAGAAGAGAAAAACCCAAGGAACCAACATATCAAGCTAAGCTGCTAAGCTGCTTTGCTGGCACTAGAGTCCGTAGAGTCTTACTCTAAACTAAGTAGTCAACAATCTAAACACCCTGGCTAATTTCAACAAAGTCATGCATATATGGGGACGAAGACGCTGACATGTTCGCTGATCGTTTGACATACTTGTGCAATATTGCTAGGATATTTTTGAATTGGCATTTAATTAATGGAATGACATTATAATTACGATTTGTGACATTTTTACCTGTGAATGTTTATCTTTCTTGTTATTTTAGCGTGTAAGTGATTTGGTATCCACACTGTAAGCTTGCATTATATTAAAAAAATAAATAAATATATGGGTACTAGGGCATTCCGCCATTGTATAGGACATGAATAAACAGATCAACTTGCTATGAAAGGCGCAGACATACAAGTACCCCCTGGTCGGCCCAGAAACGTTCTGTGGCATCACAAAACGAAAAGCATACCTACTCTTCGCTTAACAGTACCGAAAAATCAGAGGCAATCAAGCTGTGGAAGTTCGCCAAAGGAAACAGGTTCAATAATAAGCTGTCCTAATGAGCTATTACAACTCAAAAGGCACGAAACCTGTGCAGTGACAAGAATCGAGCAGGACATTGCAAATTGAATAAACACCTGTTTCAAATGGGTATGGAGCAGGACCGAAAGCTTCTGTCAGGAGACGGAAGAAACAGTAAAATGCACATACTCTGCTCCTGCGGACCAATCATGCACAAAAGAAGTACTTACCGGGGGCAGCACATTGTGAACCCAGAGGAGATACAACGTATCACCGCCCAAATAATCTGGAATCTTTTGGAACGGGCATTGACGGTGTACTCTAAAGGCCTGCCACAATAGATTACTTGCTGGACGAAGCGGCATACTAAGCCCATAAAAGAACAATAATAATAAGAAACATAAAGAAGTCCAAGTGCAAAATAATAGTACATTGAGGACGAGTGAAGAATGACATTTCCGCACGTGTATCGAATGACGTTTTATAAAACAGTTGCGAAAAAATAAGAAAAACAACAAGTAAGGAATTCGAAACTTTTATATAATATATTCTGTAACATCATTGTAATACAGTTAAAAAATAATGAAGTTGTTCAAAAAACTTCTTTTTCATCACACTTGCTCGAAAAGGGCTTCATAATGCGCAGACATACAGAGCTGTAATAGCCTGTGTTACGCCCACGGGCGTAATGGTTTTTTTCTTAAATTGTATCTGTCACTCATGCGGCAGTTACAAAGCAAAGAGGTTTTATATCAAATACGATGTCCCAAAACGTATTTATAAATAAATTTAAACTTAAAAAACTACTTAAACCTGTTTAACTGAATTATTTACAGATTTAATATGTAGTTATTTAGTGTCTATGTAAAATGTTTTTAAGTGTTTTCAAATCGTGGCTGTATACCGAAGGGTCTTTGCCATACGCGCCTCACGTCAAATTCAACAAAATGGACGACTGACATGATGCAGTGTTTATTACGATTTGTATTCATTTCATCTAAAATGTATTTGTTTCCTCGCAAATGTGATGAAAAACATTGTGTATAACACGGGCGTAAGAATATTGCGAACTCGAGTCATCAACAGCCCTCCGCCTTCGGCGTCGGGCTTCTGATAGACTCTTGTTCGCAATATTCCACTTCCGCCC
Organism: Epinotia ramella; assembly: GCA_947578815.1. Lineage (NCBI taxonomy): Eukaryota > Metazoa > Arthropoda > Insecta > Lepidoptera > Tortricidae > Epinotia > Epinotia ramella. The sequence goes on along the minus strand of OX388204.1, from coordinate 24,723,859 downwards.
CTCGTTAAACAATGTACTATTTTAATACAGTTCTATCTTATTTATTGAGTGAGAAAAATGAAAAGCACTAGTACGCGAAAACCATCTTAAGTGGCAGTGGGCGGGGCACATAGCACGTAGAACCGATGGCCGTTGGGGCGGAAAGGTTCTCGAGTGGCGACCACGTACCGGAAGGCGCGGCGTGGGTAGGCCCCCGACAAGGTGGACTGATGACCTGGTAAAGGTTGCGGGAGTCCGCTGGATGCGGGTGGCGCAGGACCGGTCACTTTGGCACTCTTTGGGGGAGGCTTATGTCCAGCAATGGACGTCTTTCGGCTGATATGATGATGGTGAACACTTATTCATTGTGGGTTTATTACGCATACTATAAATCTGTCCATACTAGTAAATCTGTCTGTTTTTAATACCTTTTCACGCTTAACCAGCTGAATGGACTGTGATGAAGTTTTTAAATGAAGACAAGTCCGAGTTCCGAGATACGATTATTTTTATTTCGGGTATTATCTCCAAAGAATATTATTATATGAAATGGGGGAAGAAGTTTGTATGGGAGAGCGATAATTAAGACTTACCCTGTAAGAATTGAATAGCAAACATCCTCTTCATTCTACGTTGAACGTAGTAAGTAGGTTTAAAGTAATTGTTTAGTTTGAATAAAGTCAAACGGATACTATAATTAAATATAAGTAATACTGAACAAATTCCACATGAATACAATGAACAGAAACTCAATTTCATATAAAGCTTCGGATCGGGCGTTAGATGGGCCGGCGAGAAATTTAATAAAAGCGCAACGGTTCGATGGGTATTATTAAAATTGGTTAAGAGCGATTTGCCCGTAAAATACTCGTATTGGTTCTGCTATATGACCCGTCGTAGACCAGAAAAGCATATTATAGAAGTTGTAAAATATATTGGCTAGCTCGTTGATACTTACTTGTTATCTATCACATAAAATAGTAGACATGTTTGTGTTTGAGACTATGTTACGTATTTCTCTAGATAAGTGAATTGTATTCTTTTGGAGAAATATGATCTTAAACCATAAACCATTATTGCTAAGTCAGAAAATAACTATTTTTTTTAATTACTTATATTAATTATTGTAACGTGAAGTGGTAATCAAGTCTTGCGAGTTATGAAGAGATAAATATATAATTCATACCATAAGCATTATAATAAAAACGGCTTAACAGTAAATAACTTGCTTGAAAAAAAAATACAGTAAATATGTACGATAACGTTCTTACTTTCTTAAATAATAATTAAGTGTTACACTAAAATACCATTAACAAGAATCGAACTAATTGTCCAAGCGAATGCCAAATAATCTTTATATACCAAATTTGTATTGTCAAAATAAAAAGGTGAAATGATCACGAGGTGTGGTCGCAGGTGGCACTGGAATTGATACTGTATTGGTGCGCCATGTAATAATGTCTAATAACGAGTTTATTGAAAATTTATTGCGAGCACTTGTGGCGTTATGCGAAATGGTAATATTTGTAAAAAATATCTGCATGCAAATATTTTTTAATTTATTATTGAAACTGTATTTTTAAGATCGAAATAAATTAGAAACATTTTCCCTTATTTTCAATAAAATAACTTTTTAAAGAAATATTCTATTTTATCACTTTGCAACTTGCGACACAAAAAGATACTCGACTAAAGATGACTCACATTACATTACACCGACCGTGCCGTGCTGGAACCGAGTTCGGTCGCGCATTCCACGTATAATAGACATGACGCCTCAAGTTCAAAGTGATACCGTAGTGATGCTAAATGGATAGTAAACCATCAAATTATCGTAATAAAGTATAAATTATAAAATATAATTAAAATCGTAAAAAGATATAGACCCTGAAAGTTTAGAAAAAATGCGCATTTTTTTTATTGTCCAGTACATTTAAAGTTACCAATAGAATTCTTACACTTTTATACTAACAAAATTGTATGACAACTATGTACTTAAACGCAGTATTTCACGACCGAAACGTTCCGTTCTTTAATTGTAGTTGCTCCCATACTAAACGTAAATGTTCCTGTCCAAAAACTGGTTCGAATAAAATCATAAAAAAATTTTAGTCATCATCCCTATTGATCGAAGAGCGCCCGAATATCGACCGGGAAATTGCACCCTTCAAAATATAATGACTGTGTCGGATTAAACTTTTCTGCACGAGTAGGCCAGAGCCGGAAAGAAAGGGATATGTTTTTAGCAGTCTATGTTTGTATTTGCGTGTATTCCACCGTAGCGTTTAAGATACTGCACCGATTTTGATAAATGCGGTGTCAATCGATTCAAAATTATGGTCGGGTTACAGTTTTTTGAACTGTTTATGCTTGTTCAAAATTGGGTCAGACAGCACGCTGTAGCGTTTGTCATCTTTTATACATAGTTTATAGAGAAAATCGGGGCTGGCGCGCGACCCATACAAAAAAATAATTTCGTGCCGCTGTATTTCCTCCGCACTATGCATATATTTTTTGTAACATAGACTAACTACTAGTTTTAATATCCTTTGTTTTTATTGATAACTGATTTTGTTAATGCACTGGAGCCGCTAACCCTTTATTTGATTATGTATATGCCAATATATACATTTCTTCATGCTTTTTTTGCATTTTTTTCGCAGACTATTTTTTTTGCTCTATAAGCCGCAAACGAGGCTTGAACTCACGATTTTTTTTTTGCTTGCCAAACAAAGGGTGCATTAAGCGAACTTAACCATCGCGTAAAGATGTAAAAAAATATTAAAAAACATAAGAGCATCTCTTTGTTAATCTATGATAGATTTTTTTAATACAGAAAATAGGGTACTAGTGGCAGGAAATGCAAGTTTTTGTATGGGCCGCGCGCCAGCCCAAATATCGTCTTGAGACTGTTGAGACCACTGGTAGCCCGCAAAACGTTGTCTCCCTCGCGAGCTCGCGTATGTTAGTGTGGTATTCCACTCTTAGTTTGCTGTGCGCCCACGCATGGACTAAGTCGCCACATTTGAATAAAAAGTCATATTCTCAAAACGAATGGTTCTTTCGGAATATCAAACGATGAAATATTACGTACGTGAAATAAGTACCTATTCGTTTCCGTTGTGTTTTAGAAGAAGCAAAATTTTAGCTGAAAATGGCGTTTATCCAAAATTTAGAACCAAGAAAGAAGAATTTGATGTTCTACATACATTTCAAACGAGGAGAGTATTCATGAACAGTAGACATACTCGTAGGATAATATTTATTTTTTCAGATTTATTCTCGGGCTCATTTAAGAGCCTTAGTGGTTTGAAAATGATCATCTGGCGTAGCTATACCCCTCAAACAAATATGTCTAAAGGTAACTTCACGTGTTAGTTTCTAGACACGTAGCATTAGCAACAACTTGTCTAACACATCCTGCTCCGAGCGGACTCCTAAACCCCGCATTATGAAGCCAGCCGTTGCAGAACACGTGTCGTGCTTAGCTGAAATCCGTTATCGAGAACGACTCTCAAAGGATTTAATTTCCTGTCGGCGAAATGAAAATCGATTAGTTTGATTTCCGACGCCCGCCGGCGCCGGGGGTCGATAGTTTCCGATTCGCCCAGAGCCCAATTTAATAAGACATGCGAGTTAATCTAACTGGGACACCTTCGGGGCCAACGTTCCGGTATCCGCAGCCGGAGTCGAATCCAATCAACTCTATTGTTTCATTTAGATGCATCTATGAAAGCGAATCAGCCAGAGCGCCATGGCATTCTGAGACCTAATCCTGTATAGTTTATTTGGATTTAGTATTTTGTCGTGGACTAAATGTCAATTTTAAATAGCAAGCACGGTAATTGCCACAGTTTTTCCAATATCCAACCATAACTAGCTTATCAGTTTATGTTTTAATACTCTGGCGCTCATTAGCTCGCCAGCCGGCTTAATAACAGTCTGTAAATCGTGAAATTTCGCGGTGACAATATTTCCATAAAGTAATTTTAAAGTACTGAGCAAACACAATTAAAACAGAAATGTTTTTTCAAAATCACGCTTCGTTTAAGATAGGCACATACGAATGTTCATTGATCTTAATAGATATATAATATTTTTAAAATTTTAAATAAAAAGTTGTTGTCAGTTCCTAATGTTGCTTCCACTATATTTAACTGGTTTAAAAAAAACAATATTGATACGAAATGAAAAGTACATAAATGATGAAATATTATAATACAAACATTATCAAATTAATGTCAATTATAGACTGAAACTCGACACGAAGTCGCAAGTGTGACATTGATTGAATTGTACAGATATAAGCCATTCCAGAAGCAATGTGATTGATAGTATAAATATGCATCTATATCTATACCCTATTCCATACAAGAGGGCAAATCTTGCCTTAGTGATTGTTATACAATTTCAAGGAAAACAATTTTGAAAAGCAAAAAAAAATACATTGTTACCTTTAAAAACCACATAATAATCGAAATAAGTAAAACTAGTACAATATTTTCCTTTCATATCCTAGACAACCCATTGCGGGACGTATGTACATAAAATAATCAGTATCAAAAATAAAATCGTGCGGTAACCGTGACTTTTCCTGGGAGACGAACCATCGTTGGAAAATTATGTACAATATTATGAATAACAGGAAGTGACTTCAGATGACTTATTTTTTAACTAACAAAATAATGAGTAAATTTATACTGTTTTGATTAGAGGTTTGGTTTATCAAACCTCGGGAAAGCTAGTCGCCGTAAAGCATTATTAACATCAATCTGCTTCTGTCAAGAGCTATTTACAATGAAAAGTCTTGCATGCCGTACCTAATTATTAGGTACTATTCTAGAAATTGAATTGTAGGTATGTATTATTGCCTCAGGGTTCCATATTGGGCCCCATTCTGTATATTATATATAGTGCTGATATTGTAAATGTCATCGAAAACTGCAGTTATCACATGTATGCTGACGATATTCAGCTGTACTTATCTTGTAAGCAAAACGAAATTTCAACTGGAATAAGAAAAATTAATGACGATTTGGCAAGAATAGCTCAGTGGTGTAGTAAAAATAGTTTGGTTCTAAATCCAAAAAAGTCTAAATTCATTGTACTTGGCACTGAAAAACAGAGACGAATTATTAACAACGAAAACCCTTACATTAAAATCGAGAATGACTGTATAGATCAGGTGGATGAAGTAAGGAATTTAGGCGTGCTAATGGATGGAAAACTTAAATTCCATAACCACGTCATAGAAACCTCTAAAGTGTGTTTTTACAGGCTTAAATTATTATACAGAGTACGTAAATACTTAAGTACAGACGTCAGAATATCTCTCTGTGAATCCTTGATACTATCAAAACTAAATTATGCTGATAATGTTGTAGGTGGCTGTCTATTGTCTATAACTAAGAGGTTGCTGCAGCGAGTGCAAAATGCGTGTGTGCGATTTTGCTTCCATATTCCACCTCGAACCCACGTGACTCCTTATCTAAATAATAGCGGACTAATGAATATGGAATCCCGACGTGCATTGCATTTCGCTTGTATGCTTTTTGGGATTGTAAAAACAAAGACGCCCCAATACTTACATGAAAAATTAATTTTCTCACAGCGACATATCAGGGGAGCTATTCGTTTGCTTTGTCCGAGGCACAGTACTGCCGCATTTCGTGGCAGTTTTAAATATGCTGCCACGAAATGCTGGAACAACATACCACCACCTATGAGGAATTCACTGTCAGTCTCGTCATTCAAGGTTAATTATAAAAACATATTTTAAATTTGCAAAAACAAAAATGTAGTATTGTGCCAATTGTAAGATGTAATTTAGTAAATATTAATAATCCCCAATCTATTAGTGGGTAATTTTCTTCATAAATTTGTACTTTAGCTTGTTATTTTAACCTACCCAGTTATTTCAGTGTAGGTCGAATAATTAACTTCCGTTTTGTTTCTGTTTTATATAATTGTATTCTACTAGGTGATTTTTTTTCTCTTGTTTTTAATTTATATAAGGTAATAATGTAAAATATATAATATATGATAATTTAGTGTGCAATCGCGCTCTCTCGCATGGGTTTCCACGGAAGACCAGCGTTGGGGTCCCCTAGAGGTACCTCGACACAAGCTGAGTGGACACCCTTTTAGAGACGCTTGTAATTATGTTTTAAAATATATTTATGTTCTAGTTTAAGTTTATCTAAGCGTTTTTAAATAAAGTTTGCTTCTTCTTCTTCTTCTTCTATTATCCACAAGCACTATTTAAATGCAATTCATCGTATTTGTTTATTTTCAGTTTATAGAAAATTACTAAGCCAATTAAGAATACGAAAATATATAAAAAAAGTGATTCCTTAAACTTTATAAAACAATAAATACAATATAGCGCTAACCCAACAAGATAATATGAATAGTAGATTGAGGTATAGACAGACTTCCGCGCGGGTATAATATGAGTGACATAATAGACTTAATAGCATAATGGTTGTGTAAGTGGATGGCGTAGGCATACCAGGGGTCGGAGGTCGAAGAGAGAGCGGGATTGGACTGACCCTGTGCGGACAAGATTCATACATACATATACTAGTTACTTCAAACGCAGGAAACATACGAGAGTCTGATAAAGCTAATTAGTTCCAGATATTTACTGCGCTTACTTTAGAGGGCAAATATGATCAGTTGATCAGGTTACCCAATTGATATACGTAAGTTAGACGCAAAATATTAGACTTTATGAAAATTAAATATGTTTCACATTGTATATTGATTTGTAATTTTATTGGTAGTAACACTAGGGTAAGTGCTCCAGTGAATGAACGAACCCAGTGAATGAACGAAACGCTGCTTATTTGCTTAAATTAAGAGTTCTGTATATTTCTAGCATACCAGGTATTTTTTTCTCGATTAGAAGCATTCACTGTAAGGGGTTTGTAACATTTATAAATATCAACTCAGTCGCAACAATTACTAAATGAGAGAAGCTTAAAGTTCGCGGGCTACGGGCGTGGATGTTTTGTATGAGCCGGTAATAAGGGGACAAGTATGTCACCGTTTATTTGATGTGCCATTGTACTAGTTTTATAAACTTGTGACTTATGGTGTTTGGTTTTAGGAAATCATAAGAGTGAAATTGTGCTACTAAAACATCGTTTTACGTTATTCAAGTGTAGATTCTCATTTTTTAGTCGGTGTTCTATAACTAGAATTCAAAACCGCCCAAATCCAGTGAATGAACTGCAGTGTTCATTCACTGGCCACGACTGTTTTAATGTTTTCGCAATATCTTATGTTCTAGTGATTTTAATAAGATTTACTTTCTATTAACATAACCAGTAATGGCTTGTCTATCGTTGGCCCAGTGTTCGAACAAACCTCATTTCCGAACATGAAGTTAGTTCATTCACTGGTTTACAGATATCCAGTGAATGAACATCAACCGATAATTACTTGGTTCATTTATTGGTTTTACTATTTTTTTCGGAACCAGTTAATGAACGTACATTTGTTACAGTTTATTAATTGTTGTAGAAAAAGTAAACCAATAACGTTATTCCGTCTGTTGGTATATCGATATAAATCCAAACAAAATCGATAAACAACGATTTAAACCAATAAACAACAACTATAACAGTAGTTCATTCGCTGGTTTTAGTTGTTCATTTACTAGAAAACCGTGTTCATTCACCGGTGATTTCCCATTTTTCTACCTAAAAGGTCATATAACTTAAAATTATGGAAAACTATTGCAAAAGCAAAGTAATTTAACCAAACTAGAATACTTGTTTGATCTATACAAACAGTCATGGCCGATATTAAGTATAGCTAACTTACATAAAACATTTTTTGAAATCAAAAAAATCCTTAAGCGTTCATTCACTGGTGCACTTACCCTAGTAACCAACTTTATCTATATATATAAAAGAAGACTTCCTGACTGATTCATCACCGCACAGCCGAAACTACTGGGACTAGAAACTTGAAATTTACACCAAAACTTCCTTTTATGACGTAGGCAAGGGATAAGACGGGATTTTTGGAAATTCCATCCCTAAGGGGGTTAAATGGGGGTGCAAAGTTTGTATTGGGGGAACATTATTTTTTGAACTTGAAACTTTGTAGAAAAATAACTTATTAGAATAAAAAAAAATACTTTCTGCGTTTTAGAAAATTCCACCCTTAAAGGGGTTAAGTAGGGGTGCAAAGTTTGTATGGAGGGATCTTTATTTTTTGAGCTAGAAACTTGACTTTGTAGAAAGATTAGGTACTTTTAGAATACAAAAAAAATACTGTCAGCGTTTAAGAAAATTTTACCCCTAAGGGGGTTAAATAGGGATGCAAAATTTGTATGAGGGAAACTTTTCCTTTTGAGCTAGAAACTTGAAACTTTATAGCCGATTACTTTTTTTGTATTCAAATATACAAAAAAAAAAGAACTTTAAGCGTTTTGGAAAAATCCACACCTAAAAAGGGGTGAAAAGTTTGTATGGTGGAAACTTTGTTTTTTAGCTAGAGACATACAATTTTGTAGAAAGCTTACTAATTAAAATATAAACGAGTACTTCCAGCGTTTTAGAAACGTCTATCCCAAAGGGGGTTAAAAAGAGGTGCAAGGTTTGGATGAAAAACAGTCTTTCTTGTGTTTGAGACTTAAAACGTACCTATAAGGATTTCTTATCAGAATAAAAAAAAGTTCTTTCAGCATTTTGGAAAAGTTCCACCCCTAAGGGGGTTAAAGCGGGATTCAAGGTTTATATGGAGACCAAGAAAATATTCTTTAATCTATTATATAACTTCGGTCTTAGTCTGTATGTTAAAAGACTACAAAACTAATTTCAGAGTTTATTGAAATTCATGTCCTATAGGGGGTTCAAGGGGGTTCAAAGTTTGTATGGAGAGCAAGACATTTTTAAAGTAAGAGATTTGTAACTTCTGTTTTAGACTGTTTGAAATTGATTCCGTAAAGGGTTAAAAACGTTCATCCCCTAAATGGGCTAAAAGGAGTTGGATGTTTGTACGGGGAAAAAGACAATTTTAAAGTAAGGGATCTGTAACTTCGGTTAAAGATAGCCCCTTTATCCATAAAACTTAAAATGCCTCTGCTTAATAAAATGTCATGTATCCCTTTCTTACAAACATAAATGTCAAAGTGACAGATAAGGACAAACGAATTTTAACGCCATTTTCGTTAAAACAGGCTTGTAGGACGTTTATGAATACGGCCGTAGGAAACTAATTACAGCGTTTCTCAAAATTCATCCCCTAAGGAGGTTAGAAAGGGTTGGAAGTATGTATGAGGAACAAGTAAATTTGGAAGTGAGGGAATTTTTAGGTCATACATACTATAATAGCTTCCGCCCGCAACTTCGTCTGCGTGGACCCGGGATAAAAACTATTCTATATTCAGGCTATAATTTATCTTCGTGCAAATCTCATCCCAATCGGTTGAGCCGTTTAAGCGTGATTGAGTAACACACGTCTAAACATCCACACTTTCGCATTTATAATATTAGTAGGATGGTCAGCCATTTATTAGTCTAAATACATAATCCGACTGCGAGCAGAAAAGTAGGTTAGATTTAGTTAGAACCACGACCCTTACAGAACCGAACAGCTACCAGAAATGTAGGTTAGGTTAAGTTAAAACTGCTATGCTTCCAGAACCGAAAATAAAGAAGTGCGGATTATTTTGTTAACTAAAAAGTTAATTTTGAATAATCAAATAATTTATACGGCGGATGGAGATGAAAAGTTCTACATCTTTTAGCATTAGATAAGTTTGCTTTCAAAAATATACAGGTCGCCTGGACTAACGTGAGTAAAACTGCTGGACGGAGATAGGAAAAAACTTCCAGTAATGTAGCTTTCTTTAATACATTATGAAACAATATACAATTTAAGCAGATACGTCTGTGGATATATTTATAATTGTAAAAACGGAGTTCTTAATTTAAATTTAGCAGTTTAAACTAATAAACTCATCGCACTGTTTGAAGTGTTTGAACGGATTTAGATGAAATTTTTCGTAAGTACAGATAATTTGAGACCCTTGGAAGGATAGTTTTATATCGGAAATATTCCCTTAAAATGGTAGAACGTTGTTTGGATTGGCGATAATTAAGGTTCCGCCTACAATCATTGAATAGCAATCATTTTTCTAAGACTGTAACAAGTTCTACGCGGACGAAGTCGCGGGCAACAGCTAGTCATCTATATAAAAGAAGACTTGACTGATTCATCAACGCACAGCCGAAAATACTGGGACTAGAAACTTGAAATTTACACCAGAACTTCCTTTTATGACATAGGCACGGGGTAAGACGGGATTTTTTCCACCCTAAGGGGGTAAAATAGGGGTGCAATGTATGTATGGGGGAAAGATATTTTTTTGAACTAGAGACTTGAAATTTTGTAGAAAGATTACTTATTAGAATACAAAAAAAGTACTTGCTGCGTTAAACAATTCCACCGCTAAGGGGGTTAAATAGGGGTGCAAAGTTTGTATGAAGGGAACTTTATTCTTTGAGCTAGAAACTTGAAACTTTGTAGAAAGATTACTTATTAGAACACAAAAAGACCTGTTAGCGTTTTAGAAAATTCCACCCCTAAGGGGGTTAAAGGGAGTTCAAAGTTTGTATGGAGAGCAAGACATTTTAAAGAAAGAGATTTGTAACTCCTGTTTTAAATTGTTTGAAATTTATTGCATAACATTCATCCCCTAAATGCGCTAAAAGGAGTTGGATGTTTGTACGGGGAACAAGACAATTTTAAAGTAAGGGATCTGTAAATCCAATCAATCAATCTGTCGTTAAAAGATTAGCGGCCGCATACAAGCCTATTACAAGCCTTTAACTAAAATGGCGTTAAAAATCGTTTGTCCTCTTCTGTCACTGACATTTGTGTTCGTTAGAAAGGGACAAAGCACATTTTATTAAGCAGAGGCATTTTAAGTTTTCTGAATAAAGGGGTAAGAAACCAATTACAGCGTTTCTTAAAATTCATCCTCTAAGGAGGTTAAAAAGTGTTGGAATTATGTATGAAGAACAAGTCATATTTGAAGTAAGGGAATGCTTAGGTCATACATATACTATATGGTAAGCCATTTATTAGTCAAAATACATAATCCGACTGCTAGCAGAAAAGTAGGTTAGGTTAAGTAAGAACCGCGACCCTTACAGAATCGATCAGCTACCAGAAATGTAGGTTAGGTCAGTTTAGAACTGCGATGCTCCCAGAACCGAAAAGAAGGTAATGTTTTATTTAACCTGCGGATTATTTTGTTAATTTAAAAAGTTCATTTAGAATAATCAAAATAATTTATTCTCTTACACTGGGGAAGGCGGATGGAGATGGAAAGTTCTACGTCTTTTAGCATTAGATAAGTTCGCTTTAAAAACTGGACACACTGTAAAAGGTGGACTAAATGAAAAAATATACAATTTACGCAGAAATGTCTGTGGATGATTCCTAAAATATTTATATTTGTATAAACGGAGTTTTCAATTTAAATTTAGGAATTTAAACTAATGAACTCATCGCACTGCGCACTGTTACCTTTTACGCTTTATCCTTGAACTTGAGTTTGAGACTCTTGGAAGGATATAGGATAGTTTTTTTCTCGGAAATCGCCCCTTAAGATGGTAGAACTTTGTTTGGGTCGGTGATAATTAAGGTTCCGTCTACAATAATTTAATAGCAATCATTTTTCTAAGACGGTTAAAAGTTCTACGCGGACGAAGCGAAGCAACAGCTAATATTAGTTTAATATAAAACTACGGTGGCCCATCATAATAAATTACAACTTATAATACAAGCGGAAGTCTCTTTCTAATAAAATAAGTTGAAAAGAAATTTCCGCTTATAATACAAGTTACAAGTTGTTTGCAATGGACTCCAGCTATTTATTAAAAAAAATTGCGGACATTGCGACATGCGGTATAAAGTCAGATTTCGATATAAACCACCGGTGGTTTAGAGGCCCTCAGTTTATTTTAGAGTCTCCAGATAAGTGGCCTAAAATTAAAACGACAGTACAGGCTACGTCTAACACCGGTGAGGAACGTAAACCGGTTAATACTGCCACCGCTGGCAATGTTACCAAGGATAGGTTCGCTCACCTGCCAGATCCGCAGCGTTTTTCACGTTTCGTCAGATTGCAGCGCGCTCTCAGTCGTTTGTTGGTGGCTGTTGAAATTTTTATCTCTAGGCAAGTAAAGAATACGTTAGGTAATGACGTGATGCCTAAACACCTGCTGATAGCAGAACATCTGTTATTAAGCAGATGTCAAGAAGAAGACTTTACCGAGGAACTCACTCGCTTGCGTGGTAATGAAGCTGTGCCAAAGTCATCAAAGCTGTATCGGCTGGCAGTAAAGCTGTCCACAGACGGGCGTATAGAGAAAGTTTATCCTGGACCTGATGGCAAGGTACGTGTCACAGAGGTAAGAACATCAGCTGGACTCATCCGTCGCCCGACCTCGAGACTCGTACTGATAGATTCGACTAGTCTTGATTAGTTCTTTTGTACTTGCGTACTGGGGGGAGATTGTTCAAGACAGTCATTATTTAGTAAATCTCGTAGTCTTATTCCCATCTACTATTATAAAACATATGTAGTGGGTGAATGTGAATGGAGACATTTCGATCCGCCCACATGAGAAAAAGCGTATTGAGCAAGCAGGCGCTCGATATTATGCATCTCGTTTTAATCATAAAACATATGTGGTGGGTAGATGTGAATAGGATTATTTCAATCCACCCACATTTAAAAAGAGCACTGAGCGAGCAGGCGCTTGATATCTTGCGTCTCGTTCTAATCATAAAACATGTGTGGTGGGTAGATGTGAATGGGAGTATTTCGATCTACCTACAATGCGAAAAAATAGGTAGTAAGCGCGGCGCGCGATATTTTCATCTCGTATTAATCGATACGTAAATATGACTGCAGCGCGCGCTTCAGTAGTTCCTGAAAATTGATGTACACGCATGTATTGTAAAGGTGAGAACGAAATTTGGATTGACAAATTCATACTCATATTTGTTCGATTAAGCTACCTTGGTTAGCATATTTCTTGTGCTTACGTATTAAGGGGAGACTGTTCAAGGCAGCCGTCTGTAAGACAAATACATAGCTTTAACTCTTTATTTTACCATCTCAACAGCTCTCTTTGGTTCATAGGTTTCGGACTTATGTCAAGGTACTTTCCCCTACAGTTAACATCTTATATGAGCGGATTGGTTTAGTTTACTAACCATCCAAATATACCCGGACTTGACAATAACGTGTAGGTAAAAGCCTCCGTTAAGAGCTTTAAGCTAATTAGAAGCATGTATTATAGTCATTTCCTTTGCATAGCTCATGTTATGGTAGTTTTCACTTGCACTATGCACATCATTCATAAATATTAGACAAGCCTTAAGCTTAATATAGTAAACTTTACTACATTATTAATCTACAGTAAGATATTAATCTAATGAAATAACTGAGAATAGTGCTTACGACCTCTGTTAGATATAACAAAGGAATCAAAAGTATTAATTTGCATAAAACTACAAAAGTTTAGTGTTTAGATAGGTATTTCACCTAAACTATTTGAAATGTATTCATTTAGCCTATTAACAATTATGCACTGAGTAATTCTGTACAAGATTAACATAACTTAAGACCTAGATTTACCTAGATTAAGACGGTACTGGAATGCAAACGCTAAAACCTAAGACGAATTTGTGTAAAGAAATGACTGTTTTAATTGAAATAAAGATGTTTTACGTTATGGTAATGCTGGAAGGTTTATATATAAGGTGGAGTACAAGCAAAATGTTCACTCATAACAAGCTCGACTATCACTAGAGCAACATATACCCATCTCGCTCCAACCAACCAGCCGTGCCATCAAGCTTTCTCAAGAGTATCGGAGTTTTATTTCCGCCTGTGGATCCCACTTGTGTGTGAGCGCGACGACAACAGAGCTCCCGTCACGCTCGCACCGTGCCTCCGCTGCTGCAGGGAACAGTCAACGGCCACACATGCCAATTTGTGTGCACGTCGACCACTTCCGCGGTTCGGACCAGCGACCTCACTAGGTCAACCCCCTTGGTCCGAGGCTGTCGAAGCCAGGCACCATACGTCGCAACCCTCTTCCCGTGATGTAACTACGGGGCACCGCGCCGTACAGTATTAATCAGTGTAAATTCGTGTAATCAATATATCTTATTCATTTTTAACCAGTCTTGTTATTATAGGTAACCTAGGTTCATCCAGGTATTCACGGGCACGTCAGGGCTACGAGTTTCAGACTCGGTAGTCATACCCGTAGGCGTTATTGGTGGGCCCCTCTAGTTCTGTCTAGAGGCGCGATAGTCTTAGGTGACTGTGAAGCGTGACTCGCGTCACCCCCGTCGACACTGTCGGAGCGGTGGGCTGTCGGCCACACAAGCCCTTTCATATGATACCCCACTTGACCTAATAGTTGAAATTTTTTTTGCCCCCTCAAAAACAAAACAAAACAAAAAAAACGCTAGAGATACAGAAAAAGTTATACTTTTCCAGTAATATTTACGTTTATCTTAATCACAAGTAATAGTTTCAATTTTTTGGCTTGTATAACTTCGGAGATAAGGGGGGGGATGGATTTTTTTTTTACATTTTCCTTTATAGATTGAAATTTTACCAATGTAGAAAAAAATACTGTTTCAAAAAGTTCAATTCAAGCCCTTTTAAAATGATACCCCACTTCACCTAATAGTTGAATTTTTTTTTGCCCCCTCCTCATATTTGTATTTTTTCATAGTCAATTAAAATGTACTTAGATTTAAATTTCTCATTTTCCATGCACGTGGATGACTCTCATTTAAAACCATTCCAAATTTCAAATTGATAGCTTAAGTAGTTCGTGAGATATTTCACTTTGTGACAGACAGACAGACAGACGGACGGAGTCGCACCATAAGGGTTCCTTTTTTACCTTTTTTGGTATGGAACCCTAAAAAGTGAGTATCGTATTGTCAAGACCGTGTCAATGGACAAGCGGAGCGATGGACGGTGCGGGGCGTGTTCCTGGTCCGTGCCAGTTCTGAGCTGACCGTTGAACGACGGTCGTATAAAACCGCACCGCACACACGTACGAGACGCGTGTACGATACGGCTAAAGGCGATAGGCCTAAGTTCAACGGTTGAGGAAATACCTTCCTGCCGAGGTTTTATTTATTTATTTTATTTTATTTTTATTTATTTGGGGTTTCCCTGATGGAATAGAGTATTTCTTCAAGAAATAAGCGTGTACATTCTTAAAAGGTCAGCAATGCGTATGTAACACCCGCCGTCAAGTGGGGCGAAAGATTGTTTGCCACCGACGTGTTATAAAAAAATGGGAAGCAACGCTGCATCTCATCATTAAAGCGCTCGTGTCGAACCGGTTTTAAAACGTGAGATTTTACCAAATATGGGTTAAATTAATGAAATAAACCAAACACTATTTGTTAACTATCTTTTCAACGTTTGGATATATCTACATCGTCTGAAAATGTCCTTAATTTCCTGCTAATTATAGGTATTTTAGCGCAAATACAAGTGGCACACAAGTTCTGTTTATAGTTGATAAATCCGAGTGAAAAGTTACAGAATACTTAAAGACAAGTTCTCGTTCCACTAACAACTTAAGGCGCCGTAGGTTCAACGGAATTAAGCGTTTATAATAATATAGTTTCAAAAAATACGAATAGTAATCTTTGAGGCTTTTCTGCAGCGAGATCAGTGATTCGAAACATGATTAAGAAATTTTCGCTCGATGGAAAAAAATCACGAACATAGGTCTAAAATACACTTAAAATATTCGTAACAAATTATGCACAAAAGATATAAATATTAAATTTGTTTCTAGAAATCGGCAACATCATGTTTCAGAGAACTTAGTGATTACTTTTTAAAATTAAAAAACATGATATCTGATATGATCATGATATAGCGCTTCTGAGCACGCACTTCCATCTCGCTCACGTTTATGCTCAGTGAGGGAGAGAAGACCATGAACCTACGGCGCCTTAATAAAATGCATTCAAAGTGACTCCGGCATCGCTGCAGTAAGTTCCTCACCTGCGCTCGTACCTAATTATAATCTCCACGTATAGTATGCGGGGAAATAATCAACATCGTGACGCCATCTTTGTACATAAGTATTCTTTATAGAAGGGATACTCGTAATAGTGTATTGGTAAGAAGCGCTGTTCCAAAAGTGACAGTAGTCGTGTATTACATGCGTGCCAATCTCAATCCTCAATTCTCACGCGTTCGAAGCCTGGCTCGTATCAATGTGTTTTCGAAACTTCCGCACCAAATATTTTTTCATATGCTCCTATGATTTTGAAGACACGTTAAGTTTTTGATCCCGGTTGTTGGCCTTTGCCGGTTTGGCGGGAATGACGTTAGATAGAAAGGATATGTGCAAAGCCCAAAAGACCTCAGTTTTATGGTTCTATATCGTTATGTTATCATGAGAGCAGCTTAATTTTAGTATCCTTATAATGCCCGTATTATCGTTATTAGTACGTACCTACATATTATAATCTATTAAATATATATAATGGGACCGGTACTTAGCTACTGACAGAAAACGCACAGCCTAAACCGCTAAAGATAGAAGCATGACATTTGGAATACAATATTCTTGAAGGGTACCCTCATCATCATCATATGAGCCGAAATACGTCCACTGCTGGACATAGGCCTATGTCAACCTCTAAAGGGGTGAAGTTGGGGATGAAACGTTGAATGGAAATCCGTTATTTTTGAAGTTAGAGAGAGCCGTTAGTAAAATAGATTCGGAACAAGAATAAGCCATTCATTAGTCAGTATACAGAACAGAAATGTAGGTTAGGTTAGAACTGTGACACTTACAGAACTAAACTGCTACCAGATATTAAGTTAAGGTTAGGTTAGAACTACAACCCTTGCAGAACTGAACTGTTAGCAGAAAAGTAGCTTAGGTTAGGTTAGAACTGCTGACCACTTTTTAAATATTTGTTGATCAGAAGTTGCTTATCAGTTCACTAATCAATCAATCAGTCAAAATAATTTAATCTCTAATACCGTTAAATTGGGATGGGATGGACTAGGGTGAGTAGAACTTACTCAACGGATTTTGACGAAAACTTCCAGTAATGTAGCGTGATACACATAAAATAAGACCTCCACACTAATTATTATAATTGCGAAAGTAACTCTATCCGTCTGTCTATCTGTTACATTTATTTACACGCATAAACTGCTGAACTGATTTAGATATAATATTGGCATGTAAGTAGGTATATAGTTTGAAACCCTTGAAAAGACATATTATAGCTATTAACCCGGAAATTAGCCCTTAAAGTGGTGAAAAGGTGGGAGAAGTTTGTAAGGGGGAGTGATGTTTAGGCCTGAAATACTATAATAGCCTCTACTATCTGTATATCTATAGATCCTCTACGGCGAATAACTAGATTTATCTACGCGGGCGAAAAGTACTTTTCTTTATTTTATCAGAGATCAACGTGTATACCCTTTGAAATAACTGTTCAAACGTTTTCATGTGTTATTTCGTCAATACGACACATCGTATTGACGAAATAAATCCATAGATTTCATATTTCTTCATTAATTTACCGTTTTACTTTAGTCAGGTTTAAAGTTTGAGTTTACTCCAGCGTCCGAAACGTAATTTATATAATATTATGTGGACTGACTTAAATAATTCGTTTAGCTCGGCTTTTCAAATCAAGTTGCAAAGCTACACTAAATCAGGTTATAATTCAGATAAGTTATATATACAACTTTATATTTCATTAAAGAACAACAGCGAGCGCAACAAAGCGAAACGTTTGAACTAATAATTAAAAGGCTGTCCAATACCTATAGGTACCAAATTAAACGAAGCCAAATTTTGTGAAGTAGCAACATTTAGCCAGTGTTAATTAAACTCGTTTCATTCAATGAAACTGAGAATGAGTTACCGAAATTAATCAGTTTTTGAATAAGTCAAGTAAAGAAAGTTCTAAGCGGACAAAGTTGGCGGAGAAATTAAATTTCATTCTATTCGAAAAGTTGGTGATTTGATTACCATATTACAAGGCGAAATTAAAGATGTTCCACCTGGCGCCTGGTCAGCTGCGGCGGCGTCCAGAATCACGTGCCTATTGTCAGGATAACATAAGAGCTTGTAAAAATGTCTCTATAATTAGTACGAAACATATTTAGACAAATTTTAGGCTGACGCGCATCAAAATAATTAAAATACACCTCAGATCTCAGACTATCCAGTTAGGTAGGTCCAACTTCGAGAAAGGGGTCAATCGTCGAATCCGACTCGGCTGGGCAGCGTTTGGGAAGCTACGGCATCTTTTCGTCCAATATTCGGCAGTGTCTCAAGACGAGAGTCTTTGGCCAGTGTGTGCAGTGATGACATATGGCACTGAAACGTGGTCGCTTACTATGGGCCTCATAAGAAGGCTCCAAGTCACCCAAAGGGCTGTGATGGAGAGGGCTATGTTGGGAGTTTCTCTGCGTGATCGCATCAGAAATGAGGCTATCCGCAGTAGAACCAAGGTAACCGATAAAGCTCTCCGAATCGCTAAACTTAAGTGGCAGTGGGCACATAGCACGTAGAACCGATGGCCGTTGGGGCAGAAAGGTTCTTGAGTGGCGACCACATACTGAAAGGCGCGGCGTGGGTAGGACCCCCCACAAGGTGGACTGATGATCAGACCCCGTATTATGGTCTGCCTTATCACTCGATAAGTGAGAAGATAGAGCGTCCGTCACGGGCTGACACCGTTCGAACGAGACGACGCTCCTATCTTGTCACTTATCGCGTGATAAGGCCGACCATGATACGGGGTCTGGTAAAGGTTGCGGGAGTCCGCTGGATGCGGGTGGCGCAAGACCGGTCACTTTGGCACTCTGTTGGGGAGGCCTATGTCCAGCAGTGGACGTCTTTCGGCTGATATGATGATGATGATGATGACGATGATGACACCTCAGATGCCACTACACACAAATACAACCCATAAATAGACATTTTATTCGTTTTAAGTCCTTTATGAGCCGATTCGTACAATTTATTTTGTTTGTAAGTAGATATTCTTCCAGGTTGGTCCCATTATTTTCAAAAATCCTGTTCGATGATGGGATCCATGAGGAATTGAGGGAACTATTAGGCACGCGTGTAGTGATTTCGGTATTTTCTATTATAACTCCACCCGGAAATCATACATTTGGGGGAGTGGAATTGATGATGAAGACCACAGATGACTTTTGGAATTCCTCAATTATGTACTTCAAACTACAAAAGTACTTCACAGAATCTAATATGATTCCGTTGAAATAGCAACTAATGAAGTGCCAAAGATGATCTTTGAGAAATCTACGGAAGTCTTCAAATATTATCGGCCCACATACAACGATTCGGTTTTTTTCTCTAATAATTAACACATTTGATCTCGGAAATGTTCGCGTGGCTTGGCGGAGTACTAAGTTCAAGTTGGTTAAAACTTTGTTTGTAGAGTAAATTAACCTAGCACTAACAGTACTAACACCATCATGTTAAATTACGAACAGTTTAGGTACTATTGGTTTTGTTTTTCTCATGCAATTATTTAGTTTATTATCCTTTAGCCCACTTAGCAACAGGGTAGTGTCTTATCTTATGAGAAACAATGTGCGGTGGCTGAAACATTTAGTTACTTACTTTCAAAATGTAAGCGTTTTATAGTTATTCTAAAGCAAGTTGTGTTTGCCAGTCATTGGGTTCATAGTCCAGCAAGACATAGTTTAAGAATGTTGTTTAAGTTTGTTTAAAGGTCTCTACCCATTACACCGTATCAATACCATGACCGTACTATGAACGTGTCAGTCAAAAAAATATTCTGCATATTAAAAAGTGCCGGTGCCGGAACGGTCTAGTGGGCGTTATCTCATAATGCCTCATACAAAGAATATTTTCTTGCATGTGACGGTAACGGTTACGGTCATGGTATGATACGGTCTAGTGGGCACAGACCTTTATATTATTTTACCTGTTGGCAAACCATAAATGAATGAATAAAATAAATAAATATAGGATACAATCTTTAATTCTTATAAATATAATACATATTAATCACTAAATGTATGCAAGATGGTACTAATATTAAATTGGCAGGAGGCTTGTGGGGACGTATATAGGCTGATCTATTATTCATATTATTATAAAGATGACCTTGCACGGGTTTGGGACGGATCCTTTCATCAATAGGTACATACTGATACGAATCATCTTTTACTCACATTCTACGTAATTATATCGAAAAACCCTCAGTGATATTTTTAAGATGTCGGATGCCAATTCCATTAAAGATAAATATTGTGTTGCACATAAATTATATATCTCAGTGCCTCGTACGGTTACGCGGGTAAAGTCTTAAGCGATAAAACCCGAGGTTTGTGTGAACGCAATGTTAGACATGTTATTAAGGTTCCGTGGTTACTACTATAATCCCGGTACAATATGGACTATAAACAGTACGAGTATATTATCAAATTTTATTTTATAAATAGTTACGCCCACGTAAACAGAAAAATATCTACAAGACTGCCAATATCTTGAATGAAACCACAAATGAAACAAAAATCATCTTGAATTTATTAAGACAATTTACTATCATACTTAAAGCAACTAACTCCAAACAATTTTTTAATAATATCGGTAATAGTAAAATACCGCCACAAACGTAGACATATTTCAAGACACCCTAGAAACCATTGTTGGAAACCAGTCCTCCGTCTTCCGCCCGGGCTCCCGCCAGACCCGCGCTTCGTCAGCTCTTCATTTCACAGGCGCATTCGAGTTACATTTTGTTTTATTTTTTTGATCCCTGATTGTTCATATAATAGGACGAACCCAATACAGCAGTCAAATTGGAAACCTTCGGCACAACCACGCGGGGGCAGTTTTAACACTAATACTCTACGAGTTTGCGCTTCAGTGAGAATGGTTGAACGGTATCAACTGAATCTGGAGTGTGAGTGGTATCGAACTACTGGGAGTTTTATCGCTAGTTTGCTAAAACCTAGCCTAGCTGAGAAGAGTCCAGCAAGAAACTCAGCTAGGCCCGACTTGGGTCGGACTGACTCTACCCGGTATGCGGCGGTACCGGGACGAATAGGGACTATATGTGTCTGTGTTGTCGCGATCTTGCGGTGGACGTCCCTCCGCCGGCCC
Source organism: Epinotia ramella (assembly GCA_947578815.1). Classification (NCBI taxonomy): domain Eukaryota; kingdom Metazoa; phylum Arthropoda; class Insecta; order Lepidoptera; family Tortricidae; genus Epinotia; species Epinotia ramella. The sequence goes on along the minus strand of OX388204.1, from coordinate 24,702,656 downwards.
GGCGGGAACGCCGAAGTATACTTGATGTGTTGAACGCCGAAAGCACAGCGTTCCATCTTTCGATGGATGCTGTGATTTCGTCTTCGCGTCGCCTGGCTCCGTTATATACAAACAAGCAAGACCACGTGGGAGTCGGGTAACACTAATAGGCGTTTTACTTTGTCTAACATAAAACGAAATTGAAAACTTGTGAGTTTTTGTTCATCCTTGTAACGTGGTTCAGCTACTTACGTACGAACATACTACTATATATTTAGTAATTATCTCCTCAGGGACCCGAGTTGCCTATAGAGATAAGAGAAAAGGCGAGGCACGGTAAAAATAATTTGCGCGAAATATTGCGGGCATATATTATATAGGTATATGCAGCATTTCTATTGTACTCCTTTATTGGCAATAAATAAAGAAGTTGATGACTCCCAGACACGTGGCAGCAACCTAGTCGATCCCTTCCTGTGTATTATGTGGAGGGTGTACCGCGTTCACACAATAATGCCCCTCCGTGGCACCGTTTAACCTTCCATCCCGTTTAATTGAATTCGACAACTGACTTTTATACTCAATACCGTATTGTCAAAGTCTTCCGTTAAAACTTGTGATTTAGTTTCAAAGGGAATTGAATGGATAACGGGCTACCGACTTCCTCCCGGAATATTTTAATGAAAATTTCTCATAGCTTTAGAAACAGTAAATGAGGGCCACGATCTCCTGCGTCAGTTTATTTTGTCTCACATAAAGTTTGTTCAATTTTGGGAAGTTCTCGGCATCGTCTTATTTGTGTGCGTCCCGGATTAAAAGATAACTTTTGGAAGTTTGGCCGTTGTGGAGTTTGCTGGCGGGCCAGATTGAAGTTATTACCTGGCCGCGGATCGGCTGGCGCTCGGACCGGAGCGCTACTACCGAATTTCGACGATTATTTCCACGCGGCAGATGCCGACAACAATTGCGATGACAAATGACTTTTGTACCTAAGTCTAAATTACAATTCTTTGCACTACGGCTCTTTTTATTACTTCTGCAACTTTGAATAATTACTTTTTTGTATTTCCCTAGCCGCAGCTAGGCGCTTCTGATTTACTACAGTGCGTCCATCTGCATGTTTATCGCTAATTACGATTCTGCTATTAAAATTCAAGAGACAAACAAAAGTTTTTATAACAGCCATCAAAAACAAGCGAAAAATGTTTGCAAGTTAGTTGAACTGGCACTCGGCCTTGTTTTGTTTTAATATACTTACATATTTCATCATTCAGGTACGAAAGTGTATTGCCCATATAATATAAAGTGTCGGTGCATCTTCGTTAATTAAAATCGTGTGTTAAGATCGACAAACGGCCTAATTACATGAACTTGGCCAAGATAACCTTGACGCTGCATCGATTCATTCACAAAAAAATAATGAGCTAACAACGAGGAAGCCTGCATGTTGTGTCACGTCAAAATAAAGGCATTACTTAATACGTGCGCGTGACGCGCGCTCACGCTCGTGCGCCGCCGGCCGCCAGGGATCTGTTACTTTGTTTATAGAAAAAATATGGTTGTTGATGCTCTTTTGTTTTTTAATAAGTTTCGTATTCATTAAAAGCCTTTAGCGTCGATTTTTTCGTATGATCTCATCTTTATGAAAAACAACAAAGCGGAAATTGTGAGCCACCTTTGATTGATGTTTCTTTTTGAAATATATTTTACTCAATTTCCTTTTCCAGTACGAATATATTACAAAGCTTGTTTTTAGAGCCGAGTTTTGCTCCAGCTATTCTACTATGATAATATTTCTCCGAAATAAGTATTTAGTATTAGCTGTTTGAAAAGTAACGATAACCCCGTTTCGAAGAAAATAATCTATCGGAAAAAACGATGTAACAAATCCATCCATTACATACCTATTCTAAGTATTTTTGGTAAGAGTCATATTTTCATGAAATGATGTTCGAATACGTTATTATTTGATATACACATACGATTGTAATAGCTCTTAGTTGTGTTTCATAACCTTTATGTTCTATAACTGTATGCTATGAACTAAAAACGAAGGTTCGAATGGTATTTACTCTACATTTTACGGCTAAAGAAGTAGGATAGCTGGGGCTACAACTAGCGCCATGTTTCATGAAGGACCTGCATAATATGTATATTTCAATACGAGTCACACAATGTCGCCTTATAAGCCATAAGGTTACAGTTGATGCAAGTTCTGCATGACCTTTAAGCTTATTATGACTAGTGAAACAGCTGTTATCACAAATTTTAAATTGTATGTTTTTTTCACGTACATGTATATGAAAATTTGTATTTAATATGTATCAATGTTAGCATGTGTCGATAAAAAAACAATTGAATTAAATTACAATAATACGTATCAATGTTAGCATGTGTCGATAAAAAAAAACAATCGAATTAAATTACAATAATACGTTTTTCAAATCAATTTCAATAAATTGTTGCTTAAAATGGGGGGGAATCATCTGAAAGGAACTAAAACAATTGTATTGTATTAATGATTAAAAGTTCTTAGAATAATAACAATATTGGAATGAATTTACGAACGTAAATAAAGCACTTTATACCTGTTATAATGCTTGTGTATAGGATCTCGATCGAATCTATCAGTTGTAGGAAATGGAACGCACATAAAATAAATTATACGGAACCTGGTCGTTGTGATCAGTTCGATCTTAACCGGTTCTTTTGTTTCTTGTTTTACACATATTTTTGACAACGACTGGTTTGATGGGGTCGGCACGTTTATGCTAACGTTCTTCCGCGTTTACGAACGATAATTGGTATACACCCTATGTATTATTGTATCACCATTATTGTTTTGATAACGTTGCATGAACCCACGGCTAAGGTATTTTATTGAACGAATTTGTGTATATTAGCAACTTTTAGTGGCGAGTATTTTGTTTTTTTCTCGAAATTTAAATATTACATTTGTATTCGTTCTATAAGATCTTCATTTGTGTAAAAAAATATCCGCTATGAACTCAGTGTGTGGAAAAGAATGTCAACTTTATCGAGAACGAGAGACTTTATGATTAGGTAGTGTATAGGGTAGATCACTACATACTACTTACATGACGTAATATATTTCACTATGTATTCAATACGTTATTTATTTAAGACAAGGAAACAAAACGTTTAACCTTCCAAAATTTCACCATTTAAGGAGAGGCATGCCATAGCCACAATTTTTTGCGTGGAAGGTTTTGCTTATCATCTCAACCATTCCGTACCTCGTTCGATACCTAATCTATTTATTTCAACATTCTTCTATGTCTGTCGATGAGATCCTGCACCACAGTGTCGCAAGCGACACCTAGTGGCGCGTCTAAGAGCCTCCAAGCCGAGATCTACCAATACATCATACATACTGCTCTCAGTGGTTCGGCAAATTCCTTCACACAGCAAATATCGTAGTAGGTACTGCAACATTAAAATACATAACTAATTATGATTCGTCCTTGAATACATCTTATTTCAACGCAAATTAGGCACATATATGCCATACCATAATAGCTCTCTCTGATCACAACGGGTTTGTCTGCTTTCTTCTGTGCTTCTCGGTTCTGTTCTCGATATTGAGTTCCTGCGTCCTACAATACATTCATTAGTTTCATTACACATGGCATTTTGACCTCGTAAAAGGTAGTCTTACTCGGACATTTATTTGTATCTATCCCTATTCTGTGTACACAAAGTTCAAATTTAATTAATGTTGCTTACAGATAGGCGCTTGGGAAAGTTATTAATTAAAAAGGAAAGTTCAATGAACGGACAGTATGATTTAACGAAATCCGGTGTCAACTTCGATTGCGACCTCCTTAACCACGTAAAATTTATCGAACTGTCTTGGAATGGGAGCTTTATGTCACCTGTACAAGGTTGATTTTGCAGTGGGGTTATTCATAAGGCGAGCTTGTAAAAGCAAAATCGTGTCTCTTTATGTGACTTTTCGATTGCTTTTTTCAGATAAGGCTCATCGGTATTATAAGAACCAATAAGATATGCAAGAATGCAGTTATTTGAATTGAATGTTTTTTTTACACAAGTACGCAATAATATGCAGTAAAATTGGCCGTGACTCTGGGAGTTTACCAATGACCTTTTAGTATGACCATGTTTTTAAATTTATTCAAGTTGCAGTTAGGCTGAACTGCTGAAGCGGAAAAGAATCAAATGAATTAATCTATTACAGTATTTTATCCAATTGGTGTATAAAAACTGGCCAAGTGCATGTCGGACCATGTGCAGTGTAGGGCTCCGTTGTAGCCTATCTGTCTTAGTTACATCGACGTGCGGTGCGGTTGCGTCGGCCGAATTCGTACGAAAATTGGCCTTTCCAAGTACGCATTAAGTTGGTCGACTATTACTTGGTAACTACTTATGCCTATTTGTCCGTGATAGTTTTTCTTTTAAATTCATTATAATGTAATATAACAAAAATTAGGGCTTTAAAGCCCAATATCTCGCAGACTAATCACCGATTTGAAAAATGGATTTTTCACGCCACTGCTCGGAAATGTGGTAAAAGATGGTTAGAATTCAGGCTTCAAAGCTGGGGTTAGTTGGACGTCGCACGAACAGGCCATCTATGAGTTCAAACTGTCCAACAATGTTATTGGTGGTGTTGGACAGTTTGAACAGCGATTCGCTCAATCTCAGGGCCCCCCGGCACGCGCCGGGCCGCCCCGCGCGGTGCCCCCCGACACGCGAAAGGCCGCGCTACAGTGTTTCATATTATGATCTTTAATTAAATACTTCATTTTGACTTATAATTATAATTATTTGCAATTTCCTCGCAGTAGGCGTGCAAAAGCACTATGTAATGTCTCGGCCAAAAGTGCGATAGATGGACTCGTCTCCTTCGAGGTCCTCCCCTTCGGCACGGACCTCGAACCCACTCACTCCATCTATTGCCTACTTTGTAGCCTTTACAACAATGTACTATAGGAAACCCATAATATTTTCGAATGAGCTATCCAACGATACCCCCATGGGTTTAACGAGAAAAAAAATTACATCCCCGCTTTAGGTCTAGGGGAAAAAAAAAAACATGATTATTGTACTGTTTTGTCGGCGTGATTGATTTATATACCCATGCCAAATCTCAGTTTTAATGGTTACTGAGCTAAGCCGAGGACGGACGGAAGGACAGACGGACATGGCGAAAGTATAAGGGTTCCTTGTTGACTACGGAACCCTAAAAGGGGTCTTAAAACGCGTGTGGCGTGGGTTGCAATACTTGCAATGCGACTGGACGACAATGGTCGAGCGTCGCAATTATTCGATGAGATAATTAAAGACGCCACGAGCCTTTAATTTAAATGTATAAAAGTTTTTCGACGACAAATTTGAAAAAAAATAGCATTTTATTGACTATGCTGGCAGTAAGTTTTGTTTGTTATTTTGCTACTCAAGCTATTTCTTCAGGAATGCAGTTATAGGTATTCTTCGTCGTCTATTTTAATTGGAACATAGATAACTTGTTTCTTCACAAATGAATAAAATCTTTATTTATTTATTTAGGATTGCCAACAGGTGTTATATACTTATTTAAAAACAGACTATAAGATTAACTAGTATTTATTGCTTGAGTATTCAACCAATTGCCAAGGCAAACACGGCATGTACATAAAAGCTAATGCTTACATAATATACTTAATCTAAGTAGTAAAAGCTCACGCTGCATTTCGAAAAACAAGGTAAAGTAGAGAGTAACTAAGTGTCGGCGGCTTCTCAAATTCATTTCAGTCTACGTGACAAAATCTATAAAATAAACGACATGACTATTTGTAAACGAAGTCAAAACGTACGTACTTACTAAAATACGAGTCTAAAAATAATATGTATGATTTTTTTTTTGAACGAGGAGTTAGCCTTGATTTTGTGTAAATATGCTCTAAACTGATTATTAGGCAATTTTAATATATCCACCTTATTTAGTTTGAATAATAAATTATGCTCTGTACAAATTCTTGGTACAATGCTATGAGATACAACATTGGCTCTGTAAGTTTTAAATGAGAAAGGCCGAAAGTTAGACGAGAGAGTGAGACGACTACTCTACTACTACTACTACTTAATGGGTAAAGATAAATTAGCTAACTCCAGGATCACTAATAGTCTGATGACTATTAGTGATCCTTGTCTTACGTCTTTTCATTTTGATCGGGAATTTTTGTCGGAAATTAGGAATATAATTCATAATTTATTGCAGCCATGGTACAGATATACGTCTTCGTAGGATGTAGATTCACAGAGAGGGCACAGCAATTTCAAAGATAATTAAATCTAACTTAATTACATTTTGTTAAATTGAAATTGAATTGAAGGGGTCGTTTGGGGGAGGCCTATGTCCAGCAGTGGACGTCTTTCGGCTGATATGATGATGATGATGATGATGTTATGTAATAACAATGTTTGATTACACAATACTAAAACATACTGATTACGAAAAGACACCTCTTGGTCATAGTTTGTTTAGATTTTTATTTGCTTGCACTTGCCATCCGAACCGAATCCGGGTACTTACGAACCGAATCTGAACTATTCATTATAAATAATTCCTTGAATGAATAACACATTCGATTCTATGATGATTTATTTTTATTTTAGTACTTATTTTATTTATGATTTATTTCTCTCTTCTTCTTCGTCGTTTCACTCTTGGCAAAGTGGTCGTGGTCATCATTTCAGGTGTTGGTAGCAAGCTTCACAACACGCCGCCATTCCTCTCAGACAGTCGCCTTCCTAATGCTTGCGTGTAGTGACGCATATACTGCAGTTTTAATCTGGTCTCATTGGTGACCTGCCTTGCGTTCTCGTGCCCTCGATCTTCCCTGGATCACGAGTCGCTCGATAGCTACGTCTCCTCGACGACATACGCGCCCGATAATCGATGGGAGTGAGACTGCACTACGGATGATAGACGCTGCTTGATGCCGAATTCTTTCAGTGATGATTTATTTATTGATATATATAATAGATAAATGTTTGGTCGTAAATAAAAACTTTTATTTCGAAATATTTAACTTTTAACGCATATAGGGAAAAAAATATTAAATTTTGAACATAGACTTACCCAAATAATGAGAAAAATTAGATTATTTAAGAATTTTGTAAACTGTCAGTTTGGAAATAGCTTTTTTGTACGATTTTAGGACCCGAGAAAATAAAGCGCGTGCTCTTGACCCGAATGACTCTATAGGAGTAGAAAAACTTACAAAACTTTGCAGCAAGTAATATTTTTAAGGAGCCCAGACCGAGTTTAGTTATTGGTGATACACAGTACAGGTATCAGGAATCAGCACGTCGCAATATAATTATTTTAATAATACGTGAGATGTGTGAAGAGAAATAATTTCTTTGGAATTATTTAATCGTCCAAAACCGGATAAACGCCAGACCGACGTTGAACGCAATTTACTTTTCGCTATTATGGCCAATAGGGATGCGGACTAAGATTTTTTTACGGTGCTATTCGAACCAGTTTTTTGAGATGAACAAATGTTTGTATGGGACCAACTACAATTAAAGAACATAAATACCCAAAAATTTGAGACAAAGATTGACGTCGCTGGCAGCAGCGGAAAACGCTCATACTGATGACGTACCCACGTATGACGTTATTTGTACAAAGTAGATGTATCATTGTATGGAAAATCCGGTAAATTGTTGTTTCGGTCGCGAAATACTGCGTTTAAGTACATAGTTGTTGTACAATTTTGTTTCTATAAAAGCGTAAGGGTTCTATTGGCAGCTTTAAATGTACTCTTGGACAATAAAAAAAAATGCATCATTTTTCAAAACTTTCAAGGTTCATATCTTTTTATGATTTTAATTACATTGTATAATTTATACTTTATTACGATAATTTGATGGTTTACTATCCATTTAGCATTACTACGTTATCCATTTGAACATGAGGCCGCATGCCTATTATTTTAGCACAAAATAAGAAATTTAAATTGCACACATGTTAATTACATTTTAATTTCACACTGTTGATTGCTGTTCTATTTTGGTGACAAATGATACAACAGCTGTGTTATCAAAAGTGAATTTCCAATGGATGCAGTTTACATTACACTACAATTTCGCAACGTTTTAGGAGGCCTCGGAGTAATAACCTGAAGTGCATAATTGTGTTTCTGTACGCTCGTGTAATACAGGCTTGTAACAGCGCAGCGGGCGTAATAGACGTAATCGTCAGGTATTATGAGATTTCATACCGTTTAAGCGTATAGGAAGTTGCTTTTCATCACACTTGCTCGAAAAGGGCTTGATAATTCGCAGACATACAGAGCTGTAATAGCCTGTGTTACGCCCACGGGCGTAATGGTTTTTTTCTTAAATTGTATCTGTCACTCATGCAGCAGTTACAAAGCAAAGAGGTTTTATATCAAATACGATGTCTGAAAACGTATTTATAAATAAATTTAAACTTAAAAAACTACTTAAACATGTTTAACTGAATTATTTACAGATTTAATATGTTGTTATTTAGTGTCTATGTAAAATGTTTTTAAGTGTTTTCAAATCGTGGCTGTATACCGGAGGGTCTTTGCCATACGCGCCTCACGTCAAATTCAACAAAATGAACGACTGACATGTTGCAGTTTTTATTACAATTTGTATTAGTTTAATCTAAAATGTATTTGTTTCCTCGCAAATGTGATGAAAAACATTGTGTATAACACGGGCGTAAGAATATTGCAAACTCGAGTCATAAAAAGCTTCTGATAGACTCTTGTTCGCACTGCGCATGCTCGACTTAATTGACTGCAAAGTGCTCTGATGTTTGTGACGCTCAGGCAACTTAATCCATCCAATTCTGTACAGCTTTAATTATATTTATAATGAAATATCAACTAGATGACGATTATGACTATATATATATATTTATTAGATAAACGTGAGCTCAGCGTTCCTTTGCTTATTTTATGTTATTTAGCAGGTATTTTTTATAGTTTAACGTTTACTTTTATTTGACTTTTTAACATGCTTGTTAAAATTTAACTCATGTACTTATGCCAAATTAGGGGGTTAGAAGTTAATACTAGGTAATACCAACAGGTGAAATAAGTAACAAATCGTAAGTACAAGTAAGAGGTATACAATTTTCAAGCGGTATCATTAAAACAATATTATGTTATTAATACCCAACATTATTGTATTAATGTATTGTTAAGACTTGGCAATTATGCATGGAAATAAATATCCGCCAAACATTCACCTTGCCTCGTGAGAAAATTCAATACATTTTCATGGCGTTTTCATAACTTTCCGTGGTTATGTTTTATTAATCTGTATGCATACATATTTGCTTTAGATAGTCCTATATAAAAAATCCAGAAAAGTTAATTTAGGTGACCACAAGAGTCAATCAATATTAAAAAAAATATGTCTTTTTTGACACAAAATCGTTTTTCTCAATATTGCCACAGTGTTCCCTGTCGTGTTTCTGAAGCTTTATAATTACAAGCTTAAACGTTTTCTTATAAATTTGCCATATCTTCGCTTAATTGTTGCATGAAAAGAATCGTGAGTTATGCCTCCAAAAAAAGTTACCTAGAAGTAAAATATGTATACCTTCAAGTTGGCCATCCTGTATATTTTACTGAACAAACGCAAACAATATTTCCGACATATTTTTATTAATTTATATAGATAAGATAAGATAATATAATATAAGATAAGAAAGTTTGATTATTAATACGATTTCATTTTCTTAAAAAAGCCAAACATTAGTTAGTTCAAATTAGTTTTTATCGTCAGTTTCCGCTAAATAATGTGTAAATGGGTAAGGCCGTTATTTCTTGTTCCTGATTAAGCAGTTTAAATCGTCTACATTTTAATCTCTTCCAGTGTGTTACGCCAATTAGCCATATTAATGGATTACTAATATTCGTAACACACTGGAATTTATTAAAATGTAGACGATTTAAACTGCTTAATCAGGAACAAGAAAGAACGTCCTTACCCAAATATGTCCACAGGTATATTATGAATTGTACCTAGAACACAGGTTTTCGAACGATGTTGTTTGTTGTACTTACATAAACGATGTCAAGGGAAGGGACTACACTTGTAGGCAGGCCATGCGATGTGCTGGCCTACTCCGCGATGCGATCAGGTTACTGTACAGTCTGATTTATCATTCGACAAGTTAATCATCTCTATCCATTATCTCATGTGCAGCTCGTAGCTGCTGAACATACGAGTATTAGACGTATGTTAAACCCAAAAGTTATATATGGTGAGGTATGCCGAAGCCCATTTAAAGTATTTGCGATTCCATTTGCTATCAAGGAAACTTCATGTGGTTGTGTAAACTATAAGAAGGCGAAATCTAGCCCTAGCCCAGAGGGGATAGCGTTTCCCACGCGCGTTAGGACAGTTCAACTGTTATTTTTCCATATTATATAATTGACATTTAGATCTACCTAACGTACGTACAATGCGTTACGTGATCAACTTGCAGTAGAAAACTCTAATCTGCAGTAAGTATATAGATACTAAGTTGATATCATTTTAAAAATTTATCGATTAGTAACTATACCCCTCTGCCCGGGAAAGAGGGCGGTATGACATGAGAAGAGGCCGGTTTGGGCCTGCTGCGATCAAGACAGGTTTTCACTAAAAAAAAGATCTCCGCTTTGTGGTTTCGCTTGCGCTAACGTGTTGGAAAAGAGGATGCGCCTGCGCAAGGCACGCGTTGAACTCTTTTACTGCAGCCAATCAACTCCGTTGGAAGCTTGTTTAAAAAATCTAACCAAAAAATCTCTGAACTTGGTGATTCAGAACTTGATATGCTTGATTCACCAGATTAATGATTTTAGTATAATTTATGGTTAGACTTTGTTATTTTAAAATATAAAATAAATAAGAAGTAAAGCACAATATGCTCATACTGTGATATGGGTTCTCCCGTATATAGCGATCAGAATAAAAAATACAGGCCGAAAATGGTTTTCCGAACATGTTGGTGTCTCACAATAAGCTAAGCGTAGTGTGAACCTAGTACTGGACAATCGCACGTCACGATCTCCGAACGATACTGAATCGATGGGCGTCGATTAGCGCAACATTACGCAAGTGTCATTGCCGTCATTTGCATAAGAACTATGAGTAATCGACAGTGTAATTATTGTATAACCCAGGAAAATTCCAGTTGCCAACCGAGCCGAGGGAGCGTTCCGAAACCTCAAGGAAACCGTGTCGCATAATAGTGATCACGATGTTTTTTATTGTGGCTTTGGCGAGTTTGTGATGAAAATATGAAAATGATGCACACAGAAATTAGGAAGTGCGCATTTTTGCAAAAATAGATCCGTTAGGTGAAGTTTACGTCATAATTAATTACTATTCAAAGCTTAATGTTGAAATGCTTAGAAAACTAATAAGTGTTTTGAAGAATTGATGGCAATGCAATCATAAAGTACCATAGTTTATGTACGGTAGATTTCATTTTTGCAGAAGATAATACAGCATGTTTTCATAATATATATCCTTTGTGCAGTGAACTGCAATCATTAATTTGTTTTATTTACTACTCAAGTAGATTAAGAGCAAAGAAGAAAATGTCCACGCAGTACTGTGACGCACGTCTAGATTGCTCTTATGGCAAAATCTTGTCATTTATGGTCAGATATGGGACCAATGGGACTGCGTTACATAGCTCTAATTGTGAATTCTTATCGGTTACGTTGCTATAATGCTCAAGACAATAGAAGTGTCAAAAGAAAGCGATTAAGATCGCGATTAGAACGGTGGCTTCTTGTTGACTTTGCTTCTTCTTGGCATTTTAAATTTTACGTAACTTTTACTTTTTACAATTATACATACAATTCATTAAGGCGACTCGTGATGTGGCTGGCGTGAATGTGCCTTTTTGTCTACAGTGGACTAAAAATAGATCGATAATGATCGATGAGCCAAATTCTATTTTGTGAGTAAAATAATTAACTTCTATAACCAAACCACTTAATAATATTAGGATGGTAGGTGGCCAAGGGCCTGAGAGTTTTGCCAATAGTCTTAAAATTTGCTGGATGTCTTCAGATAGCGATGTTACCCTACGAAATATGTGAAAACATCAGCCATGGTGCTTATGTGGTGTGACGGAACTGTGTCTAATAGACCTAATATTTACGTCACTTATCAATTGGCAACGCTTTCAGTCGGTTTGTCAACTAGAACTGAAACAAGTCAATTGACCAGAAAACCTACATAGAGATTTCTCACAGATGTGATGCCATAACTTGTGACACTACTGTTTGATTTGGTTACCTAGTTTAATGTTTATTTGGTTAGAATTAACTATCAAGTTTTATGATACTTATAACTTTAACTTTGTATAACGCACATCGTAAATTTTGTAGCATTTTCGGTGCAGTATGTTTGTTTGAACTGAGCTATATGTACTACATAGTATAGAAAAGTTTCTAAGCAGAGCTTTATCACTGCCTGGGGCGATTCACTCTGTGATTTCGGCGCGCCGCTACAAGTACATGCTGGCCGGCCGTCTTAGACGGTCTATTAGTGGTTGGTCCTACAGAACGCACGACTTCACGTTTTGTATCGTCTTTTGCCTCGTAAATATACCTAAACCAAAAAAAGGTAAAACATACTGTATCTCAGCTGGTTGTAAGAATAATGTCAAAATATCGGAACATTCGTTAGTCTCGCTGCCGTCGGGGCGGTCGGGGAAATTTACCGAAAACTAAGTAAATGTGTGATTCGGTACTGTTGATATTGCAGGTATGTTACTTACTCAATGCCTATATATATATATATATATATATACATATCTTATATACCCAAGGTAGCTAGGTAAATTACTACCTCCTTAAAAAAGAAGGGCGGAACGTTTCTATATTCGTAACATAATTATAATTACAAAGGTTTTAACAGCTAGGTATTAAATTTTATATAGGTAAGCATTTACGTAGCCTATCAAATTAGTCTTTTATGTTTTAATTCAAATCATTTTTTTTTTAATACAACGACGGTGGCAAACAAGCGTACGGCCCGCCTGATGGTAACCGGATACCGCAGCCTATAGACGCATGCAACTCCAAAGGAGTAACACGGGCGTGGCTGACCCTTGATATGTTTGAGGATTCACCGTGTTGATAGCTGAAGGAACAAATTCCCTCGCTCTCAACACAACGCATCCTCGGGAACTCTGGCGACCTTGCTTACCTCCAGGAACACAACACTACTACAATGCAAGTAGTAGTATTATTATGGCTGTGGTCTTCTGCAAGGCGTCTTTCCAGTTGGGCTGCTCCAAATTCGAGCGGGATGACATTTCGCTGTGCCCTACCTCACCAAAATCAATCAATCTCAATTTGCTTTGAATTAAAACGTAAAAGGCAAATTACACAGCTTTTGTGTTATCCTTAGTAAATAAAGAATAATTGTAATATCGTAAGTAAAATACACTATAGTATAATTTAATAGGTCGAGCTGGCGGCAACCTTATATCTAAGGCTCCGAAAGAGCGCGTTGCAAGCAATAGAAAAAGATGACCATATTTATGCCTAAATGTGGCCCTCTTTTTCTATCGCATTCATTTGGCGTTCCTAAACAGGAAATTTGTTAACAGAGACCCTTCTGTACGTAGTTATTGTAACTTATTCTGTGCCATTGCTTTGCTGATTGTAAATCGTTCTAACTAAAGTTTCGCTTTACTAGTGCTTTACGATTCATCCAGATTCTAATTACGATAGGTACACTTTAGATTATGACAGGCTGATGGAAAATCAGCTACGGATGCTACAATATAGTTACATCATCACTTTAAATTATGACAGGCTGATGGAAAATCAGCTACGGATGCTACAATATAGTTACATCATCGCTTTAAATTATGACAGGCTGATAAAAAATCAGCTACGGATGCTACAATATACTTACATCATCACTTTAAATTATGACAGGCTGATGGAAAATCAGCTACGGATGCTACAATGTAGTTAAATCATCACTTTAAATTATGACAGGCTGATGTAAAATCAGCTACGGGTGCTACAATATAGTTACATCATCACTTTAAATTATGACAGGCTGATGGAAAATCAGCTACGGATGCTACAATATAGTTATATCATCACTTTAAATTATGACAGGCTGATAGAAAATCAGCTGCGGATGCTACGATATAGTTACATCATCACTTTAAATTACGAGTATGACAGGCTGATGGAAAATCAGTTGCAGATGCTACAAAATAGTTACATAATCACTTTAAATTATGACAGGCTGATGGAAAATCAGCTGCGGATGCTACAAAATATTGACATAATCACTTTAAATTATGACAGGCTGAAAATCAGCTGCGGATGCTACAATATAGTTACATCATAAATCACAACCATTCTGCATTAGAACACTAATATCTTGTATTGCACATCCAACTAAATTCAATATTACGGTCTCTTTTACAGTTAACAATATCAACAAGGCTGCCTATCCTAAGAGATTTGCTTTAATAATTCAGTTGTTTGCCGACAAAATTAATTTCAGTCAATTCCAATAATCTTTCGAGTAAATAAATATGGAAGGGAAAATTCTAAATTCGTAATGCCTCCTGGCCCCGAGGCGAGTTAGTCAACAAAACGCACTGTCTGATACCCGAGGCACGGTCGCTTTTAGTTATTCTTGTTCATTTAAAATTTCGTTCTTCGATAAGATTTGAAGAGGGTCCGATTTCAATGACAAAGAGGCGACGTTCAAATCATTTTTGAACGAATGACAGTGACAGCTGATTAAGGTATTAATAGCGAAAATTAAACAAAATCGAGAAGCAGTGATTCCAATGTCAGATTTAATAGGCAGCGGAGAATAAAAAAAGTTAACAATTGGCTGGCTGGAGAAACGACCAAACAAATGAATATTGCGTAAATGACATAACAGTTAAGACGCTGTCAACACCAAAATGCCCTTGAGGATTTTGGTTAGCGCGCACACTGTCTACTTGTATCGGAGTAAACGAGAGCGAGTCCCGCGGCCCGGTTTTTGAAGACATAGACACATAGACATAGTACATAAATATTGAAATAAAAAAAGGGTGGATTATTTGTGAAATATGACTCGCTAGCTATTTAGGTATGAATATGTTGACTTCATGATTTTAATTGCAGACCCATACGTCGAAAAAATAAAGACATACGACCGTTTAATGTGATTCAAAGACCTATCTTTGCAATTATTTTCTATTGAGCCGAATTCGTCAAATTATGTATCGAGCCCGTCTACGGTCTTTGAAATATGATGAATATTAACATATATTTTATTTGATGTGCTAAAATAAATAGTTTTTCTTAAAAAACTGCTTAAATAACATCAATTTCACCAAATTAGGTCTTGTCAGCCTCTTAAAATGCTTTCCAGGTTCAGGTTCAGGTCACATTTATAATATATATATATATATTAGTTATATATATATATATATATATGTATATATATATATATATTATTATGACATGAATAGTGTTTTGCCAACCTTTCCTTGAATTGTTAGTAATACAATTGATGTTGCTTAGTATTACTTAATTACCTTTATCTCTGATTATTTTTCTCCTATTTTTTTCTTACAGTCATATTTGGTACGTGTAACTAGGCAACTTAAAAATAATAAAGTAGTACCATAAAATATATCACTGTACCGACAAAACAATTATACCTCATGTTAATCACGATAATAAATTTAAATCATGCCTTTTCTCTTTGTCACATAACACAATACTGTTTCCAGTCCGCTATTGTTAGTTCATCAACAACATAACCCAATTTATGATGTACTGGCACTGGCACTAAACATGACAAAACGTTCAGCGTGAGCGCGGTAACCCTTTAAACGCCATTTTTTTTTAATACCACAATGGTGGTAAACGAGCATACGGGCTGTCTTTTCGACGGCGGACAATGTAGCTTCGTCTAGGAGACCAGCGCGTTGTCGATGCTTTATTCATGCAAAGATCCGGTGGTTCTCGTCATTTTACACCTAAATGCGGGTTGCACTAGGCTGTAGGGTTATACTAAAAGTCTCCGGACGCATTCCTCATAGCCCGTGGAGCAAGGCCGCATGTCACTTTCATTGGAAAGTGCGCTGCAGCCGGAACTGCGCGCGATCATAACTCACTGCTCTCATGTAGGTAAACAAATACACATGGTGCACAACCCTGGTGTCAAAAGACAAATGCCGTATCTCCACTTGAACCTCTATTTGCAGCTGCCACTTAAAACATAGACCGAGTAGGTCGAGAGATACTATACGTGGTTATGTTATCGTTGTTTCAATCTTGTGATTGTGTCTTCCGTAGTATTTTATCAAAGTACAGCAACCGATCATTATTGATATTGTCATAGTGATCATAACTTCCGTTAACATTTTAATACGTAGTAGGTACTCGCAAGTATTGCTTTGCAGATCTCAATATGCCTATAGTGAACCGACAGTTGTTAGTAAGACAGTCTTACAACTCGCGTTGGACACGGTCCATCTCCGGTTCGCTGCGTATGTGGTTAGAGCATACAACCTGTTAGCGTCTGCACAAGTGCGACCACATGCATGCACACATCCACGTCTACACTATAATACACCTTTACATTGAGTGAATCTGTCCGGGATTGTAAGGCTTTTTATTTTCAGTTACGTTACTCAGGTTTATGTCTGAAATCATTGTCAACGTCTCATGATTAATAGATGCTTATTTATTTTTGAGATCAAGCGCCATCGAATTGTCATTGTGTGTACCGTGTAGGAAGTAATCTTGTGATAATTACTCGTAATTATAACAGACGTATATCACTGTCGGTCAGTGTTTGTTAAATTTATTTGCGGTTAAACTTGATAGACGTGGAATGCATGTCACGATTTATTGTTAATTACGGGTTAAAATAACACAGTGACAGTACCGATCATACAAGCTTTGCATAGTTTGGTTCTAGGTTGATTTTGTTATTGTATATATGCCCCAAGTATTTATATTTATTATATATATTTTTTGATACAATACGAGTATAGGTACAGCACTGTTTAAACAGTGTTAACGCACCGATTTATTCGAAATGGTGCTCGTAAAATTAACTCGGACAATGAGGTTCAAATTGACATAATGTAACGTTTCCTTTAAAGCAAAGCTTTTAATGGCTTTTACGGATGTTACGTTTTAATTGTTTTGCAAAGTAAAAAACTCGGTTGTTTATCATTAGTTGCGGTACGACAAATTTAAAAATGTGGTCATGCAACATTGCGAAATTCAAAGACGGTGCATAAACGTCCAGCGTCTAGTGAACGTAATACCTTTTAAATGTTAAGTTAAAACAGCCCATCAGATTTAATCATGTCCTGGAATGACATGAAGTTACTAGACCAGTAGGGCGTGAAAGCCGTATTAACGAGATAATCTCTGATGTTTTTATTGTTGGTTACACAAAAAAGCTCTTGTTGCATACCTGCCTTAAGCACCCTGTTGGTACAAGTAAGGCATGTCTTGGACACTGACTTGATGGTAATCTTTGGCTACATCTTTGTTTTGTGTACCGACAAGTTTACGTTGCACATTGACTTCTTGCCCTTCCAACCATGCATTATTTGTTTCAGTTTCTTCAGTTTTGCTACCAGTCATGTTAAAATATTTTATTGATATCTCAATGATACAGGTAAATGAGCTACCTGTCTGGTTTATAAAAGTATCTGTCCAAAACTAGAATAACCAAAATCAGCCATATGGCTGCTATATCTCGAACTGACATTATACATTATATAGGACATTAAGAACTGTGTTGGTGCTTCGAAATGATGCTATTTGGAAATAAAAAAAATACATTTTCCGAAAGATATTTCAGAATACAGTTCCAGGACTTGGTGAAGATTCCTTGTAAAACGAGCACATTTACTGTAAGTAGTGCAATTGTTATTTTGGAGAATTTTTAAAATGATCACCATCACTTATTAGTACTTTTGTACTTCATAATTCAAACAACTTAAACATATTTTCATAGTACTTATGCAATATAAGCATTTAAAAAAATGTAAACTGCGTTTTTGTACGAACTTGCATTTGGGCAAATACGAGTACCCTTTTAACGCTGGAGGTTATACTTTCTGCTCTAACAACTTAACGTTAATGGCGGCCCTCGGCAAAGTTGGCCATAAAACAAAGCGTGAACTGAAAATATTTGAAACATAAATTCCCTGTTCATCTTATTTAAAAGTTATGGCTGGGGAAACTGTTCATCTCCGTTTCGAAGCCCACGGTATAGTCTAGGTTATCAGTAAATTGTCTGGAAACACATAATTTAATGGAATGTCGAGAAATCGTTCCTTAGATATTCTTGCTTTGATTTTGGAATATACAATCATTTGAAGTGTGAGCTAAAAATAGGTAATATTGTAGTTACCTCTCAAACTTAAATAAATCCCGGTTTGAAGATTGTCCCCAAATATTTATTTATTTATTTCAACTTTTTTTTCCACGTATAATGATTTCTATGACACATGCTATGCTATTTATTATTTTATTTATGCTATGCTATTATGATTTATACACCAATGGCGACCGTGCGACATTGCTCCGCTCATCGAATACGATTTGTCAGAGCTTAATAGGTACCGATATTCCATGATGCAGTCAGGGTACTGGTTATCAATCTTTTTCGTGCTTAAAGTGCAAAGAACCGAGCAGGGTCGAACTTGGCGAGTAATGGAATGGACAAGCTACTGGACTTGAGTATCTACCAAGATTAAGTCTCAAAGTTGTCGTATCGGATGTAGGTACATTATTCTGAGTTTGTATTACGAGTACGTTGGATTTACTTGCTTCCTACTTATCCAGGGACCATTACGCACAACGAATTGAATTAAAATCAAATTTATATTTATTGCATTATTTAAATATGGGAAAAATTGAAAAATTTAATGCTCCGAGCCGTATTCGAACCGGCGACCACAGGCATTCATGGCCCGTCGCTACTAACCAACTGAGCTATCGGAATAATCCGGTTCGGCCACCAAATCTTTCAATCAGTTCCTTCCTACAACGCCTTAGGGAGGCGTGTGTTTTTTATATTTATTGCGTCCTTTTATTCTAGCAGGCTTAACGCGCGTTTTTTCACTTAATTCGTTAGTAAAAAATATATGAGTTTCAGATTAGGATTGTAATCAGATTGGTTCAGCACCATTATCATGATTGATATCTAGGTCTATATCGGATGGCATAATTTTTCTTTGTTCTATTTTCTTGTCGTATAACAACTTTTCGCCTACAAACGTTTGGCCTAATAATTGTTGTATGTAGCCATACACTGTATAATAATTTATCGTCGAAATCGTTCAGAAATCAGAAAATTGATTTGCTTCAGATACAATCAGAGGGTTCTTACAAAAATGGTGAGCACACTATTTCTATTTAATGCCACAACTACACACACTATAAAAATTCAAATGTCATTTGTTATGAATAATTTGGAATTTTACAATAATAATCAAAATAATCGAATAATTTAAATATAGTCACAATAATAATAATAAATTCAATTAGGAGGCTCATATAATTAACATAGATTTATTTAATTAACTATGCTCGAGGTAAGCTTTGACACTATAAAAACAACGGTCTAAGAGCTTGTGAGGCTACGTTTAAAAACGTTCCCCTCGAGCACGTTCAATTTTATAGGGAGTTTGTTATAAACCACAATGCACATATTGAAAACGTTCTTCCTATATATCATTTTCCGACAACGAGGGTGGTACAAAAGTTTCATGACATTTGCTCTGGTCTGTCTATAATATTAATATATATATAACGTCGCCTCGCGTTTTGAAATATGATTGGTGAGCTCTTACAAACATACATATTTCTCTGATATAAAGACGGCAGAACAAGAATCTTTTTTTTGAAAAGTGGGACGCGAGTATCGTCCCGCCATGCTTTACAAATGACCCTGACACACTTTTTTTGGATTTTGAAAACCCTGTCCAGCTCAACAGCATTACCCAACAGTATTAACCCATAGCTGAGGACAGATGAAACATATCCGTGGTATGCCGTCAATGCAGCATCAACTGAAACAATATCTCTAATTCTTTTGAGTGCAAAAACAAAACGGCCCAGTTTACTTTAAACTTTTTCGCTGTGTTTTCGATGCGTATCTTCTTATTCCCAGAAAATTAAAAGAATCAACTTCATCTACTGTCTTGTTATAATAGTTCACATTTATTGGTATACTTATTGAATTGTAAGATGTAAATGGATCTAATTTGGTTTTGATCATATTTATGTGTAAGTCATTCTTATTCATCCAATTCATTATGTCATGTAATGAATTATTTATGTATTACTCAAAAGTTAATGTATTGTTACATTTTACTATCAGTGTAGTATCAGATAGGTCATTAATATAGACGAGAAATAGTATATCGGTACGCATAATACCGTATGTCCTAATTATTGTTGTGCATAATATTTACAATTCCTAATATCAGATGCACTTATGCTGTCATTATGTCTAATCATAATTCCTAAACATATCCTTCATATAATATTAATTTAATATCTATATTATTAATAACAATAAGTTTACTGCAAGTTTACTGCATGTTCACTATTGTTCACAGGTACAAGACACTTATACAAGTTGTGGTTACCTATAATTAGATAAGCATCAGTCATGATTGTTATATGTATAGATTTAAGAGCACGTAAGATGTATTATCTGTTGGTAATCCTTAATAAATAAATAAAAATAAAATTTATTCTTCTTGGTCTTCTCTCTTCTATATCAAGGTATCACCGTAAACTTTAATGACAACTCGTGCCGTTGTTTCTGATTTACTATTTGAATAATCACCAGTTTTGCAGGCCCATGATTCAACTGGAGATTCATAGATTTGATTGATGTGATCAATCTTTTAAATAATTTCCGTTTATTTAGTTGACATTACTTATATCACACATTGCAATCACGGAACATCCATCAGTACCTTCACATAGGTATATGTTATTGTTGTAGCTATTATATTATTGATAACTAATTAGCCAAGTAATCACTAAACTGCAAACATTATGTTTAGCTTTGTCCAATTAGTATTAATTCGTGTGTGCCCCAAGGGGTATTTAGGCTTTAGCAAACTGAAGGCGATAATGGAGCAAGCAAACTATTTTATCTAATCTTAATTACGTTCATACTTTTCTATGTTTTAAGGCCGTTCCTCGACTGTCGCACACCATGCCGACGTGCATGATACACATTTATGTCTTCCGCGCTCGAAACAAAGAGATGCAACACTCTTAAGGAACGGCTTTTTGGGACCAATGTCGATAAATCTCTAAATGTGTGAAGTTTTATATATATTTACTTTTAAGTCTCTAGATGAGGCAGACTACCGTTATTTTAACTAATGTTTGATTACTGATGATTATGTTGTTTTAACCCATTCAGCGCCAATCAAGACACACATCCACTAGAGCACTACGGACAGTTTTCGCTACATATGGGCGTAGCGTGGCGGTGAATGGGTAAAGCAATCCTGTTTTGCCCTTATTGATCAACAAATTATGTAGTCGAGGTAAATATATCCCATAATTAATAATTTTGGTTTCCTAGATAAGGCTGGTCCCGTCTTTGTTATAATTTTGCATCGCCTTATTGTATGCGCACTCTCATGGCTAAGGTAAGTGTTCCGGAACTGAGCTCTAGAGGTTTTGTCTTCCATATTACCATCTTAGGTTTCTACACATTCGGTCACGGTCCTACCTTCATCGCATTAGGTATGCACAAGCTTTATAGTAGGTACTTACAATGATATAATCATATATCTCAGGGTTAAGTTATTTCGGTGTTCAATGATTTAAGTGCGTTGTTGCCGGCCTAATTGCTATTGTGGCCTGTATTTGACAGCGCTATGGTATTAATTTGGTCTTTGACAAGCGTTCGGATTATTTATGACAATACTGTGCTACCTATTAAAGCACATTAAGAAAATAATTATTCTAAACTGGTTCTCTCTCATTTGACCTTAACATAAATAAAAAAAAATGTTTTTGATTTAAGTATAAGTATTTTATTATTTTACTATTTTTATCGACCTAAGATAATTATATGCCGCGTGTCCGTCCTTTAATTTTAAAAGAATTGATACAGATCAATGACGAATTAAATGTTTTTCATTGCTATTAATAGTAACTTTCTTAACCTTCAATCAAGGGAATGATGTTTTTACTTGGTACAAGTAATCTTAAATAATGCCTAGGTATAATAATAATAATAATAAATACTCTTTATTGCACCACGACAAGAGAGAGACATCTTACAAAAAAATTGCTTAATAAATAATGGTAACTACAGGCGGTCTTATCGCTTTAAAGCGATCTCTTCCAGACAACCTTAGAATTTTAAAGAGGTAGTGCAGGAATTTATCAAGAAGAGCATACTAATACATCAATCTTTCAATACTCAGATTTATAAATAAAGGATGCGATAAAATGTTAACTGATAGTCGATTTATTTGAAGTTTTAGTAACAATAAGTCACGTCGTTGTTATTTCGTCTTAGTCGGTTTTCTCGAGGAAAATCTTGCATGGTGATGAGTTTTGTGGGTCAGTGACGCTTGCTTAAGTAAACATGACTAACAACGACTCCTTGATCTTGACATAGATGCGAAGCTATATAAATCCCTCGCGCAAACCTGTTTGGTTTATTTGCAATAAGTTATAGGTATTGATGGCCTGCGGCATAATTATTGACAATGCATTTTAGAAAACTGTGATTTCTGTTGGAAACTTGAAATAGCTTTTAATCTTTTGTAGACAGATAGGTACTGCACTTACTTTTGGGCGAGGAACAGGATACTTGAATTAAATTTTTACTCAATACTTATAACTTGAACCTTTTGCACCTGACTTGTTTCCAAGGAACGTAATTTTTTAAAGTGTACGTTATACTGTATACGATTTTAAGGAAGATGTTTTTTTAGAATCATTTAGTAATAAGATTAGTAAATATATATTTGTCGCCCATAAGCATCAAATAAATAACGGACTTGTTCAAGACCACAGTTGTCTTCAGTCATAAAAGCGAAAGTAATTAAACACCACTACCCGTTATAAAACACGTCACAACACATAACTTAAACGTTACATTTGCAGTTAAAACGTATTTTGAGAATGCAAGCAGCATTTTATTTTTAGCGACAATAAAACTGTAGGTACGTAACTTACGAAGATAAGAATAAAAATGCACATCTCCGGTCATTAAACTCTAGGATGCTGTAAAATCGTATAAATGTATAATTATGTAAATGCGGTGGAACTGGAAATAAGGCCGGTGCGCGGTTTTCACTCACGATGAGGTAGGTACTAAAGTGTTCGAGTACGCTCGTTCCGGTCCAAAACGGCATAGGTGTATCTTATCTTTGTTTCTTATATCTCACATAGTTATTGTTACAAATTTTGAACTTGTAGGATCAGTAAGTATATATAAGTATCAAAAAGTACCTATTGTAGAATCAGGTAGTTTTTGGAAGAAATATCAAAAATAAAACTGTAATTGTATTGCATACCTACGTCAGATAAGTTCGATCTTGTAGGGTCAGCTGCTGCTATACAATTTTGTCTTTGTCATGTAATGAGGCCTGTTTAGAACGTAGGTACTTACGCAGTTCACGAAAGTATCGGTTTTCATGTTGTTTCCTTGAAAACAATCTAGATGACTAAGTACACGTAGACAAGACGATAGTCAACAAAGCTCGCAGAACAAATAGCGGGAATAAACTTCCAGTTCTTCGCTTGGCAAACAACTTAGATGTCATAATAATTCTTACAAACTTATATCGAAGTGAGTGGTTAAATATTATGTTTCGGATATGTTAGTCTATTGATACGCACTGTTTCTTATTTTTAAGCGATATTTGTAATTGTTTAATGACAATGTACGTGGTTAAAGGAGAATACCTGCTACATGCCTATATAAGTACTATGTTTAACCCTTAGAATCATATCTATGATTCTAAGGGTTAAACACGAGCATACGAGCACAAAGTGATACAACTGAAGTGACACAAATTCATTTCAATTATAAACTTTGTCAAACTAGACATGGAGTCTTAAATATGATGTGGATTTCATCGTTCATAAGCCATTCCTTAAGAGATTGACACTCTGAGGATACACAAACCCAAAATTGTTCTGCTTAAAAACTTACTTACCATTGCAATAGTTATTTATAGGGTGTAAGAATAACAGCGTTCTTGGTTGTTACTTAAAAGGCTAATAATTAAAAATTCCTACAATAATTAAGAACCTATTTCCTATCACAAATTAACTATATCATCAAAAAGCTTAAGATAGTATCATTCCGACAACACAAAGATCTCCAGGCGATACCAAGTTAGGTTTTGTAAGGCTCATTTATCACGGGAACTTGCTGTAAACTCTAACTTTCTGTAATTAGTACTCTTAATGAACCAGTCTTGCTTGGAGAACCTAAATCTTTGTGCCTGTATTTAAATGATTTTTTGAAACTATTTCAAATTAACACTTTCGGAAACTTTTGTTGTCTGCTAAATGTCAACCAAACGAGAATAGTTTCAGGAGAGATAGAGCAATTATACAATTTCGATGTTAATGTCCGTCTTATCTACATAAGATTTTATAAAGATCTATTAGAAAGAAGAAGAAAAAAAATACGTTTATTTTGCACCTCAAAGTCACACAGACATTAGGATATATAATCACGCTAGGTGCTAAAAAGGTCGCCAAACCGTGGTTTACTTCATGATGCTGATTTTCAGTGACATCATTGGCCACAAGGGTGATCATTGTGGCTTAATTACACGTTGAGAACAATTTATCAAAAATATATAAGTTGATGTTAAGAATATAAGGTTAAGTACCTTAACTTTTACTTAAACAGGGCGACGCATTATTTTTATTTACAAGACTAAATTGCTTATTATTAACTCGTTCTCGTATACAAACAAATCATAACATTGGGCTCGCCAAGAAATCAGTAGATCATAACCCCATGCCTGTTTTTGAGAAAACCAGTATCTAAATTGGAGCTCTGCGGCAGTGCTTTGCTTCTGGCTAAGCTTTGCCAAACTCTTTCTTCTTTGTCTGCCGATGCCAAGGCGTGATGTTCGCACATTTTGTGCTTTACCGTCTCTTTCTCCTCGGCATATATACAACACCATTTAACTTTAACGTTTTATAAAGTAATAAATAAGTCTGTGTGCATTTTACTAATACACTGTTGGTGATTGTTACAAATCTTGTATGCGCTGTTTGCAAGGGAATGCGGCGAATAACAAAAATTGACGAATCGAATAACAAGTTGTGAAGTTTTGATTGAATAAGCGACCGACGTATATGATAAAATATTACAGACGTAAAGTAAATATTCATAACGTTATGTTTTTCGAAAATTATTTATTAAGTAATTATTTTATAGTCGACGACAAAGATATGTAGGTATACACTTTTCGCCTTAGAACAAAGGCACAAGGTGCATAAGTGTAAACGTATTCTCTTCGACGACGACTGTACCTACACATTTACTTGGCATCTAGCTTCTTTTGAAGTTACGGCCTTGGGCTGTAAACAGAGTTTATGCATTTTCTTAATATTCTGCATGAAGGCTGCTTTACAGTTGTCTATTGTTCTATTGACAGTTATAATCGCCTACTTCGTTTAGTTTTCGAAGTGAGTCATCGCTTTGAGTATAATTTTTGGTTGAAAGTGTTTACAAATATAAATATGGTTATTATATAAATAAATAAACATATTAAATGCATTAGCAATGTCCAATGTATCAAGCCAATTGAAATAACCACAACACAACAAACGTAGATAGTATCCATTCCTCAGACAAGACATTCGATTAAAAACGCTCTCAAATCGGTTCATCCGTTCAGAAGCTACCATGCCACAGATAGTCACACAGACTAATTAGTATAACTAACACATGTTATACTTATTAACCCGTTCGGCGGAAAACACAACAGAACAGCTTAAAAATGACTTCGAATAAAATGTCACACTGATGACATATTCGTTTTAAAGTCGCCATATTAAATAATAATTTTACAAGATAAACGTCCTACAAATCGTTGTTGGTGGTACATACGTTCAGGTGGCGCGGCACATTTGGCGCGTGTCCGGAATGTCTCGGAGGAGGAGTGAACTTCGTGGGTGCATTGACTCGCCGGTGCTTTCCTGCGGCGGTACCGATTATACGAGTATCTCGCGCGCATCAACGTCGGGATGACAGGTAATACTATTGTGGTAATTTTGTCCCAACTCGATCGTATCGCAAAGAAGAAAGAAATACATACAATTCTTTTTATAAATTTGCACAAAAACAAACCTTGCATACATGTTTTTTTTATTAACATATTTTTTTTTCAAAACCTATAAAAGTAACAAACTTGCACTAGTTGATGATACGGTACCTAATCAAACTGTAGTGTTTCAAGAAAAGCAGAGATTAATAGAAGATTACCAATAATATGTAGACTCGTACTGAGACTCTAGAACTCGTAGCCAGAGTACTGTTTACAATTTTGGAAAAGAAAATAATATCTGTAGGTTGATAAGCAAAAGCATGACTGAATACTTGAATAGGTAGGTAGTTGTCCACCGGCTGTCAACGATCGTGTATATTGACATAAAAAATCAACGCGCGATGTTTATGCGAGACTGACTCATGCACAGAGATTTAACTTGCAAGCCAAGTTTATTTGCCGAATTGTATACATAATTTTATAGTAATTATATTTGTGTTTGTAACCCAATGTTTACTGTTTGTGATTTTGGGTTACTGTTCACTATTCACGACCAGGACACTAATAAATCCTATAATGTCGCGTTTAAGAAAATGTTAATATAAACATTCAAGACGGTTCATTTAGATCAGTGTGTCATTGACAGAAGGGACAGGACAAACGATTTTTTAAAATGAATACGCCACAAAATCCAAATTTCTTTCGAACCATTCGCGCAAAACAGCCCAAGGTGACATTCAAGTGTTACGTTCAACTTTCGCTTCATAGATAAGTTGCTTCAATTCGAACTATTGAGGCGTTATGTATAATTAGTTACGTCAGTACCGCTAGGTGCCTTACCGGTACCAGACGGCGTGTGTGGAATAACGTATCTACTTTCACGGGTTGTAAGTCGCGAATGTTTCGGCCACGCATGTCACATTATAACCGGTGGATTGTGTAAGATGTTTATTTTATTTATTACGTCTAGTCTCACAGCGTCTGCATGCACTATACAAAGTAGATCTACTTGTATATGACGCACCCTTCGAGATGACATTAAGCTAGAAGCTGCATTTAGCTGCACGCAGTGCTATTGTTGAAGCCTGTGGAGCCAGACATAGTCGACGTTGTCTAAACTGTGCTTATTGAACTGTGTAATTTAGTGACAAAAAAAATTCAAAATGTTTTTTTATCACACATAATTACTAATTGTAGTTTTTCCGAACATAATAAATTCCAGATTTAGAAACCAGAAAGTAAGAATATTTTTATACGCATTAATGTCTCACTAATACTGGTTTAGCGATCAATTTATTTAATTATACCTACTCAAAATACTAGATTGTTTTTTTTCTAAGTATAATACAAGATGATAATTAAAATTAAGTAAATTAAATTAAAACTAAGTTAAATCTAAAAAGACCCTCGAGATATGGAAAAATAAATTACAACTTATGGTTGACATTATATAAAGTGGCTCCAATTGAAAGGCTATACGAGCTCCACTGATTGCGTAGTTTATTCCTGATTCAAAAGTAACTCGCGTCTAAACTCATAAATAAAATAACATGATAACTGCATGTTAGAGCGTGATAGGGCTTCATATATTATGTCGCCATAAACATAACCACTAATTAAGCAAACTGTAATGCAACTTTTGCATAGTCCGTGCTACAATCACTTATCAACTTGTTAACCCGTAACATGCGAACATTTAATACAAAACAGTACGATTTCACTCATTTCTTGATTATAAACATTGCGTAAACTTCTAGCAATTATATTAACAAAATAACTATTTTTACCTTCGTTGTTGGCCTTTATTATTACTCGACTATGAAATATTCATCAGTGTAATTAAACGATTTGCAATGCCGTTCTGGGTAATAAAATTGCTTGTTTGCATTTCTGTTTAATATTGTTTGTACTTTTTGATGCTACACGCATACTACCCCTTAACCTAAAGATCTGCTTAGTTTAAGCCAACATCATGAATTGGGGTCATTTTATTAAAATTTTAATTCGATCATTCGTTATTACTATTACATCGTTAAGAACGATTTTTACATTCAACTATCGTTTTCTTTTTTTTTCATATATCTCTGTCGTGCGTCATCTCATCATTCACGTGCTTAGATACTATTCACATTCTCGTGCATATCGATTCTCACACAATTGAATAAAATCGAACGTCTAGTATAAATTATAAAAAAATATATATTAGTGACACAATTAGTATAATATTTAATTGTTGCATAATACTCTCCCAAGAAGCTCAGTCAAACGCGACCAACATCAACAGTGAGAGTATTTCTCCGTTTTGTAGGTCATAGATCTCGCGACTCGCTAATGTTCGTCGCGATTTAAGTGAAAACTATAGATTAATCAATTACATACCTGTATGTTTATTTAATTAAGCACAGAACATTTTTAGAAGGGTTATTTATTTCTCCATTTAATGTGTTATAAGTAGTACACGTGTGTCTGTCTGTCATTATAGACCAAACGAAAAGAATTTGAGTGGGGTTTTTAAATCAAAAGTCTTTTCTGACGAGTTAGTCATTAGCTATGTTTGAGTCGGGGCTTTTTTGATTTCGGTACTTATTATCAAAAACTTTTCATCGATAGTAAATAACAAAAAACTAGCTTTTATTTTAATTTTGGATATATTAGCACACGGGTGTAATTAAATTATATAATGTGACTACCAATGAAATAATAATGATATTTACAATATTTTAAAAAATAATTAGTACTATATACAATACAACGTACAAACGTAAGCTAAATTGACAGTCAGTGAGTAAGATGAAGCGTTAATTTATTGTGTACTTACCCACAACGTTACACATTTCGCGAACCGTATCGTTGCGCCACAAAAGGTAAAAAATCGAGTTCGACCGATAAATCGGTAACGGCATGCTAATTTCAACGCAATGCATTTCCACACTTTGTTAGCATTTGTCCGAATTAATTTCATAACTTTATAGGTAATGTAGGGGAAAAAATAAATAAATGCTTTATACATTTTTTATAGTTTACATTTACAAACTTTAAAAGGCCAAATAATGTATGCCATACGATTAAATAAATAAATAGTTTACATACTCGTAATGAATGTTTAAGTTAAAGCATAATAATAAATGTAAGTAACACATTCGTAAAATATATTGCCTTACTTGGTTACCCGAAATATTTAAGTGGAACAATTATTTCAAAACTCAAAGCTTTGGTGTGTGTAATTTACTGTTATTTATTTATTTAATAGATCCTCTATCCGATATACCTTAACTACATCATTTACCAGTACCTGAACTGGGATAGACGAGGAAGTTGCTACTAAATCAGATAAAGCTTCATACATGTTAATAAATATTACATTTTATCTCGACGTTCACATATATAAGAACAAATAATTCAATTTTAAAGTTTATATATCACACAATGTCTTACTATAGTAATTTACTACAAAACATGTAAGTTAAAGAACTCGTTAAATAAAAACAATATACATCTATTACTGCGGTTTACGTTTAATACCGAAGGATTGCTTATTTTTCAATTTATTCAATTAATTTGTTTTGCACGCAAAATCCATTTATCAACCAGCAACGAGCCGTCTAATCTCCGCTTTCTTTGATTATGAGGAGAGAGCCGGCGAAGCCGCAATCGTTTTTACGAAAGTTTACTTCGTTCATTTGTCATCCTACCGTTCGTTAAAAAAAGGAATAAATAAAATACTTACAGAGAAGACGTTTCGGAAACACAGTCACAAAATGCCACTAAAAGTTCGAATAAAGTTCAGTCACAGTGCACTCGTGGTTTCGCGCTGGAGAGGTGTGATTCGAGGTTCCAAGTTCGTTCTCGGCCAGTGTCGTGGAGGCACTGAGCTCGACGGAAGACTTGTGCGTGCGGGTGCGCCCGCGCCAGTTCCTCTCACCTAAAACTTAACCGAATGCGTTGCTATAAACTAGAGATATCATACAATTTGACACCCTACACAATAAGGTTAAGGATAGAAGAGTGAACAGTAGCGAAGCGTTTTTGCGAGCGATTGCGTTATTAGAAGTAAATTAGTGATTAATAAGTTACTGGAGCGTGAGAAATGTGTATGAGCGGTATAATCGCATTGAATAGAATTTGTTGTCTGAAAGAAAGTGGCGTTAGGGTAAGTGTGCCGGCGCGGCCCGCGAGCATGAGATGTGATTTTATTACTATAATGACTTAATTGAGACGCATAATAATTTTAAAATTGAAAATGACCGATTTGTTGGACATTAAGCTTATAAAATGTTGGTTTTTTCAACAGCTCATATAGGTAAGTAATTAAATTCATATATAGGGCAGAAGAACAAACAACGATATATAACTATTTAATAGAACTAAACATTATATATTTGACATAATTATGGGATAATTTATTATAATACAAAATCATAATATAATAAACGTGTTGTTATTAATCATAAACCCTAACTACACGAACAATGTGTGTCATGTTTTTGCAGCTGTTGGTACTCCTTAAGCATAAATAAATAAATAAATATTAAATTTCCTCTTCTTAATTTAATTTAAAACATCAAATGCAATTAGTATTACTAAAACCCTTTAATATTGCAAGGTTTTTAAATTCAATACCTTTTTAAAAAATTACAGTTACTTATTAAAAAAATAAAATGAATGTGCAAATATATAATACCAAATGAACATGTAACCCCATTTGACAAACACAACCTATACTTACAATTAAACTAGCAACATTTGGATAAAAAAAACACCTGAACCGTACGACAAATTGCATAATATTTAAATTCTATTGTAGGTCGTTGAATCATATTGAAGATATCTAAAGCCATATTTTAAACGCAACGGCTATATTAACACGAACTAATCTCTAATATTGTTAAAGAGACAATATTGTCGATCGTACAGTCCGCGTTAACATCGCGCTGAGAGCGAGACTAGTGCACGAGCCAATGATCGGCACTAATTACTGAAACGAAATGAGCTCTCTTAGAAATAGTTGTATTTACCGCTAATACTATTAATTTTAACTCTTAATAAAGATAATTAAAATTAAATTCACTGTTATTATGTTTCGACCTAATAAAGTATTGGAAACTGTGTAACATACATAATCTGCGAAACGGTCTGAGCAGGAAGGCTCTGAGTTGAAAAGTATTGATTGATTTGGTAAAGGTTGCCCAAGTCAAATAAGTGTATCAGAATTTAACATTTATTTCATTAAACCTGTCACATGGGAAGGGATATCAACAAATAATATTTTTCAGCTGGTAATGAGAAGGGTTATGAAAATAAATACATTCATACATTTATAGATTAGATTCATTATGTGTAAGTAAAAACCTTGAAGTGGTTTTTATTGGGTCCTTTATTCAAATAATATACTTATCGTTTAAGTAAACAATTGGTTATGTAACCTTAATTAATTAAATGTGAAGAAAGCTGGCAAGAACAATTTTTCAAGGAAGATGGATGAACACTGAACTCGCCCTGATGCGGGTGAATCCTCACCGACGTATTTCTTGTGGCAGTTCGCATTTATCATAACTTAGATGTATCATCATAAAGTATATTTCCTCGATTTGAATAGTACTATATTGTTGAATTATGATGATATTTATACATGTTGGGAGTTCGTATAAAATTTTCCAGTTTCTCATTCTTGTCACAAATTGCTTAAGCCAATTTCAAATGTAATATAATATATTTGTTCCGGGCTGTCTGCCCGTGGAATTAATGTAGTTTGTTGTCAAAGTAAAAGATGTGTTCTGTAGAGTGATTTTATTGACACTAAAAGGTAGTCACAAACATACTTTATATAAACGGTGCGAATTATAGGTAGGTATGTAAACGACGCAATATAATTGTGCTATATAGACATAAAAGTTGCAATGTACAGCTCGCTTGTACATGCTGCCTACAACTAAAGGTAGAAATAAAGAAAAAAAACATAAATTATTATTTCCGAGACTGTCTAGTCATGGTCGGAGATGTAGCGACGTCGGCAGTAAGTCGTTGCTGGGCGGCCTCTGTCGATGCGGGTGTCTGGAGTACTTGCATCTCGTAGCTCGGGCTTCTCATCTCTGTGCGCGGGGTTGGATCAGGCTGTGGCTGCGGACATCTCCTCTTGATCTTCATTACTTTGCGTGTCCCTTTGTAGATGAGTAGAGCGAAGGCTATCGATACTATTATATATATCAATGCATACTGGTGAATGTCATGGGCTGATGCGGTGTCATCGTTAATGATATCAGCTTGTTGTTTCTTGACATCGTCGATTTTGTTTCTTAGCTCCCCTAACAGCTCAGCATGAATTTCTGTAGGAACCAGGAGCGTTGATGCATTATTTATCAGATGGTTAATTTCCGGAGGCGGTGGGACGATAATTTGTATCTCGTTTTCATTTGTTTCCATCATGGTGCTTTGACGACTAAGATGCGCGGGGATTGTAAATGTGTCATGCTTCAATAAACATCCCTGACCTAGGGTAATTAGGCCAGTTCCTTTTAATGTGTTGGATGTGACACCTGTTGTGCAAATAATGCGCACTGCGCATTCCTGGCAACATGAGAACAGCCAGGCGCCGCCGCTGTGTAATTGAACCCACTTGTCGGCACACGCTGATATCTCTGTTTTGCATTGAGTCAAATTATTATTGTTTATAATTTGTGCTTCGCAAATTGCCTCGGTCCCTTTTACATTGTATATTGGTTGTTTTAATGGACATAACATGTGTGTTTCGTCGATTATTGAGCATGCATATAGCTGATCAGAATGCATAGTTATAAACATGTCCTTTCTAAGGTCGATTGCCACGTATTCTGATGTAGGTATTATCGAAATGCATCTACTATTTCTCTGCTGTGGGATCGGGATGATGTGGTGTAGCTCGTATTGGTCAATATTGAGAAGTGGCAGTTTGACCTCAAAAATTAAAAACTCATCTGTCAGTCTTGAGTGCACACGTAGCACCTTGTAGATTTTTCTCAGAGCTTGTTCATTGTTGTAGTTGGGTAGTGACATGTCGCTCGGTAGTTGACTGGTGATTATGCGTAGTTGTTTATCTAATTCAGCTGGGCCCATCAAATGTATATCCACTCTTCCATTGCGCATGTCTGTTACCAGGTCTATCAGGGAGTCCTGAATCCTGTGTAGGCTGGAGATGATGATTGCAGCTGCCAGAGTGCCACTTGTTGCGTACATGTTGTTCCGGTGTTGATTTTCCAACCGAATCTCCTGGGTCTGAAGGTCGTACAAATGTTTATTTATAATCTGATATTGTTTGCTCATCACTTCCTCACTTCGCTTGAGTACGTTGTATTCACCTTCGATAATTGATGTCTGTTGTTGGTATAATTTCTTCACGTGATTTTCGTTTTGTTGTATAAGTTTAATATCGTGTTTATATTGTTCAGCGAAACGCTCGTCTAAAACTCCGAACAAAGAGTTTGCGAGGTAACCGATGCCGTTTATAAGTCCTCTTCTTTTCCTTGTGGCATGCTCTAGTTGAAGTAATCTGTCGTTATGTTTCAGGTCATTTACTTCGTGCTGTAGTTGCGCACTTATTGAAAGGAAGGCTGCTTCTGTGCCACATATGGTGTGAAGGTGGTCGACGTAACTCTCAATGTTTCTCAAGCTGTCCCTGTATGTTGTGAGATTATAGTACACGACTATTTTCCATTGATCTTGAATGATGTGAATGTTGGCGATCTTATCGAAATAGACCGGTTTTGTAGAGTCTAACGAAGTAATGTTGTATAGCTGTTGCGTGGAAGGCGAAATCATAGTGGCAAAAACAAGTAGTGTTGTTAGCAGATAGTGCGTCATGCTGTTGCCTTTTCTTAGCTTCTTGCTCGTAGACGCTGTTGTTGTTGTTGTCGATGATGATGGTAGCGATTCCGTCTTTGGTATATGTTCAGTCTTCACGTGCAGAGGGGCAAGCTTGAGGACCGGCCTTTTGGTCGTGCCGTTTTTTGTTTTCAGTGTAACGACACGTACAAGTCCATCCTTGCCAGGATGTGTTTCTTGAACTCTACCGAGAATCCATCTAGCTGGTGGGGAGTTATCTTCTTTAATCACGAAAATTTCGCCGACCTCAATGTTCCTTTTCTTGGTGTTCCATTTGTTGCGTGATTGTAATGTGTGTAGGTACTCAGAGGACCACTGTTTCCAGAAGTCTTTATGCATTTTTTCTATGAGTTGCCACCTGGTGCGTATGTCTTCGACTTCGGGACCTGATGGTGCAGATAGGATGGGATCTCCAACCAGGAAGTGTGACGGTGTCAAGAAGTTCATATCTTCACAGTCTTCTTTGAGTGTTGTCAGCGGCCTAGAGTTAAGGCACGCTTCGATGTTAGCTAACAGTGTGGTGAACTCCTCGAACGTGAGCTTTTGTTCACCGATTACCCGTTTAAGATGATGTTTCATCAGGCGTACAGCGCTTTCACAAAGGCCATTTGCGCTGGGCCAAGCCGGGGCGTTGAAATGCCATTCGATATTTTCCATCGCGATGTATTCCATAAACTCAGTGCCCATATAATGTTGACGAGCCTCTCTGTTTTCTTTGGCTAGAATCTTTGCGGAACAGGAAAAATTTGTAGCATTATCTGAATACATGTGTTTCGGGGGGCCTCTTCTGGCGCACATGCGTTTGAAGGCTGCGAGAAATGTGCTTGAAGTGAGATCTGAGACGAGCTCAAGATGTATCGCCTTTGTTGACAAACAGACGAAGACAGCGACATATCCCTTTGTGGTTTTTATCCCCCTACCCTTGTTTGCCTTGACTTCTACGTGACCGGTGAAATCCACCCCGCAGTGAGTAAATGGTCGAGATGGGGTCACGCGAGGCTCTGGTAGGTCGGCCATGAACTGATTGTTGCTGCTGGTCTTGAAACGGATGCATCTGACGCATCTTCTTACTTGTTCTGCAACTCTTCCATATCCTCCCAGAATCCAATATTTGTTGCGTAAGTAGCCCAATGTTAGTTTGGGCCCCGCGTGCAATGTCACCTTGTGAGCGTGATCAATTAGCATTTCTGTCACCTTGTGTTTTCTGGCTAGTATGATAGGATGTCTGGATGTTCCTTGTAGTGCTGAATGTTTGATGCGTCCTCCAACGCACAGTAATGAGCGAGTGTCTAATATTGGATTTAAATTAATTAACTTGCTTTTGCAACTCACTGCACCCTGTTTTCGCAATCGAGTGATGTCCTCAATAAAATCCAACTGTGCTGTTTTCATAATCGCTGTGTGTGCATCTTGTATTTCTTTTGTCGTTAGGTAGCTAGTTCGTAGAGCGTTGACTTTGTCACGTGCATTGTTTATGAAACGTGATAACCAGCCGGTAATACGAATTAGTCGAGAAATTGAGCTATATTTATTTGTAAGCTCTAGTAGAAGATTCGGCTCTTGGTACTGCTGTACTGTAGCGTATGTTTGTTTGGCTTTGATTTCCAGTTTCGGAGTTTCAATTATCTGTTGCTCCTGTCTCACTTCGTTCTTGAGCCATGTGGGGGCTTCCCACCACAAGTTATAATGTACAAGTTGCGAGGGGGTTAACCCTCGACTCGCGCAGTCTGCAGGGTTTTGACCCGATATAACGTGTCTCCAGCATGTTGACGGCATGATAGCGACTATCTTAGTCACGCGATTTGCGACAAATGTCTTCCATCTTGCTGCGTCACCTTGAATCCAGCCCAGGACTACCATTGAGTCAGTCCATCCGTATATTGTTACGTCATGTCCGGATAAGGCTTCGCATACCTTTTCCATTAGTCTTGATAGTAACGTTGCTCCTAGAAGTTCGAGTCTTGGAATGGTAATTGCCTTTTTTAGTGGGGCCAGCTTGGTTTTGGCAGTGACGAGTCTGATGTGGGTTTCTTCATTGCTTGATATTGTCTTGCAGTAAATGACGCATGAATATGCCCTTTCTGATGCGTCACAGTTACCGTGTAACTCGATACGCTGTGTCGTGTTTCCCAGCCAACGCGGTATAATGACTTTTTCTATGTTCGGCATGTCGGTTTTGAATAGTTTCCACTGCATCTGAATATCGTCTGCTAAGGGGTCATCCCAGTTGACTGTTGATTCCCAGACCTTTTGAAAAATTAACTTGGCCTTTATTGTAATTGGCGATAACCAGCCTAAGGGATCGTATAATGTGGCGATGTCTGATAGCAATGTTCGTTTGGTAATGTTTTCTGTGACGTCATTACCACGATGCATTTTTTGTTTGAATGTGAAATGATCCGTTTCTGGGTTCCAACGTAGTCCCAAGGTCTTGTTTGTTTGTGTATGTTTGAAGTCAAGCATGCTGGCGCTGATTTGTAGTGGTGATAAATCTTCAAGTAATTTCGGTTCATTGCTGGCCCATTTGCGTAGGTTAAATCCGCCGTCTTGAAGCATTTGGATCAATTGTTGTTGTGTTTGCTGTGCTAAATTGATATCGTCGTGTCCGCCTAGTAAATCGTCGACATAGAGTTGATTATTCAATGTGTCGCATGCTAAGGCGTATTTGGGACCTTCATCTATAATGAGTTGTTTTATCGTACGCATGGACAAGTAGGCTGCTGCTTTTGTTCCATAAGTCACAGTGCACAGCAAATAATCTCTCAGGGGCTCCTTCTCGGTGTTTCTCCATGTTATTTTCTGCAGGTGTTGATCTTCTTCATGCACCATAATTTGCCTGTAGAATTTTTCAATGTCGGCTGTGTAAACGTATTTGTATTTTCTCCAGCGCAGTAGCATTGTCTGAAGATCTTGTTGTAAGTTTGGTCCACACAGCATCAAATCGTTGAGACTCTTCCCGGATTGGGTACGGGAAGAACCATTGAACACTACACGGAGTTTAGTAGTAGAAGATTCCAATTTTAGGATTCCGTGATGAGGCAAGAAGAAGCTGGGGCTTCTGGGAATGCTGCATAACTTCATGTGACCAAGTTCTATATACTCATCGATGAACTTCGTGTACTGAGAACGAAATAATGAGTCTCTTGTCATCCTTCTTTCTAATTGAAGAAACTGGGCGACGGCCTGTGTTTTGGAAATACCTAGGTGTTGTTCAAAGTTCGGCTTCATGGGAATCTTGACTTGATATCTCCCATCTGGCGAGCGCGTAGTTGTTAGCTTGTAAAGACGCTCGCAATATTCTTCCTCGGCGGTATAGTTTATTCCATTATCATCGGTAATTTCTTCCATCTCCCAGAATCGCGACAGGTCTTCAATGTTGTTTAAGACTACGTGACAATTAAATGTTTTTGTATTGCCAAATAGTATCCAGCCAATCTTGGTTTGTTGTGCTAGTGGCGCGTTCGTTGGCCCTCGAAGTATTCCTTCCATTATGATTTCGGAGTATACGCTTGCGTCCAGTAAAATGTCAACTGATCTTGAGATGTTGTAGTCGGGGTCCGCTAGCTGTATGCCTTGAAGATGCGGCCATTGTTGTTTTTTGAATGTATTGTTGGGCAATTTGTTGAGAACCTTCGTCATGACAAGGGCTTCTGTTGCGAATTGGTAGCCATTGTATAAGGATTCGCATGTTAATGTCATGACCCCCTTGCTCTTATTGGGAGAAGAGCCGACGCCAGAGATAGTTCCGCTGTGATGACGTCTCTGCAAGCCAAGTCTCTGTGCGGCGTTTTCCGTTATCAGGCTGATCTGCGATCCTTGATCGATGAGGGCTCTCATTTGTATGTTGGTTCCATTTGCTGATTTTATATTCAATAGAACAGTTGATAGCAATACCTCATTGTCAGGATTCGACACGTGATTCGATGACGGATTTGAGTTCGTTGATCGCACTGCATTTTGCTGTCTAGGTGTAAAATCCATTGCGCCACGATCACGATGTTCGTACAAGTCGTGCAAAATGGTATTATGTTGATCATTGCAAACCTTGCATCTTTTTCTTGAGTTGCATGGCCTTTCGTTGTGGCAATATAAACAATTAGGGCAAATATGTAATTGCTCAATTGTTTTATGCTTAGCTTCCGACGTCATGCCTTGGAACGTTTTGCAATAGAAAAGTATGTGGTCTATTTTGCATAGCGGGCATTTTCTATCGTTATTCACGTGGTAGGATGTGTACAGATTTTTTCCTTTGTAATTGTTGTATTGAGAAGATTTCGGTGTGAATTCATGTTTAATCCCACCAGGTTTCTGAATAGCTGGCGTATACGTTGTCGACTTCTTGGCTTTGTTCATGGGTTCAAGAGCTGCAAACTTGCTTTCCAGGAACGTCATGAGCTCATCGAAGACAGGGAGGGCACGTGGTACCTTCCTGGATTCCATGTATGATGAATAGGTGTCGGAATCCAATTTTTCAGTGATGATGTGTACCAGTATAGGGTCCCATGTTGAAGTGTCGATCCCGAGGTTGTGCATGGCATGCACAGCTTCCATGCTTGTATCGTAGAGGCGTTTCAACTCATAGGAAGTTTGTTTATGTACCGAAGGTTGGTTCATAAGTAGTTGCACCTGCTTCGTAAATAACAGCTGCGCGTTGTTGTAGCGATAGGAAAGTAGTTCCCAGCACGTGTCGTAGTTTTCGGCAGTTATGTGAAGATGCTGTACCAGTCGTTCGGCTTCACCTTTCAGCTTTCCTTTTAAGTGTTGCATCTTCTGGGTCTTCGTTAGCGTGGGGTTGTTATGTATGGTCTCGGTGAAGAGATCCATGAATGTAGGCCACTGTGTGTAGTTTCCCGCAAATATTGGGATCTCAATTTTCGGCGTAGATTGCTGCATGTGCGATGTGGAGCTAAGTTTCTTGTTCAGCAGCATTTTTGTGGCTTCGTATGTTGCTTCATGTTCAGAATATTCCTGCTCATATGTTAAGTCAGATCCCATTAGTAGATTGTCGATCTGCCAATGTAGGTCATCAACTGTTTTCCAGCGCTGTTGTAACATTTGCAGCTTGTCCTCCAGTTCCCACTTCTCGGACATCTTGTTGATATCGATGCCTCTGATGACTCGTAGAAAGGCCCGAAAGTTCGTTGCTTGTTGATACTTAAGTTCATCAGCCTTAGAGGTTGCCGATCTCTCTTCTGTTGTTGTTCTAGCCTTCGGGCGTGGAGATGCAGTGAATGTCATCAATGCCTGACGAAACTTTTCGTAACGCTGTTTGAGAGTCTCGTACATCTCTGTTTCTTGCGCACTAAAAGGGGAATCCGCACTGGCGAGCTTCGTATGATTTCCTTGGAACTCGCTCCACATGTTATCTATGGCTTCTATTCTGCGTTGAATGTAATCCTCGGTCTTCCTGCTCACGGAGTCCTTGCCGAAGTTGATAGCTGCATTGTTGATTTTGTCGGCGAGTTCCTTTTGACGTTCAAATAATGCCTCCATGGTGCTGGCTCCAAATGTATGTATGTGGGGTAACCAGCAAGAGTAGGCGAAGGTGTAAATGCAGTAGTAAAACTGCTGTTGTTCACTTGGATGTCGTGGTGTTGTTGATCCAGTCCTTGACGCGGCCCAGTAGCGAAAGTCGGCAGTCCACTGGCGATGCCCACTTGTAGGAGATCGATGAACCGCTCACTAACACGTTGATACTGCACTAGGACTAGATCCGGCTCGAAGGACCAATGTTCCGGGCTGTCTGCCCGTGGAATTAATGTAGTTTGTTGTCAAAGTAAAAGATGTGTTCTGTAGAGTGATTTTATTGACACTAAAAGGTAGTCACAAACATACTTTATATAAACGGTGCGAATTATAGGTAGGTATGTAAACGACGCAATATAATTGTGCTATATAGACATAAAAGTTGCAATGTACAGCTCGCTTGTACAATATTGTTATGTATAATAGCATAATTCTAAAAGATGTGTACCGTATTCGTTTTTTTAATCTAAAATCTGTCATATATAGAGATAAGAGTATTCATTAATATGTTTAAGTAATCGCGCCATTTTATAATAATAAAGTTAAACATATACACTACACTACAAGTAGTCGCTTTTCAGCCTATGCGCGGCGCACGGTCGATGTCAAAGATATTTATCATAACACTTTTCAGCCTATGCGCGGCGCACGGTCGATGTCAAAGATATTTATCATAACACTTTTATGTGTTATTTCTTTATAATAAGACAAAAAAAAATCATACATATATTTGACGTCACCTGTCACCACCTATTGTGGATTTATGTTCTTACAAGAAACTTCGGAAGTTAAGATTTTTTCAAGATAGCTAGCTATATATACATTATATAAAATATTCTGTAATTGTACAAGATATATTATAGAGGCGTTAACTATTTTACTGAATGTGTATTTCTCATTTTCACATTTCAATCACAAGTCAAATACATATTTTAATTCTTTGTCTTTCTTAGTGCGGACCACAAGGTCCACTGCCTGAGAGTGATGACGTTTGCTGTCAAATTTTTATCATGAAATTTGACGTAAGAGAGGACTGTCCATAGATCAAACTAACATTTAATTAAATAATTTTCGTTCTTACGGAAAAAAAAAACATAACCCAAAGTCTAATTCTCGATATGTGAAGATAAAGTAAAAAAATAAAAATAAATATTAGGGGACAATCTTACACAAATCGACCTAGTCCCACACTAAGCAAAGCTTGTACTGTGGGTACTAGACGACGATAAATATAATTACATAGATAATGAAATACATAGAAACATCCATGACTCAGGAACAAATGTTCGTGCTCATCACACAAATAAATGCCCTTACCGGGATTCGAACCCAGGACCTCTTGCTTCGTCGGCAGGGTCACTACCAATTAGGCTAAAGCGGTCGTCAAAACGTAGTGTAAGTATTCTTCAATTATTTTACTTTATTTACCACTTTAGTTAACTTTTAATCCTTACGGCGGTGTGCCATATTGGGTGCAGCAATAACCCTGATATTTGTAATACTATCCTACTATCCATCCATACTAATATTATAAATGCAAAAGTGTGTCTGTCTGTCTGACAGTCTGTCTGTCTGTTACCTCTTCACGCTTAAACCGCTGAACCGATTTGGATGAAATTTGGTATAGAAATAGTTTGAGTACTGGGGAAGGAAATAGAATAGTTTTTATCTCGGAAATCATCCCCCAAGGGGATGAAGTGGGGGTAAAAGTTTGTATGGAGGTACGATATAAACGAGTTCCACGCGGACGAAGTCCCGGGCAGAAGCTAGTAATATTATAAATGCGAAAGTTTGGATGTTTAGATGTTGGTTACTTAATCACGCTAAAACGGCTCAAACAATTTGGATGAAATTTGGCACGAAGATAATTTAAAGGCTGGATTAAAATATAGGATAGTTTTTATCCCGGTACCACGGAAGTCGCGGGCGGAAGCTAGTTACTAATGAACAAGAAAAGTCTGTGAGATCGTAGGTACTTTGTAAGTTTGTATTGTATGGGCCAATCCGATTTCAATAATTCTTTCACCTATGTATATATAGTGTTTACTTTTTTGATAGACATATATATATTATATCCCGTGGGTTTACATGCATTATTTGCAATACTCGGGCGAAGCCGTAGTTAATTAACCCAACATATAGCGTAATACGAGATTATTATCTAAAAGTTGCACCAAAGCATGAGATACCATAATGATCGGTACCTACATAATGCCGATGTGATCGCTGGAGCACACCAGACGCCACACGCCAATCACGTCTGCTTTGCGATTCACAAACTATCCCAACTCACCTCATCACTTTGTCCCTATTATAACTTGATCCCGACATTCGTATATAGTATGCATACGCAAAGATCAAACTACCTGCTGGTTTTCTCGAGGTGAATTGTTACAGTGCAGTGAATAGCAGCTACTACATCGACGCTTGAACGGTGGAATGCCTTAACCGACGAAATCGGATCTTGCTTTGGACTTATAGAGTCCTAGAAATCCAGGAAATATAAGCGACTTCAACAATGTAAAATAAATAGCTTTTTCAAAAACCTGCCACATATGACATTTATCTTTTGAGCATGGATGTATATATTGTCGTCCATATGCCGCAGCGTAATTTCAAACTATAATGGTGTCGCCAGGCCGCAAATTTGCAATTTTGTGGTTACCGCCTCTATCGGACGTGTATGTGAGCCGAGATATTATGGAATCGATTTTCATCGATACATTTATTATGGAATCGATTTGCATTCAATATCGTACTCGTAATGTGAAGTGGGCCGTTACGAAAAATAATAAATGGTTGCTGAATAGTTCGCTCATTGTCGTCGGCGATTGCTTATGGGTGAACTATTGTTCTGTAAATGATACTTTTCGTCTTGGCAAGCTTAATAGATGTGATATTCATTGTAGCTTATATTTCGTCGATATCGTCATGATGTGCTAGCTCGTGTTTTTTCATGTAACATAAAATACTATGCATGCTCTAATAATTTGCGTGATGTACCTAAGTAAGTAAACACATATTAGAGCCACTCGTAACATAACGTGTTTACGAATACATAAGTTGGTACTATAACTTTTTTAGTGTTTCGTAAAAACTTAGACAACTTGAAGTACATTTACTACAATTACTACCGACTACGTTTCTGCTTCTATTATAATGTCGTGTGCATTAACCAAATAAGTACGACGTGTAAAATAGGTTGCCGGGATTTGATCACCACCTACAAACACCTTGATCTTATTAGCTGACGTTGCAATGACTTATTTCTTTCACTCTAGGTACTTATTTACTTACTCATAATAATAATGAATACAAGCTACAGTTGCTATTAAATGTGTTTATAACAGTTTAAATATGTCAAAAGGTACCAACAATGTTTTTTTGATTATGATTAGGTACAATATAGATATCCATTGTATTTATTATTTAGTTGGCCACGCCATTTACCGGCACTAATAAGTTAAACCAGTGCGATGCAAGTACAAAATTAACAATATGTATTTTAATGGATGGATTAGTGTACCTATGCGAAACCAAGCTGTTATGTTGGGCAAGCTAAACGGAACGGAATTTTGGGTCACGAGAGAATAAAACGAACTATTGTAACAAGTGTAACAATAGTCAAGGTTAATCACTATGAACTACGGCTGCCATTTTCTTAACTAAAATCTTGTTACGGGCACGCAATAGTTTAAATTGTTCGTTACAATTTGAACTTTAAAAATAAGCTGTAAGTATAAAAATTGTTTTTTTATGCCACAAGTGCTACAACAAAAAAAATATGTATTTAACTCTATGCCTACCTATAAATGGGATTTAAACTAATTAACAAGAACTCTTTGTCACAAAAAGCTTTTAATACGGTCCATTAGTAATAATGATTTTAATAATTAATAACGACAGTGAAGTGACTTAAATGATTGAAAATCATTCCCGAACAACGGAATAACAGAATTGTTCATGTCATTATTACTGATGAGTGATGACGTCTGGGCCGCATAAATCTGCTCTTATTATGTATTGTTTAATTTCGAATGATAATATTATTATGTTTTTTTTTATCCCTATTTAGCTGAGATTAAACTTTTACATACACGTAGGTAAATAGGTACAAAAAAACAAACGAAATATTGTCTCATCATTATATTGTAGTGGTTTCATGTGTCGCATGAGCCTCTATTCGCATGACCTTCCTAATATCTCCATTACTCAAGCAGATAACGTGAAATTATTTATTTATTTACTGCTATCAGGTGAATTAATTATACCTACTTTTAGAGTTCTTAACTCCCCTAGGTGAATTA
Source organism: Epinotia ramella (assembly GCA_947578815.1). Lineage (NCBI taxonomy): Eukaryota > Metazoa > Arthropoda > Insecta > Lepidoptera > Tortricidae > Epinotia > Epinotia ramella. The sequence continues at coordinate 24,658,673 of OX388204.1, read as the reverse complement.
ACTCGGGTGCATTAAGTAGACTCCAGGATTGTATTGATAGTCCGGTCCATAAATCAGAAGAAAATATTACTTGCGTAGTGGCGACGAGACGTTAATGTTCAAACGGAAAAGTGTGGATAATTAGGATCTATAGTGTCTATTCAAATAAGCCAAGTGAATAGATAGTTAGATACTTAGATTCGTAAATTTGCGTAATCAGAGGTCAGACTTATAAACGTGTGCAAGTACTCTTAGCATTGTGAATACCGTACCTAAGGCGTTGTTTATGGGCAGGCGACGCAGGTGGCGGCGCGAGTAGCGGGCTGTCAAGCAACTCTGGAAACGCTCATAGGCGTGAGCGCAAACACGCGTTAACAACGCCATTTGTTTGCATTCGAGCGCCTGTCTATACAGGCTTCCTTAAGTCGGGTAATTCCGTGCATGACGCTGCATAAATATATGCGACATTTCGGAGACAAAGATGACGAAAAGAATCCACATAAAATAAATCAAAATAATATTGTCCAGGAAAAATAATAAAGTTACCTGTTTGCCATCTTGTTGATGCGACTGTGTAGCGGAGTGGTTTAGGTAGGTACGTGACTTTTAACCTGGACTTGGTGCCTATGCCAAATCTTGGGATTAGCTGTCAAAGCGAACCCCGGGCTCCTATCTTGTGGTTGTATAACCGTTACAATGGTAATCAGTATACGGACCTTGTTAAAACCAGACTTGCTACATAGTTAATCTTTCTTGTTCTTATGTCACTTGAATGAAGTTTTTCTGCTCATTAGTGGTTCGAGAGGGTGACTGCTTAGTGGTTAAATATGTCGTTACCTACCAGCTATCGAGAGTGAAAAAGAATATTATTGTATAATGTACGACGTAAGGCGGTATGGCAATTTGTATTTTGTAGGTTATCTTCATAGATTAAAATAGTTATTTACGATACAAGTGCCGAAAATAGGAAATTCGCAACGAGTGGTGATAAATTAAAACACGACCTAAGGGGGAGAATTACCTATTCGCTCGTGTATCGTACAACGTTTTACTGTACATATGGCTCTTTAAAGTTTCGACATATGCACGAAAAGTGCTCTTTTCCGCACTAGTGCGGGAAAGTAGCACAATATGTACTGTAAAAAATATTTATTTTATGAATAAACTTGTATTTTTTTTTAACGCAGGCCCTTGAGATTAAGTTTAGTATTTAGTTTACAGAATGGAAAATATTGGAGGAAGCCTTTGCCGCTTGTCAAGCGGACACGCAGAAATGGAAGTAGAACCGAATTTACGATTTAGCCCCGTAACAGTTAAATAGTTACACATACTTATTATGCTATATTTTGTGTCCGAATAAAAGGCTACCTAACAATAAAATGGAGAAAAGTCAAGATTCGGTGCCGTAGTACTTAAAAACATCATCACTGATGCATGGATGGTCCTTGTTTTTTTAATGGATGTAAGTCATTTTTTGTGTACATGACTTGGTTTTTTTTTTACTTTTTACTGTTATGACGTGGTCTTTCCAGCGTTTTCAGCCACAACCTGCATATTTACATTTGCAAAGCAGTACGCAGCATGTAAAAGTATCAAGATGAATGAGTACAGTACATATACATATATAATAGTATATGTAATGTTCAACTACACCTGTTAACTAGTGCTAACCATAAACTGACCGTTTTTTTAAAGGCATCTTCTGGTAAATGTTGTCAAATTAACAGGGATCTTGAAACTAATGCTATTGCAGTTTGAGTAAAGGGGGGATCTAGTAAAAAAAAATTGGGACGAAGTGCCAAAATTTGCGCATTTCGGTTTTTTCGAAGATTATAAGTGCTAGCGTGCCGATATTTCGGTCACTTCGGCGACATATTAATGAGTTTGGTTTTCCTTTCCTACTCCACCCCGTTGCGCACAATGTTACTAATTGCTCCTACTGTTTGCATTTACTGATGAAGGACATTTACCTTTCCAATAAAATACAAGGATTGCAATAAAATTACTAACGATCTATGCTCTACAAATATATATGCATAAATAACGAACATAAAATTAAAATATAGTACTCAGGTCCTCACATTTCGATGCTTATCTAAAACAACTCTGTACGAGGGCGACACTGAAAGTCTTTAGAACTGGCCACTTGTAATAAATATAATAAAAAAATAAGTTCAAAATTTGAAAATGGAACTCTTTCTTAATATTTTTGTGTACGAATTCCACTCGATTGTCATTTGTTTTACGATTTGGCGGCAAATTGAAAATTGTGTGTACTACGTGAGCATGAATTTAACGCGAGAAAATTTTCGAGCAATGATTTTTTACGACTTTCGATGTAATTTAAGTCAACAAGAAAGTTATGACAGACTTCGATTGGCCTTTCACGATGAAGCCCCATCTCGTGCTACTATTTACAACTGGTTTAATGAATTTAAACGTGGCCGCACTAATCTCACTGATGATCTGCGTGAGGGCCGGCCTTCTACGGCGACTACTGAAGATAACATCAGTGTTGTGCGGCGTATGATAGAGACTGACAAAAGAGTAACCTATCAGCAGATTCGTACAAGCTTAGCCATTGGTATGAGTCAAGTCCACAAAATCCTCCATGAACATTTAGCGGTGAGGAAGCTTTGTGCCCGGTGGATACCTCATAATTTGACAGAAGCCCAAAAAGTCCGTCGTGTTGATTGGTGCCGTGAAATGGGTCAAAGATTCAACGGAGGTGACTCAAATGCTGTGTTCGACGTAGTTACGGGTGACGAAAGCTGGATTTACTGTTATGATCCTGAAACTAAAAGACAGTCTGCTGAGTGGGTGTTTCCTTCCGAGGAGTTGCCTACTAAAGTGAAGAGATGTCGAAGTGTGGGAAAAAAGATGGTGGCCTCGTTCTTCGGAAGGACTGGTCATTACGCAACAATTATTTTAGTGGATCAAAAAACAGTTACTGCGAAGTGGTACACTAACAATTGTTTACCACTTGTCTTGGAAAAAGTTCGAGAAAAACGGCCTCGCAGTAGGATCCTGCTTCACCACGACAACGCCTCATCGCACACCGCCAAGCAAACGATCGACTATTTGGCGACGGCAAACGTGGAATTACTGGGTCACCCACCTTATAGCCCCGACCTTGCACCTTGTGATTTTTATTTATTCCCAAAAATTAAAGAAAAACTTCGAGGAAAACGTTTTATGGACGCCGACGAAGCAGTGGCTGCGTTTCAAAAGGCCGTCGAAGAGACCCCTAAGGACGAGTGGGCAAAGTGCTTTTCTCAGTGGTTCTATCGAATGCAGCGATGTATTGATGTGAAGGGAGGCTATTTTGAAAAGATATAATAAAAGTAATAAGTTGCTTGATTGCTCAGTTTTTGATTTTCTAAGAACTTTCAGTTTGACCCTCGTATCTCAAAAACTGTGTTTTTTCAGGGCAGAGGTTTAAAAAAAACACAAGATAACCAATTTAAAATCTTCTTTTAGTCACAGTTTCCTCTGTCATCCAGTTATTTAAACTCAAGAAAATAAAAATAAAACATCAAAAAACTACACAAAAAAAACTCAAAAATGTATACAATTTAGAGTTGTGACACGATATTTATATACTTTGGATAAGTTTTTATGTGTACTAACGTCTCAATAGAAAATAATTCAAAAATTTTTTTTTTCTTATGAATAATAGTGTACTATTTGTCTTTAAGACAAGCGTATATATAAAATATTAAAAGAATAGTGACTTATTTTGTTTTGTTTCTCAAATATTTTTTTTTAATATGGACAATAATGGCCTTAAACGACATACATCACCATCATCATCTCCCTGCCCTTATCCCACTTATGTAGGGTCGGCACAACATGTTTTCTTCTTCCATTCATCTCTATTATTCGTTATTTCAGCGCTTACTCCTTTCTTCCTCATGTCCTCTCTCACACAATCCATCCATCGCTTTCTTGGCCTACCTATCGCTCTTCGTCCTTCGACATTCATCCCTAACATAGTTTTACCAATATGACGTTCATCCCTCCTCATTACATGCCCGTACCACGCTAACCTACTGCTCCTCATTTTGTCCGTCACAGGTGCTACTTTCAAACTTCCTCTTATGTACTCATTTCTAATCCGATCTTTCCTCGTCACTCCACACATCCATCTCAACATTCTCATCTCGGCTGCGTGCATTCTTCTTTCATCCGTCACTTTCGTTGCCCAGCACTCTGATCCATACATTACGACAGGTCTTATGATCATTTTATAGATTTTCCCCTTAAGTTTAAGGGGCATTCGTGGATCACAAGCTGTTCCAGAGACCTGTCGCCATTTCATCCATCCCGCATTTATTCTATTTTTCACGTCACGGTCTATATTACCGTCATTTTGGATTTAAACGACATACATCACCATAATACTTAAACTATATAGACAATAACGGTATAGTTTAGTTTACAACACTTGGGTATGGATGTAAAATAGTAACTCTTTTTTAAAGATTCAAAGATAATATATTATTTCGGACTTAAAGGCTCCATAAAAATGTTTTGCACGCCTGTACGCAGGCTGAATGCACTGGACGATTATGTTGTATTTTTAAGAACTATGTAACTGCATTCCGAGCAAAATAAAAATCTTTGAATCTTTGAAATCTTTGAACCTCGTGGGGGGCCTAGCTACGCTGCGCCGTCCGGTACTTGGTCACGTCTCGAGAACCTTTCCGCCCTAACGGCCATCGGTTCTACGTGCAATGTGCCCAGCCCATTGCCACTTAAGCTATTTGGAGGGCTATATCGGTTACCTTCGTTTTGCTGCGGTAGCTTCATTTCTGATGCGATTGCGCAGAGAAACTCCCAGCATAGCCCTCTCCATTGCTCTTTGGGTGACTTTGAGCCTTCTTATGAGGTAACCGTCTACGTTTCCGTGTCATACGTCATCACACAGTGAGGTAGTGGCAACATACACTGGTCAAAGACTCTCGTCTTGAGACATTGCGAAGTATTGGACGAAAAGATGTGCCGTAGGTTCCCGAATGCTACCCAGCCAAATCGGACTCTTACTCAAAGTTGGACGGACCTATCTAACTTGGCAGTCTGAAGAAGTCTTGAAAGTGTCCGATTGACATGATCTTTGTCTTATCCATGTTCATCCTTAGACCTCGCTCGGAGGCTTTACTGAGGTCATCGAGCATAGTACTCAAGTCCTCCATGGTCTCAGAGACTACTATATTATCAGCAAACCAAAGGTGATTGATGTACTCGCCGTTGATGTTGATGCCTACCCTGCTCCAGTCTAGAGTCTTGAAAACGTCCTCCATTGCAGCGGTGTACAGTTTTGGGGAAATAACGTTCACTTGCCTAACACGCCGCTGTAGCGGAATACGTTTCAAGCTCCGATCCTGGAGTCGGACTGACATAGTGACGTTCTCGTACAAACACTTCAGTACTTCGATATAGCGGCAGTCTACTTTTCACCGCTGGAGAGACTGTAGTTCAGCCCAGGTTTCGATCGAATCGAAAGCTTTCTCCACGAAGGCTAAGCAGAGAGGCAAGTTTTACTTTCCAGTCTTCTGTATAACCTGGCGGAGCGTATGAATGTGGTCAACGGTACTAAAACCTCTTCGAAAACCGGCTTTTTCGGGAGGCTAGAAGTCACTAAGCCTGCGTGCGAGGCGATTCGTAATGACTCTTGAAATTAGCTTGTAAGCATGGCTCAGAAGTGAGATGGGTCGGTAATTCTTCAGCAGGGTTTGGTTCCCCTTTTTGAAGAACAGCACCCCTTACCTCTGTTCCACGCCTTCGGCGTTCTCCCTTCCAGTAGGACCGTGTCGAACAACTTCTGAAGGGTCGTAAGAATCGGTTTTCTACCTGCCGTCATGAGTTTGGCTGTAATTCCGTCTTCACCGGGTGCCTTGCTGTTCTTAATCTGTTTCAGAGCCATTCTAATCTCGTACAGGCTGATGTCCGGGATGTCGTCGGTAAAGTGTCGGGTTGGTCTAGCTAGGGTCTTCCGCCAGACCAACTTCGGGTCTGCAAGTTGACGTGTATACGATATGTATGACGTGTAAAAACTCACTCACTTAAAAGCTCAGGTTTGGAAAAAACGACTCTCCAGTCCTCAGTTTTTTACCTTGCGAGCTGGCTCTGCCCAATAGACTCGATCGAGATCTCGTGCAGAAACATTAGAGCCCTTATTTCGCTCGATGGCTTCTTCAATACGGTTCGTAGTGAATTGGCGCAGATCGCGGGTAAGGGGCTTGGAGATCTGTTTATTTAGCTGCCGGTGTAAAGTCGCATCGTTTGAAGACTGCAGAATCATTTCACTCCTTTCCTTCATGAGCTTCTGAGTGGAGCTAGAGAGCCTTTTAGTTCTGATGGCCCGCTGGGCCTCGAAGAACATAGACCCAGTGGCACGGACAGGTTCCTCAAAACCTAGGCAATCGAAACGGTTTTGGAGTTCCAGCTGAAAGCTCTCGGGGTCACCCAAAGGGCAATGGAGAGGGCTATGCTGGGAGTTTCTCTGCGCGATCGCATCAGAAATGAGGCTACCCGCAGCAAAACCGAAGCAGATTTCGGATATTTTTTCCAGTTCGCGTGTTCATTTCTATAACCAAAGTATAATATAGTCAAAAGAATGAGTTACTGAATCTTTGACACAAATTCAGCCATCGAAAGTGAGGCAGGACAAACCCTTAAATAGTGTCCATAATAAAAATATAATTATTATTGTTATTATACCACTTTTTATACAAAAATCTGGCTGTGACAGACGGACAGCCTCCGAGTGATCGCATAAGTGTCCCGTTGGACCAATTTTGGTACGGAACACTAAAAAGAGACGCACACGAGCATGTAGTAGGTATGTATCTTATACTTATCTTTTTTGATATTACAAAATAAATAAATATTAGAGGTTAATCTTACACAACTCGAACTAGGCCCATAGTTAAGCTCAATAAGGCTTGTGTTGTATATTATTATTTTAATTGATATAAATACATAAATACCGAGCAAATACCTTTTTTGCAATACATATAACATTTTAATAAGTTTATCATCGTGCTGCTTATCTATTTATAGTGGCTTTTCTCGTTTTGAATCAAGAAACTAAATGCATATTTATGATGAACATAGTCCAAATTCGTATAGTATACCAAGAATGAAGTAAATCTTATGTAGTATAGGGGCTTATTTTGCTTACATGAACAAGCCAACTTTCATTATTTTCGTGAATCCTCGTTTATTAGTGGTTAAGTCAAAACATCGGTACTTACTGTTTAACGGAAAGTGTCCCATCCATGAATAATTCTATATTGCAAAAAATTTCGCTAGTGTTCCACTGAGCTATTTCGCGTAATGCCGCTGTTGTACAAACAAATTGACGTGTTTTAACGAATTATTTGGGGATGTGCCGGTAGTCAACAAAAAAACGTGGTGAGTGGTGACGGCGTCGATCGCTATGGCTCATCTGGCCTACGGACGGTCTTCCAGATAAAATGACGTCGACACCCCACCAATGGCATAACGGCACAATGCTGCCACGGTGGCAATTTTTTGAATTAGAACACGGGAGTCTTAGTCACGATAAACTTTAACGTGTTCTGCGTCTAGTCTTATACTTAGTAGCAAAACGGATTATTTCGCGATACTGACTTGTTTTAGATAAGCGTCGATTTATTTCCAAAGAAATAAACCCTGAAATTCAATTTGTTATAGTGTTTGTTATTAACATGAGTTTACTTAACGCTTAGTATTTTAGTTATACTTTCTTAAAAAGTTTTAAAATTCATCATGCAAAATGGTAAAATACAGAAATCAGAAAGAACAATTGTATTTTATTTATCCCTTTAAATTGAAAAAAATAGGTTAATAACTTAAGCATAGCCCCTTTTTCATGTAGTGAACTGTTCGAATAGGCAATTGTTTTGTTGGTGTTACAAATTTTAAATATGTGATGTGTATTCGATCAGGGATTCAGGGCATAATTACATGTCCACCACCAGGCCACGAGTCAAGGACTTCTTCAATACCTCGTCAGTGGTAAACAAGTGTAAGGCCCGCTTTATGATAAGCGGTTACCGTAGCCGGACCCGTATGGGCGCTTGCAACTCCAGGGGACTCGCATGCGCGTTGCTTCCTTTAAAAACCTGTTCTCTCCTTTCTTGAAGAACTTCATACTGTAGGAAAGCGGCAGAGAGTTCATTCCACAGCCGGAGCGTTCGTGAGAGGAAATTCTTCGAAAAATACTCTTTATCTATGTGTATTCGAAAGTACTAGATAAATAGATAAAATAAATAAACAAGTAATTAGCTTTAGAAACCTTTACTCGTAGCAAATAATCTTAAAAAATGGAGAATGGTACCTACTCAACAAATGAAACTGTATTTCATATAATTTTTTGTAGAAATAAACGTCTTTACGTATATTTATTTCTATTTTTACTAGCTTTTATTTAACTTGCACCAACTTCCCGAAGTCACATCGAATTGAAATTCTGTATACTTGTGTAAGACAGATAACAATGCAATGTTCTAGTAACATAAAGCTGGTCTTATGATGGGGACAGATGGTATCGAAACCCCTTAATAACATAAGCATGTTTTGGCCCATTAGAATCCACTCAATGAGTAGTTAATATCCTTGCAGAAATCCAGTAGGCAATAAAAACTTGTACCAAACATGGTGTTTTTGTGAGAAACTTATTACATATACATACCTATTTAGGAACTGAAATCTGGAGTATACAACACTATGTAGTGAAACTGCTGGTCCTGGCAGCCATTATTGAGAGCAACTTAAACTTTAATAGGTACCGCGATCTTAATTTCAAAGGTTCTCCGTTAGATGTACCATTGACAACGCCGTTACACGTACATTCATGAACCTAATTGCGACAGGTTGGGGTATATAGGCTGGGTGGGTACAGTGGGTACTCCAACGTTCCTTTTACTTTCAACCAAGAAAGTGGTCTACCACTTTTGAGCCATAATGTATGTGTTGATATGTGTATATTGTAATAATGGAGTCGAAAAGTAGTAGACTTTCTTAGGTTACTGTACGTTCGAGTATCGATAACGGTTCGGTGCACACGATCCCCGTCACTGTGCTAGACGTCATTAGACGTCCACAGGATGTCAATTAAAATCTTCTCGGTACAGTCGACGTCAATATACTTTCATTCAGTTTACTGTAACGCTGATGAGCAATAACAGATCTATCACTGGGTTATTACAAGGCGTAATCATAGTTGTTACTTGACATATAATACTTGTTTCCACTTTTACACCTTATTCCATTGTAATAAAGTGAAAAATGTAAACCTCTTTGACGTCGATTACATAGAAATTATATTAATTTTGGAGCAACGTATTTATACATTTTATAACTATTGTATGTGGTACGACGGTGGCACCTAACCACACGACCTGCCTGTTGAGACACTTGTGAGTCCGTAGGAGTCATAAACGCGTTGCTACCCTTTGTTGATTTGAGTATTCGCTGTGTTGACAGCAATAAACATGCAGTTCCATCGCTCTCAACACCCACAGCAACGCCCCAGCAGGAACATTACACTATTAATACCACACCATAGGTATAACAAGATTTAAAATAACTTAGCGGGCTGAATTATGGGTTATATCAATAAATTAAAGATGGTAAACTACACTACATCAGTTAAAAGGTTCCAAAACTGAGAAAATAAATGGATTTCTATAGCTGTACATATCACAAAATAATGGAGTCATTTATACCTATTAGTACCTCCACGTACCTCAGTAACCGGAGATTTGTATGTATGTATGTATTTCTTGATTGTACATAAAAAATGCAAAATGAAAACAAAAACAACAGAATAAGTACAAAGGCGAGCTTATCCCTTTAAAGGATATGTTCCAGCGAACCCGATCTTACTCGATGTCTCGAGTGGAAATTCCCGGAAATGAGAACTTCAAGGCCTCCACCCACCGAACACGTGACGTGCGCGGCGCGTGTGCTGCGCGGGCCCGCGCAAGTTGTAAAGCATTGAAACTACACTTCAAACACACATCGAACGCGGTGCGAACGCAGGCCCGCGCGGGCCCGCGGCGCTGTAACTTTAGCGCTAGGCAGCGCAGCCGCGTGTCGTGCGTGTCGCGTGTGAAGCGCGGGCCCGCGCTGCTGCCATATTTGCTGTCATATCTCTCTCACTACCAACACATTTAATATGTATCTCACTATCTCTATCACACTCAGCAGCGCGGCAGCAGCGCGGGCCTGCGCTGCACACACGTTGCTAACGCGTCGCTGACGCGCGGGCCCGCGCATTGCTATACGCCGCCCGTTTGCTGTCAATCAATCAATCAATCAATATCATTTATTTGCCAGAATACAGTAGGTATTGTAGCATAAAAAAACTAGAAACTGCCACTTACATAAATAATGTGTTAAACTTAAATGAAAAGTAACAGTAACTCAACAAAAAAAATGAAAAAAATACACAAACCCTGGAACTATATTGACCTATTTACACAACAACTGCAGATGTGATCAGTGACGTCGTGGGTGAAAAAAATGAATAGTGACGACGATGGTGGGGAGCGGGTGAAAAGAAGGTGATGAAAAGTCGTAAGCCGGGAGCGCTACCACAATAGGGAATATTCATGACATTTTTTTATTTTTTTTATCTATTTTATAAGTAATTATATAACCGGAAAAAAATATAACACTTTCACAATATTATTAAATAAGCTAAAAAAAAATTATTAAAATTACTATCATTTTCGGACGATCAAAACGCCACCATTTTGGCGCGCTCATTTGTGACGTCACCGTGCAGCTTAGTGCACGGCGGTTCTTAAACAAATTAACAACAAAGTGTTTGATTCACACTTTTAATAAATGTGAGTGATTAAAGCTTATAAGATCAACTTATTGTAATGGAAGAGCACACAAAAGCTTATTATAAATATTGTATTGTCCCTATGTGTGAAAATCACATTAAAACTGCAAATATTTTCATATGCCCAAAGGTGCAAATATAAGGATAAAATGGTGTAAGGCGATGAGGAGAGATAATGTATCCTGCTTGAGTAGTTTATATTGTTGTGAAGATCATTTCGACGTGAGTATTAAATATGTATGTACCTAAAATCTTTTTTATTACGACTCGCGAACAATATAGGTAAACAATAACCTAACCTCAAAATTGTATTATATACTTATTCATAAAACTATTCTGATTCCCAATTTTTTTAGTTATTAATGTTACAAATATTATGATTTTTGTTGATCAACAGCTGACTACGAGTGTTGATTTTGATCAAGAAACCTTTTAGCTAAGTTTCTTTGTTTGCACTGTTGATCGAAGAAAGTTAAAAGAATTTAATCCTTTTTACTGAGTGACCTACATAAATTTGTTTTATTTATAAGCCTTGACGAAAACAACCTTGTTTGTTAAAGTTCATAAAGATGTTCTCAACATTTAACATTCCTAATAGGTACCTACATATCTTTGATTATATAATACTAGCTTCTGCCCGCGACTCCGTCCGCGTGGAACTCGTTTATACTATCTCTATACCAAATTTCATCCAAATCGGTTCAGCAGTTTAGTCGTGAAGAGGTAACAAACAGACAGACAGACACACTTTCGCATTTATAATTTATTATTAAGTAAGTATATATAAAATATATAATATAACTAGCTTCTGCCCGCGACTCCGTCCGCGTGGAACTCGTTTATATCGTAGCTCCCCCCATATCCCCCAAAGGGATGAAGTGGGGGTGAAAGTTTGTATGGAGCTACGATATAAATGAGTTCCACGCGGACGGAGTCGCGGGCAGAAGTTAGTATATATAATATATAAAGTTATAGTATAGTAAAATAGTATATAGTATGGATAAATATCTACTAGTTTTTTATTCCACTTATTTAACAAAGACACCTATTTGAAGTAGTTTAAAAGTCTAGCTATTTGAATCGCCAAAATAGGTTATAATTATTTAATTGACCAATCTCACGAGTATAAAAACAAGGAATATGAAAATTTATTGAATATCTGTAACTTATTTACCTTGCAGCTTTTACTCCTCTTAGTTCAGCGGACGTAAAGTCACAAATATTTGCGAAGTATGTATTAAATTTAGTCATCATGAACACATCAATTTTAGGCAGATTATCCGACTGTGCCTTGACAAAACCGCCTTCAGTCATTGTGGCGAGTCTTTTTTCACTTAATAATTACCAAAAAACACTGATTATTTATCATAAACAGCGGCCAAACAATGCGAATAACTTTCAATAATCATACTAACGACCTGCACGGTGACGTCACGTTTCGCTCCGCCAATAGCGTTGCGTTCTGGAAATTTGCGAGGGAATTTGAAAAATAGTACTTTTAAACAATTTATGTTATCAATAAAAACATGATAATTTGAAAAAATAATCATGTGTGTATATTTATTAAGCAATATAGATTACACGTGATTTTTTTTGTCCATTTCTAAATCACATGCATATTCCCTATTGCAGCATGGGCGCAGTTGTCTCACGGGGTATCGTAAAAACTGGAAGATGAAATTCCCGCAGATAAGAGAAATCAAACCCCTGGCTTCCGAAGTGGATAAAGCGATCAGCAGAGATAAACCAAAAAAAAACACTTACCCGCAGAGGCGGTTCTCTACACTAGCGCGCAACACGCAGCATTCAGGAAATAACTGTACACACAGGGCACAACACTGAAGTGAGTGACACAACAACTGGTCACAAATAAACTAAATAAACTGGATTAAACCCAAAATTATCAATAAAAGCGGTTTTCATTCCAATCACATGGAAAAATTCACATTTTGAGTGATAGATTTTCACTGTAAGTTCAAGATTTCAAAAACGGAACGAAATGAGCAATTGGCCAGTTTCGTATAAAAAGAAGACAATAAGGACGTAAACACATAAACATGTAGCCTTTTTACGCTGCAGTATATAATACAGATGTCAATAAGATTTCACAGCACAGTGAATTCAGCCCACATGCAGGCGTGCAAATGTCTTGAGTTTCATTACATAGGTGCATAAATAATCAATTACAAAAAGTCAAAATTTCACTACACAATATAAAACAATGTCAAAATAATAATCATAATATCCTATTGCTGTCAAAGAACTCCTTTACACTACAATAACAATTTACCAATAACCAGTCCGTCAATTTGTCTTAATCTTATGTCATTTGGTATACGGTTGTATATTTCAATACACATGTTATAAATGTTTCTCCTATAGATATACTTCTTGCATGATGGTCTATATAACTTGTTCATCAGTCTTATCTTGTTTCTCTTTACCTGGTATTAAGTCTAATTTTAAAATATTGTGAATTTGACGTGACAAATACACACACTTCTCTTATATATAGGCACGGTAAGGGCAACACGTGCAACTTTCTGAAAAGTGGAATACTGCTATCGTCAATCTTTGCGTTACAAATAACCCTATCACATTTCTTCTGAATGTGTGCGGTGTGAATATACCGCTATAACCCGACACGCGCCGCGCACGACACACGTTCGGTTGGTGGAGGCCTTTAATTGATCGGTTTTTCGTACCCGTGTAAGCACTTGCCAATGCACAAAACACATTGAAATAGAGCCGTTATCGAGGACGCATTTACAAAACATTCTGTACTTACAAATGTTGCTCGTTTAATACTAAAGGTCTTTATCGCGTACATTATTATTATTTACTAGCATCTTCCCGCACCTCCATCCGAGTGGAACTCGTTTATATCGTAGCTTGATACAAATTGTCACCCCCCATTTCACTCCTTTTGGGGATGATTTCCGGAAACGAAACTATCCTATGCCCTTTCTTGGGACAGAAACTATTCTCCTACATCGGTTCAGCAGTTTAAGCGTGAATAGGTAACAGACAGACGGACACACTTTCGCATTTATAATATTAGTATGGATTTAGTGTTTAATTAGACACTTCATAACACATCATAATTATTAGAATGCAAACCAATGCGACCTTTGGGGTATTTCCATATTGCAACGAATAATTTCAGCAAGACTTCTGATATAAAAGTATAAGCGTGTCCCGTTTTTTCAAATATCGCGGATGGAAGACCGGCCCAGACCCCGTTGGCGTTTCAGGCGGTGCTGTAAAGAATACGCACTGATTTGACTGACAGTTGACACTGACACGCACCGCCAAATGCGGAAACGGTCTTAGATAAGGTAAACGTCCTAGTCTAGGCCCTAGGCACTTTATGTCAAAGTGACATGACTTAAATTGGAATGAAGAAAATTCCTCTTAGTTTGAGTTTAACCCAAATTGCTGTGACATACAGTGCCCATGCCATACACTAGTGCAACGTTGAGGACTAGGACGTTTACCTTCTGTAACTGACGACCAGTCAAATATAGGTAGTTTTAATGTTAATGTGATAAATCATAGCGCTATGATTTACAAAAGGTTTCTCAACACGTGCAATTGAAATGTCGATACGGTTTAATACCCATAAATGACATTTCACACGTGAATTTCCCAATAATGTGACCTCCGTGAATCGTAATTGCCCACATACGTGACAATATTCACTATCACGAGTGTAATTAGTAACTAAATGGGTCAAAATTTAGTTGAAAGTGTGGGTTTATTGGGTATTGGGCATTGAACATGTAGGTAAGTTATTTGAAATGTAAGGTTATTTAAATTTCTTTTTTATACTCGTCGACCTTAATGTTTGAATTAAGACTTCGTACACCAAACTTAAATCACATACTTTTTACTATGGAGCTCCCAACTCAACATTTCATAACTGTTGAGACAACTAAAATGAAATTGACCAATCACGTGGCGCCTTTACTGAACTATAATGTATTTGACCAATAGGACGCCGTCATGAGAAAGTCAAAAGGTAATATATACATCAACGCACAAAAAAGAAAAAGCCGTTGGTTGCACTTCGTTTCAGCAGGGCTTAGATTTTCAATAGATACCAAGTTTGTTTAATTAGTTCAGTTGATTCGTAGAAAAAGTATTGTATACTCGTACAATAGTTATATAATTAGCTTTTTAAGTCTCGTACGTAATTAGGCTGTGGTACTCGACTGAAAAAGGCACACATTATATAACGATTGCATAAAATACTATTTTAAACTCGTCGACTTTAATGTTTGAATTAAGACTTCGAAATGAAGTCTTATGATTATTCACATACTTTTTTCTATGGAGCTCCCAACTCACCTTTAATAAATTACTAGTGGCTCTATGAGCTGTGTGGTACTCGTGAGCTGGTACATTTTTCATTTTTTTTTCGAAAAATTGGTTTGATTTTGGTTCTTTTTTAGTATGAGGGGGCCAGTTATTGAGGGTGGCTAGTTATTGGCGATTTACCCTACCCTAGATAACGAAATGTCTTGGTATACCACGTGTAGATTGTGCTACGTATTATTTTTTCTACTACCGGAATGTAATCAGGAGTTACCACCGTTTTTAGTCGACCTATAGAAGATATAATAGAGGTATGTCTGAAAAGACTGAGATGCTAGCGAGATAGTGTCGATGGGCTAGGTTAGAATAAAAACCATTGAAGTAAACATCATCAAAAACAAACTCAGGCGAAATGTCAAAATATCCCTCGTAGGGGTTTTGAAAAAAAAATGTCTTAGAGAGTTTTTTATTAGCTCAAACTTCAAAAACTTAAACAGACTTAGTAATAATTATACCATTTTATTTGAATGCCATTATGGTTTCCAAAGTTCAATATTAACTTCACAAAAGGAGATTTTCAGGTAACTTAGTCCTAAGTAACCCATTCCCGATCATTTCGGTGTGCCCTACGTACGTATTGTAATCGAAAGTGGCAAGTATATAAATATGTATAGATATATATATAATTATCTGTGGACGACCTTAAACAAATTGAACTATGCAATCCTAAATCAGATAATGCTTGGTCATAGAGATTCTACATTCTTCGTTCTTTCCAGTGTGACGGTGAAAAGCAAGATTTTAGTACGAGTAGGTACAATGTAAGAATTTAAGTACAAATAACATGTAATTTACTAATTCTTGAACCGTTAATGTAATACCAGGTTGAGCAAATTGTCTTGTAATAACGAAATGTAAATGGACGGGAAACGGGACACGAACAAATTAATAAATCTTTGGCATTTGAAAAACAAAATGCCATAACTATTTGGACGTATTTTAGAGATCACTCACAGCTGCAAACAATAGGAGCGTGGAGGCAGAGTAAAATTAAATCAGGAAAAATTATAGAAAAAAATATGCTAGGTGGGCCGCCGTCTGTACCTATCAAACGAAATACAAGAAAATATATTTTTTAAGACCATTCAAATGTCTTGCTTTGTTTAATTGATATATTATTTACCTATTCATGTTATCAATTTGTTAAAATTCTGTCAAAAGATTCGAACACTGTTATGAACTAACGGTGTGCGTTACAACCAGAACACTTACTCAAAAATGAGTGATAAAAACTAGGGTAAAAATCCAGTAAGTCGTTAATCATTTAGCCGAGTGTTTCATGCAAAACGAACTTCGGAAATTAATACATTTACAATGCATGTCTCGAAAAGAGCGTTTTCCAAGCTGCCGAATCGTGCGGAAAGTGCCAGTTTTCCGCACTAGTGCTTTATACTTTTCAGTTTTTTCTTTAATTTTTAACTCCGTCGTCAGCCCGAAGCGAAGAGTTTTTATTACTTGAGAAAAGTTTTACACAATTTTTCAATTCAACTTTTTTTTTGTATTAAAGGTACATATAATAAATAAAAGGTTTTATTAATCATTTCTAATGTTGGACTTGATCAATAAATCAATAAATTCTAAATATTCACTTAATATGCTGAACCCATAATTTGCTTATGCATTCGAGATACGACATGGCAGCTCTTTGTCTCTTGTATGTACGTATGTTAAGCGCGCATGTATTTAAAACCAAAAAAGTCTGCAATTTAGTTTTGAGTTGTTCTGTGTTGTTAAACATGTGAAGTGAAAGTGACTTATCAATAAGAATAATTTAATAATAACTAATTGCGTTGTAATAGTTCAGTTTGTTTTTTAGGACTACGACGGTAGTAGGAACAGTGTTATTTTTTGCTGTGGAACATAAATTAATATTCATAATAAATAAATTTCAAACCTCAAAACAATAGTTTTAAGCGAATCAGCTTAACAGCAAACGATGTCGAGAAGTTGTTAAATGCATCTCCAGATAATAACTATCTATCCTTCAACCTAGGTAAATTAAATTTTAACGTAACTATCTATTTTAAACTGACATTTCAATATTTATTTTGTTATTTCCTCGCACTATGCATAGTAAAACGTTGTCACACGCGCGTAAAGATGATTTCCGAATCGTGTCGTATTATACACTCGCTCATGTATAAAAATTACTCTTGTCGGAGTCTTCGGAAATCACCTACTTTTCGCACTTGTAGCATAAAAAAGTATTTCCAGCGAGACGAATTGTAGTGAATTAAGTTGTCAACAAAAAATCGTTCTAAATGTTTAAAGGGAAGGGAATAATGATACCCTCATAGACTACGGTGATTTCTTATACCATTAGACGAGCTTATGTTTTTTTTGGTACCGTAGTGGACAAAAATACTCAATGTACCTCTGAGTGGTGATCACGTAACATTTCGAATGCACGTTAGGACAACTCAAATGGAATTTTCCATACGAAAAGTGACATTTAGATCAACCTTATGTACGTACAATGCGTTACGTGATCGACCTGCTGATATACAATACACAACTTGTATCTGACTCACCTTTACCACTCGCCCCTATTGGCATAACGTGACTCGGAATTGATATAAAATACACAACTTGTATCTGACTCACCTTTACCACTCGCCCCTATTGGCATAACGTGACTCGGAATTGATATAAAATACACAACTTGTATCTCACTCACCTTTACCACTCGCCCCTATTGGCATAACATGACTCGGAATTGATATACAATACACAACTTGTATCTCACTCACCCTTACCACTCGCCCCTACTGGCATAACATGACTCGGAATTGATGTACAATACACAACTTGTGTATCTCACTCACCCTTACCACTCGCCCCTACTGGCATAACATGACTCGGAATTGATGTACAATACACAACTTGTGTATCTCACTCACCCTTACCACTCGCCCCTACTGGCATGACATGACTCGGAATCATGACAACTATGGTAAATATTATACGGGCATGCCAATAATATTTCATTTCAGGCATACACATTTTATAGTTAGGTATGTTGCATTACATTGGTGCGCGTGGAAGCATACAATAATACATAGAAATCAATTTCGAATGCGAAATGCATCTCATATTGACCGCAAGTTTTCGGTAATAATCCCTTAAACCCTGATGCTCTATATAGGTCTACCGTTAAACTGAGCCGGTTACTGCGGCACCAGTGCAGAGGGTCTGTTTCTGCGACGTTAGACCTCAATCTCGCGCCTGTTTCGCTGTCATCCTACTCGCAACGCGCAATCACTGATCCGACTCAGTTAACAGTAGGTATCGGGGCTGGTGCTTGCAACTTACATTGTGAATTTGTGAGTATGCCGTACGTACACCTACACTAATTGCAATAAATGTACACGAAACAATTTCATTTTCAATTATGCATAAGACATGCGTCACGACAGTGCTGGCATTGAGGTCTCAAGCCGATTGACGTCAAGCGTTTTGTTGTAGATGCAAGCCTTCAATTACAGTTCGACAATTTATGAATGTAGGTACTATATAATTATGTGGGCCTAATGAATTCCGCTTTTCAAACACGATTATTATCCATTGCAATTCAGTGTCGCGCTTCAAATTTTATTTTACATTAAGTACAAAAATTAACTGAGACTTTATTATGACTCTAGGTATTTAGACATTTGCTATGCTGAGGGTAGCGGTAGGTTCGTTTTGTTAAACTCGCCACAGGTGTAGGAGTGTAGGAGGTCACGTGACCGTAAAATTTAGTGTTGCCAGATGCCGCACTCCCGGAGTGCAACGCGGTCTTTACTTTTTAATTTCGAGAAGAATGAATTCAAATTTGCGTAGGCCCATAAATATTTTAATTTTTTACTAATTCGCTTAATATTTCAAAGTCGAACTTTGACGTGTTCGAGGAGGAACTAGGAAAGTTGTATTAACTTGAAAAAAACTACTGAAACGTAGAGATGCGTAAACAGGTGAAAACATGAAACTTAACATTGAAAATGACTACGATAAGGAAAAACGTGCATGAAAATTGAGATTTAAGTGCTCCCTTATCGCTGTTGTTAAAGTATTATTTTTATAATGATGATCGTTTTACTTTAACTATTCCTTGGCAAAATATATAAGGAATTCGTCTAAAAACATACCCATTACGTAGCTTCAAGTCAGCCAGAGATATGGATAAAGTATTTTTCAGTTTTATTTTATTTCTCTGCGTCGCCTTCAACAGAGGTGAGCACAATAGTTCTAAAGCTTAAGTATGAACTTGAAAAAGCTTTATTCTATACGAGGTTTTATCCTCGACGTTGTTCACGTCTTTTTATGCGACCAGCCATTACCATAATATTTTAGCTCTATCACGAAACATTTCCGTGTTTTTCGCGAAAATCCGTTAGCATTTGTGTTTTATTTTACGATGTTTTATATTCCCTCTTTACGTGGAATATGGGATTCCTCAATATATATAAAATAAAAATAGTTGTGTCGAAATATGTTCAAATTAGACACAAGAAGATTATAATTCCCGTAGGTACATATCAAAAAAAGTTCGTGGAAACCGTCATAACTCTGACCCTCAATTACGAACAATTCGCTAAGTTACTAGTAATAAGGTAAGAAAGTGTGTTTTGCGTGATTTTGTAACGGTCGAGCCATAAAACAAGCCTGATCGACGTTGAAATGAGTTACTGGGGTTTTCAGTACGGCTGTGTTGAAACTGTCGTCGACATGCAGATTGACAAGACAGATTCAAAATTGGTGGCAACAGTGTAAGGAACCTGTGAAATTTATTGCTGTTCCGGCTAGAAACGAGAACAAGGCTTACATTTACTAATCATCAGAATTCACATATCGTATTAACACTTTAGTCGTTCTGAAATCACCAGGATATGAACTCAGATCCTCTACTCCGGGGAGCTAGCTTAGTCGGTGCGAGCTCGGTGCGGTATCAGTAAGCTATCAACTGTCAGTCAAGTCAGCACAGATTCTTTACTGCGCGCACCTCGTAATATACCGATAAGTAAGGTAATCTGAGCGACATCAGGAAGCTCTCGGTAAAGTAGGTACTTAATACTGCATATCGCCCCCCCAAAGGCGGAAGAGGCCTTAACTTAACTGACCACCCATTTTGGATGCCATTGAATACGTAATCAAGACGTAGACCGAGATTGAGAAATAAATAGTTTTTAGCCTTTTTAATGTGATGTTTTTGTCAGACGTGTCATGTAGAAAGCACGGACGGACGACAAAAGTGGATGGCGGCAAGATCGTGGGCGGTTACAACACCACCATCCAACAGGTCCCATACCAAGTATACATGATAGTACAGAAGCCAGGCAAAAAGTACTATCAGTGCGGTGGTTCTATAATCGGCCCACGTCATGTTCTCACTGCGGCGCATTGTCTAACTGGGTAAGTGATAACGAATTAGAGTTACACGCATAATAAATAGGTTCCAGGTGTCTTTTTGTGGCTTTGGCATATCAGTTTGTTTTTCTGTCTTTGTATAGTCTATTGGCCGGTTCCAATAATCAATCCACCGATTGTTTTCCTTACCAACAGTTACATTTTGACACATTTTCTACGGGTAATCTGTCAAAATGTAACTGCCGGTAAGAAAAACTATCGGTGGATTGATTATTGGAACCGGACATAAATCAACCTGAAAAAGTAAACTGCCGTTTGCGTTTTAATTCAAGCTATTTTTTAAGATATTACGTCATACCTGGCCATAAAGTAGCAATTACAGAACGCCTAGCGTGCGGGAAACCCCACTTGCTGCCCAGGGAGAGACATAAAATTGACCCGCCTGTAATGAGTACACACTCATTACGGGCGGTAATAACGAAAGCCTCAGATCGTATATTTAACGCCCTTGCCTTCAGCTCAGGACAGCTGAGACATTCTTTGTTTTACCGCCTTTGTCAAACCCAAACTGAACGTAAAATTTCCGCGTCCGATGATGCCCCGTAAAGGAATAATGATTTAAAACGATAGTCAGGGAGCGTATATTTCATGCCGATGACAGGCGTATGACGTCAAGCTACATACAGGATGGAAAAAGTTTGAAAAGAGCAACGGCATAACGAACGTTTATTTATCCGTACCCAATAATGGAAAATGTGATTAATCAATGATTAATCACTGTTATCTAATCAACCTCTTCCGTTTAAATAAGTAGATCTAATATATTGACACTTGAGACGGACATTGAAAGAACTTTATCTGACATTGTCACATCAAATTTTACTCTTTGTCACAAATAGGAGACATGCGGAAACAACATTTCAGTTAAATTGAATAAGATCAGGAAACTTAATGCTTTGCTAGTGGCCTAGGTGGCCATGGAGGCTATAAAATGATTGTTCCAAATAAATCCATGTTTAGTTATAGATAATAAACAAATTTATTGTTCCTGCTGTCAGCAAAATTTGCCACCAAAAGCAAGGAACATCAAATTACATTTGCAAACAATAAAACACAAAGAACATGAGGAACATAAAGAAACACAGTTTGATTTTAACATGGACTTGACCAATTTCATGATAGCATCGATAGACACGTTGTTGTGGCCTATAAGTAATTAAAAATAAAAAATAAATATTAGTTACTAAATACGTTTACGGTTACTAAGTCGTGTCACTTCGTTTTTTGAATCATCCTGTGTATATGAATACGTCATTATGACGAAACCGGCATGAAATGTACGCTCCCTGACGATAGTAAACGAGTCAAAACATAAAGAGCAAAATGGAGGGCTGGCGTTCGAAACTCTGTGTCCTCTAAAATTCAACATTAAAAATAGAAAGTTATACACAGTATTCAATAGTTTCTGTCTGTGTCTACTTTGCTCATGTTGATGTTTAGTTTTATAATTGGATTACAAGTCATTTGTAAAACCGCTAATTTTACTATCGCCTACAGAAGCCCAGTCTATAAAGCTCTCACTCACTTGCTTGTGGCAACCCCAGTTGCCAACTTTGCGCACCCCTAAACTATTTGACACAGACATTAATTGACACATTTTTCGTTGATGTATATACAATTAAAAAAGTATTCTTCCTAGGTTTAATTTTGGAAGAGGAAACAGTAAGACCCGCTACTTGATTTACTTTTTTAAGTAGGTACGGGGGGACCCCTCTACTCTGCTCTTAATGGCCCTCTTGCAGAATGAATTATAAGTTATAATAAACATTTTTAAAATATGATGCCTGTATAAAAATCGCTAAAATAATTCCAGTGTTACGAGGGTGTACGTCCGAGCGGGGAGCACGGACTCCGACAGCGGTGGCACGGTGTACACCACTTCAATGTACACGCAGCACCCGCGATACAACTCCCGGACCTCAGACTACGATGTCGCTGTAGTGCGGCTGCTGCAGAGAATGACTTTAGATGGGACAAACACGAAGGCTATCTCGCTGCCGTCGTCAAATACGGCAGTAGCACCTGGGACTAATATACTGGTGTCCGGATGGGGTACGACTACTGTGAGTATATTCAACAACACAGTGAAAGTACACTATTTCAACAGCTGTTATTTTAAAATGTCGCTGCAAATATTATGTAGAATAATAGTGATTAACTAAACGCGCTGTGCTCCAATAACAGCTTATCTAAATAGCTACGTCTTAAATTTTCAAATAGATGAGTATGTAAGCTTAAAGCACGATGGGACGGTTACAAATTTACACTGCGCTTTTATTTCAATTGTCTCAAAAAATTCGTAGGTTCTCAATTGTGACCACTTTCGGGTACCTATTTGCAAAGTAATTTTAACCTTTTCGCCAAAACTGACGACGACGTTATCCAAAAGAGACCAACAAACCTTACTTGAAAGACTGAAGGTTATCTATATCAATATATCACTTAATGGTCTTTCTTGGCGCGAGAACACACGACATTATCCAGGTGTCGTTGGCGTTTAAAGAGTTAGATTGCTACTCATTCATCATTTGATTAAAACCTGATGGAAAAAAAACTCTATGTTTCACGCATTCTTATAGCCACAGTTGAATTGCAGGAAAACGGCCAAACTAGCCGCTACCTGATGGCGGTGGCGGTCCCGGTGGTCGACACGTCGGAGTGCGAGAAGGCGTACAACAACGCCATCACCGCGAGGATGTTCTGCGCTGGCGTGCCGGAAGGCGGGAAGGACTCTTGTCAGGTAAAATATTCTTACTACATACTAGCATACTAGCATAGCAAACACGTGAACTAACGTATTAAATTGATATGTTCATTGTATTAGATATCAGGCAAATTAATATTATATCCACACTACATCCACTGCCAAGAATCGCTACGCGTCACGCTCATAGCCAATCCCGTGGTTTTCCGCTTACAATTAGTAGCGGGTTCCTGGCAGTGAATGTGTGAAGCTGTCATCACTTGTGCGTTACACGTTGGCTCCGTGGGTGTGGAAGCGAACGCTCGTAATGAAATGAAAAATGTTTAATTAGAAGAAAAGCCCCAGTCAAAAGCAGAGTAATATACATTGATAGACGAACAATTATTTGGCTACTCTTAAAAAAAA
This sequence comes from Epinotia ramella, assembly GCA_947578815.1. NCBI lineage: Eukaryota > Metazoa > Arthropoda > Insecta > Lepidoptera > Tortricidae > Epinotia > Epinotia ramella. Next base: position 24,634,938 of record OX388204.1, on the reverse strand, counting down.
ACCGTAGTAAATAGACAACGGCGATCAAGTTTGTATCGCGGGGACCAGTTATAGGGATTAATCAAAATGTTGGTGATCAGGGAGACTCCGGCGGGCCGGCGGTGGACGAGAGCACAGGGCTACAGACGGGCGTGGTGTCGTTCGGGCGGGGCTGCGCGCAGCCCGGGTACCCTGGCGTGTACACCAACGTGTCCGACGTTAGGGACTTCATTAGAACACAGACCGGCATCTAAGTTGCAGTTGGTGCGGGTAACTTCGTAGCTCGGATAGCATTTAACGGTTAAATTGACGTATTGATATAACATTTGTCGCCTCTAATGCGCGCTTATACACCTCCACTTCAGAACGCTATCCAGGTTACTGCCTAAATAAAGACCGGAGCTGGCTGGCTTATAACCTGATTCAAAATATTTATAGCACAATTGACTGTCATCTGACCCTTATCAAATATATTACAAAGTTTTGTTCACGCATTAGTCAATGTTATCCGAGAACTCAAAGTTAACTAGATTAACTGTAGAAACTACGTGGCTTGTAAGTATGTGGCAATACACATAAAAAAAGTAATTATACAGTTCAGGAAGGTGACCTAGTTCAAATATTTTTAATCTATCCACAATTGAATTTAAACCATCGTATTTCCACCATAAAGTGTTTATAATTGTAAAAACAAAAACTAGACGTTCGCTTATTGAATTCATAAAAAAACAAAAATGTTAGTTGGCCAAATACTTCTAACCGTTAATTGAGTATTTAAATGTATTTTTCCTGTTATCAATAAAGGCACTATTTACTAATAATACTGTTATTAAATTACCCTGTTTACCTGAAATATCATCACATGAACAACATTGTAAAAATACTCTAGAAGACTTTGGAAGAAGTCATGCTGAGGCCACTCAATGCACGGTATGACGCCTGCAAATATATTTAGTCATTTTATAATAGTACATTGTAATCCGAGGGTTGAAAGCCACCCATTTCCGAGGAGATAGATAGTTTGACGCTAATGTTTTGAGGCTGGAATGGAGTGGCTTACATCGAGTTAAACACTCTGACTTGTCATTTCGGATACGAAGAAACGACATTAAGCCAAAAATACTTAAACATTTTATAAATTAGTGAGATCCTATAGAACCCATTTTACAAGCGCCTGGGTCATTGACTGATTTTAATAGTACTTGTGTGTGGACCATTTCCTAGACGCGCTGAGACGAAAAACTGATTTTAATTGTTCGTATGAAACATGACAAGCTTCAAAAATCAACACTTTTTATGGCAGTTAGGTATTATGGCGGTGTGAATGACGTAACGATGCAATTCTGAAGCGGTTATATTGAAGTTCGAACGCTTAAAATGTTTTCAAATAGCAGTTTTTATTTAAATTATGGTAATTAATTTCTAACCATAATTGAAACAAATAACACATAATTTGACGACCTCTGTAGCCAAGTTGGTAGTGACCCTGCCTACGAAGCCGGAGGTCACGGGTTTGAATCTCGGTAAGGGCATTTATTTGTGTGATGAGACTGATGAGCATGAATATTTGTTCCTGAGTCATGGATGTTTTCTATGTATTTAAGTATTTATTTATCTATACATATAAGTATGTATATCGTCGTCTAGTACCCATAGTACAAGCTTTGCTTAGTTTGGGACTAGGTCAATTTGTGTAAGAATGTCCCCAAATATTTATTTTATTAATTTATTTAATAATTATCGGCGAGTTTGAAAAATCAATACAATTTCGCGAAAGTGTGGCTGTATGGTAAAAAAATAAATTACTTTTCAACCCTAGGGTGGCACGCATACTCGTAACTTTCGACCCGATATTTAGATAAACAATGAACTTCATTCAGAATATGAGATGAGTGATTAGATTTTTTTTTTTTACGAAGTGCATAATAGTCATTAAAAGCTAAAGAGAACACCTTTTTGGCCATGTCACAAACCGTCAAAAGGATGAATCTAAATTGTACCTACCCCATAATGTTGCCCAAGATCTCTCTGAACCCCAAAAGGGCCAGAAAGTCAACGCCAACTGTTACCTCTAACGTGTTATGCCTGATGTCTTGAATAAACAAATCTTCTAAGCTCTTGGGTTATTTTTTATGCTACGAGTATTTGCATTTATCTTTTGTTTTTGTACCCGCTGTTTTCGTTTCAAGGAAATTTAATTGCATATTTAATGGAAACTCATCTCATTTGCATTACGAAAGCTGCTTAAGTCAAATAGACCCAAATAAAAAATACCGATACAACGTAAAGCGTTTCAAACTGTTAAAAACTGGAACTTTTCTTTGATTGACAAAACTCGAAATGAATACTAACACCGAATCCCTTAGCATTTAAATGAACGGTACCAAGTTTTTGTGTAGCAGAAACTTTTTTAATTTCGTCGGAAAGAGCCAGGTGCCGAGCTCACGTCAGTAGCAATTCGACAGACAATCCCCCTCGCTGGCTGCGTCCGATAACGGCCCGCCCAAAGACATAGACTGCGCGGAACGGACACGCGCGCCGCGGTTTCCGACCAAATAGGGCTCCACCCAAGTTTATTTTGAATATCTTCTTCCTGCAAAAAACATACATACGTACATTATTGTTCTTTTTTGACTCCTCCACGAACAGTCATAAGAACTTTTAGTTTTGGTAGAATTCAAATGATAAATGCCATGAATAATGTTGAATGTGTCAAAAATCGGCGGAGAGGTAGATTAACCAGGTAAGTAATAAGGAAATACGAAACATATTCACATATGTGGAAGTCGTAGATCGTTAAATGAAAAAGCCTTTGCGTTGTCTGTTCAATTTTAATCAACGGTACCTCCTCCGTATACTTTAAGAAGAAATGTGATCGTTTCCTTTTAATTGAGATTCTGTTGATTAGCGCCTTTTGTGATTTATTAACTAACTTTTAAACCTTATAAATTCGATATTATATTGGAGAATTGGAGCTTCAAAATTGCGATTTCTTTTCATCCTTTTAATTTTTGAAGAAAAACATAAGATTCGAGTTATAATGTGTTATGCTGTTAAAATATACTATATACTGAATTGAGTATGTTGCTAGTCATGATGTATCTGTGGTGCTTGGTTAGAAAATGTCGGCGATGTGTCAATACGGGCGGAAGTATTAAGAGTGATCTTGAACGCTTTTATACATGTACGTGCGATGGAAAGTTGTTAATGAATACTTTTTTCATACGAATACCCATAGTTGGTTAAGTAATGTAGTATAAGTAACCAACTTTTTTTTAAACGAGCATACTGCCTGCCCATTGGTAAACCGACACCGTAGTCTTTGGACGCTTGCGACTCCAGAAGAATCACAAGCCCGTTGCATTTCCGACCCTTTATTGATTTATGGATTCGCGGGAGCAATTCAGATGGTGGTCGAGTAACATCTGTATCATATCGTTTATAAATAAGTTTTTTTCATTAGACCTAATATGTTTTAAGTACATCTATTTGTGTCGATTTCTGAAAAGACCTTGAATTAATTTACTGGTTACTGGAAATAATTTAATTTAGAAGACTGTGACTAAGCAAAGATATAACGTTAATTGTATCTGGAGTGACAAAATGATAAAACGATAATTTATGACGATTGCAGACTGTAAATAAACAAGCTAAGCGGTCGCCTGGCGGCCGTGTTTTGCAAATCGCGGCAGTCTTAACAGACTGGACGGATGAAAGGGAAGATAAATGAAAATGTAATTAAGCAAGAGGAAAAGTTTTAAGAAAACGATAAAAAGTTTCCTAACTGAAGCTACATTATTTATTTCTTGCTGCATAATCTTGTTATTTGATTGTGTCTTTTCTATTTTTCTTGAATGCTTCCAGGCCATGCCATAGGCCAATGCCATAAAAATCTTCCTCTTGTCAAAGTTTAAATGTAACACGACATTTTTTATTAAATTCCTCTTGCAGTTGCTGCGTCTAAAATGTAATATTTTAACATTTTCCTTCATTAATCTACTTTTCTTCACAAACTAAATAAAAAAGGACAGTCAATTTTACCAAGCGGAATTCAAAATTCCGATCAAAGATATCGATATGATTCCGATGGTAGATAGAATAGAATTGAAAAACTTTATTCAACATCACATTACATTATAATTCAAGTTACATGGGAACCTTAAATTTAATTTAGATATTTTTATGTAAATGTTGCTACGACCCTCCCTAAGGCGCAATTAGAAGAGTGAAGGGATTGAAAGATTCGTCGCCACGAGTAGGTACAGCCCACGGTAGCTCAGTCTGTTCAGAGCAATGCACGGAATGCTGAGCGCGTGGGTTCAAATCCCACTTATGGCAATTAATCTTTCACCGGAATTTAATATTAAAACTGTTTTAGAATGTGAAACTCAAGCTCTTTGATAATGATTTCCATTTGACCTAATATAACAAGATTTTATTTTTTTGGCCCCTAAATAGCCTTCTTTTTTCATAGACAATAAAAATATAGTTAAGTATGTTTGAATTTATAATTTTCCGTACAAGTGGATTAGCCTCATTTACAATTATTCCAAATTTCAAATTAGTTAGTTCCTGAGATATTTAACGTTGTGATAGACGGTGCACAGAGTCACACCATAAGGGTTTATTTTTTACCTTTTTGGGGGTAGGTACGGAACACAAATTATGACTAATGAACAAATCAATCGTAATGAAACACGACAAAATCTAAATTAATGTTTAATGTAGAGTCAAGGAAATTGAAACACACTCAGACCTACTTTTCTCTCTCTTGTACAATGACAATAAGGGATAAAAGGTTTGTGTTTCAGTCCATCCTTTATCGTACACAAACTGCCGTACTTACAGATAAATGCAGTAAGTGTTGCGTCGTTAAAACACGTTTTGCTTTTGTGTGACTATAAAGTCCCAATTTGCCGTTAAGAAACCCAACGGTGTATTAAAAAACCATTGGTTAAGTATATTTAAAATACTCGTACCTAAGCGAAAGTAATCTAAGGGAAACAAGAAAAAGGTGGACCTCTGTTTGCAAAATTACTTAGCAAATAAGAATCCGGAGAGGTAGCGAGTAAATAGAAAGTACAGTGTATGATACTTAATAAGTACCTATCAGTAGTATCTAGTATCTGAAGCGGAAAAAGTGTAATTAAATAAAAATACTATACGTCTCGCCCAGTTTATTAGAAACCAATACGTTTCTCGCAAAACATGTTCTTTTTTTTAATAATTTCAGGTTAGGATTAATTACTGTTACAACATTTGCGTACATCGACGAAATAAATTAAACTACGTTAGTACTATTACTTATTTTGTGACTACGTGCTGCAAATATTGTGATGATTACCTACATAACGTAAGGTAGGTAAATGATGTACATGAATAGAGGCTGACTGGTATATAAGAATCCTAACGTTTTTAAGGTTTACATAAATAAAATCCTTGCCTTAGTAAATAAACGAACATTCAATTTACATTTTGCTTATGTGAAGATTAAGTAATCGTTCTAAAAAAGTACGCGAAGCTAATTCTGCTGTAGCGTTTATTATTTATTCTTTCTCTTTGCTTAAAAGAATTTCATAGGGCTTAATTACGTCGAAATATTTCTTTGCTTCCACTTTTCAAATTTACCGCTTTCGTAATTAGCTCCTTCATAAGAAGCAGAAACGTGCGGGTGTTATATCACTCGCAGTGGATTTCTTTTTGAAATACATTTCTTTACACAACGCTTTGAACCTTTGGAAGATTAAATGTGACTTTTACTGTGCATTCTTTACTACTTTACAATATTTGAATATTCTGGTAATTATGCGAGTTTGACTCGCGGACCCAGGTTAACCAGATGGTTATCATAATCATTTGACATTATCAAAAAACAATCGACACTAGCCCGCTCCACTTTGATAATTATTAACGCGAGCGTCATTGCAAAAACAGTCACCTAAAAGCTTGTATAAATAGATCATAGCTACTTATGATGTTTTGTAAATTTTGAAAAATAAGAATACTTTGCGTATTTAAGTATGTGTATACTCGTAAGTATTAAAAAATAGTAAAGGGGAAAAAATAGTATGTACCTACACCTGTATTTGAGAAATTCGGGTTCAAATTAAAAAAGTTACAACGCAGAAGGTAGTTTCTTCCCAAAGATTGTCTGGATCACTATTTAGAAAACCGCTGGTTGCTATTACCTCTGTCTCCTTGTATCTCTTGCACGTGTTTCCTTTTGTACTTGCTTTATCTGTATGATGTGTGCTGTAATTGTTATCTACGTGACTGGTGCATAATGAGAGGCATACACGAGTGTAGTTTTATGAAAAAAACCGAAGGCAAGTTTAATAATAAGATTACAGGAGTGTTTTAATGCCTAATTATGTACAGTTGCATACATAAGTTTATCTACATGCATATCATATGTTTTCTAGAATATGTACCGATATGGCCTGCATGTTCAGGTTAGTGGTAGCAAATCATCAGTCACGGTCGTTGCGGCGTCCCGGATTTCAGGCAGTGTCTCGCACATTACAATGTCACTGACGTTTCCTTCATTACTAATTTTTTCACTAGATATTTCACAGCAAATTTTATTTTCTGTTCTTCGATAGTTCAAAACAAATGACTGACTTTATAATCATCTTAATAATGATATTAAAGATTGTAATGACATCAAAATATTTGACAGAAAACTAAAACAATTTTTCATAACCAGACCATTCTATACCATTAAGGAATATTTTACAAACGCACTAGATTAAGACAAAACATGTATCTGTAAAAATAATTATAATGATTACCAATAATGTGTTAATTTAATATGTATTTGCATGTATTACTATATACTTATTGCAAATAAAATAATTTTGATTTTGATTTTTGATTTGATTTGACTTTTATAGTCGTTTTTCATAAACGATCGAGACTACAGGCATCGATTCACAAAACGATTGAAATAATCGAGATGTGCGAAACAAGAATTTCACATTGAATAAAATTACAAATCGACTAAATCGAGAATCGATAAGATGTTCGAAATTTTTATGTAATCAAAGTATCGATATCGATACTTTGACGTAAACATTAATATGCAACTAGGTTTCTTAATATAGGCCATTTGCTTATCGATTCTGAACATATTAAAGGGAAGTTACGATATGGATGTCGATAAAGACTATTAAAGTGTTGTATTTCATTGTAGTTTCTTCCGAATAAGTAAACAATTATCATTAATAGCGGATAAAACGGTTCAACCTTATCACGACGAACAAATTGCGAATTATTCTAATGAATAGAAATTAATTTACAAGTCGACTTGCAAGTAAAACAGGGTCTACTTTACAGTAAATAATATATTCCCATGCGAATACTTACCGTAAAACATAAAATAAACACACACCAGATGATAACAAACACGTTTATATTTTACTACATTAATTACACTAACTAAACACAAACCTTTTATTTTTTATTGTCACGTATTAAAATAAATACGCTTATAATTGGTGCCCAAATCCAGGCTTATACGATGATATAGAATCAATATAAGAGCGAAAAAATAGTAGTCTTGAAACTGTTGCAAGCCTGGTTTTTGCTAGTTGGGTCCTACCCACAATTGACCAATATTTCTTTGTAACTCTTACTCTGCCCTTATAAGCCAAATAGCGGTATCTCAAAATGAAATGTCATTGTAAGTTATGTCATTAGACGTAAATTTTAAATGGCATGTTCCAATGACATTTCATTTTGAGATACCGCTATATGGGCTATTATGAGGGCATACTATACGCTTCAAATACACCAAGATTGTCTTTACTATGCATTACCCTACCATTTAACGACATACATTCGACGTCAAAGAGTAGTTTTTTTTGCCTTATTGAGCGAGGAACACGGTGCAAATGTGTGAACAAATCTGCGCATGCCTACCGTACATTTTTTTATCTTTTACAAGCGGCTACATACACACATTCTGTGAATGTATTAACCACTTATATCCTATGATTCGAAATTATAGTCCTCTAAAGGTCAGGCGATAAAAAGGAAGACGGTAAAGTCGTAGGCATCACAGTCTAAATTTAAATGAAAAGACGGCGTAAACGAAATAAGGTAAGCTTAATTTACAACATTTGTAATAATTTTTTGCTGATCATAAAATGTAAAGTGGTATAAATTAAGTATTAAGTGGTAGACCTCCTAGTATTAAAAAGGAATTAAAAAAAACAGTTAATGTCAAGCGTCCTAGTGCCTACCTAAAAGTTATAATTCATCATCATCCTCCTAGCATTATTCCCGGTTATGCCCTAAAGGAGACCGGGGTCTGCTTTGGCACCTAATCCCAACATTGGCATAGGCACTAGCTTTACGAAAGCGACTGCCATCTGACCTTCCAACCCAGAGGAAAAACTAGACCTTATTGGGATTAGACCCGTTTTCTCACGATGTTTTCCTTCACCGAAAAGCTAACGGTAAATATTCCGTACATAAGTTCCGAAAAACTCATCGGTACGAGCTGGGATTTGCACCAACCTAAAAGTTATAATTCATTTATTTTTTATTTTTTATTATCAAAACATAAATAATTAATTTGAAATAAGGAAAAAGTTAAATACATTAAAAATAAAGTAAAAGGAAAAAGATCCGTCTATTTCAACACCTTTATCCTATAAGGGATATTTTTCTTGCTTTGCTTTGACCAAACTAACAGTAGGTATAAAAGAGAGTCCAAATGGATTACTACTGTCAAGATTATCTTGCTTCTATCACACGTGCGACGTCTCATATAATTAGAAGATGAAAGCGACAAATACGACTCAGAACATCTGAGTAGGTACCAATGGAGATATAATAATGGTAATTAGCTGTTGAGAAGATGAAAAAAAGACGAAAATAGCCTAGAGTAATTGGTACAATTTGACTAACTACCTAATATCTTTTTCAACATATTTGCTCGAAACGTCCCTCTTATTACGAAATTTTTAGGCTCATAATCCTGGGTATTAAACACGCGTGTTTTATAACATTACGACACTCATGTTTAATGGTTATATCCCGATTAAGTAACGTTGGCACCTTGCAGCAAGGTCTATGGAGAGGTTGTACAGTATGTACAGTCAGCGTCATATATTTAGTAGCAGCCAAGGCAGCCAAATATTTCGTTACACGTCTTTATTACTGTAAGAATAAGGGTGTGTTACGAAATATTTGGCTACTCTGGCTGCTACTAACTATATGACGCTGACTGTACAGGGTTTTTTTTAATTCTCGGCAAATGGATTATTACTCGATAAAACAAATTAAATCCTTTTTGTGAATGAATGGATTATTTCTTCTTGACTATGAAACGAAACGAAATAGAAACGTTTTATTTAGTCAAACTATTTACTTTTGATAACATTTTTCATAATTTTACATAGCATAATTTGTGTTGTATTGGCTGTTTAGAGATTTCATGTAAGTCTCGCTTTACACCTGCGCGCGCACTGCGTGAACTTTACGAAAAAAAATAGTTGCGCGCCATTATAGGTTCACAAATATTTCAAAACATTGTTAATGCGTGTTTGGTTAAAAAAATTGACTTCTTGGTGAATATAAAAGTAATAAATAGAATTGGCGCCACTGGAAATTCTTGCCGATGTACAATATGTGAGTAAAAACCTGGTGCATCAATAACTAAAGAAAATAACTGAGAAGCCTATACTTGGCATTTTAATTTTATTCGCAAATGTGTTTAAAAATGTCTTATGAAACGCGTGAGCTTTGATAATTACATCTTCGGCTCTCTTATCACGCTCACCTACGGCTCACGTGAACAATTCCGCCTCTGGTGTAATTATAAACAAACCTTACTTGTAATGTATCACAATGTACTATTATGTATCTTTGCAAAAAAAAAAAGTTAAAAAATTTGAAAAAAACGTAATGTTTTATGGCTTAACGTTATCGAATATTTATGAACATACTTTTGTGTCCTGACTCCTGCCTGATGCATAAGCACGTTGCCAACCCTTTATTAAATTTAGGATCCGATGTGTTTGTGTTGACAGCTAGAGCCTAATGCTGATCCGTTACTGTCATAACACAGGGCTTCCTCGGAAGCTCAGCTGGTCGATCACGTAACACATTGTACGCACGTTAGGTAGATCTAAGTGTCAAATTTTATATGGAAAAATGACAGATGGATTGTCCTAACGCGCATCTGGAACGTAACCCCTCTGGTGACAGCAAGTGCAATTCTGGGGTGGAGGAGGTACAGTCAGCATCAAAAGTAGCTACGCAAACGAAGACGTCAAAAGTATTTATTAAAAGGGAATAAGAACTTTTGACGTCTTCGAATGCGTAGTTACTCTTGATGCTGACTGTACTTCAGTTGGGCAGCTTCAAATATTAGTGAAATGACATGCCGCTGTGCCCTGTCACTCTAGTGTAACAATAATTTGTATAACGGATTGATTATGGATTCAGTTACCTATATTTCATATTAATTTTAAGGATAAGGATTAAATCAACAAGGAAGTACTCAACACATTTTAATTAGTGTATTATTAAAGAACAAACATCCCAAAGGAGAGTAGAATCTTTAAGAACACTTAACACGTTCAGTGCCAAAGAATTCGGAGCGCTACGCTCGTAGCCGAGTTCATGCAAAAACCCGGTGTCGAGAAACCGCTTACCAGCAGATCGCTCACCTAGCCCTGAAAGTGTTAAATATCAAGGTAAGTATTTTTTTTTTTTTCCAAATATTTTTGTGTAAAATTAATCCAAATCGGTTGAGCGGTTTAAGCGTAATTGAGTAACAAACATCCAAACTTTCGCATTTATAATATTAGTAGGATATAATATATAGTAGGATTTGTAGGATTGGTACAGGTTTTTACTAGTTATGAGTACATACAGAAACACAATATTAATTGAGACTTATTTCACACGTCTTTGCTGACTTAGGAACGAAAATCAATCAGGGGGAGATAATATTAAAGCCGTCATAATATTGTACTTTATATATCGGAAAATCTAACGTCGATCCGGGCTACTACGAAAAAGGTGCGATTTATCTCTGATAAGATGTTTAATTTCCTCCCGCCAGACAAAATGATGACGCGAAAAAATGAAATCACGAAGGAAATCTTCTCCAGACAGGTTTAAATCTGGTTTATGGAATAGATTATCTAAAAGAGGTTAGTTAAAATGAGTAAAAAGTTTATTTATATATCGATTCAGTACTCATTTTTATCGTTTTTAATACAGTCTTCTTCGTCAAAGAAGCAATGTGTTTAGGTAAGTGTAACTTTTGTGATCTCTTTGTCTCCCTTAAACATTTTTTTTGTTATTTTGAAATACAGAAATTGATTTAATTACCTGTATTATATCACTAGCTTCTGCCCGCGACTTCGTCCGCGTGGAGCTCTTTTATATCGTAGCTCCTTAAATACAAACTTGCGCCCCCTATTTCACCCCCTTAGACGATGATTCCCGGAATAAACACCACCAGGATGTATACCAAAATTCATTTTAATCCGTTTTTGCGTGATTGAGGTCCAAACTTTAGCATCATAGCCTAGCGGCGGCTGCGAGTCGGAAACGATAACGCAGGTTAAGCAAAGATGGCAGCGGTCAGTCTTTGGATGGGTGACCGCCTGATGTTTGAGTGGGTGGTTAATATTTAATATAAATGAGCGCTTCCGTGCTTTGGAAGGCACGTTCCCGGCTGCTGTCTATGACAGTAGTCGTTAAGCCGAGTTAGAGGCCTCCGGGCGGCTTAAGAACTCCTAAAAGTCGAGTTGCCCACTCACTTGACAAAGGGGAGACAACTGTTACTCGCGTCCGGAGGAGCTACCTACCACAACCCTGCACGTGTCCCCTGGGTGGTACTAAAGAGTGATAAACTTTAAAGGCCAAAAATAATGTATGCCATACGATTAAATAGTTTATGAATTAGGTTTATTCACGATTTTCGCTACGGTGATAGAATTGTGCTGAAGTTCACCAACAAAGTGAAAATTTAATTGATAAAATAAGTATAAAGTCAAGGATAATCCTACTAATATTATAAATGCGAAAGTTTGGATGGTTGGATGTTTGGATGTTTAGATGTTTAGATATTTGGATGTTTGTTACTCAATGACGCTTAAACGGCTCAACCGATTTAGATACAATTTTACACGAAGATAGTGTATAGCCTGGATTATAATATAAGATAGCTTTATCCCATGTCCACTCAAACGAAGTCGTGGGCGGAAGTTATTATTAAATAAGGGATAAAACTGGCCGAGATGGCGTCGAACTTTCGCAGCGATGAAGCGCGCCGGGTGCCATTGAACGTGTTAAAAGTCTTAAAACTAACGCAATTTGAGATCTTTGTTACAACGGATATTAACAATAATTATATTCATGATTATGAGCCGCAAATTCAATGAAAACGAAACATTCTTAAGTGAAGTATATAATGATAGCACCATCTAGCGAGCATGATTTTGATACAATTTCAGTTTGATAGAGGTCGTTGATGTTAGTTGTCGATTGGCGCCATCTACCGAGCTTAAGTTTAGTCTAATTTCAGCTCGATAGATGCCGCTTATATTATGTTTTTGAATTTATTTAGACTAATAAAAATAACATACCAAACCGTATTAAATGAGTTTTATTTGATTCTAAAATTATAAAGGGAAAACTAATGTTAAACTGTAAATGTTTCTAAGTATAATGCCATACAATATTTCCGTAACTTCGCAAACAGAACATTTTATCAGTTCATATTTTAATTAAGTTTGGCCCAGGTTGGGGTCATGTTGGAGAAACTCGGCATACATTAAAAACGCTAAGACTGCATGAATGCATTCAAATCCACAACCGTCGATAGGTATTGTTATTAATGCTTAAGCTTTGTTTTTTTCCGGGGACCGAGTTTTTCTCGGCTGTAATACGAAAAACGAAACTGTGTACGAAAAATTGATTTCTATTCAAAATTAAACAAAAAACCAGTAACTGATCGTTAACCAAAAAAAAAACCAATAAACTGATAGAAAGAAAACAAAAAAAACCTCATCACTGGGGTTCCAACTGGCAGCCATCAACAAACCAACCATTGGGTAACCATTGGTCGTCATCGAAGAGTAAACCTGCCTTTTGCGAGAGAATACGAAAAAAACTAATTTTCTCGAAAATAAGACGAAGCTAGATCGGTCTCTCGGCCCCGTAAACCCCTATACTGCACATTTTACAAATATATCCCTTTGTCTGAGACACAGGATCATCCTACATAGTTCAGACGCACGTAATATTGTATGTACTATGTCTTAATACGCAAGTACATTGTTAACATTAGCAATAAGGTTTATGAATAAAATGTATTATTATTATTATCTATTATAGTATATATAAACAATTTTACATCCATTGTTTTTTCATGTTTTATCTATATTTTGCTGAAAGTTTGAATAGGGTTCTTTTTAATTTCTAGTCAAGTATATGCTTGCTAATTTTCAAGTATTTAGCTCATAGATTCAAGGGGTTCCCATACAAACTTCAACCCCATTTTTTAACCCTTTTACACCCTTATCTTTATAATTTTTATAACCGCATTCCGTGGCCGAATATCTATTGAACGTTTTAGTGAAAGTTGCATATTAATCCATTCGATAGTTTTCCCATGATACCCGGACAAACAGAAAACATAACACTCCTTTTCGTTGGGCTGTCGTAAGATGGCGCTGTTGCGTAAAGTAAAGACGATTTTATCCAAATATTCTCAAATTTGGCCTGTGGGTCACCGTAACTCCGTCAAACTTTTTTATACGTTTAATATGGTTTGTTGGAGTTCAGACGCCGACAAAAATCTGGAGAATGACCTTCTAAATGCGTGGAAATTGGTGAAGTTCTGCATCGCGCTATTGAAGTTTTTAATGTATGTTGTATAAATACAATTTCCTTCAAGCTCTAATTATTATGTCTGACTGACAACCTCAACGAACTTTCACATTTATTATATGTAGAGATAGAGATTGTTGATTATAATGTACAAATATACAAATCGCAAAATATCCATGTTCAAGTTCCATGGACTCATGAGTTTGGCTAGCCTGATAAAATAAGTTTCTAAATACATTAGGTATTTTTTTATTTTATTATCTAGTAAAAGTACTAAACCTAAACAAGCGTTTGTGAACTGTACTAAGGTTGACTTAAATGATAACATTACTTGAGTGTATCGCTCTTACTAATACTTACGTAGGTAATATAGAACTGAAACTTCTGTTTTTTTGTATTCGTTTTTACTATTGTCTTATTTATAGTATTTCTAGGGTAAGTATATTAATTTATCAAAACTTCGATAAGCAATTATTCAAAACAAAAACACGTATCTTATTTTCAATTTTCAAGTAGGTAAGTAATGTTTTAAAGAAGCTGTCAAAATTAAGTATTTAATACAAATTACTTATCGATTTAAAAACTATACCAACCACTATGCAGGATGCAAATGGAGAGTGAAGGAAAATCCAAGACTTCAAGACACGGAAATATGCTGTTAGGAGTCCCGAGACAGATTTGAGAAAAAATTAAAACTGCATTTAAAAAAATCATATCTGCATTTAAATACTCATACACGGCCGAGAATCGAACCCCAATCTTTCATAAAAATCAGCGCCCGTTTTTTATTGCGTAAATGAATAGTACTGTAGGATGTCCTTTGAAATGAAACGTGTTTCTGTGGTTTTATAAAAATCATAATTCCTTACATCACCGCTCCTTATACATATAAGGCATTTTCATGTGATCGTAGATACAGATAGATCTACGATCACAGGAAAATCCCATAAGTCATAGGTTTAGTGACAAAGGGATTTGCCCATAATGAGTTAGTATGAGCAAATCCCTTTCTGGAACTAAACCTATGAATTCACGTCTGAAGCTAGACGAAATATGTAAATTTATTTTCATTATGTGCACCAATCTTTTAAAAACTTCAATAAAATATCATTCCCCTACTCAGCCATAGTAGGTACTGTTCCTACGGGGAGATCCATTTCTATGAGTAAATAAAACTATGAAATATGGCATTTTCCTGTAATTGTGTAGATAGATTCATAGCAATAAATTCTCTTCTTATTTAAGAGCTAAGCTCTTGTCGGTGTAGCTCAAAGTAGGCCCTCCATGTACTCCGATCCCAGGCAACCTCTTTGATACCTCGATACGACCTCACATCAACTCTCTTTTTGAGTTGCTCTATGTAGTCTATTCTAGGGAGTTCTTCCTCGCAGTATGCAGTTGTCATGTCGTATGAGGTGCCCTATCATCTTCCCTGTTCTATTTTCTAAGTTTCCCATTAACTGCCTGGTATCACTCTATTCAACTATTTTTCATTGGTGACCCTTTCTCTCCAGCGAATTTTCTCCATTTGCCTCTAACACCACATCTCGAACGCTTCTTCTATCTCCGCATCCTTCTGGGTCAAGGTCCATGTTTCACTTCCGTTTCTAAGGAAACTTCATTTACCGATACACATCCCTCTACGAAGTAAAGTCTATGTGAAATTGGAGCTAAGCGATCTGTATTTGGAGGGCAGGGGTTCAAGAAGTGTTCTTGTGAAAAGTTCTTTAGATAATGCACTAATGCAGAACTAATAGATGTGCTTGTAAACATATTTTTTGCATAATCTGCGGCGAGCGCTTGTACTGAATTCCAAGATGGCAGTCTGATGAAGGATTTCAAAGATTTTTTTTCTAGGTGATGGCTTATCTATTGGCACGTTGTAATAGTAAGTCAATGGATGCACGGTTATGTCCCGATAAATAAAAATATTTTTTTAAAGCTACTTGAAAAAAAAGTTAATGAATTTGCCATACGAATAAATAAAACATGCTTTTTCGTTGTCAATAAAAAACATCACTAGGATCTTTAATTATGCTAATAAGTAATCTCTTCCAGACAACCTTTGGGTAGTTGAAATTGAAATGGTACAAAACAAGACTAAAATTAATACATTAAGATCTCAAGGACTATTTAATAAGTACGAGTATATAATGAACGTCGGAATTTCGAAAATAATTATTCATTTTATACACAATTAATAACGAGTATATATTCACAAAAGCTGCTTTTTGAGTATAGATTCTTTCCATTAGTCGACTAAAAGGTTTCGAAGCTGCGTCTCGAGCACAAAGAGATCCAATTTGCATAACAATAAATTCTTATTTGAGTCCTCAAGAGTGTGAAAATTTCATTTATGAAAAACTATTCAATGAAGGTTCCATTGCCTGGCGATAAATAAGGGCTTTGGAATCAACTACGCGACAGGTCTGCTAGAAATCTGAGTTATCTTTTTTACCTGCACACAAATAAAAACATTTAAAAGTTTAAGTATACAGTTCAAATTGAAAAAATAGCGCGAGTAGAATGTTTTTCTTCTAAAGTCTCTAATCGCAAATTTTTATTCTATTATGTTTCTTTTGTAATTTATAGCATCGGAAACTAGTTTCCGACCTAGTTATAGCGGATCCCATTGTGTATAAAAAGTTTAATTTATTTATTTAGGAAGATCATCACATTAAATACTACACAGTAGTAGCTTAAAACAGTAGTGACAGTGAGCTAAATAACAGATCCTAAGCACAGATTAAAGAATACAAGTACAGATACCCAATCCCATAGAGCAAAAGCGTACCGTCCTAATGTAGGCAATTCTGTATACAATTTTAGTTCCGTAGCTACACCAGTAGATGCAGTATCCGAGCTACCACGGCTATGACATTGTCAGCCTATCTCATAGTTTTAGTGATACATTGAGATATCACCAGATGGCATTGACTTCCCGGGCAACAAATAGAGTATTTTTGATTGTTTTGATATAAAAGTAGTATTTTCGAGACAATATTACAACAAAACAAAAATATACATAAAACCAAACGCTTGGAGCCTGTGGTTCCATAGAACTTTCGCGACCAGTGATGGCGCCATCTAGTGACAGTACCCAATAATACGTAGCAAACTTGAAAGCTCACACGTATAGTACGAGTTAATTGGATTTAGTACCAATTTTATTGCATTTACTAAACTTATAAAATATACCTTTATTTTATGTGCGGAAGGATGCTTGTGATATAATTAAGGTACGTTGAATTTATTAAGGTGTAAAAAACATTCTATCTTCACGATTACTGGTTCAAATGTTTCGCTCGGTACCTGTGTCGCCATCTGTGAGTTCGTTTTTGTAATAATTATACGTTGTTCGAGTTGGGAGGCCATGTCCTAAGTAACAAAAAATAAGTGAGCAAAAGTCAAACGAAAACACAGTGCTTTTAAGTACTTATTTCTAAATAGACTAATAAAAAGAGTTATCTAAACTATTTTCTTACTTCTATCGAAAAATTGTCGAGATAAGGGTCGTCTCACTGAAGTAACACTTGCGCTGAATAGGTCCAGGTAGTCAAACCTCTGAAACACATCATTTAAGCCGTTGCTCGCTCTGATCATAAAACTATTTTGCCTATAGTTAGTAGATGATAATGGCACGGATAGTGGCGGCTTACGCCGAGCTCTACTGGGTATACGGATATTCAATTTACCAAGTTAGGTGCCTGTTGATTGAATTAGATGTAACTTTATGTAGATATGTTATATCGGCTATATTACGACGGGTCTCAAGTGCTTATGTGAGTCGTAGTGAATACCTAATTTGAAGCAAAGAAACCTTAAAAACTTCTTCTGGATATTTTCCAATCTCGTTACATAGCATTTGTAACGAGGATTCCAGACCTGAGATGCATATTCCAAGGTACTTACTCCTAACAAGGGCACAATATAGAATCTTAAATGTTTTAGCTTGTTTAAAACTTTATTTTCTATTCTTAATGATCCACATTCCCCTGAATATCTCAAATCTTTCTTTCACTTTCATGCTGCTTCTCGTGACC
The DNA here is from genome assembly GCA_947578815.1 of Epinotia ramella. Classification (NCBI taxonomy): domain Eukaryota; kingdom Metazoa; phylum Arthropoda; class Insecta; order Lepidoptera; family Tortricidae; genus Epinotia; species Epinotia ramella. The sequence continues at coordinate 24,617,059 of OX388204.1, read as the reverse complement.
GTCAATTTCGCTCTTCTGGCAATCTTTCTCTATCTATCTTTCTTCACCGTACTGGCTGTATGTCCAATTCTTTCACTGTGCAGGTGGTTCGTCTTTAGAACAGCCTTCCCCCCGCGATCAGGAAAGCCCCGAGCAAATACGTCTTTAAGAAATCTGTGCGTAATTTCTTTGCTGGCAGATCTGAGTAGACTAACGGTTACAGGGTTGAAAATTTCGCATATGTATGTAGTGTATATTTATGTATATATTTATTTGTGTATGTAAGTATTTATATTATTTATGTAAGTATATGTATTTGTGTAAATATGTTGTATATAGGAATGCCGTAATGTTATTTTTTTTTGAGTTGTTATTTGCACTGCCCCACAATATTTTCCGCTTTGCCTTGAGGTTTGACTGGTAGAGAATGCCATATGGCATTAAGTCCGCCTTTTGTACGATAAGTTTTCTTTTGTGCAATAAAGTTTAAATAAATAAAATCCCTTGAACAACGAAACAAGAAACCTAGCGATTTTGATGCTTTAGATATGACATTATTAATATGGTTATTAAAAAGAAATTTAAGATCATGTAAGATGCCCAGGTGCCGTACAGCAACCTCGCGTTGTAAAGATTGACCCTTGAGTTGATAATCGAACGAGTTATAATAATCCAGTACGCCGTTTTAAAATGAGAACCAAACTGCGTTTGTATGTAGAGTCAACTTGGGCGGACCGTGCTGAACTAGCGCTATGACCCTATCAGTTTACTCTAGTGCGCGGGCAAGAGAAGTAACAAATAAAATCGCATTGGCAGTGAATCATTCATACAGGATTCAAATTTTAAATTATGATCGGATAATCCTCTCTAGGTAGGTAAGGTTTTTATTACAGAGTGTTGCAACCTTCAAGCACTGAAGCAGTTATGAATGGCCAACTCGAAGCGTTGCCTAAAGTCACATTACGAATGAAAAACCGCAGGATTGCCGTAATTGAAAATTCCCTGTGAAATATATGACTTACAATTTCGGAGAGGAGCTCGGCCTTCCTACAAGGCCCCCATTTTTCTTTATGTTTAACGATATTATTTTTTAACGCCACAAATTTTGCCATTTTTCTTACGGCGCCCACAGCCGCCTACGATTTCATTATCATGAACGCGTATCATGCACATAATTCTTATCTGTTGAATCTTGCGAACTTTTATTGGATTTTGTGCCGCGTCGTCAGGAAATATGATCGGCTTAATAAAATTAGTTATCAGACGTTCGTGAATGCGTAGAATAGCCGCCTTATTCAAAACTTAATAACCCCGCACTCTTTCATTGTGTTATATTGCATCCTCAGCTACTATTTCGGAAGCCAGAGTCAGTTTTTATTTTAATACGTAGGTCGGTGTACAGTAAAACCTTGATAATTGACATCTCAAGGGGCCAGCAATTTTGTGGCAATTAAAGAGGTATTTCATCAAACCAGGTCGTACCAAAATGTGGTGTCATTTATAGAGGTCCTAACAGAGGTCGTAATACTGCAAGAGGTGCAAGTCGTGCAAGTTTATGACAAAAACACTAAGTCCTTAAAACCCAATACCTTATTCATATGTTTTTATGATATTGAAAAAGTGCTACGTAAATCTTATTTTTAAAAATGATTTCTATTAATTTTAAAGATCAAACAGATGGTTTTAAAATATTCATATTTTTTTTTTAATGATTTACTTGAAAATATGTAAGTTCGGGTTGACTTGATGAAAACCAGTATAATAACACAATTTTGAAATACAGTTATGGCATTATTAGATGGCTACAACACATCAAAACTACCATCTAAAAGGCTTATCAGTGTGATAACGGCCTTTCAATAATGGAGGCCTCGGGTGCCTCGTGTACCATTTAATTTTTAAGAAAAAATAAGATTTAACGGCTTTTTTAATTATAGAGGTCTTTAGTGCCTCATGTGCCAATCACAGAGGTAATTTATATAAAAAATACAAGTGATTTAACAGAGTTTCAATTAAAGAGGTTTTTGATCCCTCGTGCCAATTTCAAAGGTAATATTAAGACAAAAGTTTTAAAATCCAGATGTCAATTATAGAGGTCCCAAAATTTCAATTGCATAGGTGTTTGTTTGCCAAAAGAGCGGGACCGGCCATTTGGGTGCAATTATAGAGGTTTCTCAATTATCCAGGTCCCAATTAACCAGGTTTCACTGTAATTATTAAAAAGGTCATCGAAACACAAGCGTTTATTGAAATACTTAATATTCATCCATTATTATCTTTGACGTCGACTGTACAAAAATAAGTATGACCCGATTCGAAGAAGTAACTGTCATCTGAATTTCTAACTTAACGGGAGAACAAAACCATTAGTTATTGCGTTATTGGGATTAGTCATTGTCAAAAAAGTTGGCTTAGGACATGGACAAGTTCTTCGCCCATCTAACTCTCTAAGACTCTCTCGGATTGGTAATACAGTGCTTCTGCTTAGTAGGTAGTGTACATATACAATATCATTTAATCTGCGCGTAATTACTAATACTAAATAAACAGTAGGTACCTAAATAGCTCAGTATCCTTGGTAAAATAAGAAAACGTTTCAAGTGGCAGATTATGGTAAAATAACCATTAATTTAATAGCATAATTATGCGAAAAAATATACTTGTGACCAATTTTATTAAAGCTCAGCAAACATTGAACTGAGGGAAGTCTGGTTTGATATTAATTTTATTATTTACATTGCGGTTAGCTCAGGTCCAAGCTAATTATAATTACCATAAATTGCTGAGTTTAGGCCGTCCCATCGTAGAATCACAGAAAATTTAGTTGGCACAAATATTAGAATCAGAATCAGAATCAAACTTTTATTCGTAACAAAACACAACACGGTGTTACAAGACAAACACGAAAGAAAAAGTCAATCTGTGCCGTGTCACGAAATGGGCCCAACTCAGCATGATGCTGGCGTTGCAGCCAGCGCTGGTCTTCCGTTGGATCCATCTAGTGAGGACACGGTATGTAACACACACACTTCACACGATAACGGTAATAAAACATAACATGAAATAATTGAGAAAAAATAACAAAAAGTAAAATAAAATGACATTGTAAAAAAACAAAAGAAAATAATAGTTAAAACTAAAAAAACAAGCAAACAACGAAATCACATTAAACATATCAATATCTATACCCACAGTACAAAACGCTAGACTTGTTCCTCGAAACGAGCGCACTGGTTCCTTTGGTTTTTTAACTTCACGGACTCTGATCCGTCTCGGATGAAAACCTTGTGAAAATATATAAATAAATGATTCTAAGCTTACCCCTTGGTTTTTCCGGTCGTGTATATAGGTCTTTTTCTTTACATATTCGAAAATATCGCGTCGCTCGCGAACACCGCAAACTTCAAAGTAAAAAAAAAGTGACAACTCTTCTTCTTCTGCCATAAACTGTCTATGTCTAGGTACTCCGACCGCAAAGAGACCGCATAGCCCCACCCCATGGCGAAATAAAAATGACAAAATATTGAATTAATGTTTAATGTGTTATAAAAGAAACAACACTATTTACGCTAATTACGAGTAGAGCACACACACGGCAACTTTTCGCAGCGATGAGTATAGTTTTGCGATCAATAGTATCTATATCGATCGACTTTCTAATCAATTTTACATTTGGTGAAAATCAATAAAAGTTTAGAATTGCTGCCTGCCCTGAATTGCTTTAATGTGGAGTGATATTAAATAAAATGGCTATTGGTTTGTAACTGCGGTTTTTCTTAGTACTTTTCAATTTCCACAGTGCTATTTTAACGACGTAGACAAATAGTTACGGACTGACTATCTGCGGTACCTGTTATAATATGTAATACTATTTATTATCTATCTATACTGTTCTGAGGTTATCTTAGGTACGGATCACAATGCTTCTTTAGTGCCCTAGTCCCCGTATCATGGTAGGCCTTATCACACGATAAGTGACAAGGAAGAGCGTCCGTCACTGGCTGCCACCGTTCGATAGAACGAGACAACGCTCCTGTCTTGTCAGTTATCACGTGATAAGGCCGACCTTGATACGGGGTCAGTCCGAGCTGTAAAGCAATGTACAGAAATGTTCCTGCTAGGTACTTTAATTTTGCACTTGCAGTAAGTAGCTAAATAGTAAATGTGCAGTAAATGCATACAATCGCCTTCTGTAGTTAGGTATCATAACGTTACATTAGTTAAATTAACTTAATGGAGCTGAGAACTGCTCGTTTAAGCTTACGGGAGCTGTAGAACTAAACTTCCAAGATATTAACTGGTTTAATATGCGAAGCGTTTGTTTAACTATGATTATCCGCGTGGATTAAATGGTCAATGATCCGGTTTTATAAGTGAACGAAGTGCATTTAAGAAATGTACCTACTAGTGGTGTTCAGAAAAAAAACACGTTTGCAACATAATTACAACCCCTTATATCTCGGAAATCGCTAGACAGATTCTGCTCATGTTTTAACTTAAAACATATTTTGATCTCATTAATTTGCCTACCTAATTTCAAGTAGTTCCGATAAACGATACTCAAGTTATCTTTGAACAAACATTGTTACATACATACAAACGCCGGATTGTTCCAGCAGAGTTCGCTCGCTTCGTGCAACCTTCATAGAAGATCCACCAAACAGATCCTATTTTTCAGGTAGGAGTTTTTTCGCCAACTTACATGTTTTGCTAGTTCGGAAATCCACCGAGTCTACACACATAAAATAAATACCGGAAAAAAAACCCCTATTTAACGATACCCATAGAGCCATCAAATCTGTATCGATATCTAAAATGTTACGAGTTATGTCTTCATTAATTTTTGACATCAATAATACTTACTAACTAGCGCGGGATTATTTGTACTGCTAACAAGTACCTAATGTTAAATATCCTTTAAAAGCCATCTTTACAAGGCCACTTAAAAAGCGAACTGTTATAGTCCGCGAGGCAGCAGTAAATTATGTGCCTCATCAAATATAATCAACATCAGATTTTTCTTTCCATAAAATATTAAAAATAGCGTTTTAATCATGTTTTCTTCACTTATATTAAATATAAATGAAAAAAGCTTTATTGTTTAATATTAAATGCTTGGTTTTTTTTACCTAACTGGAATACTATCAATATTGTTGTACATTTTAAATACAAAAAATCTTGTAAAATGTAAAATTATATATGGAAAACAAAGACTATGACAGTTCTACCAAGATAGTTAATGAGTTACTTTAGCGATGTCAAACTTCATTACTTATGATGAATCACAACTTCATTTTTTTCCGAATTAAATAATTTTGAGACACTGGGACCGATATAGAATAACTGCGGATATTCTATGGAGTCATTCTTTAAATTGATTGCTCCTGTTTCAGACTACACACGGTATACAGGGTGGAAAAATAAGTCGGGCCCTGGAGGGAAACTACCTTAAATCCTTAAGTTGGCTCATTTTACTTAAAGGAGACATGCCTTTATTTTTTTAAAGAAACAAAACTGCATTCAAAATTTTTTGAAAACTCGCTTGCCCCGCCCGGGACTCGAACCAACTAAAATTAAAAAAAAAAACAAACATTCGCTATTTTATTACACTAATCGATAGGATTATTATTCAGGATAAAATTTATCTAACAAACATTTGGTCTTACTCTCGTCTGTCGTACCAAGATATCCATGAAGAATACCTATTTAGTACCTGCTCCGCAGTTTGGCGAAATAATGTATTTACGGTACACATATTTTATATTTTCATGTTTCAATAAAAAAAAAAAAAAAAGAAGTCCATGGGCGTCAGGTCACGTTTGTACTTTAAACGTGACCTGACGCCCATGGACTTCTTTTTATAGGGTCATCTAAAAATAGTACATTGTTTAACGAGGGGCGGAAGTGGAATATTGCGAACAAGAGTCTATCAGAAGCCCGACGCCGAAGGCGGAGGGCTTTTGATGACTCGAGTTTGCAATGTTCTTACGCCCGTGTTATACACAATGTTTTTCATCACATTTGCGAGGAAACAAATACATTTTAGATGAAATTAATACAAATCGTAATAAAAACTGCAACATGTCAGACGTCCATTTTGTTTAATTTGACGTGAGGCGCGTATGGCAAAGACCCTTCTCTATACAGCCACGATTTGAAAACACTTAATAACATGTTACATAGACACTAAATAACTACATATTAAATCTGTAAATAATTCAGTTAAACATGTTTAAGTAGTTTTTTGAGTTTAAAATTATTCATAAATACGTTTTCAGACATCGTATTTGATATAAAACCTCTTTGCTTTGTAACTGCCGCATGAGTGACAGATACAATTTAAGAAAAAAACCATTACGCCCGTGGGCGTAACACAGGCTATTACAGCCCTGTATGTCTGCGCATTATGAAGCCCTTTTCGAGCAAGTGTGATGAAAATTATATTTATGAAACCTTTTATGAAGCCGTGCAAGAGCTAAGGGTTGCGGTAGAAAATGTTATTAGGGGCATACACCACAACACTTTGCTGAAGGCTACACGAAATGAATTTCAACGGACACTAAATTTGTGTATCCGGAACGAGGGGGCTCATTTCTAACAATTTATTAGTTAAATAATTTAAGTGTAACAAATTGATAATAAAATAAAGTTAGTGTTAGATTTTACGATCATTTTTAATCTTAAGACAAAAAGTTTGTTAGAGAAAATGTATCCTGAATAATAATATCGATTAGTGTAATAAAATAGCTAGTGTTGTTTTTTTTTAATTTTAGTTGGTTCGTGTCCCGGGCGAGGCAAGCAAGTTTTCGAAAATCTTTGAATGCAGTTTTGTTTCTGCTTAAAAATAAAGGAATGTCTCCTTTAAGTAAAATGAGCCAACTTAAAGATTTAAGGTAGTTTCCCTCCAGGGCCCGACTTATTTTTCCACCCTGTATATACCTATACTTTAATGAGAATTAAGGAAGAACATCCATTGAACAAAAAACCACTGTCAAACGTTCACTATAATATTACTAAGTTCATTTCAGCAAAATTTATCATTCTGGTTTTATTGAACAATGTAGGTAAGTAACGTAGACTTAACCTATTTCACCTATTTGATGATAATGACAACAGACATCTGCCTGAAAGACTATTATGTTACTACGAGTTAAGATAGAATAGATGACAAGGGGAGGGTGAATTAACCGTAATTAAGCCGAACGAAACTCTTTCAGGAGAAGGAAAAGTATTCTTAATTAAAGCGAAGACCTCTGAAAAATGTTCTGTTTTTAATTATAACAGTTTTTCTGGTTAAGCGTCTTCAGCGATGTAATTCAGCCCTAATGGTTGCAACGTTTGCAAGATGGCTCCCTAATAAAATAAAAAATAAATTGCTTATGATGTTTCATGTCATATCAGCCTGCGTAGCATGACTGCCTTTTTATCACTTATCGCTGTCGATACGACATCCGTCACGTTTTGACAGGTATGCGAGTGCGAGAGAGATGGATGTCTTATCCACAACGAATCGTTGTCAACGATCAGTGATAAAATGGAAACCATCTTAGGCCCGTAGCTTGGCGTTTGTGACTTCTCTGCAATCGTAAGCGCCCATAGGCTACGGTGTCTTTCACCATAGTATGATTAAATACTCGTTCTGTTTTCGTCCTGTCGTAGTTATGAACACGAACATATTATTTATATTTTATTTTTATGCTTGATAATCCTACTCCCTGCGAACTATACCACAATGAAAGGTTTTTACCTCTCTATCAATTCCAATTTATTCGTATTCAGGTACCACCTTTTCGTTGTATTCCTGAATTCAGTACGCTCCTTCACCCCTTTCAAAAGTTCCCCCGTAATATACGCCGCCGCTAAAACTCACTCAAACCTTTATTGAGATTCACCTTTGGAGGCAATTTCTTTCTTTCTCTTTTTATTACTTTTTTATAGAGAATCGTTCATCGACGGGAAAGTAGGGAAGTAAGCGGTTTTTGTCTACTTCGTAAGGCTTTGCATTGCAGGATATCAGTACGAGAATTTTGTTTGAGTATTAAAAAGTTATAATATTCACGTATCTGTTTTCGACACAACTGCAGACTTACCTTTTGAAATCATGCGTATTAATTGTATTATTATACATTAATAGTACATACTTGATATAACAAACTCTACAATCAACATACTGTAAAATAGAAAGTCATGCTCATCTTAGGCGAAAGCTCTTAGCGGAACTGTGGTGGTCAGTATGATAGCCAGCCTGACACAAAATAATTCTTCTGTTCCTTCTAACCTGAGCTTTTTGACCATTCGCGGTATGTGGACAACATGCCTTGAATTGGGCCACCCGCATTACTGCTTCACTTTAGGTCAAAGCGATATAGGATAGATTCGAACTAAGAGAATAAATAAAATAAAAAATTTTGGGGAAAATCTTACACAAATCGACCTAGTTCGAAACTAAGCAAATCTTGTACTATAGACGACGACAAACATACTTATGTACTACTTAGATACAATATTGGACTGCCAAAATACTAATACTCAGGATTTAAATTTCACTCAGAACCGCCAAACTAACAAACTGCAATCACGTGATTTAAATTGTTACAACAGTCTATAGACACAACGTGTACAAAATGAATTATAAAGACACACATTTTGTTTGCCTTTATAATGATCTAGTGGGAATTTGATGTTTTCCCGCTGGAAAAAGTAGCCTATGTCACTCTCCAGCTTCTAAACTATCTCCATACAAAAAATCAGATCAATACGACGCTCCGTTGCGACGTGAAAAAAGGACAAACATACAAACACACACACTTTCGCATTTATAATATTAAGTAAGGATTTGTGAAAAATCTCTACACAGTCTGATATCGTTTTTTTAAATATGTTTATTGAAAATATATGTGGTGTACCGGATAATAATATAAGTTTTGAACCTTTTTTTTTTTAAAAGAAGAATTGTGTGAAGTTCAGTGTATAGGCTACCTACCTACCTAATTTAATTTCTGAATTGTACGTGGTGGCGGCATATCGAATGTATAAATTTTTCTGGTTTCTAGTTGCAAGCCTATTTCGCATTTAAAACTCTTGGTTTAAATATATGTATACATATATTTAAGAACAAACGACCACACCGACTGCTAAAACTACTGATAATATTGACGACGGCCACGCTATCAATATCGGGAACGTGGTTAATGGGCTTACCAACTCATTTATATCTCGATATCACGCTACTAAATGTACAAAATTTATGTATACAACGTGTTTACGTTAAATTCTGATAACGCAAAAGCCTGGGATTAAATTGAATTAATTTGTCTGAGACACTGGTATTTTAATCCTCACTATTTTGAAGGTATGGATATCAATCAGACTTAGCTTTAGCAAGAATGTAAAACACACATGTGTAATACGTTTAACATATTATTTCAGACTAATTTAGTCAAGAAATGTAATACTAAACTACACTATAAACGTAGAATTTACAGTCTTTGTATAAATTAACATATACCTATTCTAGTGTTAGATAATAACTTACTTTCTTTTACCGTAACCACTTTTTTGTTTTTTGTTTTTTTAACCCTTTAGACTTTTAGTGTACCACTGCTGGGCAAAAGCATCCCCTCTCGACTTCCACTTGTCCCGGATTTGAGCAATCTCTGGCCAAAAAATAATTTAGTAATATTTCATATTTTTTTATGAAATATGTAAGTTAAGTTTTTAATGTTTAGGAAAACTAACAATGCCATGTCGATCTCGTGAATCTATGCTACAATGAAATGCCTAAGCTATCGGAAACCAAGGAGAACACGGTGTATAATAGACCCCAGTTGCCTATAAGGTTGGAGCATGAGGGCCGGTTGCGAAACTATTCCACTAAATATCAACCCAAAGTAACAATGCTAGCAAAAAGTAACTAAATTTATGAGCCGAGTTGTGGGAGTGGCCAGGTACTTACAGAATTGGATTATGCGCTTACGATACTTGGCCATATAAGCATTAAGATTGTATTATCTGGTCTGGTTAGTAAATGTTCGTTTTTAATTTAAGTTTACAAATAGTCCGATTAAATAACTAAATGTAGGTGGTACCTACCTACGCATGCTAACTTTGTTGTTGTATACACAGTTTTATGTTGTATATCCTTATTTTATTGTTTATCTTAGTGTGTTATGTTGTGTTGGTTATACAGTTTCTCAAATTTTATAGTAGCAATGTGTAATTGAGAGTTAAAAAAAAAAAGTTAAATTATATCGAGTATATTGAGTATCTATTTTCGGAAAGTAGAATAGAAAAGACGATCTTATCGCGGTAAATATTGACCTCTCCTTAAAAATATAATATAACATACTATTTTCACCTGACATGCTCGTAAAGTTTGTCTTTATGTTGTGTGTAGGCTACATAAAATGGTGTTTTATGCTCTAGAGCAACAGGCGGCCCGCGAACTCCTTGTTTGTGGCCGGCGAGCCTCCCTGCCTGTTTTGTGTACAGGTACTTTTTGCCTGATATAGTCGCAAATTATTAAAAAGTGCGGCCCTCATCATTATGCGCGTTATGTGTATTTTAACTGCACTTCCGGGGTTTTACTTATGACATCGAGCAAAAATTTCGTTCTCCTTGGTACTAAAAGACTTAATCTGATATTAAACATCGACATTGTACGGACTAATCTTGGCATTAACTCTACGTATATGTACTGGTTTGGTCGAAAAGACTATTGGTGGGTAATTGACACTACTACTTTGCATTATATAGATTATCAAATTAAATTACAGGACATTCAGATCCATCAACGATAAAGCATAAGTACCTACATTATAGTAAGTGACACATGTACCTAACGTTATATTATATCGACATTAAGTATATTATGATGTGTTCGACCGACTGAAGGCCTTTAACATTGTGGAGGTTAGTAAGATATTCTTATGATATGTTGTAGTTTACGATTTGTTCTAGCAAAGTTATACAACCAGAAGTTTTATTTACAGAACATTAAAACAACACTAATTTAAAATTGTGATCGCTCAGGATCTAATAATTATAAGATTTACAACACTTGAAACATTTAGCGATAAGGCATTGGAAATTATTTAAAACTAAGTGGTATCATTAACTATAGGTGAACTATGAAATAACTAATAATAATATTGCATTGTCTGCATTCGTTAACAGTCAAGGTAGGTAAACGTTATATTAATAGATACATTAAAATTCATTTACCATTGCGGTAACCGTGAAATAACCTTTGGAACCACTGCGCGGCGTAATACGCTGCCACGTTTTTCGATATTATACACGGTTATCAATTGTAAGTGCGCTTTTGACAGAACTTTGATTGATAGACAACTTTGTTCTCCTAATGCATGAATCGTGTAATCGAAAACAATACAATTTGGGTGGTTCTCCTCGGATGTATGCCATGCACAGAGACTCCCACGTAATATTTGTAAGTACATTATTACATAAATAAGCTGTGTACAGCAAAATCGTAAGAATATAGCGCAAATCTAAGCGTTATTGTATTAATAAAAACGTCTACATTAAGGTCAGTTCGGGTATGTGCGCCACCGGGGAAAGTGCGCCCCCGGGGTAAGTGCTGAATGAGGCGCAATTTCCCCGTAGGCGCACATACCCGAACTGACCTTACATTGATTTAATGTAATGTAGACGTCTTGAATATTTGGATTAGCTTGGAAGGTAATTAAATCAGCTGTTTGCGTCGGACCTACGACCTACTTAACTTTACAAAAGTTCCCATCCAACTCGCATCAGATAATTAAGTATACGGTAACTTAAGTTAAAATTACAAATTAGTTATTGTTAATGCAATAATGGGAGGGTACCTACCAACATTAGGAAAAAGCGGTGCTAACAATAGAATACTGATGCGCAGTTGAAATATTTTCATCACTGCAGGAGGTGTTTGTTATACAAGATTTTTTAATTGCGAGGGTTATTATGCAACTGCTAATACAACAATTGTATCTGTGTATTCGAGTAGCTGTCTGTGCGAGTAAATAAATTACTGTATCTTCAGTATACAATCTGTATAATAATACAAAACGATACACAAAAATATCCACGTGGTTACACTTCGAATTTAAACTTTCGTGAGTCATGTTGAAATAAAACTAATAATTACACGGTTAAACTCAGTGATTCAAGCGACAACGCCGCGAAAGCATTCACCTCGAAGAAGAACTCCCGATGATTTCGAAACATGTCGCCCGTACATTTAATACGTGAGTTTAACCGTGTAATTATTAGTATGGTTACACTTCTACAAAAAAATATCCATCGACTCGCTATTTCCTGCGGGTTTGATCCTGTTTAAGTATTTATTTTACAAGGCTCGTTCAATATTTTAGGCTCACAAAAAGGGAGAGCCAAAAAAAAACCACCAAGTTCACACAAACTTTGTGAGTGACATACATGCTATTTAAATCTCATCTGGTCCGAGTTTTTTTTTCTAAGAGGATTTAAACAAAGATTTTACTTCGCCACACAAAACATGCATAACGAAATGAAATAATTAAGTGCAGTCTGTACGGTTTGTATCTGGATGGATGAAGTGGCGACAGCTCCCAGGCGTCATGTGTGACAGGAATATGACCTTTTAATCAAAGGGTGGATGTACAAAACCCCTATTAGACCAGCCTTTCTATATGTGTCAGAGTGCTGGGCTACTAAATCCGAAATCGAAATCCGAATGCTGCGCTGGTCAGTGCCCCAATTGTTGATAAGGTTAAAGAAAAACGCTAACAGTGGTAGGGTCACGTTCAAAGACACCAAGAGGACCATATGGTGAAACTTGCTCTAACCTTACCTGCATCGAAACGTACTCGTGGAAGACCACCCGCCACCTGGTTAACGACGGTCGAAATAGTATATTGTGATACAAGTGAGGTACGTTGATAATTACATCAGAGGTGGAATTGTTCACGCGAACCGCAGGTGAGCGTGATAAGAGAGCCGAGGATGTAATTATCAAAGCTCACGCGTTTCATACGACGTTTTTCAACACATTTTGCGAGGAAAAAATCCTTTTCATAAGATGAAAATTTTATAGGCCTGCCAAGCTATTTTCTTTACTTAATGATGGGAACAGGTTTTCACTCACATATTGTACATCGCCAAGAATTTCCAGTGGCGTCTATTCTATTTTTATCACTTTTCTAATCTCCACGAGTCAATATTTTTGATAATAACCAAACGCGCATTAACAATGTTTACAAATATTTGTGAAATAACCTATAATGGCGCGCAACAGTTTTTTTGTGTGAAGTTTGCGCAGTGCGCGCGCATTAGATGTAATCTCTAAACAGCCAATACAAAATAAAATAAATATTTTCATTTTAAATTGTTAAATATATTCATTCATGTAAAATGTTATCAAAAGTGAATAGTTTTACTAAATTAAACGTTTCTATATCATAACCAAAAATAAATATTCAATTAATTAACAAAAAGGATTTAATTTGTTTAGTCTAGTAAGAATCCATTTGCCGAGAATTAAAAAAAAAGCTGTACATTATGTACAAGCAAACTAGTGCGGGAAAGTAGCACCATATGTACCTACTGTAAAAGATCTTAAAGACGTAGCACAATATTTTTTGTTGTAACCTTATTGTAAGTAAGGTATTGTTTTTTTTTGTGGCAATATATTATTTCCTATCGTTCTTTCTTTACTTACATTACTTTTTGTTTACCCCAACATATACACATACTTAAACCACAATTAGTACACAACAACCTTATTGTAATGTAAGTGGTATTGTTTTTTTTTTGGAGCAATATATTATTTTCTATCTTTCTTTCTTTACTTACATTATTTTTTGTTTACCCCAACATATACATAATATACATATACTTAAACCACAATTAGTCAAGTTACAAATTATACCACAACAATATATACGAGTATATAACCCAACCCAATTTGTCTTTCACTTAACGAAATTATATTTAAATGTGAATCGTCTTGGCCTCCAAGCGTGACCTGCTGCTGTGCTGTGCTTGAATACAACCGAATAGGGAAGTAGAATACCTACCTATTATAGAACTCTGTAGACTACTATTAGAGGTAAGGTGAGTCGGGGCAAGAGTAACATCGGGGGAAGAGGGTCAAAAGCTTCTCCAGCTAATTCTTTTGAATTGAGCGCCTTTTTGTACCGTCGGTAAAACAGACAGGCTTGTATTAGTTCCATCATCAAATCATAGATGTCTCTTTCACAAGCCATATTGAAACAAAACGCGGTTCATTTTGACTGGTTACTACTTGTGATAAGTGGAAGTGCACGTGTATAATTCAAAAGCGGTTTTTGTGATTTATGGCTGTTAATTTGGATTTGTTTGTTGGTGAGTCGAATATTAATAGTTTATTTCTTATGTTACATCGTTATTTTCTGTAATTCCTATCGATTATAAGTTTTAATGAAGCCAATAAAAAATTTACCTCCAATTATTTAAGTGGGGCAAGAGTGCCAGTTCAGTCCGGGGGAAGGGAGTCATAAGCTACTCTTACCCCATGTCAGGGCGGTCAAACCCTTTATTAAATTGTAATTTTTATTACAAATTGGCACTGTTTAATTCAGGCATGTGCGTATACGATTTTTCGACATTTGAGGATGCGGATGTTGGGTTCAAGCACTCAAAAACATAACTAATCAATCATATCGTGACACAATTAAAATTACGAACAAAACAAATAAAAAACACCAGAAAATCACGCTTTTTTAAATGCACTTAAAAACAAAAAAAAAATCTGGATCGTTCAAGTTGTCTCTATTTCTGGGCTGAAGTGTAAAACTATGTGCTTTTAATTATAATATTTGATTGTAAAAGCGTGGGGTGCTGGACCAGGTAAGACTTTTTGTATAATTTGCTGAGAAATCAAGTTAAGCGACTTTATACGTTAAACGTTATGCTCTTGTGCGACCTCATGCCGCCAGGAAGTTAGTATTTTTTTTTGTTTAGAAGAAATTTCCTGTTCCAGCGCCCCACGATTTTACAATAGTGTGCCTGCCTTAATACTACTACTGTAATACCTACTCGTAAATAGTATATTTATCAAAGTGAATTAAAAAATTCAAAGTTCACTATGCCACTCTTGCCCCAGAATATGTGTAAACGCAGTTTCTCAGAATTTTGAAGAGTTTTTCAACTTATTAAGGTATTTATTTTCTTGACAACGTCTATCTACTGTGTTACTAAATACGTAAATCCACTGGAGCTAACCTAGTTCAAGTTAGGTACGTACGATACTCTTACCCCAGTCATGGGGCAAGAGGAACAGTCATGCCGATTTTTATTTTATTACAAGTTAGTGCATGTTTTAAAAGTTTATTTGCTTGATAAGTAGTTTCGAATAAAAAAATATTAAATTTACTTATATTTTATCGCTTTATTATACGAATTAATGTAATAAATAATAAGATCACAAACACTATTTAAATCTAACTAAAAAGTATGATACTCTTGCCCCGACTCACCTTAATGCATCCAAAATGATTGAAGTCATAACTTGACAAAACTTTGCATACAAATACAACACTGTTTTAAACTTTCCGCCACCAATTCCACTAAGTGATGACATCACGTCTACTACAGTTCCGCGGCCGAAGTTGTGACGTATGATACGTGAGTCTAATCCTAGTTTTGGATGTTGTCGATCCCAACTTAACCCACCTATATTTTCACAACTTCAAGTTGAGTAGTTTATTCAAAGTTTTGAGTGCAAAGATAACAAGTTCAGGCGAATGCTTTGAATAATGCAAACAGTTCAGATGAACCATGTAATACGCGGCAGTGTGTAAAGGTGTTAAAGGAAAAGTTTCTGCTGCTGGTAGCGAGTTGAATTATAATTTTAATGGAAACAAATAGAGGCCTCAAGGCGATGCACGGGAGCAAATTCTATTAGAACTCTGGATGTTGCTTTGTGTTGTGTGTCCGTGTATAGTTTAATGTTAAAAATATTTCAAATTTAATGGTGTTATTTCAAAAATAATTAGATTTAAATATAATGCTTAGATATTTTAAGCCAAAGTAAAGTAGTTATTAAGTAGGGTAGCGCACCATATTCAGTATTACCATGGCCTCCCAACTCGAACAACGTATAATTATTACAAAAACGAACTCACAGATGGCGACACAGGTACCGAGCGAAACATTTGAACCAGTAATCGTGAAGATAGAATGTTTTTTACACCTTAATAAATTCAACGTACCTTAATTATATCACAAGCATCCTTCCGCACATAAAATAAAGGTATATTTTATAAGTTTAGTAAATGCAATAAAATTGGTACTAAATCCAATTAACTCGTACTATACGTGTGAGCTTTCAAGTTTGCTACGTATTATTGGGTACTGTCACTAGATGGCGCCATCACTGGTCGCGAAAGTTCTATGGAACCACAGGCTCCAAGCGTTTGGTTTTATGTATATTTTTGTTTTGTTGTAATATTGTCTCGAAAATACTACTTTTATATCAAAACAATCAAAAATACTCTATTTGTTGCCCGGGAAGTCAATGCCATCTGGTGATATCTCAATGTATCACTAAAACTATGAGATAGGCTGACAATGTCATAGCCGTGGTAGCTCGGATACTGCATCTACTGGTGTAGCTACGGAACTAAAATTGTATACAGAATTGCCTACATTAGGACGGTACGCTTTTGCTCTATGGGATTGGGTATCTGTACTTGTATTCTTTAATCTGTGGTATTACCTAATACTGGCTATGGTGCGCTTCTCTGCATTTTAAAATTAAAATAATATGAGCTAGCAGACTAGCCTGCCTAGCGTGTGCTGGCGATAAAGCAAAGTTAACTAAAATCGTTCAGAAAATACGGATTGAGACATAATTCTTGAAAATGGAGCACACTGACCTACTCGTTAATAACTTAAATTCCTTTTGTTATTAGCCACTTAACGAGAGCTTATTACTTAAATGTTAGAAAATATTGGATATTTGTATTAGAAATGATAATAATAAGCACACTCTGGCGCACCTGGCAGGTCATAAACCCGCCTATTATTTAGGTATATGGATGAGCGGGGGGATCTGCGGCGCGAGTACCGCGTCGGATATGCGCAAACTCAAGCATAATTATGACGTTGCCTAGCACAGTTTACGTACAGGCGTGAGTGTGTCCATAGTGTCCATCCATACTCGCCTGACAGCCCGCGTCTCCTAACGCCCCGCTTATTCATAAGTAAACACTGTATTATTGTCACTGTTGCTGTTGGCGACATGTTGGTAATGTGTAAATTATATGACTCACGATAGTTCGAATTTAATTACCGTGTTTGCGACTATTATGCATTACACTACGTTATTATTATTTTACGGATTACATGTTTCGAGTGCTTTCCAGTACCTGCTCAGTTTAAATATAAACCACTAATAATTTGATATCGAATCCATATTACCGCAGATTTAAATTTGAATGAAATATAAATATTTACATTAAGTAAACGTTACGTATAAATAAATGAAACGATTAAATCCCTCGTTAGTATAGTTGTGGTGGGGTGAAAATGTAAACGGACAAGATATAAACGTTATGCATTTTTTATGTAAGTACCTACGAGTTTCTTCGAGTGCAACAAAAACACCGATCATATCACTCGATCACGATTATTAACTAACAACCAGTTGTTAGATAAATCAACAGAAAGTTTTTGCTCGCGATCTAATGGTTAATTAATTCGATAATTAATTAGTTACCTACGAGGTTTGAAGTGATCGGCCATTTTTGGTGTTGTTCACACGTTCCACAAAAATTACTTGCATTGACGCTGGGTTGGATTATGTTCATAGCCGGAATTATTGTATACTTTTTATTTTTTAATGTGGAATATGGTGCACGATTGTATACATATTTATGAATTAAAACAGATCTAGCACCTGTTGTTTTTGTATGTAAACACATGAGAACTTTCCGGTTTTAGTAGCACCTAAATGTGGGTATTTTTACTATTTGGAACTATAGATGCCGTTTAGACCTTCGCGGTGATTTATGTAAAAAGCACCGGTGTGAAGTTAGCGGCCAAAGTTAGCGGCCGATGATAACCCGACCAAATTAAGAAGTTATGTATATTTTCAACAGGATTACTGTCAAAACAAGCAGAACCGCAAAATATCTTCTTTCTTATTAGAAAACTACAAAAAACAAACAATTCTAAAGATTAAAAAACGATAATAACTAGAAATGCACTTTGGCCGCTAACTTCACAACTTATCAGCCTAAGTGTTTTTTTGATATATTTTTCATAATTTCTGCACCTTAGACAACAAGCAATGAGCTATCAAATAACACTATTTCTAGAATGATACTCGACTGCATATAAAAGAAACAGAGGCGACCACGTAGAAACATCAGCTTTCCATGAACAAGTGCATTAAATCAAGATTTTCTGCATCTTAGACGGCAAGCGAGTAAACCACACCCAATGTATCGTGCAGTGCATTACATAAGCTAAAAACTGACATTAATTTTAGAGTGATACTCGACTGCATATAAGAGTAACAGAGGCCACCAAGTAGAAACATCAGCTTTCTACGAAAAAGTGCATTCATTTATGATTTACTGCATCTTAGACGGCAAGCGAGTGAACCACACCCAATGTATCGTGCAGTGCATTACATTAGCTATCAACTGACACTTATTCTAGAGTGATACTCGACTGCATATAAGAATAACAGAGGCTACCAAGTAGAAACATCAGCTTTCTACGAAAAAGTGCATTCATTCATGAATTACTGCATCTTAGACGGCAAGCGAGTTAACGACACCCAATGTATCGTGCAGTGCATTACATTAGCTATAAACTGACACTTATTCTAGAGTGATACTCGACTGCATATAAGAGTAACAGAGGCTA
The DNA here is from genome assembly GCA_947578815.1 of Epinotia ramella. NCBI lineage: Eukaryota > Metazoa > Arthropoda > Insecta > Lepidoptera > Tortricidae > Epinotia > Epinotia ramella. Next base: position 24,598,186 of record OX388204.1, on the reverse strand, counting down.
CCAAGTAGAAACATCAGCTTTCTACGAAAAAGTGCATTCATTCAAAATTTACTGCATCTTAGACGGCAAGCGAGTAAACCACACCTAATGTATCGTGCAGTGCATTACATTAGCTATCAACTGACACTTATTCTAGAGTGATACTCGACTGCATATAAGAGTAACAGAGGCTACCAAGTAGAAACATCAGCTTTCTACGAAAAAGTGCATTCATTCAAAATTTACTGCATCTTAGACGGCAAGCGAGTAAACCACACCTAATGTATCGTGCAGTGCATTACATTAGCTATCAACTGACACTTATTCTAGAGTGATACTCGACTGCATATAAGAGTAACAGAGGCTACCAAGTAGAAACATCAGCTTTCTACGAAAAAGTGCATTCATTAAAGATTTACTGCATTTAAGACGGCAAGCGAGTAAACCACACCCTATGTATCGTGCAGTGCATTCCACTAGCTACAAAACAAAACTATTTATAGAGTGATACTCGACTGCATATACCAGTAACAGAGGCGACCAAGTAGAAACATCAGCTTTCTACGAAAAAGTGCATTCATTCAAAATTTACTGCATCTTAGACGGCAAGCGAGTGAACCACACCCAATGTATCGTGCAGTGCATTACATTAGCTATCAACTGACACTTATTCTAGAGTGATACTCGACTGCATATAAGAGTTACAGAGGCTACCAAGTAGAAACATCAGCTTTCTACAAAAAAGTGCATTCATTAAAGATTTACTGCATCTTAGACGGCAAGCGAGTAAACCACACCCTATGTATCGTGCAGTGCATTCCACTAGCTACAAAACAAAACTATTTATAGAGTGATACTCAACTGCATGTAAGAGTAACAGAGGCGACCAAGTAGAAACATCAGCTTCCTACGAAAAAGTGCATTCATTTATGATTTACTGCATCTTAGACGGCAAGCGAGTAAACCACACTCATTGTATCGTGCAGTGCATTACATAAACTATAAACTGACATGAATTCTAGAGTGATACTCGACTGCATATAAGAGTAACAGAGGCGACCAAGTAGAAACATCAGCTTTCTACGAAAAAGTGCATTTATTTATGATTAACTGCATCTTAGACGGCAAGCGAGTAAACCACACCCAGTGTATCGTGCAGTGCATTACATAAACTATAAACTGACATGAATTCTAGAGTGATACTCGACTGCATATAAGAGTAACAGAGGCGACCAAGTAGAAACATCAGCTTTCTACGAAAAAGTGCATTTATTTATGATTAACTGCATCTTAGACGGCAAGCGAGTGAACCACTCCCAGTGTATCGTGCAGTGCATTACATTAGCTATCAACTGACACTTATTCTAGACTGATACTCGACTGCATATAAGAGTATAGAGGCGACCAAGTAGAAACATCAGCTTTTTACTAAAAAGTGCAATCATTCATGAATTACTGCATCTTAGACGGCAAGCGAGTTAACGACACCCAATGTATCAAACAGTGCATTACATTAGCTATAAACTGACACTTATTCTAGAGTGATACTCGACTGCATATAAGAGAAACAGAGGCTACCAATTAGGTGTGGTTTACTCGCTTGCCGTCTAAGATGCAGTAAATTTTGAATGAATGCACTTTTTCGTAGAAAGCTAATGTTTCTACTTGGTAGCCTCTGTTACTCTTATATGCAGTCGAGTATCACTCTAGAATAAGTGTCAGTTGATAGCTAATGTAATGCACTGCACGAAACATTAGGTGTGCTTTACTCGCTTGCCGTCTAAGATGCAGTAAATTTTGAATGAATGCACTTTTTCGTAGAAAGCTAATGTTTCTACTTGGTCGCCTCTGTTACTGGTATATGCAGTCGAGTATCACTCTATAAATAGTTTTGTTTTGTAGCTAGTGGAATGCACTGGACGATACATAGGGTGTGGTTTACTCGCTTGCCGTCTAAGATGCAGTAAATCTTTAATGAATCCACTTTTTCGTAGAAAGCTGATGTTTCTACTTGGTAGCCTCTGTTACTCGTATATGCAGTCGAGTATCACTCTAGAATAAGTGTCAGTTGATAGCTAATGTAATGCACTGCACGATACATTGGGTGTGGTTCACTCGCTTGCCGTCTAAGATGCAGTAAATTTTGAATGAATGCACTTTTTCGTAGAAAGCTGATGTTTCTACTTGGTAGCCTCTGTTACTCTTATATGCAGTCGAGTATCACTCTAGAATAAGTGTCAGTTGATAGCTTATGTAATGCACTGCACGATACATTGGGTGTGGTTCACTCGCTTGCCGTCTAAGATGCAGTAAATCATAAATGAATGCACTTTTTCGTAGAAAGCTGATGTTTCTACTTGGTGGCCTCTGTTACTCTTATATGCAGTCGAGTATCACTCTAAAATTAATGTCAGTTTTTAGCTTATGTAATGCACTGCACGATACATTGGGTGTGGTTTACTCGCTTGCCGTCTAAGATGCAGAAAATCTTGATTTAATGCACTTGTTCATGGAAAGCTGATGTTTCTACGTGGTCGCCTCTGTTTCTTTTATATGCAGTCGAGTATCATTCTAGAAATAGTGTTATTTGATAGCTCATTGCTTGTTGTCTAAGGTGCAGAAATTATGAAAAATATATCAAAAAAACACTTAGGCTGATAAGTTGTGAAGTTAGCGGCCAAAGTGCATTTCTAGTTATTATCGTTTTTTAATCTTTAGAATTGTTTGTTTTTTGTTGTTTTCTAATAAGAAAGAAGATATTTTGCGGTTCTGCTTGTTTTGACAGTATTCCTGTTGAAAATATACATAACTTCTTAATTTGGTCGGGTTATCATCGGCCGCTAACTTTGGCCGCTAACTTCACACCGGTGTAAAAAGCTATGATATGTAACATAAATTATGTAATAAGAATAGTAGACTCCAAGTTTGGGATTATTTATTACCTGTTCGTTATTGAAATAGGTACTTATAATTTGTAGTAACATGGTAGTTAGATACTCGAAAATAATAATAAGATAGAAATGTCGGCATGCTAAACTTGGCCTTTAAATAATATCTGATCACCCACCTATTTACCCATTACTAATCGGTACAATCAATTAAAAACAAATTCAGCGAGTATACCTTCATATTAAAATGTTTCACTAACTGACTTTATTTATTAGTTAAATCGTTAAAAATGTAGATAAACCTTTCCCGAACTACGAAGTCAGTTCCAAACACTACTTCGAGTTCTTTTGTTACGACTTAAAAGTCCGCTTACTTTTTATTGGCTGCATAAAAATATCCTGTAGCACTAAAAAAGAGGAAAGGCTTAGTCTCGGGACAGTAGAAATTTAGTTTATGGCACAAACAAGCGTTATTGGGGTCATAAACATTCATATATGCAGTTGGATAAACTGTAGGCCGCTTCGTTTCACATGCGCGAAAGGCATTGTTAAAAGTTTCCATCAGTTAGCTGCTGATTTTGTGTTAATCATTTGGTATTTTGCTGGTACCTTTGTCAATTTAAATCGAATTGAATAATGCATAAACTTACATAAATAAACCAACAATTGTATTCCCAAACAGGCAGCACACTTCTAGTAGGTATATAACAAAAAAAACTCGGTTCTCGAAAAAATATTCTTTTTGCGTATTTAAGTACAAGCGATATATAAAACAAAGTACTTAAAGTGAAGTTGCAAAAACGTTCTATGTATAGTTTTTGAGAAATAAGGTAGTTCAGGCATGGAAGGCCCAGCCGGTAACAAGGCCCAGTATTCAAAAATGACAATTGCAATAGCATTATCCGTTCAGCACACCACGCACATATAGAAGTAGCAGATACAACGAGCTGGCAACATCGCTTTGCTTCGTACGCGACGCCATTTTAACAGTAGCGCCCATGCATTCAGGCGGTAGGTTGCGGCTGCGCTTGATATATTTTTTTACGAAAACACTCATTTTTAACAAGTTTCTTGTTGTATTCTGTGTTTTTTTTTTATTTGAATGCGAACAAAAGTTATCCAGCTGTATAAGGAATGGTAAGTTTATAGTCTTTTTTGCCTATTTTGTATAAAATTTCCTCTGTTATTTTAGAATCAGTACTATGGCTAAGAAGGCCCACTGTTTTCGTTTGTAACAAGGCCCGGGGCCCGGGCCTTATTAAACGTATGTTATGAAATTATTATATGAAAATGATATGAATTTTCTTTATAGGTACTAAGATTGAAATGTCGTTGCCACCCCTGTCAGTTAAGACTAAGAGGGCTCTGTGGTCAGAGAATAATTTGGCCTCGGCAATGGCTGCTGTGTTGATTATTTAAAAAGCCTTTAGTTCAATAAGGCCCTCGGAAATTATGTTAAATGAAAACTTGTGAGCGATTAATTTTATTTATTGTTAAAAGTTTATGTTAAAAGAGCTGTAACGAATGATGGTTAAATTTTATTTTTAGTCTACGATTTTAGTGTAAAATAGACGGTTTCTTATATCTTTAGTATAAAGAGGCCCAAAGCCAAATATTTCGACTAATTAAGAATATTCTCGTATTGTGTAGATACCAAATATGGTTATAAGTATACGTTTAAAGTTTGTAACTTTGAAAACCCGTTATTACTATATAAATGTTTATTTCTTTTCCGGGCCTTATTATCGCGATAGTGTTTAATAAGGCCCAAAATGGAAGTTTTAAAAAACCTCAATTCTCAAGAATCCTGAAATATATATAATAATTTTCACATGGGAAGAAACATAAATGAATGAGAAGCCTATATTGAATGAGTTTTATATATTATCCTGACTATCTATAACAAATAAAGGTGGGCCTGCCATGCCTGAACTACCTTATATATTTTTTAACTACCCAGAATGAGGGCGCCACTTTGTATTGTGTTACATATATGTATTAAATGAGTAGGTAGGTATAATGAGAAAACAAGATACTTTTAACATTCATTATTTAAATATCAAATAATAAGGTGCCTACAACATGTAGAACGAGGAATAAGCAAGAAAAACGAAAACATTCAATTCGTTTAAAGAAAAATCGTAAAATATATTTGACTAACATATTATATATTATAGTTTGCAAATAAATTAATCGATTGATGTGCCACACGTGGGCTTTAAAAAAAAAATGACTTTCAGTTTTATGTATGGAGTGCGCCCATAAAAAAAATTTTTTTTTAGTAATTTAATTACAAAACTATGTAGCGGCTACCAAAATACACCTATCCTCAAAATTGTATTCAAATACACCTTATAGTTTTCGAGTAAAATACCTGTGACATACGGACGGACAGACAGACAGACAGACAGACATGACGAATCCGGGTTCCGTTTTTTGCCATTTGGCTACGCAACCCTAAAAATGCATGCCGGTAACGCGGGTTACTCTAGCCCTGGAGGGTAACTTTGGCTTTCGCGAATTACTCTGTCCACCGCTTTTTACACGACTGCCTAACGAAAAGGAGTGTAATGTTTTCAGGGGTTATGTGTGTATATGAGATTCTTTAATCCACCAGAACTACTCAGAGCCAGAACCGATTTTGATGTGTGAGGTATCGTTAGAATCCTTACGTCAACCCGGGTGACATAGGTTTTATGACGTCATAATAAAAACAGAACCTATGTTGGATTATAATGATAAATATAGTTTGATCCGAAGAAAAATATTTTTACCTCTCCCATCGAGTGGGGTATCAAAATGAGGGGTTTGAAAAGGAGATTTCAAAAATACTTACAACTAATAGATATTTAAAACTCCATTTTATACCACGACATTTTTAAAAATCGAATCGTGAATTGCAAAGTAAATAACCATCCGGGGCTACTCATTGCGATATCAAACGAAAGGATTTTGTAAACTTATTATAACTACATCTTAGTTAAATGGTTAAATACACCCCCGAAGCGAAAATCTCTAGTTATTGAATTTTTTGTCGTGGGACGCCAGTCATTTGGTCTGGATTGACAAAGATTTAAATATGTACTCTTTGAGTAATGATTACAAAGGCAATACAAGTCACGCGAAGTTTACGATCCTTTTAACTTCAAACAATTGCTTCCTCTGTGCATACCAAGGAGAATAACAATACACATAATAGGTACCCAATAACGTATTTCTCAGGAAAATAGCTCACTCCAAAAAAAGGACATCGCGTTTTAAATAACCGACAAACGTAAAGATGTATTCCGTATTCTGGTCAAAGGTTACTGAACGATATGAGACAGATTAGAATTGCTGAACATTAATCTCAACTTTATGACGTGGAAAAACGTAGAAGTGTTAGTTAGGTGGAGGGTCAGTGTTCGCGTGAGCTCGCCCTTCGGTCCTTCAGCTCTCGCTCGTGCTCGCGAAGAGAGCGCGCTCTCATGGGGCTCAGGTTCGCTTGTAAAACATTCGGTAGTAGTGATTGTCCGCGTGGGCACGGCCTTTACGCCTTTGGCCCTTGGGCTCGTGCTCTGATGGGGCGCGCTGGCCTTAGGCTCTCAGGTCTGCTTGTAACACACTCGGGGGCAGTGAGTCCCTACGCAGTGCTCGACTTGCGGCACTCCAGTTGACTTAAACGCGACTCATGGTGCCGCACCGCGGACTAACATAATTAAATAAATATTAAGTAAGCACAAAAAGGTTTTGTGTTACAGGCATTAGACGACGATATTTAATAGATATAAATACTTAAATGCATAGAAAAAAGACTCAAAAACAAATATTCGTGCTCATGTAAATATTTACCCTTACCGGGATTCGAACCCAGGACCGTCAGCTTAGTAGGCAGAGTACTAAGCTTTACTATCCTACACGGGTCGTCAGAATTATGCATTGTAATGTAACGACGCCGACGTGTATCTGTGTGAGTGCGTCCCATCGAACATTTGTACTATTTATTTTAATGCTGTAAACATTATATAATTTACTATGCATCCGGGTCTTCTGCCTCGGCTTCGCGTACGGAGCGCGCTATGAAGAGAAGGTTCGGACCTTTGGACTCCTACTGGGAGCTCGGCCTTCAGCCTCACTTGTAAGACACCCAGGAATGGTAAGTGTCCCCGTGGGTTTGCCCCCCGGGTTCGCGTAGCGAGTGCGCTATGAAGGGACGCTTCGAGCTTTTGGCCCTACGCAGAGCTGGTCCTTCGGCCTCGGCTATAAGAAACTCGGGAAAAGTGAGTATCCGCGTAGGCTTGCCCATCGGGCTTTAGGCTCTCGGGCGCTTTTAAGACATTCAAGAATATTGAGTACCCCGGCGGCCTTAGGTTCGCGTAGAGACCGCGTTTCGGATCTTTAGAACAAGCGCAGAGCTCGGCATTCGGCGTCACTTGTAATAGTTGTAATAAACTTGGACCATACACTATTCCAAAGTATCTAACAAGTGAGTGTCACCTCTGCTTTGTTCCAAACGCCCGGAGCGCCCAGCTTCAGAGCAGAATTCCGCGTAAGGAATCGTCACTTCATAGCGGGTCCAGTATGCGATCCCACAAGTGAACCAGAGGACCGAACGCTCTTTGCCATTCAGAAGATTCGAGTGCCATTTCGGATTTATAAATTTCCTCTTACCTTAGCAGATTTTCACGTCTTCACAACCTTTTACGAGTACAGTTGCAACTCCTCTCCAACTTGGAAAAATATCAGTGAAACTCACGCTTGCATGGTAACGCGGCCTCTATATCAAGGAACTGCAAGGAATGACACTGGATAGAGTCGTCATAGATTTTGGCTTTAAGATATAGACCAAAGGTCAGGTGTACGTTGCTCTTACCCTCGTAAAGCAGTAAGGTCCGAGAATAAGCCTCTTCTTCTCTTCTAGAAAAATAATCAAGAATACACCTGTTATAAAGTGTTACCTCGTAGCAGAATTAAATTGTTAAAGGAATCTTTATCGTTCTTAATATTTAAATGGACAAGTCCATTGCCTAAAAAGTATCAAATAAAATAACTATTAGAAAAACGTAGTCACGACTAGAGTGTGCAATTACCGGGCAAATTTAATTACCGGTAAATTACTGACTTGAGTGAGGCAAAACCGGTTAACCGGTAAATTACCGGTAATTTTAATTTGGTTAATAAATAGCGTTATTTGACGATTATTTATCGTAAAATAAGCTAGGATTTAGTATATGGATTTATCATGTGCCCTAAATGCCGTAATAATCAGCTTCTTTAATATAAATATTAAAGAAGCTGATATTCTAATGGAAATCCGTAGAACTAAGAACAATTCCTACCTTCCTGCTCATTCCCAAGGAACGTTTACAGTTGAGTTTTTGGCCTTCCTACCTCGAGCAAGTTTAAAATTTTAAATTACTATTTTAATTTACCGGTAATTTACCGCCCCTATATTCGGCCAATTTACCGGTTAACCGGTATGCATTCCCTAGTCACGACTGCCATGGAGAAAAACGTACTGAAAAGTTAAGAAACAAGTTTTATATAATGTCAGGTATAGAAACTCTATATCCATAGACATCTCTTGCTACGCCCACGCGAAGACGAAGAAAGGGGGTGATTTTATCTTAATTCCACAATACAAGGGGATCCTTATATTAACTATTATAGTTTATCCCTATCAGACTTAATCTCGTGTAGGTACTAATACTTGTACTCGTAACAAACACCAAGTAGAATGCCCGATAGATCAGTGAAACGTTTGCCATACATTTTAGTTTGCAGTTAAGTAGTATAAATGTGAATCTAATAATACGGTGCGGATTAGTTCGATACGCTGGTTCCCTTGCGTGGTATTTGGATTGAATGAGTTTTAAAGCTAAATTCGTTCTAGGAAACTATACTACGCTGAATGGGTGTGTTTGATTATGTTATTCAATGTGGACTAATCAGCAAAACTGATTAAAAAACATGTCATTTACAAAAATAATATTTTAATTTGTGGTCATCAATATTTTTTTATTAAATAAAACTACGTTGTACACCGCATTAAAATACATACCTAATACTTAACAATTTATGACTGTATATGAAAAATATTTTCTAGTGATTTTAGTTACTTTTAATTCTTTAAAAAATAGGCACCAAAATTCTCAAAAATATTCCACGTCATAAACACGACTATTTCGTTTCGTTGATATAAGACTCCGGGTAAAATATTGTTTTTCATTGCTGCGTAAAAACCCGAACTTTCCGTTATTACAGCCTTAATTCAGCATATTAAAACAGCACTGGTTCAATATTGTACGACACGTCCGTTGCAGCGGCGACAGCCGGTGCATATCAAAACTGATTGCGTCCTGCAACAATTGAAGCTGGGCGCAAATTGAGTTCGGAACGGGGCCCACCTGCGGCCTCTGCTATTCATTTATACGCGCAGTGAGATAGCCCAGACATTTTATGCTTAGTTTTACGCTTTGATTACACAAATGTAAATGATTGAGTATGTATAGCAGGATAGGACGACCGGTTAGCGTAGTGGGTAGTGACGCTGGCTACGAAGCTGAAGGTCCTGGGTTCGAATCCCGGTAAGGGCAAATATTTGTGTGATGAGCATGAATATTTGTTTCTGAGTCATGGAAGTTTTCTATGTATTTAAGTATTTATATCTATTATATATATCGTCGTCTAGCACCCATAATACAAGCCTTAATGAGCTTACTATGGGGACTAGGTCGATTTGTGTAAGATTGTCCCCTAATATTTATTTATTTATTAAAAAAAAAATAGGCAGAATAAGTGTAAATCAATATGAAACTAGAATAACTAACAAACCTCCGCTACGAAGATGGCAACACTTTTGGCTGCAAATGAAACTGATTTCAACCAAACCTCCGTAGCAAAATAGAAGGGATCAGCTTGGGACATGGCCTCAAAACAACGATTCCAAAACAAAACTCATGGTCAATCAATCCGCAACAACTCACTCCACAGGACAGGTGCCTTATCCTTAGAAAAAGTGGATGATTTCGTTTACTTGGGTGCTAACATCAGCAATACAGGCTCTTGCAAAAAATAAATCAGAAGGCGGATTAGTAATGGCCAAAAACGCAATGTTCCAGTTCCAGCAATCTCGAAAGACAAGAATGTGACTGGTGAACTCTCTAGTGTTCTCCATCTTTGTTTACGGCTCAGAGACGTGGATGGTTAAAAGGCTGATCCAGACCGCATTGGCACCTTCGAGATGTGGTGTTGGTGGCTGAGGCTATAGATTCCTTGCCTTCCGCACAAACCAGTCTACCTGCGAAGAACTCTGAAATTCGTTGGTCACATCGCCCGAAAAGACGGACATAATCTGGAGTAACTTATGGTTGCCGGCAAGGAGGATGGGGAAGGTCGAGAGGTTGCAGCCCAACTAGGTGGTCTGACCAGGGTCCGCTCAACTCTCAATTCCAAACTGTATGACGCACAACCTGCCAAGGGCAGGAGCAGATGGAGAGACGTCGTGAGAGAAAAACTGTCTTTCTGCCGAGGGCATCACGACCCTCAGCAATGAGAACTACGACGCGAAGAAGAGGAGGATTTCCCTACTATAGAAAATTGTTCCTTTGTTTTCTCGGTTGTACAGGGTTGTATTTTGATAAACACTAGCGACCCGCTCTGACTTCGTACGTACCGTATTTTATTCTAAGTAAAAACTACATAAAATGTATAAAGACGGTAGGTAGTTTAGTAGTCGAAGTCAAATGTTTAATCAAACCCTTTTTCCCCTGTAAGGAAAGAGGGAGAGAAGAGGTTTACAATAACGCTATTTTTTTACATGTTTACAATAAGTCTCTTACTGCAAAAAATACTCGTTTCCCATTCATTACGCACTTTCAACAATGAATTTTCAAAACCGAAGAGTTTGTTTAAATATTTTTACGTCTGTACAACATTTTGAGTTCCTTACTCACTTTTTTTAAAAGTTCGATTGTAAGTGTGTCAACGAAACCTAGGTACTTAGGGCTTACAATCTCTGTTTAACCCTTTCAGGAAATTAACGCCTTTATAATCTGTAGCCCAAGTCCTATTCTGATATCTGAGCTACACTTATAAATTTATACTTTGAACTGAATTAGATAATTGGATATTTCGATTTTATATTTTTTTACGAAAACAACAGACCGATTTTATTCTGACTTTTTAGGGTTCCGTAGACAGCAAGGAACCCTTATAGTTTCGCCATGTCTGTCTGTCCGTCTGCGGCTTAGCTAACTACCCTTACTACTTACTAAAAAACTGTAGTAATTTGGCATGGGTATATAAATCAATTACGCCGACAAAATAGTAACCATAATCATAATCTATTATTTATTTCCTTTAAAAACACATAATAATGCATACAATTACATTTTATCTATTTATATTTAGAGATAAAAAAACACACGGACATTTATAAATTGTACATGAAATTAAAGAAGAGAAGTCAAATATAACAACAAAATAATAAAAAAGAAGGGTCAATGTAGCAAAGCAAACATACCAAATAAATATAGTATCGAATTATTTAATATTATTATTTATTAGTAGAATAAAATCCTGAAAAATATTTTTTTAGGGTATAGATCCACTACTCGTAAAGTAGGGATGTATTTTCTTTCTCTTTTTTGCGATATATTGGGCTTTAAAGCTCTAATTTTTGTGCTAAATGGCTACTAGTAGGGATGTGAAAAAAACTGTGGCTACTAGTACATATTATATAATGAATTTAAAAGGAAAACTCTCACGGCTAAATAGGCAAAATTAGTTACAGAGTAGTCGACCAACTAGAAACTTAGAAAGGCCAATTTTCGTACAAATTCGTCCGCGCGTGTCGATGTAACAAAGACAAATACGCAACTACGGAACCCTACACTGCGCGTGGACGATTTATTTAATCGAAAGGGTTATTTAATCGATTTTTTTTATGTAGTAATTGCACAATTTCAACATCGGATTTATGATAATTTATTGGACATACATCTGTATGTCCAATAAATATCAATGTTCGTCTAACTCAGATCATTCAAAAACCAATCCAACGAGTTTGCAATCATTGCTTTTCCATGGGGACAAACTGGACTTTTTTCAGGAGCCGCGCCCAATCCAACATGCCCAACGGAAAACTAACTCGCTGATATTGGGCGATGAAAATACTGTTATTTAAATGCATGCAAACGCAATGCGATAATCGGAAATAATAATTGTTCGTTGGTGTGCACGACGCACCTTTTTGGAATCATTTTACCTTTTTATAACTTTTTGTGTTCGTTTTGTATTTTGTTTCTAGAATCTGTCAGTTGTTTAAAAAGTAGTTCTTTAGCTTGCTGGAGTAACGTCGTCATCTGTACCATGAACCAGTGCCTATTCTTTCTTTAGTTCCACCAGTAACAGTTGGAATAAATTGAACGCCACTGTAAGCCCCAAAATGTTGTCTCGCTCACCGGCTCATTCGTTCACATGGACCAACTTTTTGAAATTTTAATAATAAATCATACTATAATTAGAATTCTTGCTGTTTCAAGCCTGTATATCCTAGTAGTTGCGACAGACCTGGTGAAGTATATTTCTGACGTAGAATCGGCCGAAGATAGAGAAATACGTCTAGCCACCAGAAGGAAACTCTTGCCACAAAGAATGGTGAACAAGCTGCAAGTAGTAAACTCAGCAGGATATTAAGAAATTCTGCTGTTAAACAAATTGCCAATAGAATTAAATTTTAATCGATCGACGATTTTATGCGATTAAAAAAGGGCCTTTTTGAATTCAATATCCGTTTTTATTCAATCATCATCTTCATCATGATCATCATCATATCAGCCGAAAGACGTCCACTGCTGGACATAGGCCTCCTCCAAAGAGTGCCACAATGACCGGTCCTGCGCCACCCGCATCCAGCGGACTCCCACGACCTTTACCAGGTTATCGGTCCACCTTGTGGGGTGCCTACCCACGCTGCACCTTCCGGTACGTGGTCGCCACTCGAGAACCTTTCCGCCCCAACGGCCATCGGTTCTCCGTGCAATGTGCCCCGCCCACTGCCACTAAAGTTTAGCGATTCGGAGGGCTATATCGGTTACCTTGGTTCTGGTGCGGATACCCTTATTTCTGATGCGATCGCGCAGATAAATTCCCAACATAGCCCTCTCCATTGCCCCTTGGGTGACTTTCAGCCTTCTTATGAGGCCCATAGTAAGCACCCACGTTTTCGTGTTATACGTCATCACTGGCAACACACACTGGTCAAAGACTCTCGTCTTGAGACACTGCGGAATATTGGACGAAAAGATGTGCCGTAGCCTCCCGAATGCTGCCCAGCCGATTCGGAATCGGCGATTGACCTCTTTCTCAAAGTTGGACCTACCTAACTGGACAGTCTGTCCTAGGTATACATAATCGTCTACAACTTCGAGCGTAAAGTATCCGATTGAAATGGGAGTTGGTACTTCATGGAGGTTTGACATGATCTTTGTCTTATCCATGTTCATCCTTAGACCAACTCGATCGGAGGCTTTACTGAGGTCATCGATTTTATTCAATAGGGGAATATTATCAGTAATGTTATTATTCTTGCTTTTGTTATTTTGATATCTGACTTTAGATTAGTGTTAAAACTGTACTTTTTATGTGATGGTCTGATGGTTATTTGTATACACTTTTATATATACAAACAAGAATGATTAGGTACATAAAAATATCCGCAACGCAGGCTTCGTCAATTGCGTACAAACAAACATCCCCTGGGCACTTGTCCAACAATGATAGAATCCGCAACTGGCTTTGTCAATAATACGTAATAACGTAAACTAACAAAACGGACCGCCCGGATCGTTGGTTGCCCGAAAGTTCACGTAGTAACACGCTGAATGGCCAAAGAAATATGTTGAGCCAGGAACGATCAAGAACGAGGATCGCAGCCCCTATCTCTAGGCCGCCGACCCCACTCCCGTATAAAGTCTTTGGTCTCCGTACCCCAAGGTCCCGCAGACTCCATTGGCACCAAGGCAGAATACTTGTCATGTTTCATCCAAGTCACCGACTCGGCGGCCGGCCATCAGATCCGGATGGTTTTTATATATTGTAATTTAATAAATGACATTAGAATAATTGTGACTTGTTTACTAAATTTTGTTTGACTTTGTGATATAACAGTAAAAAAAACTGATATTATCATCATCATCATCATCACTCCCCCAAAGAGTGCCAAAGTGACCGATCTTGCGCCACCCGCACTGCGAACTAATATTATAATTATTTGTTTTTTTTTAATATTATTGTATTTTCTTTATTTATAATATTACTAGCGACCCGCCCCGGCTTCGCACGGGTACTATATTTTATATCCAAACTTTCGCATTAATAATATTAGTAGGATTTCATTTGACAGCATAAGCCTTTCAGAAATGTTCACTGGCGTACTCCCCTTAATATTTCCGAGTATTCGTTGTTAATTCACACAATATTCAGAATCCAATAATTAGAATAGATGAGAAGCGTTATGGTTGATATGGAATTGAATAGTTTGTCGAATTTGCGATTAAAATTACTAATCGGTTTAACTAGAAACAATATTTAATTGGTATTCCTTGGTTAACTTTTGAACACTCGGTACTATATTTACGAAATTATTCATTTTATTGAAATGCTAATAAATATGCTCAGGACAGCCAAATATTTTTGAGATTTTGTGGAGGATCCTGCCGTCTTTAAAAAAGAGTTGGTTGTATCTTGAGTTAGTATAGAGCAGAGGCTCTAGTATAAGTTTTACCGAAACAAAACTTTACGGTCGTGTTTACGTTTTACCCTCAATTTGTATGGGATTTGACAGCTAAACGCAAACGCGGTCGTAACGTTTTGTTTCGGTAAAACTTATACTAGAGCCTCAGGTATACCTACACTTACTCAAGAGTTTTATTTATTAAAGAATTCTGCAAAGCTTAAGGATGTTTTATAGGTTTAATACCTAGATTTGCATGCTTCATTATAAATGATGTGGTATCAATTAACACGCACCGACGTTTCCTTGCCTTTGTTACACGAAACCTTTTGTTCCTATGACATCCATCACACTCCCTTTAGCATGGATATTGATACCGTCTCAACTATAATATGTGTTGTGTTAAAAGGAAATTTAATGAGACTTATTGTGTAGCAAGTTACGAAATACTTATACCCATTTTAAATGTTATTTTGAGGTATATAATGAATCTCATTATAACGTACCTACCGAATTAGAAAAGAAATATTGTTCTGAAATGAAACAATCCGATAAAAGAGTAAATACACCATAGGAACTTAAACTATGAAGATTGGATAGGTAGCTAAACAATTACAAATAACTGGTTTCCATGACCTAGAAGGGTGGTTTTGTTTTTAGCTCAATTCAAATTCTTATTTCGATTTGTGTCGCGCTGGTAAATTTATCAATTAAATTGAGGTATTATATACTTTTAACTTAATCTAAAAGACATTAAGGTAGATGTCCTAGTGCCCGTCACTGGCCCAATACTTGACACTTTCAATCTTATCTCAACACAATAGAGGTGAACAATAGTGTCAACTATTATACATTAAGGTGTCGAGCATTGGGACGTGTACCTTACTTATTGTGGTGAGTTATTGCTATTATGCATTGATAACAATAAAAAGCAATAGACTACATAACCAAAATATAATCTAAAAACTCAATAGGTAACTATTTATATATAACCTAATGCTGGCACTTCACTTCGCGAATACATTCAAGATTATGCGTGTTGCATATTTTTCCTTATGAAAGAGAGGCAACCATGCTACGCGAACACGCAACGCCAAGTGAAGTGCCAGCGTAAACGTAAAACTTGTAACAACTCAACCAATATATAATTTACGTTTCACTTGGATTCCCAACTTACAAAACAATTTCGTAAAACAATTTAAAAAAAGTTATATAATACATTACTTTGACATAAAATAACTGATTGCTGACAGCGCGTTTCAGTGTACAAATTCACCGATATTCCCAAGCAAATTCAATAAAGAAGTTAGAACGAGTGGGGACAATAGCCACCTGCGACACGCTGGTGACCTTACCCGATGATTGATAGTGACAAATCGAGCCATGTGCATGCACCACTCGGCACGCCGTGATTGAAGATTCAAATTTAGATAAACAAAATGGATTACATGACACTATTACCAGCGAACATTTCATTAACGACCGTAATATTGGCCCGGTAATGATATACGAGTATAATGAATTTGATTGCTCTGTTTTTTGTTTTAATTACTGTAACAAAAAGTGGTGTAGATTTCACACGTGTCACTTTTAAGATTGTCGCGATAGGTACATATAGGTTTGCCATGCAAAACTCGGTGAAATAAAACAAGATTTTGCTCTATCTTTTGATTCGACTTGTCACTCAAACGTCACAAATTAGAGAAGTAGGGCACAAGAAGCTCGCAGTCATAATAATAACGTGGATATGTATACTGGTGTTCCCGGTGGGGAGTCCGGTTGAGCGCTGTGTTGAGCGCGACGGCACGCGGGCGAGCGGACTGAAAGTTTGTATCACGATGAAGGTCTTGCCTAGAGTGGATATGGACATCGATGCCGCGGCTCCGTGTGGAGTAACGGCCGCTCTGCGTGTTTCTCGCCTTATCATCAGGCAGCTCGTTTGGTTTCTGCTACCGCCGTGGTATAAACGTCTTGAACGTTTAATGCGCCTTTAGGCAAATTCTATTCCCACTGTATCGTGTAGCGAATCGAATGTCACTGTGCGAGGTGACACAAGACATAATTATACAGTGTACAAAATTCAATTAAAATCTTGGACGAATAAAACAATGTATTTACAATATCGCGTTTCTTTAATAATAAGCTCGCGGTATCAGTAGCTAATTTCATTATACAGAGTCCCTACCATTCATTTCGTATGATACCTACTTAAACCTCTGGCATCATTTACAGGAGCTACACGTATTGATGGTTCAAATAGTACAAAGTCAGACGAAACCAAGTACTACGAGTAAGCATGGAAGATAGCAAGTTGCGAAATTATCTAAGTACGGATATCGGGGAGGAAGTAACGGCTGGTGAGAAGTTGAGTCTTTGTTGGCAAGCGTCGGATTGAGCTCGAGTTACGTTATGGGCCAAGTTACCGGCAAACTGTAGTGTATCAGAGTACATCGCTTTCGGTGAAAATGCGCTTCAATGTTTTCCTTGCAACTACAATCCATGTTAATGTAATTAAACTATTTACACCACAATCTCGGATTTCAGCCACAATTTCACAATTTCTTTATTCGCGAGTATGCAGATCAATTAACCCTTTCCAAGTTACTGGCAAACTGTAGTGTATCAGAGTGCATCGCTTTCGGTGAAAATGTGCTTAAGATTATCCTTGCAACTACAATAATTCATAAACGATATGATACAGAGAAAGAATATAATGGAAAAACAAACTATCTTCGTCTGTAGCCCCCGACAGGATTCGAACCTGCGACCTTTCTATTAACGCTAGACTGCTCTACCAACTGAGCTACGAGGACAGTGACGCAAGTTGTATATTTTTCCACTATATTCCCGCATATATATGTACACCAGCGCCATCTCTCTCGCTAAGTCCGAAACTACCTGATGTGGTTCGATTAGAATGAAGCGAGCGCATAGCTCGCCCATTAGAGTGGTGCCAAGACTGTGAAACAAGTCTATAACTCGATACAGAAAGGGCGCTAGTCTTAGCGGGAATATAGTGGAAAAATATACAACTTGCGTCACTGTCCTCGTAGCTCAGTTGGTAGAGCAGTCTAGCGTTAATAGAAAGGTCGCAGGTTCGAATCCTGTCGGGGGCTACAGACGAAGATGGTTTGTTTTTCCATTATATTCTTTCTCTGTATCATATCGTTTATAAAATGATCGGGGTAACTTCCTCGTTAAAAATAACACGAAACAAAAATATTTAATTAAATAATTTGTTTCGTGAAAAGGGTACAATAATTCATGTTAATGTAATTAGACTATTTACACCACAATTTCGAATTTCAGCCACAATTTCACAATTTCTTTGTTCGCGAGTATGCAGATCAATTAACCCTTAACCCGCCGTCGTCTGATATATCAGACTATATAATGTATAAATATCTACTGACATAATCATTAATTATGACTGAGTTGAATATTGCCTGTAACTTTTCTGGTGTTTAGCGGTTAAAAGATTAACATATGATATTTCACAGTCACTAAGTATTAAGTTAAGATTAGATATATAGGTAATTAATAATTTATTTGTCTGTTAGCAGTAAGCAATCGCGATGCCACATCGAGATAAACCAAACGGTTTAACGATGCTATTTTAATTTATTTACTACATCTTTGTGTGATCATACCTATATTATAATCTCAATAAAACATCGAACGCGACAAATTCTTTATGCCCGACATAAACGCCATCATGCTAAACCATAACATTTTTCATCACATTTGCTCGTAATGGGCTTCATAACGCACAGGCATACAGAGCTACAATATCCTTCCAACTCTATTACTCAAATACAGCGTTTGAAAACGTATGTATCCATAAACGTTAAATTATATAATAAAAATTCAAACCAGTAAAAGACATGTATAACAGAATTATTTAAAGATTTAACAATTATTATTACTTTTCTGCCTTGTACCTATATTTAACGTCAATTTTGTACATTTTTTGTTCAGTGTTTATACATTACTAATAAATATATTACCTTTAATAAATTTTACAATTAGAATGTAATAATTTCGAGTGTGTGTAACATATTTTAAATCTTGTCTGTTTGCCGAAGGGTGTTTGCCTAATATTGCTTAGATGATTCCGTTAGCACCCTGGTAGCGCGTAAGCTTTTAACATTGAAAATGTTATTGAAATCGCTTCAGTATAGCCCCCAATTTCAGCGAAAGTGAGACATCGATCGCCCTGGTCACGTGAGTTCTAGGGCTACGTGGATTATTGAGATGTCAAAAGATGCCCCTTGGCAAGGACTACAAAATGTTAAAAAAAAAATAAAAAAATATATATATAGCTTTTTGTAAAATTGCAAAAATGTCGAAAAATTACGCATTTACGTATTACATTATATTCTTTTCGTACAAAATCGGCAATATCTTGAAAACGAAAAGCGATATCGAAAAAATGAAAAAAGCCCTCGGGGTATTGAGTTTGCCTACATTATGAAAAAAAAAACCTTTGTATCTCTTACGGTCTAGGCAGGAATGGAACTGGCGTTATGGCCAGGTGAGGTAATAGTAGATTACTGCAGAGGCCGTGAAGTAAGGGATTGCTGGACGAGTCGTAGACGAGGCCGGATACAACGAGTCCAGCAATCCCTGTTCCGGCCGAGGATTGTATAGTACTTTTCTCAAACGATGTGAGGAAATATTAAAATTAAAATAAATACAAGGTAATCAATTAAATAATAGGTAATTTGCGCCTTTTTTATTTTTTAAACATGCCATTTGAACAAGCCGTTCCAGCACCATGTTTAACCGCACATAAAGTATAGTACCATAGATTATTTTTATTTTTTCTATGAAGCAAGTATGCTTACAGTGTCTAGTGGTGGTTG
Organism: Epinotia ramella; assembly: GCA_947578815.1. Lineage (NCBI taxonomy): Eukaryota > Metazoa > Arthropoda > Insecta > Lepidoptera > Tortricidae > Epinotia > Epinotia ramella. Next base: position 24,578,738 of record OX388204.1, on the reverse strand, counting down.
GCAGTATGTAAATTTTCCTTTGTCAGTTTAATATTAGTAAGCAAATTTAAAAAGTTACAGTAGCGGACAATAATGGTTTTACTTAGCGTTTTCATACATTACTTCTTGGCGTAAGGCCAAGAAGTAATGTAGGGAGCCATAAACAAGAAACTTCACGTCTTCATTTCGTGATATTAACGCGTACATTTCCGAGCATGTTTGGGAAAAGGATATTTTTGTTGATTTCGTAGCGACATTTATATACGTTTGTTGAATGTCTGAATTTGACTCTTAGGAGGAAGTGAATGTGCAGATAATTTTTATAATCAAATTCATAAATATCGTTATGTTATCAAATATAAGCATTTTTTTTTTAATTCTCTTTAAAATCTGAAAACTAAAATTAAAATATATTTATTCATAAATACCTCAAACAAATTATAGCCTTTCCCCCCTTAATATCATTGCGTTTTTAACATTGAAAATGTTATTTAAAAATAGCTTCAGTATAGCCCGTAGGTATAGCCCCCAATTTCAGCGAAAGTGAGACATCGCTCGGGTTTCGTGAGTTTTAGGGCTACGTGATGATTGAGATGTCAAAAGATGCCCCTTGGCAAGGATTACAAAATGTAAAATAAAAAAATAAAAAAATATATATATCTTTTTGTAAAAATGCAAAAATGTCGAAAAATGACGCATTTTTTTGGGGTCTTTTCGTATAAAAATCGGCAATATCTTGAAAACGAAAAGCGATATTGAAAAAATGAAAAAAACCCTCGGGGTATCGAGTTGGCCTACAATATAAAAGACCAAAAACCTCTCTATCTCTTACGGTCTAGGAAGGAAGGTGCCCTTTATGTGGCGCAACTTCAGGGCGCGCGCTCGTTTTGTTCTGCAATACGAGTTTCATGTTATTCAGTGGTTTTTGGAGTGTTTATTTGAGGTTTCTGTATAAATGTATAAATTCTAATATTAATTTGATTATAGTTTTTAATTATTGTTATTGTAGTGTTTGTGTGTACATTACGGCAGAGACCAGTAAGGAAGCCATACTGACCGATTATGAATTAGACGGACCAAGCCGCAGGCGAGGTCCGGCTACAATACGAGGCCAGAACGGCTATAACGGTCGAAAGAAGTGTAGTTAGAGAAAATAATATAAAAATATATTTAAGAAACATTAATGGTACCATTCATATTCGTGCATTTGTTAAAGGATTTTTGTCTTGATTTCTCGGGGACATTTATATACGTTTGTTGAATGTCTGAATTTGACATTAGGAGGAAGTGAATGTCGATGTGTCTATTGTTTCGACATTCTTTATAATCTAATTCTTAAATAAAGTAAATGTTATCAAATACTGGCAGCATTTATTTACATTCATCGCTGCTGAATATTTGTGTTTTCTTGCCTTTGTAGCCATCCGATTGTCTCTTTAACCAATCCATTAAATTTGTATACCTAGTTCTTTATTTTAACGTTCTCTTTGTTGAGTATATCAACTGCTTTATTTGGCGCGGATGGTTGAAACGCGCCAGAATCACATTCTCTGACCAAATTATTAGCTTAATTGTCTTCCTTCCACTCGTAATTTTTAAAATATCTAAAAATGAAATTGAAAATATATTTATTCATAAATATCACAATCAAATTAAAGCCTTTCCACCTTTGATATCCTTGCGTTTTTTTTTATAAATACTGCGTTCAATTATTTGCACTGACTTTTTTGCACGGCTGACTTTTTTGGTAAGACACCCATAATTTTGTTTTATGATAAAATTGAATTATTGATACGTTTTATAACTAATGTCCATACTTTTAATTTGGAGTCGGACGTTTTTTTTAAAACAACACAGTAAAGGACTTCAGAATATCAACAATATTATGAACTAAACGCAGCATTCAAACCTTTCCGCACTAACCTTGTCGCTACTTTTTGAAGTGAAAACTTCTTTAGCGGCGCTGAGCACTTTTTGGGATGGGGAAAAATTGTTAAACTCGCGACAGATTTTTGTGACGTCAGATGCGTAGGAGATCACGTGACAAATAAGAATATATTTGAAATAAAATAGAGTTCAAGATTATTAACTATGTTTTTAAATACATAAACGACCTCATTGCCCTCACATCCTTAGTTTTTCTATAGGTCGGTCCCGCATGATGCGTAGGTAGGTAATAGGAATAATATAGATACTTACTAACTGGACAAATATTGATTCCTTAAAACCTCGCGTTTTACTGGACTGTTTCTGTTTTTATTTGTGATTATTTATAATTATAATATATGTATGTCGACGCGCGAACAATATTTAAAACAAATACTGAAATACGTAATATACTGTAATATTTGTTATCTATAAATTGGTATTATACTTTGGCAAAAAACTAAAGGAATGTTAGAGACCTGTGTGGTGTTTTGGACAAATAGTTTGTGGCAAGTGGTTGTTTATGGCGACGGATACACTTGTGGATCTGGATGTGTTCTCGAGTGTGAAGCGAGCGGTAGAGACTCATAAATTGCATGATAATTGTTAACGTCTCAAAAGGTCATCATTATCAAGTAAGTAAGTATATTGTTAAAATAAGTTGAGACCATGAAAAAGATGGGACTTTATTGTTCATAGGGTCGCTTACGAACAATATTACAAATAATGGTCTATGAAAAGGGTGGCACAGAGGCTAATATTTTCTTCATAACGCAATCGACGATGAGTAAATTTTGATTTGTGGAATTCATTAAATTCATTTTCAATGTACCAGAAGGTCGTGAAAGGCACGAGATCTGTGAATTTTTGATCATCATCATAATCAGAACTTCAATGTCTCGTACCATTCCCAACCGGCCGACGTTACGGGATCATGCAAATGAAATAACACATTAGGTACACTTCAAAGGCAGATACGGTGAACTTTGAACTATATCCCAGGCGAGCATCGTGACGGTCGGACAATTACAGTTTTCAAGCCGTGCATGCGTTTACGAGTAAATCGCCGCTTGCAACCAACCTCTTAGCACGTTTCATTTTTGCTTTGTTACCTAAGCGGTGTGGGAAGTATTGTTGCGAGCTCGTAGGGTTAAAAGGTGAAGTGGTATTATAGGTAACTTCTTATAGGATGCTAGTGAAATCAAACGATTTAACTTCATTTTTCTTTCATAGTTAGGTATAGGTAGGTGGTTTGTAAATATATCCATAACAATTAGTTGCTAATCTTTTTCATGACGTAACCCTCTGAGTTCCAGGCTCTATTACGCGACTCCAAATCTTGAGCTGTTCCTAACTTTATTTTATTTACTGTACAATTATCGAATCTTTTAATTACTAAAATATTAAATATACTAGCAGCCACACGACCCACAGGTTGAAAAACACCGCAATAGCGAACACCTACATTAAGGAATCAAAACAGATGAAGGGACGATTTAAGTTTGCCACACTATCAAAGTAAGGTGCATTTTAAAGCTAATAAGAGCGATAGAAAACTAGTTTTGTTCCAAAGCATTACGTGTCCAGAATGCGTTGTACTTTAGGAGCTATAAATTCATCGCATACGCGAACTTTCATATCTAACCAAACTCGATGCTATCAAACTTGCCTTGCCCCGTAGACAATCCAATGGTGAGCTTTAGCGTGACTTTTGCATACAAACTTTGTCTACAGATTGTTCGAGCGATGTCAAACCCATCCAGACAATTGTACCAATTAATCGGTTTTCGTAAAGTTTGCTTGATTTATACTGGAGTCATTCCAAAGTCAACTTCTGATATTATCGTCGGTAGAACAAAGAAATGTATGCTAATGTGGAAAACTCGAGTGCTATATGTAAATTTTGCTTCATGCGATTATTATATCATCACACGTTTAATAATATGGCATCTTAACAATTACAAAATGGAGATTGGATAAATAGGTTTTGCACTTAGTTAACTGTATAGTTTTCTGCCTAGATTCTTAAACCCGTGAAGATAATTCACAGCACGCCGTTCGGTCACCGAGTTTTTCATACATTCGCATTCAAATTGTCAGTAACTAATACGAAATATGTGACTGTGACGAGCACTTTAATTAGCCAGGCTAAGTTCCAGCGGGGACTCGGGAATCCAAAGGAACGGTGTAATCATCTTTTATGAGTACAATAAATAATTATATTTTCACTTATATACCACTCTTATCTATGAAATCTGACACATTATACCAGCAGGTCGAAACCGTAACGCATCGTACCTACGTTAGGTAGATATAAATGTAATTTTTTTTATGGAAAAATGACAGTTGGACTGTCATGACGCGCGTTGGAAACGTTACGTGATTCCCCGTCTGCACCCATGTTCGCTTTAATAATTGAAATTAAAAGTTTACAATTTGTAAACATTCACGAACACGAATATCATATTTACCTTAAATGAATTTTAAGGCCCCTTTAAACTTTTGTTACTAGATCCAAAATAAATAAAAACACATCTGCAATAAACGCAGCATAGCCACGAGATTGGGAATTGTAACAAGTTAAGAAGTTGGTAGGAAGAAAGTTACAAAGTAGCGTAATATTGTTTAAAATACGTCTTTTATTCGCGAGCATAAAACTAAGGAGCGATATGAAGCGGCTACATTGTGGGATACGGCGGGATGATGACATTTTATACTGGAGGGAGGCCATTACTTAATCTTTACTATTTGTTAGGTGTTATGAGGACTGCTAAAATCTCTCAATGGCTTGATAACATTTCAAAATCGGCTCATATTGCGAAATAATCAAGTCGTTCCTGATGAGATTTAACTGTTATAGATCAGATGACTTGGTAGGTTTCCGTAGGTACCTCAAAACTTTGTCGTCCGTCTGTCTGTCTGTCAAGACCCTCTATCTCGAGAACGCGTGGATAAAAAAGTAAGCATCAAACAAATCCAAAAAGTGATACGCGCCTTTTTGACCACTAACTGTTATTATTAACAGATTTTGTTGATTCTACATTTTGTTATATTATTAGTGTTTAGAGGAAAAGCAGCAGGCATTAAATCGATAGCAGCAACTGTAAAACTGTTTCTATAAGACGGTGGAAATAATAATCGGCATCGCACAGAATATTATCAGTTCTGTTAGCAACAGTTAGCAGGCAGTTATAAATCAACTGCGTTTGACCTGATCCTAAATGGCATTGGTATTCGGTATCGGAGCGGAGTCCGCACTGTGTCCGTTTCGTATCGTCTACCACTGCCACCGATATTGTTTCTTGTTTGCGTGACAGACAACTATGTGACATGACTCTATTTCTAGGGTCGTAAGGACGTGTCAAACATGTTCGCCCGCTTTGTTATGGTATTAGGTACTACGGCAGATGTTAATGTTGGTGACTATAGGTCAAGGGCGAATTATTTACATAAGCTTTCTACTCTATAAAATTTAAGTCCGCCTTTCGTATCATAATATATTCTTTTATGCAATAAAGATTAAATAAATAAATTAATCTATCTTTTGGTTAAGAATCCATTATCAGCAAAACATGGCTGCACGGTGACAGTCAGTAAGGAGTTATCCGTGTAGTCAGAATCACAATCAGAATCAAACGTGCGATCTCATAACCACATAATGCTTTTATACTTTGAGCGAGTTTTATGTTAAATGTAACCAGTTGTCATTAGAATCCCGATAAGCAAAGTATTATACCAAAAGCAGGAAAAAAGGACCACTCACAGCCCAAATCCTTCACACCAATTAGTCTATCGTCTTTCTTTCTTTTCTTTCTGCCTGTCCTGCCTCTGCAGTCTGGTGCAACAAAGCCAACCAAAAGACAGCCATCACAAAGTTAAGCAGTCTACAGCGTATACAGCGTACTTAACAGCGACAGGAGCTTTATGCTCAACACCGGGGGCAGCCTTAGATGCACTGCTAGATCTAACGCCACTCCACCTGCAAGTGCAATAGGAGGCGAAGCAGTGCATCTATAGGATATGCACACTAACAAAGCCAAAATGGCGCTCTCAAGCGCTTATTAAACTGGAGGCCCTTGTTTTTGATAACAAAAAACAGCATGCCCACTGACGATACTTACATGGAGTGCAAATTCACCAAACTGTATACAGTGGAAATACCTCCGAGAGACAAATGGTTAAACGACCAAATGGACTTCAAGGAGGGAAGCCACGTTTGGTACACAGATGGATCTAAAAAAGGTGATGATGTTGGATGCGGTATCTACGGTGAGAGGCCAAAGCTCAAAGCTAGCGTCAGCATGGGGAAAGAGGCCTCAATCTATCAGGCTGAACTCTTCGCAATAAATAAATGCGTAGAGATAAATCTTCAAAGAGACCTAAGAAACCAACACATCTACATCAACTCAGACAACCAAGCTGCTCTGCTGGCACTAGAATCCCTAGTACTACTCTAAACTAGTCCAGAACTGTAAAATCAATTTAAACACCCTGGCAAATACCAACAAAGTCATACTTAGATGGGTACCAGGACATTCCGACATAGTAGGAAATGAAAAAGCAGATGAACTTGCAAGGAAGGGCGCAGACAACCCTGGTCGGCCCAGAACCGTTCTGTGGTATCACAAAACGGAAAGCATATTATCTACTCAACAATACAGAAAAATCAGAGGCAATAAAGCAGTGGAAGTTCGCTAAAGGAGAAAAACCTGCTAAAGCCTTGATTAAAGGGTACAATAATAAACTGTCTACCTAAACAGCTATTACAACTCAGAAGGCACAAAACCTGCGCAGTGACGAGAATTCTGACAGGACACTGCAAACTAAACAAACACCTGTTTCAAATGGGTATGAAACAGGACGCAACTTGCAGGTTCTGCCAGGAGACAGAGTAAACAGCAATGCATATTCTCTGCTCCTGCGGAACACTCACCTAGGGAGGCACATCATGCGCCCAGAAGAGGTACGACATATCACCGCCCAAAGAATCTTGAATTTCCTAGAGGCAACGGGCCTTAACGGTGAAATCTAAAACAGGGCTGCCACAATAGATCACTTGCTGGTCGAAGCGGCGCATAAAGGCCCACAATAAAACAACAAAAAAATTTAAAATTCGGACCAATTGGTGGTATGTGATAAATACTTGTTGCCGGTTTGTTCAAGCAAGATTCAAGTTAGTGGTTTATGTTGTTTTTTCGTAGTAATACACTATATTACCAAGTTATTCACGTGTTAGCCATTTAGAATATCTATTCGCACCTATTGGAAAGACAGTTCATGGATGGTGGTAAATATTTTACCTTTGCCCGGTCCCGTAAAAAAAGGACGGATTGATTTTACGATTTTATTTTCTATTTTCTTGTTTTCAGTGAGAATCTCTAAAAAAAACGAGACTTACTGATAAAAATATTGAAAAAATACTTGAAAACGAGCTTTCACATCCACAGATGGTATGTCCACATATCATCAATGTGGGGATAGTATTGCCTCAAGCAGCACGATGGGGCGGCGGTAAAATAGTTACCACTTCCTACATGCTATTATGAGGTAGTGGTCAAATAGTTACCACCCTGTTTTTCAGGGAAGAGGATTTCCTGAAAAAATTTTTTTTGCTATTATGTTGATTATGGCTACAATAAATGTCTAAAAAAGTTGCTTAATTTGTTTTTTTCTGAACTTAATACCTTTGCCCTATTAAGGGATAATTGATATTATTATTTTTTAATAGATGAGTGACTGACTGTAATTTAATGAATGTAACAGAAAAAACAGTATTAAAGCGATAAATGAATTATGAATTATGATTCGTGACACAATAACAAGTAGATTACAAAGAACAGAAAAAAAGTAAAATCTACTGCCGTGTTAACAAACAACTTAGCTAAATGCTGGCTTTGGTATCTGGGACCAAGGAGGGCATTCAGTATGCTCAATGTTCTGAAAACATCCGTAAGGCATAAAGTGGCAGTTCTAGGAAAAAAACAATTGCAGACAATCTTACACAAGTCAACGCAGTCCCAAACTAAGTAAAGCTTAGTGCATATTGGAGTTTAGGCTTCTAGATGTTAAAATAAACACATTAGTCGTAATTATCCGAAGTATTCTGACGGTTCTCGAGTGCATGTTATATTAATGAATTCGCCGAGATACTCGAATAATTAGATGAATGCTAGAAACGTCTCACTAATTTAAGTCTATTGATGTAAGTACAACCCGTGGAAACTTAAACTTCCTGATTAGTAAATGCAGGTAGAAACTATTCTCTAGAAGGAAATATTATTTAAAAATAAGGGTTTATATTTCAAAAATATATGGTCAACAAAACTGCTCGTTTTTAACAGAAATAGTAGTTTATGCAACTGATCCATAATGAGAGGCCTTAAAATACGAGTGTGGCTTTATGAAACGATCGTGAGCGAGTGTTTTAAGGCCTAATTATGTACAGTTGCATACACTACTTTATCTACAGACATATCATAAGTACTCTAAGATGGGTTCACAATTCTACTTTCGTAACAGCAAAAAACCAACAAAAAAATTACAACAGCAATGGCGGCAATTCGATCCTCCGTCAAGACGAATGGTTTTTTTTTAATCATAGACAAACGAGTGAAGTCCCTATAATCATATTACTCGAGATCAAATGTCGTGCGTGAATATTTAAAAACCATACTGAATTGACGTTTCGTATTGATAACTGTTTTAATATCTATGGATACTAGAATAGAGACCCACTTGATTTTTGACAGCTGTTCCAAATTTAAACTCATAACGTTACAAAAATCTGTACTGTTATAACATTAAAGTATAGATTTTACCTACTACCACAGACAAGAAAGTTCTCATAGTAAAATCAGTTGTAATAATCCTTGTCATTTACTACGTTTTCTGAACGCATTTTAGTGTACTAATGATATGTGCGTAGATAAATATCTTTGTAACAAGGTAGGTTCAGCATTAGTCTAACTCTAATCCCTATAGGTATTTGTGCATGGCCATGTTGACTTAGTTAACGCCTGGCTTCGCCGATAAGGTATATGATGCAACAAAGATATGTATAACGTACCTACACCCGATGACTTGATTAGGTTGAATGCGGTTGCTGATAATGTTATATGTTGTTGTGTAGGTATAGAAAATCTTCTATGTATAATACCATCACTGCCAAAGTTAAATATGTAGTCTAGCTAGGATAAACCTATATAGTTTGGCGGAATAAATGTACCTACCTCGATACTCCCTCTGTGTTTTTGTTTAAAAAGATCGGTAAGGAAGACTTTCCTATAAAAAAATGTATATATGGTTAAGAAATACTTCAAAACTTTGGGGAACTGATAACCAGACCCTGGCCAAAATGGAAACTGATAACCGGAGAGCAACGCAGCAAGACCGCCAAGGGGCTCTATTTGAAAGATTGTATTGCTTGGTATTGGATTTGTATTTTACTTACGACGAATGCAGTACTGAATGCATACCGCCCCGCTCCCTCGCAATATATAATAAAACTGCGCCAATATTATAATACTAACTAAATAAGCCAACAAGTAACGAAATCTGGGTGACGTCAGTACGCTCTCGGTAAAGTATAAAATACTGGATACAGAATCCGCCTCGCCAAGTGTGAATGCGGCCTAAGCCGAAAACTGGTTACACCTATCAAGTAGAGGAGAGAGAGAAAGAGAGATCTGCAGGCCCCGTATCATGGACGGCCTTATCACACGATAAGTGACAAGATAGAGCGTCAGTCTCGTTCTATCGAACGGTGTCAGCCAGTGACGGACGCTCTATCTAGTCTATCTTGTCACTTATCGCGTGATAAGGCCGACCATGATACGGGACCAGTTATCTCACAATAAATTCACTAAACTAATCTAACAGCTTTCCTAAGAAATGTTCAAATTAGTTTCAGACACATTATCTCATCTCAGTGATGAGCTTTTTCTATTTGCATGGGTCGTGAGTACAATTAATTACAAAAAATATATCTCATATCAAAACATGATATGTAGATCTTTTTGATGTTTGTTTGTGAATGTTTTCCCGCTAGAAAGATTAACCTATGTCACTCTCCAGCTTCTAAACTATCTCCATACAAAAAATCACATCAATACGACTCTCCGTTGCGACGTGAAAGAAGGACAAACAAATACACAAACTTTCGCATTTATAATATTAGTAAGAAAGTAAGGATTGTATGCGATGTTATTTATATTACGTAAGTAAAAGTAAGGGACTTTTTGACAGTAGGTAAATACATCATCATCATTATTTAAGAGCAGCCTTGCGCTTGCCAGACTAGACTCTTGCTTGACTTCCTCATACGACTCGACATTAACTTTATCCTTTACTTGGCTAAAATATGTTAGCCTAGGCCTTCCTCTGCCTCTCTTGCCTTCAAGTGTACCGTCTAGGAAGTTTAAGAAGAAGCTATCGTGTCGTATCAGGTGGCCCACCATCTTGCCTCTCTTATTTCTACTACAACACAATACAAATATTCTTTATTGCTCACCAGAAATAGTAGATAAAAGAAAAACATAGGTAAATTAAACATAAACAATGGCAGACAACAGGCGGCCTTATCGCTAAAAAGCGATCTCTTCCAGACAACCATTGGTTGGTTTGATTGGTTTAATACATCCTAGCAAACATCTTTTCTCTCCTACTACAGTCGCCATCAGATATATCGGAGCGGCCAAAGTTCTCACAAATATCTGAACAGGTCTCTAATGCCTTGACAATAGAGACATGGTCAGATATTTGTGACCAGTTTGGCCGCTCCGATATATCTGATGGCGACTGTACTATCCTTAAAACCTGTTCGTTCGTCTTTGTTTCCGTCCAGCTATCCTTCCCATCCTTCGCCTACACCACATTTCGAAGTTCTCTGTCTCTCCGGGTCGGCGTCCACGACTCGCTCACATATAAAGCAATGCTCTAAATGTAAACTTTTTGACGGTAACAACAGCAAAATCTGGTTAAATCTCACGTATTAACTGCGTGGCTGCGTAATAATAATAATAATATATTCTTTATTGCACCACAACATAAGAAAGACACGTTACAAAAGTATAGTCAATAAATAAAGGTAACAACAGGCGGTCTTATCGCTTTAGAGCGATCTCTTCCAGACAACCTTTGGGTAGAAGGAAATTCTCAAGAAGAGTTGAAAACAGGTAGTGCAGGAATAAATCAAGAAAAGCTAAATTACACACTCAAATACACACTTTCATAAATAAGTATAGTATAAATACATAGATACATACATACAAACTATAATACAATTATATAAATATATTACAGGACAACAAGACAACTTAAGGCAGCGACAAGTAATATTGTTTCAACTGATTTTTAAATATTTGAAGAGATTTTGCACATCTTATGTGCAACGGCAAAGCATTCCACAGCCGGACAGCCTGAAAGGTGAATGATTTGTTATAGAACTTGGTGGATGAAGGCGGTGGAGCGAGAAGATGATTATGTGAAGATCTGATGGAAGTGAGGTGATTAAAACGCTCTTTGAGATACGGAGGAGTTGAGGGAACAAAAAGTATACTTTAAAGCAAAGATAAAATGTGAGAATCCCTACGGAGACGAATAGGAAGCCACTTGAGCTGAGAACGAAAGGAGGAAACATGGTCATACTTGCGCAAGCCAAATATGAATCTAATAGAAAGATTTTGGAGGCGCTCAAGCTTATTCAGCTGGTCCTCAGTAAGGTCCAGATAGCAAATATCAGCATAGTCTAAAATGGGGAGAAGGAGAGATTGAGCTAGCGCAATTTTAGTGGCGAATGGCAGAAAGTTACGTAAGCTGCTATACAAATATAAATTACAACAAGTAAGGTTTTGTTTTATCTTAATAAATTGTTAAATTATATAAGTAAGGTTTACTAATGAAATAAAATTAGTTTTTAACAAAAATCAAGTTGTTTTTTTTTTTTGAATCGGTCCAAAAGGAATAGTTACCCTGAAAGTAGATTCATCGCGGGTGTCGGATGTTCTGTGGATGGTTGTTTTGTTAACAACATAAGCTACGCAGACGACATGGTGCTGCTGAGCCCCTCAGTCAACGGCCTTAGGACTCTGCTTGATATATGTGACAGATATGCTGTGGCCCACGGACTAAACTATAATGTCAAAAAGAGTGAGGTGTTACTGTTCAAGTCTGGCACTAAAACATATCCCATTCCGCCAATAATGCTCAGTGGCTCTCCTCTTCAAACAGTTACTAGGTTCAAATACTTGGGTCACTGGGTAACTGACACTCTAAAAGATAATGTGGATATAGAAAGGGAGCGCAGAGCACTGTCGGTAAGGTGTAACATGCTTTCTCGCAGGTTTGCGCGTTGTTCTACGGAGGTGAAAATAACCCTGTTCAAAACGTATTGTCAAACCCTATACGAGTACACGTGCAACCTGTGGAGTGACTACACCAAAAAAGCCTACAGTGCTCTGCGCGTCCAGTACAATAACGCCTTCAGGGGGTTGTTGGGGCTGCCCTGGCGCTGCAGCGCGTCAGGAATGTTCGCCGCGTGGAGAACCGACGGTTTCCAAGCCGTGATGCGCAAGCGGGTGGCGTTCCTGGGCGTGCGCGTGCGGGGCAGTACCAACACCCTCTTGAAGGTGATCGCTGAGAGGATGGACAGCCCTATCCTCGCGCACTGGATGTCCTTGCATGTTAATTCTTATTATAATTATACTTTCTACTAACACACCTAAGATAAGTTATTACTAACATAATATGGATGTATTTTGTAAAATTTATCCGAAATAAATACTTTCATTTCATTCATTTCATCAGATTCACCCGAAAACCAACACTATGTTTTAGCGGACGGTGTGGTCCGGCGTCGTCGGTCTGAGCACGAAAGGCTTATACTGTGATTAATTCTTAATTTGGAATTATCCAGACTGTAATTTAGTTATGAAAATAAAATAGCAACATAAGAATATCCTCTTGTATAAATTACGCTCGTATCTTCGACACAATCCGTTGCTTTTTTCCTATAATCTGTGGTTTAATAAAGCAATTCGTTTTCAAATTAGCTAACGGCCATTCCCAATAAACAATCCTCGGATAGTTTTCCTTATCAGCAGTTACATCTTGACACGTTTTCTATGGGTAATCTGTCAAAATGTAACTGCTGGTAAGGAAAACTATGCGTGAATTGAATATTGGGAATAGCCGTAAGTGGATCATAACTTTGTCTAACGATATCAGTAGCAGGACTGTATTGAGCGCAATCAATGTAAAGTTCCTTGTCGCAATTCTGCTCAAGGCATTAGTTCAGTACAGGGGTATTCACATTCACAATGATTGCCAACCTATAGCCGAGTCAAACCAGTATAGGTTTGACCTCCGAGAACGGATAGGTGTTACCGCGATCTCGGGGTCAAGTTAAGGACGAGTGGCGAGGCGAGTTGATATGACTTATAAATTGCAGAGCAGATATTGTTCTCTAGATAACTCGATACACTAAGATAAGTGCACGCTGATTCGACAAATAAAGTCGAAGAAGAACTTTAGCTTTGCTGCAGTGAAGTGCAGTGTCCTTTTTGTTTACGTGATTGTAAAACTCTTAGTCGATATTTATAGAGACGCTTTATTATTTACTAGCTTCTGCCCGCGACTCCGTCCGCGTGGAACTCGTTTATATCGTAGCTCCAGACAAACTTTCACCCCCACTTCATCCCCTTGGGGGATGATTTCCGGGATAAAAACTATCCTTTGTCCTTTCCCAGGACTCAAACTATCTCGATACCAAATTTCATCTAAATCGGTTCAGCGGTTTAAGCGTGAAGAGGTAACAGACAGACAGACAGACAGACACACTTTCACATTTATAATATTAGTATGGAAGTATGGATATGGATTGAACTTAAGTGATGTTGTAGTTCTTTCAGAAAACCTCGTTAATTGGTTTAGTTTTCTTTTTATTATACCTATGCAGCTTAATAAGTAGGTATTTGCTATGTACAGTCGAGGAAATTGAATGTTTAGCACTTTTGGACCTTAACGTCATTCTAATAGAGTTGACATGTGCCAAACATTCAATTTCCTCGACCGTACAATCTGGCAATTTTTTAGTATTTTAAAGTAACTTACCAGCCACCAGGTAAACACATGTCACTTAATTAAACAATTTAATTGCTAAACAACCAGACAGGCATTTGCAATAAGTCAGTCTCGAATCAAGATTAACAAGAATTGTTTATTGACGTCAGTAGTATTTGTGTAGAATATGGCAAGCGTATATTATTTTACAGCGAACTGCAGAACGATGAACGCGAACAAGGCGGGCAGTTTATGCGGTATTGCGGTAAAATGACGTGCTGAAGCGTCACATAAAGACAGCACCTATAAACCAACCAAGTGCGAGACAGTAGCGTAGGAACGGTCACAGTAAAGGAATACTTGCATACGCAAGTACAGGACCTACTCGAATTTGAAGTTAGCTAGTTAGAAACTAGGTGCTAAGCGCGACGAGCCATAGGCCAGACCACCTGCGGCGAATCAGTATTATAATTAAGTTTGTGTGGCTAGACGCTCATCCGTCGCGGAATATCTGTTCCCTCTTAGACCCGGGAGCATTGTGCGGAGCTGAGTGCCTTAGGCTTGTTACCAGAAAAGTCCTTAAAATCAATACCGGTTCTGAGAAACGATGCAGACCACCCTTAACCTGGATGACCGTCCGTCACTAACAAAAGCCTGAAGAAAGCTCAAATAAATGTCTCGACGACCCATCCCATGCCCATGTGGTCCTCGGGCATTCGCATGACTTGGCCATACCACCTTCAGCGTGTTTCGGTTCGATGACCTTTTTCTCTATCGACCGGATCATAAAACTGCCACGGACATGCTCGTCTCTCACCCTGTCGAGCAGAGTAACACTTCACGCCCACCTCATTATCTTTAATTTCCGTCTTGTGCAGTTTCGTGCTATGGGTCTTATTCGTAGACCAGCATTCAGCGCCGTAGATTAAAGCTGGTTGGAATGCGGTTTTGTATACCTTTACTGTTATGTGTACGGCATTTTACTGTCACCACTTCATCCAACCTGTAGCCTGATGCAGTGGACTATATCCGCATCGAACGTGCCATCATTTGACATGACAGAGCCTAGCCTAACAAGTACTTGAAATGATTGGCTTCTTGTAACTGGTGGGTTCGAAGTTTACATACATGTACTCTTTGTTATGTCGACTGATCTTTAATTCCGCTGTTTCAATTGCGGTTCTCCATGCTTCAAGGGAATTACCTAAAATGTATAATCTCTAATAAGGACGACTTCATCCGCATACAGTAAGCCCATGGCGGTGATTTTTGAAGATTTGTCATAAGATGTTCCATCATTAGATTAAATATCGGTGGCTTTAAGCCGATTCCTGGTGTACACCTACACCTACTTAAAAATCAACACTTAATCCCGCTGTAGGTAAACTTTTTTTATTTTTTTTATTTAGAAACACAAACAGTCATAATAAACTTGTTACATATGTTGTACACAGTGTACAATAACTGAGAGGTTATACAAACAGACCTGGAGGTTCATAAAACACACTTACGGCGAGTGTGAACGTACATTTGCTGCTCAAATCAGCTACGTCAATCACTTTACAGCGCATCAGTGATGACGCTCTAACAGTCGCTGTGGCCGAATACGGGTAGGAGGGGAGGTGGATGTATGTGGAAAATCAATAAGCTATTTAGGAAAACTCGTAGGCACTGCACGTCGCATGCTCCTTCTTGCAGTACTTGTTGGTCGTTCTAATTTGATCCTGTTATTGAGTTTATAGCCACAAGCGAAATGCATGTGGCTATAAACTCAATAACGCAATGCAATATTGGTAAACCCTACAATGCATGACTTTTTTTATGGCGAAAAAAAATTACACGTAATTATAATAGGAGTTTGCTTCCTGGAAAAAATAAATAAATAAATATGCAATCAATACTTTATTTGAAAAAGGCTTTTTTATTCCTGTTCCCGATGGGGAACTCCATGCATTAAACCAGAATTTACAGCGTTTAATTTTCATTATTTTACTGTATGTGAAAACCAAAATTGTACCAACGAGAACAAGAAATGTAAGCAAACTACGAGCAAAACATATATAACCGTTCCCACAGGCTAGACAATTTTAAAACTTATGCCGATGTCATAAAGACTAATAAGTGCAAACAATATGAACGTGGCACGCATGGAGTACGGAAGCGGGAACGTTTGAAAAATCGTGCTCAACGTTATGTAAATATCGCAATATTATGAGATTACAATTATCTATCAGTAATGCACTGTTTTGCAGACACTATAGTATTTTTTTCTAGCTGCTTCACTTATTATTTAATTTTTTACCACCATCCGTAACGCCACGTTGACGAAAACAAAATTTTGCCTCGACTCCCGATATTTGATTAGGTCACTCGATCCGTGGCAGGCTACCTCCGTCTAGCGGCAATGCTCCGAACTACGTAGCAGCCTAGTGTCGTATGTGTCCTTTTACGTATAACAGATGTCTCCACCTACCTCATTCTTAACGTAATTCGCAAATATGTTGGTTGTGCTTAATCGGGAACTGTATGCATTGTAGGGAACCCTTTTCTTGGCAAATAACAAAAAAAATGTACTTCGAGCCTCGTTTGCGCCTTGTAGAGCCAAAAAAAATGTCTGTTACAAAAATACAGAAAGAGCAACAAAAATTGTGTATCATATATGACACAATGCAAGAAAAGGGTGTCGACGGAAAGTTTAATTAGACAATGTGCAGATGAATTAGCAGGTCCCTTGGCATATCTTATAAACCAATCATTCACAGAAGGCACATTTCCGGACGCATTAAAAATATCGGTAATCAAACCTATACACAAAAAAGGCAATAAAAATGATTGCAGCAATTATAGGCCAATAGCAACCTCTGCCAACCTTTTTGAAATTATTTGAAACCGCTATGTCTAAGCGCCTCTACGCCTTTTGCGAAAAGTACAATATTCTCAGCGACTACCAGTACGGCTTCAGAGAAAAAAGATCTACAACACTGGCAGTGTATACGTTTGTTCGCGAAGTATTGAATATCATTGATGATACAAAATACGCCGTAGGCATTCTACTCGATATGAGTAAAGCTTACGACCGAGTGTCAAAAATTAAAAAGTATAGGTGTAAGAGGCAATGCCCATGCCTGCTTCTCTTCATACCTTTTAAACCGCTCACAGTGTGGTGTAATAGAACACTCCAACTACATCACCGGAGAAATACACCACGTCCGATCACAAATATCAAACATAGAACAATCAATTCCTCAAGAAAGTGTACTTAGATGCATTCTCTTTTTAATATATATCAACGATTTGCCTAAAATAATAAATAGTCCACCCGTGTACCCTGTTTGCTGACGACATCTCGTTCGTTATACCGTGCCAGGACGAACTGAACTTAAATTACCAACTAAACTCCATTTTAACGGAAATAGCTACCTGGTGTAGTGAAGATAAATTAAACACTCACGTACAACAACACGTTTAATTTATATGTTATTTTTCCAAAGTAAACTCTCTGTTAAAAACACAAAAGTACATTTAATAATCAAAGAAGTTTCACGGGCCGCTAACCGCTGCGCGGTCTGATGAATTTATGGTCTGCAACGGAAAACCTGAACAAGATTTTTAGGTGTGCTACAGCGGGTGTCGCAAACAAATTGCTTTTCCTTCAACTCATCAACCTTCGTCGAAATGGTTCAGCTTTGAAAGGGAGGGGTGGTGAGGATGGTAGATCTTAATGATATGTGATGTGGCTGATGTAAACGGATGTCAAAGTCCCCGTCAAAGATTGAATTTTCGGAAAAGTGATACCTCCGCAAAGTACAGAGACAAGCGCGAACAAATCTACGATAAAAAATCTAGTTGCTACACTCGGGAGTTAGGTCACCGGTCTACATTAAAGCTTATGAAGTCCTCTTAAGGCTTAGCTCGCGCCCCTGGCATAGCGCGCTCGTCCTCGGAGTCCGTTCCATGACGTGAAGACTGCTTTGCGCGAGTTTCTCAACACCAGTTCCACCAGGAGCAGATACAGGCACAGTCCGCAGGTTCCCGTAGGTGCACTCCCGGCAGCGGATGCTGACGATGCCAACGCTCGCCTCAGACTTCCAGATTCGAGTCCATACCTGAAAGCTAGGAACAAAATGCTGCCATAAGTACTACGTTACTACAACTACTTACGACTGTGAACCATCATGAGACAAAAACAGACAAGGCTTACCCACGACTGGCCACTGAGTAGAATAACTCCTACAAGGACGGTTACAACCCGCGTCCGTAAGACGCTCCTTGATAAAAACTGTGACGCCCAGGACTTCCTTCCTGTCTTCTTCCACCAAAAGCCGCCGAGGCGACTGAAACTCGTAGGTACTGCGCGTCGAACTCGGTGCTTTTAAATTATATAAAGGCTGAACTGTATTAGATGCCCAAAAGAAATTGATCAGCAATTGCCATGAAATCGCCGCAGGAAAAGAACAGTTCACAACAGAACCGCGGATCAGCTCTTTACGATCCTAGCTTGTGTCAAGAAAATAATTTTCCAGCCTTTCAAAACAGACAACTCAAACTCGAAAAATTAATATTTGAAATTTCAAATTGACTTCATAAAAACCAACCAGTTCTGAAAATAAAAAGTCTTAATGTAAGAACGGAGTCCGTAGACGACCTGCAGTAATCGCTGCACTGGCTGAATGAACATAACCTCGAAATAAATTCTGATAAAACTAAAGTTATTCAGTTCGAACCACATCAAAAACGCCCAATGAATATTAACTACTCTTTTCAAAACACGACATTAGAATCAGTCACTTCAACTACATTTTTGGGTATTATTATCGACTCGTCTCTCAATTTTTGGAAAGAAAACATCAACAAAATAAGTACCAAATTAAACAGCTTTACGCTCTTTATAATCTTAAAAAATGCACAGATTTAAAAACATCAACGAGCGCGTACTATGCTTTTGCTTACGCATCAATCAATATGGCATCGTGTTATGGGGAAGTAGTACCAACATTATTAACCTCTTTAGATTACAGAAGCGTTGTATCAGAATATTAGTAAATAGAGACCCCATGGTAAGTTGCAAATCTTACTTTAGATTATTCATTTTTTTTAATAAAGGAAAAATTGAAAAATTTAATGCTCCGAGCCGGATTCGAACCGGCGACCACAGGCATTCATGGCCCGTCGCTACTAACCAACTGAGCTATCGGAACAATCCGGTTCGGGCACCAAACTTTAAATTTAAATTATTATTATTACTTACTCTTACTTCTTCTTGTGAGGAAAGCCTTCTAAACATTAGATGAGTTTTTTAATAATAAGAGCGTGAACTGGATGGATAAATAATAATATAAAATAAATTGTATCTAATTCATAATAATGTACAGTACAAGACAATTTGCAAGATTTTATTAGTATAAGATAATTAGAGTCTGTAAAAGAAGAGGAAGACCTACTTAGTGTTTAACAGTTTTTTTTTTCAATTGCTTTGCCCTTCCAGGGTTCATGTTGATCTGTTACCATTACTTTAAGAACTGTATACTTAACTTACATAAGTGCAATAAATGATATGAATATCTTACATACGTTATTGTAAGCAAACGTATATTATTTAAACCCTCCAAGTAGTTCCTTTTTTAAATCAATGACATGTATGTACTTTGAACTGACTTTATGTTTGTCATGCAAAAAATTAAACATTAATTAAAAGTCAGTGCAAAATAAGTGTCAACATCTAAAGCAGGGTTTCTTAAAGTGGGGCCTATGGACCCCAAATAAATGTATTGCTAGCGTTCACTTTGTAAACTCTTTAAAGTTATTATTAGACATATTTGCATATCTTCGCGCACGTTACATTTCGCTAGGCAACCTGGAACAAAAAAAACTATGTAAGAGTTTAGAGTAGTTAGTTATATAACTATAGGCTTGCCTAAAAATAAATTTTAGTGGGAATCATTTTGTATGGTCGCTCCGCCACTGGTGCTTATTAAATCCTAGCAACAACATCCTTCTCATTAAATATTATAGGTTCTTAAGATTAATTTAAATCAGGTTACAAAAATAATACAATACAATACAATACAAATACTCTTTATTGCACACCTCACACAAACAAAGCAGTTAAAAAGAGAAACAATACAATAACATGTAGGTAGAGGTAGACAACAGGCGGTCTACCTCTACCTACAGGTGTAATAATATTCAACTATTACACGTGATTCTTTAAATGAGTTGTTTTTTGTCAACAGGGCTCCGCTGAATTTTTGAAATACTGAGTGGTCCATGCCTAATAAAAGTATAAGAACCAAAGATCATCAAATAACCAAAGATCATCAAATAATGGGTTATCAAACTCGATAAACGTATGTAACATTTGTAAACTAGATAAACGTATGTTACATTTGTGGAATAGGACTCAGGGTTATTGAGCCATGTAAGAAGTAATGGTGAAGTTGAGACGTTATCTATAATTGCTGCTACATTAGTTTGAGTAAGTGTAGTTCACGATTCTCTTGGATTAAGATTCCCTGCAGATATCTAGTAACCGTCTCTGTTTGTCCGAAATCGGCTTCGTTACTATCAATTTGAAAGTTTTGTTCTATAATATTTAGGTAGTGCAACGCATTCAAAGATGTAAACAAATGTGTATTGATTGTTGTGAAACTAAACTTATAACGTGCCTACGGGAAATTTGCGTATTGTTCATAAAATATATATGTATAAATAATGAACATTATGAATTAGTGATCGAGCAGGCACACAGCAGTACACGCAGGAATCAAAGGTGTGCGCGAAATAGTTGTACATGAACACTGTGGGATTGTATTCCGTTCGCAGTAAATTTGTGTGAGATGTCTAATTTCATACCCACTCAACAACTATAAAGAGATGATCGTAGTGTTTTCGTGACGCGGTTGAGTTTATATAGCATTGATGGCACACCTAAAATAATCATGTTTGAGCTACATAACATTATTTTAGTTAATGGGCGTTTATCAAAAAAAGTGTACAAAACTTTTTTTTTCGATTTCGTTTTTTTTTTGTTTATCTTACTCAGAATTGTTGACACTATCGATCCTCATACAAGAAAAAAAGTGTCTAAAATTTCCATTGCAGATCGTCACATTTTTGTATGCAGTCTTTTTTTATTTATATGGTCGTGACGCACTGGAAGAACAAACTTACATAGTAAAATCTGGGACACTTTTTTTCTTGTATGAGGATCGATAGTGTCAACGATTCTAAGTAAGATAAACCAAAAAAAACGAAATCTGAAAAAAAAAGTTTTGTACACTTTTTTTGAAAAACGCCCTGATGACAAGTTCATTTTTATACGAAAATTATTCCCACTACCGTTTATGGCCACGTTAGTGCATATTTTAAGAGCGTCTTCGTCGAGTCGCCTCGCACTAAAAAAAAAAAAATTAATCTATTTATTTCAGATAAAAAGTACTTAAACAATGACATTTTTTGACTGAACCTATGATAAATAATTCAACGGTCAGATAGCGGTATGACACCTAAAACATAGTTTGTTTCAGACACATGCCCCAGTATCTATCTGACGACAAATAATTAAAGCTAAATACAGCGTTTTTTCTTGTTCTACAATAAAAAATCAGGGCACATAAATGACAAATTTTGAGCAACTGCTGTTTTAATTTGATTGCTGGTTGTAAACCCAGTTTAGAGATTAATTAAAGAAATGTTGATAGACAAATAAACACAAGGTCTAGTAATAACAGTAAAAAAGTAGTCACGCGCGAAAGGCATTACCCTCGTTTTGACGCTGGTTAGTAAGGTGGCTTTAGTTGCTACTAAGACATTGCTCAAAATATAAACAATGTACAAATTGGAACTACCTTTTTTATGTCAGGTAACTAATATATATATAAACTACTACTAATTTTATTAATAAGATACATATTTGACACGCACAGTACTTAAGTAGTAAACGAATACCGGTGCCATTGTAATGATGCTATTTTGGTCGTGAAATACAGTGTTTAGGTGCATAGTTGTTGCACAAATAAAAAGCACAAAGGCGTACTTAATGCTTTAAGGCAATCTCTTCCAGTCAACTGCAGGGCTAAACAGAAAAGGTGTATGCATTCAACTAAAAAAAAACAAAAATTTAAATAATATTATATAACATACTAGCTTCCGCCCGCAACTTGATGCGTAGACCCGAGATAAAAACTATCCTTTATTTTTAATTAGGTTATAAACTATCTTTGTGCAAAAAATCATTCAAATCAGTTAAGCCGCTGTTGTCCACGTTAATCCCCTAGCCTGATCCCCCAGGGGAAAAAAACGGTTAGGTTGTTAGTTGAACTGCGACCCTACAGCGCGTGAGCCGAGCGAGCGAAGCGAGCGTGACGCGGTAGCGTCCGGCGAAGCGCCATAACCGAACATTATCAATTTTTTCCTAGTTGAATATAAAATAATTGCCGCTAATTCCCCTGGGGGATCAGGCTAGGGGATTAACGTGGATAACGTGGTTAAGCCGTTTAAGTGTGATCGAGTAACAAACATCTAAACGTCCAAACTTCCGCATTCATAATATTAGTAGGATAAATTACACAAATAAAATATAATAAACATGCATACATATTACTTTACGTACCTTGTGCAAATTACTACGTCGGCTAGTCGTAGTCGTTGTCGTAGCCTCCCTGATAAGTGTCTCACTTCTATCAAATATCGCGCCAGTACCTAGAATTATTTTACTGAACAAGAACGAAGGCCGTGTTCTCTGTTATTGATTTTGTTTCAATATACTATGAGTAAACAAACTTTTCTGTCTTACGATAGCACTAAACTAATAATTTTCCGAAAAAAGGTTATTTAAACGGTTTATCATATTTCCGTAAACAACATTTTTCATAATTGAAACGATTCACTTCACAAACCTATCATTCCCCAAACTGCTCAATACTATTTAGCTATACTTTAAAAAATATGGAATGTTAAATTGTTAATTCAAAACTGGCCAAGTGCGTGTCGGGCCACGCGCAGTGTAGGGTTCCGTAGTTGGCTGTCTGTCTTAGTGACATCGACGTGCGGTGCGGTTGCGTCGGCCGAATTTGTACGAAAATTGGCCTTTCCAAGTACACATTAAGTTGGTCGACTATTACTCGGTGTAGTTACCGATTCTGCCTACTTGTCTGTGATAGTTTTCCTTTTAAATTCATTATATGCACTACTACCACGATTTTTTTCACATCCCCAGTAGTAGCCAAAAATTTAATATAACCTTAACGAGAAAAAAAAATACATCCCCGCTTTAGGTGTAGGGGAGGTACCCTAAAAAAAATATTGTTTTCAAGATTTTATTGTACCGTTTTGCCGGCGTAATTGATTTACCTATATACCCATGCCGAATTACAGTTTTGTAGGAGTTATGGTTACTGAGCTAAGCCGATGGACAGACAGACTGACGGACATGGCGAAACTATAAGGGTTCCTTGTTGACAAATACCTAATTTTTTCATAAAATAAGTTGTTTTACAAAACGTCGATTGATAACTAAGTGATTGTTTCATAAAAAATAATATCTGTCATATCACGGTTGTAGGAATGGTTCTTGGCTATTCCACTAGCTAGACTAGTGGAATAGCCAAGAAACATTCCTGTGGTAAATACATAAAAAAGTAAAGTATTATTTTTAAAAAATGGTTCTGGCTCTACCCCGGCTGCTACTGCGGCAAGCTCGCTTTGTTCGCTCGGCTCGCGCGCTGTATGGTCGCAGGTTTTCCTAACACTCCTCATCGCTTTGCTCGTCGTCGTACCTACACCCACCTGCCTTAGAGTAGAATAGGTAGCTGATTCGCCTGTTATGTCAGGACGTTCGAAAACCTAAAAGTTGACTTTTAGGCTAGGAATGATAATAACGTAACTAGTGTCATTATTGCCTTCCTACTTACCTTGCTAAACACTTTTAGACTTATCCGTGTGCTCATTCGGAATTATACAATACCTGTATAGAGTTATAGAATTATATTGTAGTTTAAAAATGTATCAACACGACAAATGATTTATTAACATACATCGGGGTTTTCGGAGCGGGAATGATTTGAGAAAGAGTAGAGATAAACAGATATGTTAGTCTAAGAAAATATCTTATTATGCCTAATGAATAACTACCTCTCTGTGAGTTGTATACAATCTGTGACAAAGTTTTATTTTAATTTCCGTAAAAGTCTTATAACTTATAAGGTAACAATTAAAATAACTTTAATTAATTACCTGCTGTAAATTGAATAGTTGACACGATTTTCAGAATAAACTATTAATATTTTTTCTATATTTGGGACAGTTAATCTACGGCGTCTTGCTGTAAATATCCATTTCAAGGAGCTAAATGATCTTTCCACGTCGACAGTTGTAATAGGTGCATATTTAAATTTTTTGTAGGAATCAATTGATGCACGAGAAGTTTGAGATTGAAGTTCTATTTCTTTGCCTTGTACCAACTCATTTATAATTTTTAGTGTGCTATAGCCAGAATTCTTCTTTAACACCAACTTCAGTTTATCATAAATCTGTTTTCCTTTTACGCTCATGTTTAATTTGGAAACATCTCTATAGGTTTCATGAACTATTTTTAAACTATCGCTGATGGACAGCTTCGCATCCTGTAGTTTTTTATTAGCATTTGGGATAGTCATCAAATGATTTGCTATGAAATTTAAGTCGCTTTTTATATTTGCATTTCCAAACGCTCTTTTTGCCTTTCTAATACTCTGGGCTTCGGTGGGACTGAATGTATTTAGAACACGTTTCACTTCATCGTAATGTTTGCTGTAATACGTTGCAGCTTCTATCCAGGTTCCCCACCGAATAATTGTTGGTCGAGGTGGTAAAGGCACTCCGGGGAGCATTTCTTTAAACTTTTGTATTATTTTAGGAGATTTCAACAATGTCTTCTTAACATTTGCGATTAAATAATTCACATCTGGATAAAGTTTTCTTACTAGTTCAGCCACTCTATTTAAACCATGAGCCAAACATGTGACGTGCAAAAGATTGGGAAAAATACATTTTAAATTTCTTCCAGCCTTTAGCATGTAGCCCACACCGTCAGTTAAAAGTAAAAGTACTTTATTGTGATTATTATGGTTAGCACCCCATAATTCATCAAGAGCACTTGTGACCGTATTGGATATTGATACATTGTTCGTGCTGTCTAACCGTTTACTGGATATCAAGTGTTGAGTGCCAATGTGATCATCACGTAATGCTCCCACTATTACGTTAGCTGGTTTCGTCAACACTCACATATATATATTCATTTTTTAGCTCGCTCCGTATTTTATTCATTTTTTCATCGTAAGCTTTATTTAAATATTCCCGTCGCAGTTGACATTCCGAAGGAACTTTTGCAGTTTTTCCAAATTTACCGGTAACACAATTTTCGATAAAATCTTTAAATATCGGATTGTTTACCTGCGTCCATGGTATATTACAGCCCACAACAAATTTCAAGAGCTCACTATTGAAATCATATTTCATACCTGTATGTTTATTAGATGCGACATGTCGCGTTACACTAGATTTCGTTTGAGCGAAGCTCACATTGCACTTGGTGCAAAATAATAAAGAATCTCGAACCTCTATCTCTGGATTATTTTCTATCCACGAACGCATAAACTCGTAACGAGTTTTTTTTCTCGGAGGCATATTTGTGTTGACTGATTATTTACAGTTTTTTTAAAATACAATTGCATATAAGTTTATCTACTAGACAAGCAAGGGTAACGGTTGACAATAGGTGTCTAATACAATGTCAATCTTGACGCTCGATATCTATGAAGCATTTTCTTATAAATGAATAGACTTAACTGAAGAGGTTGATAATGAATGACCAATATAAAATATGTACCTATATGTATGATTAATCTTTATTTATTTTTCAATCAATTATTCATTCGGTAGAAACCTACTAGGGTACGATCTGTTTTTAAGTAAATACCTACTCTTTGGCTAATGTCAAACGTTCCCGCTCCGAAAACCCCGATGTATGTTTATTAAATAAGGAAAATACAACCCAACAATGCATTTTATTAAACGTTATTTAATACCATATGTTACTTTGCCAATCGTCACGAATAATAAATGAGTAATTTGTCAAATACCGATAAATATTATGATGTTTTTTCAAGTAAGGTAACGGCGCCTATTACCGTGGTAGTTAAGGTAGTTTTCAAATGATTATAAAAATGATGGATATGAAACCTCCTTAACGTCCTAGATATTTTATTTTATTTAAGAGTGTTTATTGAACTTTCAGAGTCGTAACTTTTTGAACCAATTTTAGTTTATTATATTTGATAAAATAATTATTGAAACCACGAAAGGAGAGTCAAGGTTTTTTGGGAAATAAAATAGCCCCTGCCGGAAAATTATCGAATTTTCGGAAGGTCAAAGAAAGAGTCGCAGTTTTCAGTTTCTGGCGATTGCATCAAAAAAAAAATTTTTGGGAGAACTTGAAGAGCGAAGAGCCGCAGTTTACCAACCCCTGTACTATACAAAAAAAAATATAGAAGAATATAATTATGTCGTCAATTTATGACCTGCGAAATAAAGAACTCGAAAATGGGTACAGGGTATTATTGTTCAAACTCCTCGCCTAGTGCGAGTGGAGTGAACTGCCACGCGTTTCGCGGGTCATATAAGCCAGTGGATTGGCTACAAAACGTGTTCAACTCACCTGATTCCGGGAGGCGCGATGTTCGCTTCAACTCCGGTTAGTATCTGTCAAGGTTCAGTCAACTGTCAGGTCAAGTCAAGTTCAATCATGAGGGTCTCCGGGGCTGAAGAAGCCGCCGTGGTGTTCCGGGGCCGTCTCGCCAACAATCCGCGGCGTCAAAATCACCAACTGTTCTGATCTCACCAAAATATCCACACAAACACTCGGACACCCGTGTGTCTTCAAAGCGAGCGATATTACACAAAAACAAGGAAAAATGCGTTTCCAAATTACCCAAAAAAAACCACTCGTCCCTTTCGGGTCTGCAAAAAACGAGGTTATATTTTTTCGTCCGCCTTGACAAGAAGTGTCACTGTCAAAACCACAGACTCAAGAGGCGTACACACGTGAGGAGTTTAAGGGGCGGGCAGACGGTCGGCCCGAACAATCACCCGCCTCGGAACGGCCTCTAAGCCGGTCCGCTATACTAGGGGAAGTCGCGATAGGGTTGCTACCGCTCGCTTCAGAACCGAGTCCCCAACCATGACCTCGGCAAACCGAGGGGTCCCGTCTTTACCGGGAAACAAATTAACGATGCGCCCCCGGCGCCATCGCAGTGGCGGAAGGTTAGCATCCTTAACTAGCACAAGGTCTCCAACTCTGGGGGGACTGGTTTTGTCAGTCCACTTGAGGCGCTGCTGCAAAACATGCAAATACTCTAATGACCATACATCGGGGTTTTCGGAGCGGGAATGATTTGAGAAAGAGTAGAGATAAACAGATATGTTAGTCTAAGAAAATATCTTATTATGCCTAATGAATAACTACCTCTCTGTGAGTTGTATACAATCTGTGACAAAGTTTTATTTTAATTTCCGTCAAAGTCTTATAACTTATAAGGTAACAATTAAAATAACTTTAATTAATTACCTGCTGTAAATTGAATAGTTGACACGATTTTCAGAATAAACTATTAATATTTTTTCTATATTTGGGACAGTTAATCTACGGCGTCTTGCTGTAAATATCCATTTCAAGGAGCTAAATGATCTTTCCACGTCGACAGTTGTAATAGGTGCATATTTAAATGTTTTGTAGGAATCAATTGATGCACGAGAAGTTTGAGATTGAAGTTCTATTTCTTTGCCTTGTACCAACTCATTTATAATTTTTAGTGTGCTATAGCCAGAATTCTTCTTTAACACCAACTTCAGTTTATCATAAATCTGTTTTCCTTTTACGCTCATGTTTAATTTGGAAACATCTCTATAGGTTTCATGAACTATTTTTAAACTATCGCTGATGGACAGCTTCGCATCCTGTAGTTTTTTAATAGCATTTGGGATAGTCATCAAATGATTTGCTATGAAATTTAAGTCGCTTTTTATATTTGCATTTCCAAACGCTCTTTTTGCATTTCTAATACTCTGGGCTTCGGTGGGACTGAATGTATTTAGAACACGTTTCACTTCATCGTAATGTTTGCTGTAATACGTTGCAGCTTCTATCCAGGTTCCCCACCGAATAATTGTTGGTCGAGGTGGTAAAGGCACTCCGGGGAGCATTTCTTTAAACTTTTGTATTCTTTTAGGAGATTTCAACAATGTCTTCTTAACATTTGCGATTAAATCATTCACATCTGGATAAAGTTTTCTTACTAGTTCAGCCACTCTATTTAAACCATGAGCCAAACATGTGACGTGCAAAAGATTGGGAAAAATACATTTTAAATTTCTTCCAGCCTTTAGCATGTAGCCCACACCGTCAGTTAAAAGTAAAAGTACTTTATTGTGATTATTATGGTTAGCACCCCATAATTCATCAAGAGCACTTGTGACCGTATTGGATATTGATACATTGTTCGTGCTGTCTAACCGTTTACTGGATATCAAGTGTTGAGTGCCAATGTGATCATCACGTAATGCTCCCACTATTACGTTAGCTATTTGACGACCATAATCATCCGTGGTTTCGTCAACACTCACATATATATATATTCATTTTTTAGCTCGCTCCGTATTTTATTCATTTTTTCATCGTAAGCTTTATTTAAATATTCCCGTCGCAGTTGACATTCCGAAGGAACTTTTGCAGTTTTTCCAAATTTACCGGTAACACAATTTTCGATAAAATCTTTAAATATCGGATTGTTTACCTGCGTCCATGGTATATTACAGCCCACAACAAATTTCAAGAGCTCACTATTGAAATCATATTTCATACCTGTATGTTTATTAGATGCGACATGTCGCGTTACACTAGATTTCGTTTGAGCGAAGCTCACATTGCACTTGGTGCAAAATAATAAAGAATCTCGAACCTCTATCTCTGGATTATTTTCTATCCACGAACGCATAAACTCGTAACGAGTTTTTTTTCTCGGAGGCATATTTGTGTTGACTGATTATTTACAGTTTTTTAAACTACAATTGCATATAAGTTTATCTACTAGACAAGCAAGGGTAACGGTTGACAATAGGTGTCTAATACAATGTCAATCTTGACGCTCGATATCTATGAAGCATTTTCTTATAAATGAATAGACTTAACTGAAGAGGTTGATAATGAATGACCAATATAAAATATGTACCTATATGTATGATTAATCTTTATTTATTTTTCAATCAATTATTCATTCGGTAGAAACCTACTAGGGTACGATCTGTTTTTAAGTAAATACCTACTCTTTGGCTAATGTCAAACGTTCCCGCTCCGAAAACCCCGATGTATGCTAATGACCATCTGGTCCAAAAGTTCTGAGCCATTTGTTGCAGCATCTGGTAGCGCGACAAACGACCGGAGGGTACGTCCCGGAGGGGGTGCTCTGGCAACGCTGCAAGTGGCTGACCAATCAAGAAATGGCCTGGAGAGAGCGTTTCCAGGTCATTTGGGTCGGAGCTGAGCGGACACAACGGACGGGAATTGAGGACGGCCTCAATTCTACAAAACAACGTCGCGAGTTCCTCAAAAGTCAATACAGTTTGACCGACTACCCGATACATATGGGCTTTTGCTTGCTTCACGCAAGCCTCCCAGATTCCACCCCAGTGGGGGCAGCCTGGCGGATCGAACGTCCAGGTGATACCCCGACGGGAGAGGTCTGTTCCAATATCAATCTTATTTTCAAATAAAAATTTTACAACATCTTGTAAATAACGGTCGGCACCCTTGTAATTGGTTCCACAATCTGACCGGATCAGAGATGGGAGTCCCCTACGGGATACAAATCTATCCAATGCCGCAATAAAAGCCTCAGTCGTAAGATCACCAACAAGTTCAAGATGAGCAGCCTTGGTCGACAGGCATACGAAAACGCACAAATACGCTTTTACAACCTTCGCATTTCGAAGTCGCGACGTTTTCACTAAAAAAGGTCCCGCAAAATCGGTCCCCACCCTAGAGAAGGTCCTAGCCTCGTTGACCCGATCAGGAGGAAGGTCCCCCATCTGGGGCTGCATCGTGGCTGCCTTGAGCCGAAAGCAAGGCAAGCACCGAAACACGATGCTCCGAATAACCCGTCGGCTGTTCAATATCCAAAAGTCTCGCTGCAAAATGCCCAAGAGTGCATTGCAGCTGGCATGCGAGTTCTTTATGTGGCGGTCAATCACCAACAATTCCACCAGATGCCCCTTCTTAGGCAGCAAAATGGGGTGGCGCACCGAGTACGGCAAGCTAGCGTTGCGGAGCCGTCCTCCAACCCGGAGTGTACCCGACTCGTCAATGAACGGGTTGAGGCGTGCTATCGCCTTCGGTAGCTTAGGACGTCCCTGCCGCAGGGGCTTCAATACGTCCCCAAAGTGTTCTTCCTGCACAACCCTAATCCAATGATGTAGGGCGGCATTCCGCTCTTCTGTGGCGAGAACTCTAACGCGTGACCGGTTGTCAGGGTCGCGACAATTGTGTATAAATCGCTTGACCCAGGCGGTCACTCCAACAAGCTTGTCGAGAGAGCTATACCGTTCTAGCAACCAAGCAGTGTCTGACACTGGAGCGGTCTCGACAAGGTGGACACCCAAGCCAGAGGATGGGGTCCCAATCACACAACTGGCAGGCCAGAGTGTCTCCGGTTCCAACAACCAATCTGGTCTCCACCACAGTGAGTGGGCAACAAGCTCAGGTGCCGTGCAACCCCTGGACGCCACGTCCGCTGGGTTCAGTTCACCTGGCACGTGTCTCCAAACCAAAGCAGTCTCCGAATTCTGGATTTGCGAGACCCGGTTGGCCACAAAGACCTCCAAAGTATGGAATGACGACTGCAGCCAACACAATACAATTTGGCTATCAGTCCATGCGTAGACACTCTCCTCAAGGTTCACGGTGTCCTTCAAGGTAGAGGCCACGTGGTTCAGTAGGCGTACAAGAAGAGCCGCTCCAGATAATTCCATTTTTGGGATTGTCAAACGCGTGCGAAGGGGAGCCACCTTGCTCTTCGCCATTACCAAGTGCAAATCGACCGATCCGGCGGAGCTGACCGTCCGCAAGTAAACGGCAGCTGCATACCCTCGCTCGGAGGCGTCGCAAAACCCGTGTAGGGTTACTCGGCATTTCCCTGCCGGCAACAGCTTACGCGGCAGTTCGACCTGATTTATCTCCGGGAGCGTGGAGAAGAAAACCTCCCAATCGCTCAACAAATTTCCGGATAGTGGATCATCCCAACCCAGTTGGACCATCCACAGGCGCTGCATAAATGCCTTCGCCGTGAAGATGACCGGCGCGATCCATCCATTCGGATCGTACGTCCTGGCCACCGTGGACAGCACAAGCCGCTTCGTCCAGACCCTCGGGGAATCCAGTTCCACCCGATAGGTGAACACATCTTGGACTGGTCGATATTGCACGCCTAGGACTGATAACATGTGCGGGCTCTCAACATTTTCGAACAGGTGCGGATCCTGCTGGTGATCCTCGGGGAGGCCGGCCACCACGGCCGGTGAGTTGGACATCCATTTGCGCAATTCATATCCACCCGTCCGCAAGAGTTCCACCAGCTCATCCCGCAAAACCAAAGCCTCTTCGACACTGTTTGCCCCGGTGCACACGTCATCGACAAATAAGTCCCGTTCCAAAATGGCGGACGCTCGAGGGAACCTCAGTCTCTCTCGAGACGCCAATTCT
This sequence comes from Epinotia ramella, assembly GCA_947578815.1. Classification (NCBI taxonomy): domain Eukaryota; kingdom Metazoa; phylum Arthropoda; class Insecta; order Lepidoptera; family Tortricidae; genus Epinotia; species Epinotia ramella. The sequence goes on along the minus strand of OX388204.1, from coordinate 24,546,985 downwards.
AACAAAGTTCGAATTGAAATGTACGGACTGCTTTTCAAGCCGTATGTATTCGTATTCAACTCGTACACCAACATCGGTTCATCAGGGCTCTCACGCCACAAGATCAGCTGATACCGACGATCATCAGGATGGATCACTGTCTGCCGAAACATCATCCGGATGTCGGCGACGAACACCACCTGATGTTTCCTAAAATTTGTGAGGATATCCGTGATATCCTTGTGCAGCTTAGGACCTGCATGCAAACACTGGTTCAATGACACCCCAGTCGAGGTGGACGCGGACCCATCAAAGACCACGCGAATCTTGGACTCCGGGGATTTTAGGACCGCGTGGTGCGGCAGGAAGCAGTGCTCCACTGTACTCCAGTCCGTCCGAGCCACCGACATGTGTCCCAAACCCTCGTACTCCCTCATGAAGTCCACATACTTCTGCCGGAAGAGCGCATCTCTTCTCATTCGGCGTTCCATCGAAACCAGCCGCTTCTCAGCCATCTCACGTGACGCTCCAAGAGGAGGTCGGTGGATGAGCAGACGAAGTCGTGTTATGAACCGACCAGAGCAGAGGCGCCCAGTATTATTTTGGTAAAACCGTTCGCACTCTTCCTGCTCGGGGCTCATACGCGACGCGGTAGGTGGTTCCTCAATCTCCCAGAACCGTTGCACGGCTTCTGAAAGAGCAGTTCCAACCAGACAGCCCTCCTCAGTAGGAGGCGGTGGAGCCGCTAACACCAAACCCATTACAGCATAGCCAAACACCGTTTCCAGTGTAACCAGTCCGCCAGGCTGTAAGGTACGGTTGCCGCTCAACAGCACCCGCCCAAGAACGTCTGCACCCAGCAACACGTCAATCGGACCAGGTCTGTCAAATCCAGCATCCGCCAGAACTAATCCAGCTGTCAAACTCCGAACCTCTGGAGGCAGCTTCACCTGGGGGAGTCTCCCCACCACTTCATCCAATACTAACGCGGGAGCATTAATCCTCGCGCGTGAAGTGGGACCCGGTCCAAAGGTGAGTAAGGTCTGCCCTACCAGGTTTGACACTGTCACATTGCCTACCCCACGTATACTTTCCGGGTGGGGTTTCACAACCAAGCCCAACTGTCGCACCAACCTACTGGATACCATGCAGCCTTGCGCTCCCGTGTCAAGGAGAGAGCGCACGCAGGCTGATCCTCCGCCAGGGCCCCAAACACAAACCGAAGCCGTGGGCAATAACACGGTCTCCAAGGGCGTGGCGGTTGCTGGTGCGTGGGCGGCGTATCCCTAGCAGGGATAACGCGTTGCATCCTGTTCCGCATGGGCGGGCCGCTCGTACCGCTCGAGCGGGTCCCACTCCGGCTGGTACTGCCGTCGCGCCATGCGTGCCGCCTGCGGCCCCTGGTATGTCCTACTCCGGCCGTACACCGGAGGTCCCGACGCCCAGCGGGGTCGCTCCACAAGCGGCGGCGACATCCGTGGCGCCTGCCGGGGTGGAGGCGTTTGCGGGCACCCGCCCGTAAGGACCCCCCGTTGGGGCACGGGTGCGTGCGAAGTAGTCGCGTAGTTTTGGAGGGGGGGGGGAGGGGGGTATTACCCGACGTCCCCACTTCTCCTCGGCCATGGGCCCCTGGTCAGCCCGCTGCTGACTCCGAACAGGGGAGCATGACCCCTGCGCAGGGGGGGGGGAGGTGTATCCCCACTGCGGTTCATGCATAAAATGGGGTGGTGCTTCCCACCACAGGACTTACACGCCTGCGGGTGGGCACAATCTCGCACAAAATGTGGGCCCAAGCAAACAAAGCACCATTGCCGCTGCTTAGCAATGTTGCGGCGTCCCACAACCCGCTGCGCAAGAAACTTCGGACACGCTGGCACCCGATGGCCAGGGTTCTTGCAGCATAGGCAGACTTCAGGGTCCAATGCACTGGTATTATATTGGTGAGGACCCGCTGGTTGTGGGGCCGATTTGCCCCACCCTCCCCTTTGAGGTGCAACTCTCCCCTGGGCCTGCTGGGCCCCAGGAGGCCTCGGGGGTGGAGGTAGATCCGAGGTGTCGGCCCGTCGACACTCAAGTTCCAATTGGTCGATAAGATTGGTGAAGGTCGGCAGATGCTGAGCACTTTCACCATCATACCGGTGCTCAAACCTGGCCCGTACATCAGCCGGCTGCCGGTTCAACAAAAAATTCATCAGTATGTAGGACCACTGGTCCACCGGCAAACCAAGGTTCTCTAACCCTTTGGTCGCTGTCAAAACAGGATGAAGGGAACAGGAAGACCGGCATCTGTATGGCTGGCAAGCGCGCTGCCAACCCTGGGTTATAGATAACTGCGTGTTTCGGAACGTCCCGGGCCGCACCATTCCGAACCCGCAGTATCTTAGAAGCCCTCTCGACAATCCTGTCCCCAAAATCCATACATTGCTCAAAGTCCCGCTCCACCTGCTCGGTCTCCGGGGTCGTCCGGCCGGGCTCCGCTAGGTAGAGTTCAACCTGGAACTCCACAGCCTTAAGACGGTCTGACACCTCCTCGTACCGGGCCAACAAAGCCTCCTCCCGGTCATTTCTGTCAACCAAAGCTACTGCAGATGAAAACCAACGCAGTGCAGACTGGATCTTAGCCTTAGGTGTAGATCCCATTTTAAATTAATTTCCAACAATACCAGAGAAAATTAAAATTAATTTAATTAATGTGAAAATACCAATCTCTTGGTCACCCTAGTGAATCAAAACCAAATATCAACTCAATTACAGAAATGCCTTACAATAACAACCAATATAGATTCTCAAAACGCAGTGGAAGCTCAAATTATAATCTATAATTGGCTAGTTACCACTTCTACAATAATCTAGCTTACAACTAATATTTATGGTAGCCTTATATTTTAGCTTATATTCTTAGCAACCTTGGCCGCTTATAGCAAACTGAATAAAACAAATGCCTTATTACCAAACAACAAGCTATGAAAGGCTTCCCAAATTACAATCAATCAAATATGTGGCTTAAATTTGCCTTCAACTATTTTCCAAATTAAATTGTACCAAACCCTCAGAATCACCTTCCGGAGGTTGTAATCTCACTAATTTGCACTGCAAGTACAATAATTTCGTGAAATCTACAGTACAAAACACTTGCAGTGCCACAAAATAGAAGTTTTAAATACTTGTAGCTAAATTTGGTTTTAACAAATAACCTCAAAATACCCTTTTTTACCCAAAAGGAAAAAACTATCAAAATTCGCGTTTTTTCTTTGTGGGTAACCACGCTCTTGGTACCAAAAATTGTTCAAACTCCTCGCCTAGTGCGAGTGGAGTGAACTGCCACGCGTTTCGCGGGTCATATAAGCCAATGGATTGGCTACAAAACGTGTTCAACTCACCTGATTCCGGGAGGCGCGATGTTCGCTTCAACTCCGGTTAGTATCTGTCAAGGTTCAGTCAACTGTCAGGTCAAGTCAAGTTCAATCATGAGGGTCTCCGGGGCTGAAGAAGCCGCCGTGGTGTTCCGGGGCCGTCTCGCCAACAATCCGCGGCGTCAAAATCACCAACTGTTCTGATCTCACCAAAATATCCACACAAACACTCGGACACCCGTGTGTCTTCAAAGCGACCGATATTACACAAAAACAAGGAAAAATGCGTTTCCAAATTACCCAAAAAAAAACCACTCGTCCCTTTCGGGTCTGCAAAAAACGAGGTTATATTTTTTCGTCCGCCTTCACAAGAAGTGTCACTGTCAAAACCACAGACTCAAGAGGCGTACACACGTGAGGAGTTTAAGGGGCGGGCAGACGGTCGGCCCGAACAATTATAAAAAACCTAATAAGTACTACTGAGCATACTAATAGGCTGAAACTGACTCGAAAAAAATATTTTGCGTTTTGTGTAAGTAACACCCTATACTTATGTGTCGTTCCCGGGTTCCAAATGTTTTAAATCTTTATTTAATTTACAAATTTTGCTGTGATATGTTATTATCTCCGTTCACCACACATCTTAATAATACGTTCCAGAGAAATTTACAATTTTATCAAATTAAATTGTACGAACGGAACCCTAGATTTTAAAAGAAGACTAAAATGTCACTCGGTAAAAGATACTTATTTTTAACCTATTACCGATCCAAACAAATATTGAATGGGTCGGTAAAAGATTCCCATAGTTAATATTACCGAGTGTTATGGGATCATACCATCGGTAATAGACTTAATTTGGAATTTTGTAAAATCTAATTCCGACCCATAAAAACTTTAGGATACAATTGTATTTTCATTACAAATCAAACATAATATATATTACAAGCTTGGTATAAAACCAAAATTACATAACTGGCAAGTAAATATAGTTAATTATTACAATATTTAAACGACATGACAAAATAAGGGTTTCCATAGAAACTGCAGATTCAGTACTTAAATTTTGGTTAAAAATTAAGCGTTTGTTGAATACTTTCCATACCACGGAAATAGTTATTTAATAGCGTCAATAGATCAAGATTCGAATAACTGTAAGAGATTATATAATCGGTGACATATAAAAAAGATAAAGTATAAAGAAGCAAATCGCCGACTTAACTATTACCGTGGTATGCCACGGTATTAGTTTTCCCAACTAAAAATGGCGTCTATCACCGCTGTATTTTATATTCCATTTTAAATGCATTTCCAGGCCAAAAAAAATAAAAAGTACGCACAAGTCATGCAGGAAACTATAAATAACCGTTTAAGATCCATAGCATTACTTCAATTGTCATAGCTATTACGTGAAATAATAAATAAGATTCGGGTAGACTTCCCAGTGACGCCACGCGTTTGTATGACACAACTTTTTCCTACATCGCCGTCGCGGAAACTGACGAATTGCGAGCTTGTTATTTCATTCACACACATTTGCGTAAACAGGACCGGTAGTCAAATAAATTAGGCTTCATTTGTGTAAAATATGTTTTATTGTAAATCGAACGGTTTGCTTTTAAAATGCGTATTTTGAAATGCCGCGGTAATGGAAGCCGAATTTGATACCCCCGGTAATAGGCGCCGTTACCTTAAATACATTTTCTAATGAACTGTTTTTAAGAGAATATTCTATGAAACAGCTAATTAGTTAATCGTTACTTTGCCAAACGTTGTTTTTAGTGAATATTTAAGAAACGTTTTTTTATGAAATGATTGGATACCGATTTAAAAGCATTTCGCCAAATTGTCTTGTTGACTATCTGAATACTGAGCTGCCTAATTGATGGGAATCCGTCGGCCAAAGCGAATTATGGCCGTTATGAAAGCGAAGTGGTCGCACAAACTGCCTTTGAAGCATAGTGAAGTTTAGTACCTAGTCAATTTGTTCGAGTAATTGTTTTAAGGCCGTGCATGTCCCGATGCGCTTACGGGACAGGCGCTCTATCGGGAAGCTATAACGCTGTTTATCATTTTAGATTAAGTTACTTCGCTTTGCTAACTTGGTATCGGAACATACGTACATATATTCAACATTGATCTATCAACTATTATTATTATAAATACACAATCAACTTTTTAGATATATGGAGTATAGAGTCATAGTTTATACGCCTCCAGGCCATTTTTAAGGATTTCTAAACCCCTGTTTTGATCATATTTCGGTCTATTCTACTCCCTTAATTACCGGTTTAACTAAGGTGAATTATAAGTAAGCATTATAAATATCAGCCCCGCAAAGTGCAATTAAATGGCAGTATGCGCGCACCGAAGACGTTGAAATTTAAGATTATTTCCGAGCCAACGTGGCGAACCCACGTCGGGTCCAAATTAAACGACCCCATTGAGATAAAGTGTAGATTCTTAAAATATATCTCAATCTAACACACGACACAATAAGTTGTGTCTTGTAGAAGCTTTTAGTCACATAAATAGTAGATTACGGTTCAGTGCACTGTGTTTAAGTAGTTCGCATGTATGAATCGACACTGTCTAGTTTGTGAACTAGACCGTGTCAATTCATTTACGTGTATCGCTGATCTCATTAAAAAAACTTATAAGGTTAAGTGGTGTAAGTACCATTAATTTTTTTTCCATTAAAAGTTCTCGTACGCTAAAGCAGCAAGGCGAAATCTCGTAATGCAGGGCCAATAAAGTACCAAGCAGCAAGCTATAACTAACGTAATAACTATATTCCGATCGGCTTGCACAAATAAATAAATCGATGTAAAATATGTTAATTGCCAATTTACTTAATAACTTAGTAATTTTTTAGAGTACCTAGTCGCGAACTAATTCATTTAACTGAGGTGCGAAAAGTAAGAGCTTGATTGACCAACACGGTTGCCCGTTTGCAAACATGAAATGGCTAGTATTAAACGTACAATATTTTCGTACAGCTGTTTATGAACATGAACTTAATTTGTGACCGCGTTATCGAAAACTTTTGTTTCTCGGGAAAATTATTTTGCGTGGTTGACATGTCCCTTAGTGAACCCAATGAGTGAATGTACCAGGATTTACGTCGGATATAGATTGCGATCGTGCTACTGGTGCAGATTACAATGTTGATGATAGTGGCACAGCTAGGATTAATTTAAACCACGTTCGTGATGACGACTGGTAACTGATCGTGAATGGAAAATATACAGTTTACGAAAACATTAACATTACAGTTAACATTGATAGAACATTGACCTTGTGAAGAGAACATTGAAACTCGGCTATCCAATTCTTTACAGCAATAAGATTAATGGTATTTAAGAAGATTTCTTATTATTTTTTGCCAAAGGCATACGTTTCGGCATTCAGGGAGTTGCGGAGATGTGTGTGTTTGTGTTATACAATATATTGGGTGATGTAATCTAAAATCAGAAAATATAACAAGGAAATATATTTTTTTTACAATATATGAAGAATTTAGACGACTAAATACACTGAACTAAATAGTTAAAACGTGGAGCACACTAGTTCAGTGTACGATGGAAAAATGGTTCGAATGACCTACATTTCAGCTAGGAGCAAAGTTGTATTTACCTCCTTCTTTTTGAGCTCATTCAGTGGAAGAGCATAATGATGTCAAATAAAGTTAACAAAACCCACACATTCGCCCCATAATAACTTTTAAATAAAAGGGTTTATTGGTTTGGTCGTTGGCTATAAAAGTTAGATTTGTTCTTTGTTTGTCTTGCGCAGAGGCCGTTCAGAGGGCCTTTACATAAACATACCTAGTAACATAAAATAAACACATCATTATTGTTTTTTCGGATGAGTACGCACCTATCTACAATATAATAAAGAAATAACTCGTAGAACGAGAAAATAGAAGCTGTCATTTTCACCTTCAAAAATGGCAGTTGTTATGTTAATTATACTCAACATGTCAAACTGCCACATTTCATTTTTCAGTTACGTGATTAACCCGTTAGGTACAGTATATAGTCAGTAAACATAAACTTCTTATTCTTGCGGTTGAGAGTTCAAGTCTGTGATTTTACCTTGCAGTGCAGGGCTATGATTCTAGTAGTCATAGGGACAGAAATGGACGCCTTTATGAAACCTCTTCATTATTTTACGTGTGGGGTATCCCTATTACAAACCGAGGAGGTCACATTTCAAATATTTCAAATAAAGCCCCTGATGTTTCAACGAAATGCCCTCTCAATATTTAAAGAGAATGTATACTATAATTTACTATAACAAAGTAGGTGCCGTGCCTACTTAAGCTCGAGGATTACCTTAAAATGTTTAAAATTCTTGCCCGGTTTGCAATTTAACCACGTTTCCACTCCGCGAATGATCAAACGGCAATATCCGCTGAAATCCCGTAGGCAATTTCACGATTACGAATTGCCATCGGCGGGCCATATCGCGACAAACATCACAACACGAAATGGAATGCATTTGTAACTCGGAACAGTCTAATTACGAAACAGTAAAATGTTAGTGTAGTTGTATAAATGAATGCGCCCGCTTCCGTTCGGAAGTGCAGCGCGGTAGCTGCTGCTGTGTGTGGATTGTGCGTAATGTCAATGCGTATTATATGGCGTAGGGCTGTGTAAGTGTACAGAGCAGTCGGTGCAGGCCGAGCCCCGCCGACATTAACCTCGGGCACCGACTCCCACAGCCGTTTCGTTTCGCAATATAATTATCATTGTGCTTTGGAAAGGAACCTAATACGGGTACGCGCAGGATTTCCTATTACCTACTATTACAGTCAAGATAAATCGGAAACGTTCGGAAATGTTCGGAAACAGCACGCCCGTTCATATTGACAATTATTCCGAATGGCATGCCCTGTGTCGAAATCCAACCGTGCTCCAAAGGCACGGATTTAAATCTCAAACAAGATTGCGTTAAAGAGATCGGTACACCGGCGGGTTTTAAGATATCGTGCTTTACGACTCCTTGTTAAACTTTTGCATGCTGCGAATTATTATCAAAATTTACTTCAATCACGTTGTTAAATTTGTATTGATTTATGGCGGCCAGAGATTGATTTTGATTGGTGTAGCAGCTAATAGTTTACTGACCTAACGAGCTGGTTGATATAGTAAGGACATTTCACAACTGTTTATAATCGGTATTGCTTAATAAACATATCCTATCAGTCAAAGCTGCTGATTTGAGAACGATAATGTTACTAGTGTGCATTTCGATGGGCACCTTTCGTGCGTGATTTTGGCGTATGGCATACCTCCAGCCTCGACACAAGCACTTGTGACTCGAACGGAACAAATGATACTTCTACGCCGGACATAAATGTTCCCAGTCTACGTTTTATTTATTCAATTTGTCGACGAATTCAGGTAATTCAAGATAGAAATGTTGCAACGCCGGCACGAGTTTGTTTATGCCCAATTTAAACTAATATAAACATTCTTATCACAATTGTATAATTCAATTCAGCTCGCCCAGTTAGTGACTCACTAATTTCGAGTCAATTGTGCGCCTGGACTGGACTAATTTATTCACAATAACACGTGCCGGTATAAACACCTTTCTGAATATAATTAAGACGAAAGTAAAGCCATTGCACATTGAACCAACCAGCATGTACGAAATATATGCTATAATAATAAAACAATAAGAACCAATGGCTGTACAAGCACACCGCAAAGCAAGGACCCAATTATATGGTCAAACGACGGGTTACTAAGCATTTAAGTACTTATTTGTATAAAAAGCATACATATTAATGATTAGTAATAATTTGCCTGATTTTGACACACAACTGCTATGTAATAATAATAAAAATATATTAAATATGTAGGCCGTGGAGTGTGGACGCAGCATATACATCATTGATGCTAATGTCCGAGACACGGTTACGGGTATAGACACATGAAGCAACCTAGAACATGCACGTGCCTGTATCCAGGCCACCAACCTAGTAATCCTAGTCCCTTCTGCTCTCTAGTCATCGGTCCTCGTCAGACAGACCCGCTCAATGACAGCCGGCTCTTTAACAAGCAACAAGGCCCTTTGGTTGGCGGTGTGCGCGCCCACTGCTCCTGCTGCAGAGCATGAATGCTAGCAGCAAAGTTTGACGACCGGTTAGCCTGGTGGGTAGTGACGATACCTACGAAACTGACTGGTCCTCTGGTGCGGTACATTTGTTTCCGAGTCTTGGATTTTTTCTATGTATTCAAGTATTTATATATTAAGTATTTCTTCGTCTAGCTAGTACCCATAACACAAACCTTATTGAGCTCACTATGGGACTACTTCCATTTGTGTAAGATTGTCCCCTAATGAAATAAGTACAGAATTGGCAGTGATGATTGGTTGCCACATTTTTTAAGACAACTGGAAACCATTCTCATCTAGAATAGAAGTGTTCCTATCGTGAGGGCTTGCGAATACAGATTCTACTGCCACTGCAAAAGTAATGTGACAATTTTCATCACTCCAGTTGACGCGTCCACGTGATTTTTCTGGTTATTTTATTGACAAGGCGGCTCGGTTCGTCCATTGGCATTGGCAGGGGAGATGGCATTGAAGCAATCTGCCCATTAAAGTCCATTAATGAGTTAAAATGTGCTAATTGTTGACTTTATTCTCAATCATTTAACTCTGCTGTTTTAGACCCTACGTTACATTTATTTATTCAGCAAACAAAGGTCTTTATTTAGGACCTAAGGGCCGTTTTGAGTCGAAATTCCTTTGCGACTGTATATTATTTGATCAAATATTATGAGAGTGGCCACTAATGTACCAACAATACCTACAGTGCCCTTCATATTATATTCGTGTGAGAACAAAATAATGAGTTCAGGCGTAGAATATCTCTTAGTATGCCGTGACACTGACAGTGTTTTCGATACCTCTTAATTATACCGACCGCTTTAGCCTAGTTGGTAGTGACCCTGCCTACGAAACAACAGGGCCCGGGTTCGAGTCCCGGTAAGGGCATTTTTTTGTGTGATGAGCACGAATATTTGTTCCTGCGTCGTATATGTTGTCTATGTATTTAAGTATTTATTTATCTATATAAGTGTATGTTTATCGTCGTCTAGGACCCATACTCGTAGTAAGTACAAGCTTTGCTAAGTGTGGGACTAGGTCAATTTGTGTAAGATTGTCCCCTCATATTTATTTATTTATACTGGGTCAAGTGCAAAATGACGATCGTACAGGAGAACTGTGCAAAGGTAAAAATAAATGTCACTTAACAAATTTATTATCATCATCATCATCATATCAGCCGAAACACATTCACCGCGATGACAATTAACTAATGTATGCGTTGAGAAAATTGTACTTATACAATTTTTGATTGTTTATATACAACGTCTGGACTTAGCTTCACCCTGCATGTAAAGAATTCAAATAGTTACTCGTAATGGTAATTTGGGAGAAAGCCATAGACTAAACCCCAGTTTACGTGTATTTTACGTGTTTGTAAAGTGAGGCAACTACCACTTATGGCCGGTTCCAATAATCAATCCACCGTTACTTTTCCTTACCGGCAGTTACATTTTGACAGATTACCCGTAAAAAATGTGTCAAAATGTAACTGTTGGTAAGGAAAACTATCGGTTTATTGATTATTGGAACCGGCCATTAACCAGTAGGTAGGGGGGCGCTTTTGTTCACCTAATTTTTAAAGTCCTATTATTGGAAGTCCGAAAATGTTCTTCATAAAATTTTACGCCATAATAATCGTTAGTCCTAATAATTCTTGTTCCTAACGATCGTAAGTCATAACCATTCGAAGTCATAATGACAATAATCATAAACTACTCATGTCCAAATATTTATTTTCATATTTTTTTTCATCATATCACTCACTTGTCCTTTTTATTTAATTGTAAAATTGTTTTTCATAATCTTTTTTACTTAAGTAGATATTATTGTCTAATACTGAATAAACATATTACCCGAATCATCGAAACCGCCGAGGTCACCTATTTTACTCAAAGGCCGTACAGACAGGCGGCTTTCTTAGCGTCTAGAACCTAGCCCTAGCGAGTAGGTTAGTAAAACTAACATTATAGAAGAAAAAAAAAGAACCCTACGCGCGCGAGCCGAGCGAGCGAAGCGAGCGTGCCGCGGTAGCGGCCGGCGAAGCGCCAGAACCGATTTTTTTTAACTTACTTAGCGAAAACTTTTATTCATTAGGAAAAAGAAAATTAGGAGTTGAATTAGGTACGTTCTTAGTTATGATTTTAGGACTAACAAAATTATGATGTATGTCCGTTATGAAGAAAACTGTTATGATTAACAAAAGTATGACTTCAATCAAGTTCTTAGTAATGAAATTATGAAGAAAAATTTTAGGACAACTGATCATTATGACTTCCAATGATAGTTACAAAAATTTAGGAACAAAAAAGTTACAAAGAAAAAAATTAGGACGCGATGATTATGTCTACAATACGTCAGTATAAAAAAAAATAGGACAACGAATTTTATGGCAGCCAATATGGAACCAGTAGGTAGCTCTAGCAAAACTTGCTGCTCAGTCGCTTCGCGGGCGACTACCGGCCAGTTGTACAGATGTGGTACAAGTGACTTACATCAGTATACCACGTTCAAATTTAAAAAGTCGTGTCGTGTCAGCGCAATTTATGTAATTATGACATTAGACACAGGAATAGAAATAATTTATTTGCGATAAATGTTGTGGTACATTATGGTGTTACATTATAGTGTTGTGAGGCCATACATTTGGGATTTAGGAGGCTATGCAAAGTACACGGTACCTAAAGAATAAAAAGAAAACACATGCTCATAAAAAATAAAAACAAACTAAAATAAATTCATTGAATATAATCGTAGTTATAATTAAGGATGCAGAGCGACATATTCTTTTAAACGTCTTTTAGAGGGTGGCCAACAAGCAGCAGCAGCAGTCTGTAGCAGACGTTCAGACGTTTTAAAGAGTAGTGGCAATGATTAAGGTTTAAATTTATTTAACGGTAGATCTGTAATTCCCTCGAGCAGCTTATAGTATATATTTTAACGCACATGGCGTTACTGCAACGGCTTTTCATTGCGGTGTGCATTTTGGGCAGCACTAGTTTCTTTGGATATCTCCTATTGAAGTGCGTGGTTTCGCATTTCTTTTTAACCGACTTAAAAAAAAAGGAGGAGGTTCTCAATTCGGTTGTTTTTTTTAAATGTTTGTTACATCAGTTATTTATGAACCGATTCGTACAATTTTTTTTAGTTTGTATAAATATGCTTCCAGATTGGTCCCATTATTTTCAAAAATCCAGTTGGATTATGGGCACGCATGTAGTAATTTTGGTATTTTATATTATAACTCGTGTATTTACACCCTGAAACCACAATTGTGGTGAAGTGGAGCTGATGTTGAGGACCACAGATGTCTCCAGGAACTCCCCAATAATGTACTGAAAACTAAAGAAGTACTTCACAGATTCTGATATGATTCCTTTGAAATAGCAACTAATGAAGTACCAAGATCTCAGAAACAACTTTCTTGATGAATCGACGGAACTCCTCAAATATTATCGGCCCACATACAGCAATTTAGTTTTCTTCTGTAATAATCAATGTTAATGTGGTAAAAGGGGTAAGGAAATCTGGATATGTACTGGAAATGGAATGCCACCTGGCTTGGCGGAGTACTGAATTGAAGTCGGTTGAAACTTTGTTTTAAAAGTAAATTATTATTAAACAAATCAGGATGCAACTTTACGAATACGTAGGAGGTAAACGGTACGCTTTCGTAAATATATAAAGGGGGCACCGTTAACAACTTACATTTTACAAAGCGACAATATTAAAAACGCCACTGGCCTCAGTATACGTAGGAGTGAACGTGTTAATTTTTCGTTTCTGCGATTTATTTGAAATAATATGGTTAATGCAAATGCATACGAAAGGTTTATGCCAACTCAGCATGGTACCAAGTAGTAAAATTAAGTAAACAATGGCGCTTCCATATGCGTCAAATACCTATATCTATTGGCGCATCGACTTAACACGCTCATGAATACCCACTCTATTGAGCCAGTCTCTGGATTTATGTCTGCGTCTATTTAAATACTGTTTCACCATACGACTTGTTAAGAAATTATTGCTTTTGTCTCTAGTTATCGACACAACGAATCCTCAAGTACACGCCCAATCAACGCGATTGTGACTTCTGTACTTCACGTACCCATCATGGTATAAAAAAGTGTCACTGCTATTAAATAAGACACATATTTTGATAATCACCCTATTACAACTCAAGGTCCGAACACGGGCTAAGTGTCCAAGCAGATTCATAATTTGTCTTTTAATTATAATAAAACACAATTCAAATAAAACCGATATCCGTTGAATTTTGCAAGACGAATAATCGCACAACCAGTTCATAATACGTCTCATGCAAACCTTCGAGGCTATACATGACATACAGCTCCTAGTAATTTGTACTTTGACTTTAGACTTACAAACTGGAACAACTGTGTTTCGAAACCTCAGGCTGCTATTATGGTACCCACTAGAACCCGTACAGCCTTGATTGAGTGCCCGTTACTTAATTATTATGCTAGCCGAATTTAATGGAAGCATTATTTTTGTAGCTACAGACCAACAACAACATTCACCCTCGTAAATGCAGGCCTAGAATTTATCTGAGACATTTAACAGAGCGGTTATAAATGATTACTGGATTATAGAAATTCGTTGAGATCGGTTTGATCTATCATAAGTGTTTACTTAAATGTTTAATCATCCAAAAGGTTGATGCAGATGTAATTGGAGTGTTAAGTAAATTTTTAAGGTAAATATATTATTTCATTATGAGTGGTCCATAATGAAATAATATATTCAATATATCAAAAAACATATCTTGAATTATAAATGCATTGCGTTTATTATAAATATAGTATATTATAAACTTCTTGATTCCCGAGACAAAATAAATACACGGTTAGGTCCCTACTACAGACAATATCTACCAATTTCTGTTTCATGATTCCTCACATTTAAACATCAGACATCGGTGAAAATCAGATATCGTGGTACAGTACAGACAACGCCGTACAGAAATGAAACATAAATACAAATCGAGATATTTTATGCCAGTTAATGAAACTAAAAGTATATGGATCATTTACCTAGAACATAGTTTTATAAGAAAGATTCTAAATAAACCTTCATGTTCGTGTTAGCTTGTGCATAATAATTAGGTGATTGTTGTCAAGTTATCAATTCAAATGAAATAACCATTAAATATAGAACAACGTCATTGCATGTTTCCTAGCCTATCATGCATCTAATGTACTTTCATTTATTTTGATAAGTTTATTTACAATTGAGTTATTACTAGTAATTCATTTGTTAACATTGTAAATGTCATTGATGTCAACCACCTATCAACATTTCTATTATTACCTACTTCATCATTTTCAATCCAGAAGGGTGATCACGTAACTTTACGAACGCACGTTAGGACAGCTCATCCGTCATTTTCCCATACAAAAAGTGACGTTTAGATCGACCTGCTGATGTCAACAAAAAAATAAAGCTCCTATGTTGACGACTAAATATAAGCATAGGTGTATTTATTCAAGCAACAGTAAGGAATCCTCCGTGGCATGATCCACTCGGCTGATGTTGACAGCCGTCAATCTTAGTGCA
The DNA here is from genome assembly GCA_947578815.1 of Epinotia ramella. Taxonomy (NCBI): domain Eukaryota; kingdom Metazoa; phylum Arthropoda; class Insecta; order Lepidoptera; family Tortricidae; genus Epinotia; species Epinotia ramella. Next base: position 24,531,950 of record OX388204.1, on the reverse strand, counting down.
CTCGAAGCCGTCGCGTCGCTCATGCATATTTAAGCATCCGTCAGTGTTCCGGTTCAAGATATCGGATTTTCCGACCGAACACGCGATATTAGCGTCTGAGCTATATTGGTACAAGTATATTGGGTACGTATAGGCACGGACATATAATGTATAGTCTACATTGGAATTACGAATTTATTACAAATGGTACCAATACGTAACATGTGTCATGTCGCCAGTCAAATCAGCGTTTTATAAATTCCCTAATTAAATATATTACGACTAAGAAAACTACCAATGAAGTTTTTTATCGAGCACACGTAATAACATAACTATTATTTTTTGTAAGTGATAGTGACAATTGATATGACGGTCTAAAAGTTTTTAATGCTTTATTGCATGGGTTATTTATATTATGTTTTTCATAGACGTATGTATGTAAACACACCAGAAAATTAAAATTTTCACGCGCCGCCACTGATTCACGATATACAGTGCGAATAATAAAAAAACGGCTGTGCGTAAGAAGTTTATCAATATCATACTAATGCTTAGTTACCTTTGCCGTGTAACAAACTTAAAACCGTTATCTAGACTTCGCCTAGCTAAGCAGTCTATATAGAAACCTGTTTCCTTTCATGGTGCATAATTAAAACATCGATCTTCGACATGTCGGCGTCAATAATAGCACGCGCGGCGTGGCCGTGTCACCGGTACCATAACGATGCATCAATATTGGGAGCCTAACACGATGTTTACTGGTAGTATTAAAGAGGGTTTATTAAATCCTTGGACTTAGCTTGCTCACTAACGTGCCGTACAGCATACTTTTAGCTCGTATATTAGTCATTATATTGCAGTTTAATGTGAGTTTGGTGTACAGGAAATGATGATAACATTGATAACATTATGAACATTTATTTTTATGCTACGACGGTGGCAAATAAACACACGGTTTGCCTGGTGGTGAGCAGAGACCATGGACGCTTGCAATCCCAAAAGAGCAAAAGCGCGTTGCCGACCCTTTGTTGTTTTGAGGATTAGTTAGCAATTTAACAAACATAAGTATTTTGTGAGAATTCGCTTGCACTCATCTCATTTGCTTGAGATGCAGCATGGCTTTTTAATAACGCTGCAATCTATCAAAGTTTTCTGAGGTAATAACAAAAAAAAAATACAATAACTAATTTAAAACCTTATATTATTGGAAACTGATGAAAAATAGAACTGTTCAGATTGAATAAAAATTATGAACTATCCTTGTTAGAACGATACCTTATATCATATGGTTAATATATTTAACATTGAGTTTTTAAAACCATTTTACACTAATTTAAATAAAGTAGCACAGCGTTTGTTCAGAGTATATAGTTTATTTTCATGAAATGGTCCCAGAATATCAATAAGTAGGTATGGCGAACCACAAGGAAGAGCACCGGCAAATAGCCACCGCTCGGCAGTCTTCAAGGATGCAATTATTGACAGGACGGAGGTTGAATAGGAAGCTTCGCTTCCTGTATCCCACCTAACCTTACCCCTTTAATGAATACTTAAATCAACTTGACGATAATGAAGCTTGTTTATGTTTAACAGCAACCCACACAATTTGTTGGACGGCTTAAACAAATCTAAATCTCATAGAATAAACAAATTTGATTCATAACAATAACAAACTAAGTCTGAACTGAGGTGAGTATCAAAGTTATAAAATAAGAAATGTTTCAAATTCAACTTGGGACGGTAAAGTCAATTTCATATGATCATATGAAATTTACTTGTGGGAAAGCCGACGTGGATCGATAGAAATGTGTATTTTTGATGACAATGTAAAGCGTATCATTTTTGCTGACGTGGTTGTCACTACCACCTATACGTAATTTTAAGCTTTATTTTTAATTTAATCTTCATTTAGAGATAAACAGGCTAAATATTTAATTATGTTTATACAAACATTATTCTTGATTACATTCGTTTCTAATTCCATCCACGGAATTCAAAAGAATGTCCTTTTTGATAAAGAAATTAAATTTTAAACAACGTTACCGATTAAACTTTCAATGGAATCGCTCCATCGGGTTTACGCGAGATAACGAGCATACGATTAATATTGAAAAGCAACGTGCTACATCAGTGATTAAAGGGGACCACTTAACGGATTGAAAAATATAGACTTATACATTTACAGTTCATTCATTATTTGCGCAAAATACATACTAGGTAAACAAAATTACACACCTATAGAGATACCCAATTTTAATATTGCAATAACAATCTAACATATTTCGATTGGCCTCTTAATTTTGTAAATCATTGGCCGTTTTGCTGAAAATTGGTGCGTAATGTACGTAAATAAAGCAACGTAAATGTGATTACACGATAGAAAACTGGTGCGTAGTAGCGTAATGAAAGCAATTAACCTTTTTATACTAACTTGGAAACATCGTGACCCAAATATCATACTAAACTGTTAGCAGTCATAATTGCTTAAGTAATTTGTTTAATTAATCCAATTAATGTTTGAGTTTGAAATGGGCATTTTAATCTACGTCATCATATTTTAGATGGAATAGTTAGTTGGAGCACTTTGAAGATAATGTGTTATTTTATCAAAATACTATCAGTATCAGGCTGCTAATTATTGTAGGTACTTAATAGTTTTTTGCAAATATTTTATTTCTGTATTAAAATAGTAAGGTTTTATTTATATTTCTCAATATCTCTTGAGTTAGTTCAAACTTTATTGGGCGATCGTATAACTATCACTAAACATCTTGAATAGGGAGGCTTTCTCTCACTTACAAAATTTACAAACATATTTTTTTATTCATAAGAATATAATTACGTGAGAGATTTGTGCAGTTGTCAAGTGTCATGCAATGTGACGCGTGTCTCTGACCTACGTCTAAAAACCGTAACGACTAAGAGCAGAGCGCCCACTGTCCCGTCTTTACGTTCTGGCCTCCTAACAGTTTCTTATCTATGGAAAGGTTTTAAATGAGGAGTCAGAAAAACGGTCAAAATAAAATATTTATATTTAAAGTTGGGCAGGCTGGCTCAGTAGCACTAAAAGTGTAAAAAAAATACGTGGGTACGGGCGAATACACTCAGAATCGGATTCCGTTAATTTCCCGCAGCCGAAGTACTCCCCTGAATGCGCCGTGTAGGTTGGCGGCGGAATTTCTCATCGGCGCTGAGTTCAGCGCCACCCGGAAAACTGCTCCGCGGTCTGGTACCAATGGCCGGAAGTAAAGCGCAAGCAGGCGGCAAGCAGTCAGCCAATAATTTGTCACTCTGGACTTTGGACCCTGGAACGCGCCATAGAACAAAGGCGTTAGAAACGGTCCATCCATTCCTGTGAACGCCAACGGCATGTGGGAAAGCACTTAGGTAGTTGTGATGCCGTGGATGTTCACAAATCAGATACGGAGATTACAATAAAATGAAGTTGATTTGATATATAAAGAAATGAAATGATTTTATATTTTTATTTCTAATTTGCGGGTGGATTAAAAGTGACAACGATGAATAGCAACTTTTAATAAGTGCTAGTTATGAGCAAAGCTATTATGTAGATGCAATATTTATGTTCTGGAGTTAAAATAATTGTGAACTAGTATTGAGTTCGATTGGCAAGTTAAAATAATTAAGCAATTAATCAGCACTAATGGTTCTAAGCTACTAGCTAGCAAAATATAACCACTTACCCAATTTGGGGTACACTAAAAACACTTATTAAACACCACAGTGATTTTTATATTGGTCGAGGAACACGCAGGGACGAACACAAGAACATCGATTACGGTTCCGTGCAGCGGACCGTAGCAGAGATCGATTTCCAGCGACGTGCGTTCCTGATAATGACTTTTGTCTAATCAATGAGCGGCCGCGCGCGGTGACCAGCGCTCGCGCAGATGACATACGTCACACATGCATTCGTTCATGTGCGAGTGAAACTAGTAACGAGTGAACGTTAATCGGTGCCGCGACATATTCAAACAGTTAGCGTGTTGATGATTTTATACATGTAAATAATTTATATTTAGGATAGTTTCATTATGTGTTTTAGTGTGTAGTGTAGTAATAAGGTATATATGTTATTTTTAATTACGTAGGTAGCTAGGATTAAGGTTTATTTATGAAGATATGTACGCGTAACGTTACATTACCCCCCGCTCCAGTGAAAGGGTTTTGTTCTTAAAGAAAAACCCGTTTGGACTGTCATTAGTATTACACTTCCATTCAATCATCTATCACTTCATACATACTTCACCTAGAAAACATACAAGCAAACGTCACTTTGATAAGTGGACGACGCGTCCTTACATACAAAAGGCATCTGTGATAAATTGCACATTTGACTAAATACTGACAACAAGATCTTAATGAGACTCACAGCGTACACTTTAGTTAAGACTTTTGACTAGTTTCAGGTCTTTAATATGCCAGACTCCTAAATCCTTACCTGTCATATCTTCCAAGACGTATACTAGAGGAGATCGTTTTTCGGTTATACGACATTTTATAAATTTGGGTGCTAGCTTTTTACTAAAGAATTTGTCTTTATCGCTTAGTATGTAAGTGCGCTTAAAGACTAAATCGCCAACATTAAAATCTGCGTGTTTGCGTCGAAGATTATACTGAGCAGTGTTTTTTACATGTGCCTGCCACAATGAAGCTTGCACATCGTCAAACACAGAAGACAGACACCCTCGGTTTTCAGCGTAAACATCGCGCGGTAGGAATAATATCTCGTTGCCTATGTCAGAATCCGTATAATGCGATCCACACAAAACGAGCTCACGTCCAAACACAAGAAAAGACGGTGAGTAACCCGTAGCTTCATTGACGGAGTTGTTCATGGCAAACTTAATTTTGGGGATAAAAGTGTCCCAAGTGCGGTGGTCGTTTTGGACAAATGTTGACAAACAAGAGACAAGAGTCTTGTGGTAACGTTCCACGCTGTTAATCTGAGGAGTATATCTAGGCGTGAAGAACACGTTCGGGATCTTATACTTCTTAAAAAGTGCCTCCGTTGTCGAACTAATAAACTGGCTTCCATTGTCAAGAAATATGGTTTGAGGAATGCCATGTACTAAAAATATATTGTCCTCTAAAATCTTGACCACTGCGTCTGAAGTCGCACGACGTAAGGGAAAGAAATCACAATACTTGGAGAAACAACATGATATTACCAGGATGTAGGCATTCTGTTTGCGAGTAATAGGTAATGGGCCGATAAAGTCGATGGAGATCATCTGAAATGGACGTGAACACTGTTTAGGACGTCCCATTTCTCCTAACGTGGTGTGATTCTGCGCTTTATATGACAAACAGACAGAACAAGAGCCCACGAAATTCACAACATCTTGGTGCATCCCAGGCCAATAATAGTTTAAAGCTAAGCGCCTATAGGTTTTAAAAATACCAAGATGTCCGGCTGTTGGTTCTGAATGATTTTCTACAATTATTTGATCGCGAAATTCAGAAGGCACTACTTCTTTCCAGTCGAATTCAGAAGTAAGTTGTGAGTGTTTTGATTTTGATAGCCGAAACAGAGAGTTATTTTTGATAATGAAGTTAGGGAAATTACTTGGAGCATTAAGACAACCATTATGCATATTCTTATACCAATCATCGTTCGTATTTACCACTGCATTAGAAAGAGAGATGGCATTTACAGGAACAGCACGGGAGAGAGCGTCTGGTATAACATTATCGACTCCACGGCGATGCTTCATTACAAAATTAAACGATGAAAGACGAACTCCCCATCGTGCTAATCGTCCTGTTGGGTTGTCCAATGATAGGAACCATTTTAACGCAGAATGGTCAGTGTACACTGTAAAGGTTTGCCCATTCTCCAGATAACAGCGCCAGTGCTCGACAGCAGTCAAGACAGCAAGTGTCTCCCGTTCTGTGATGCTGTAGTTCTTCTCGGCACCGGTAAGAGATCTACTCATGTAGGCGATGGGGTGTTCTTTACCATTCAGAGTCTGCGTCAACATGGCACCAACACCATAATTGCTTGCATCAGTATGCACTTCAAATGGCAACGAGTAATCTGGACAGGAAAGGACTGGCGCGGAAACCAAGGACTCCTTTAAAGCATTAAAAGCCGCGTCAGCTTCCTGTGACCATACAAAAGGTGGAGACTTTTTGCCATTTGAAGTGAGCTTGTTCAAAGGGCCAGCTACAGTACTGAAATTTGGTACGAAACGTCGGTACCAAGTGGCAGTACCAAGGAAACGCTTAAGTTCCTTTCTGTTGGTAGGCGTGGGAAAGTTAATAATGGCCTCGACTTTTTCGGGGTCTGTGCGTAAGCCGCGAGCATCAACCACGTATCCTAAATATCTAAGCTCACTCCTAAAGAACTTGCATTTTTCGAAGTTGACAGTGAGGTTAGCATTTTTTAATTTGTCCAAAACGCGCAACAGACGTGAGACATGTTCTTCAAACGTTGAGCTGATGATAATAATATCGTCAAGATATGCGAACGTTTTAAACTCCATATCTCCAAACAACTGGTCTACCAGGCGTTGCTGCGTGGCAGGCGCATTGGTTAAACCGAATGCAGTGGTTTTGAAGCGCAGGGTACCTCTATTAGGCACGTAAAAAGCCGTTTTATCGCGATCCTCAGGCACTATAGGGATTTGCCAGAAGGCCTTAGATAAGTCTATGCTCGAAAGATACTTAGCATCACGGAGACTATCTAAGATTTCTGACACATATGGCAAATTATATGCGTCGCGTTTGGTGATAGCATTCAGTTTTCGGCTATCGAGGCAAAACCGAGGCTGTCCGTTCTTCTTATTAACGATGAGTACTGGGGAAGACCAAGCACTCTCACAATACTCGACCACATCCAAAGCCAGCATTTCGTCGACTTGCTCGGTTAAAATTCGCTGCTTTTCGGGGGACATACGATAATATCGCTGCCTGATCGGTTGAGCGTCACCGGTATCTATACGATGCGATATAAAATCTGTACGGCCCAAGCCTTTTTCCTCAGTCGATATGGACTTAAACTGGGTAATTATGGTGTCTCCTATTATTTTTTGTGGTGCCGTCAAATTATCGTACGAGTGAATAAAAGTGTCACTAGAGTTTACTTTAATCTCTGATAAAGAGCTTTCTGATAATTTGACGCTACCTATAAATTTGGGACAAATTTGGAATGCCCGCCAAAAATCCACGCCAAGAATGATGGAAGTGTCAACTTCAGGAACAACATAAGCTTTAATTAAATGATATTGTCCTTCAAATGTAATGGGTAAGTTTATGTAACCAATACATTTTAAATATTGACCGCCGGCTGCTACCATGTTAATGTTGTGATCCTGGTGCAAGGTGCAGTCAATTAAATGCTTGTGGCAATTATTTCCTAAAATTGTCACTGCAGCTCCAGAATCCAACAAGGCACACGCGTCAATATCATTAATTTTCATGTTAATATAAGGTCTTGCATCATGTTCTGGTTTAGCTTGCAGAATTGTAGAAACTTTGTAAGAAGAGGTAAATGTTTTAATAAAATTCAACCAGCGTTCCCAATCTTCTTTGTCAAAATTACTACAACTCTGCTTCACTAGTTTTTTGAGTTAATGTTAACTTTAGAGCAAACAGGGCAGTCTGGTGTTTTCACATCCTTCATTCCGCACTTAAAGCAAAAAATATCACGTTTGGCTTGACACTGACGGATGTGATGCGAATTGTTACGACACCTTGGGCAGTATGGTTCATTTTTAACTGCTTCCACTGAGTGTATATAGTTGTGTTGCTGATTTTTACCTTGTGTGTTTTGACTATAATTTGGGTGTTTGTAGTTGTAATTTTTGTTGTAGTTACTTGTGTTTGGAAAATTGTGTTTATTGTAGTTGTTGTTATATTTGTTAATACTTTTATTTGAATCCTTAGTATAGGCAAATTCAGGTGCAACGGTATCTGAGGTTAATTTAGGCGGTTCTTGAAATTGAGACAGGCGAGCCTGAATGGTCTCATAGTTACGACACAATGTACGCAAAGAATCTATATCAGATATGGATGCTGCCGAAGCCAGGGTGCTTGCATAGCAGGGCCTAATATTGTGAAGAAGGATCTCCAGTTGATCCGCCTCTGAAAGGGACTTGGACAAACGCGAGAACATCCCATCCATGATAGAGAGATAAATGGTGATGTTTTCGCGTTCACCCTGAGTACGAGAACGAATCTCCGAGATGAGCCGGTAGTCATAATCCGACTGGTCAAAGTCCTTCTTCAGTAAGGCTGCTAATTCAGACCAAGAACCAACCTTGTCCTTCACCGATCGATACCAATGTAAGGCATCTTCTTGAAAAATTTCAGTGGAAAAGCTTAACACTTTACTCGATGGGATATTACGAGCTTCTATAAACTCATCAACACGCTGTATAAAGGACCGCACGCAAGTCTTGCCATTAAACTTCAATTTTCCTAAATCAGCTGAGCCACGATCGCAAGTCACCGAAATCACGTTCTGGAGCTCAGGCATTGAAGAACCAGATTCACTACCGGAAACCAAACCCGAAGTGCTCGCAATAGGTTTAGCTGCCTGAAGGGTCTTGAATTTCTTTGAGACGATGTTATACTCCTTTATTATCTCATCATATTCTTTCCTTATGTCCTCGCTACGTGTTATCCTCGCAATACGATTATATAAATGGTTCAGCATGTTTTGAATTCTGAGGATTACTGGGGCAGAAGGGTCAGCAACGTCTAGGTTAGACTGAATTTTAGTGAGTACCTCAAAACAGCCCTGAAGATCCTGTCTACTGTCAAGTGGAGACTCTAAAATGTGCTCTGAGGGATAGTCTTTGGCTAACTTTACAATTTGCTTGCGTAAGTCCTCTACGGATGACGCAGGCGTAGCACCTCTAATCCGAACCTCATACTCCAACTCTGACTTTTGAAGTGACAAGTACTTCACGGACAGCATGGTGAACCAAATATATGTTTTGGGTAAGTGGTGGAAAGCAAAAGCAACTACTTAAAACTATAATCAACTCCCGTTCTCCGATCTGTTACAAATCTGATTGATAATGATGAACGTCTGGTTTTTTTTTGATTGAAATTAGTAAAAATAAAAATAAAGTTGTTAGCAGCAACAAAAAAAAATGGCTACTAATGTGTACTTCGTTCCTTCACAGTAATATTAGCAATCAATCTTTTTTAATGATAAGTAAAAATAACTAACAGTTTACAATCGAAATATAAATGTTCTTTACAATAATGGTTTGTAAAATCTTACAAATGTATATAATATGTATATGTATTTATATCGTTTAACACAATTTTACTCAGTACACGTTAGCAGCAAGAAAAAACCAAAAATAAAACAAAGCTAAAGAAAAGCGAAAAACGTTTCACAAAAAACCACAAACAAACACCAACTACTACTACAAAGAAAAAAACAGAATCCGATGTGTATTACAACCACGTGTAAGGGCGCCAGTGTCCCGTCTTTACGTTCTGGCCTCCTAACAGTTTCTTATCTATGGAAAGGTTTTAAATGAGGAGTCAGAAAAACGGTCAAAATAAAATATTTATATTTAAAGTTGGGCAGGCTGGCTCAGTAGCACTAAAAGTGTAAAAAAAATACGTGGGTACGGGCGAATACACTCAGAATCGGATTCCGTTAATTTCCCGCAGCCGAAGTACTCCCCTGAATGCGCCGTGTAGGTTGGCGGCGGAATTTCTCATCGGCGCTGAGTTCAGCGCCACCCGGAAAACTGCTCCGCGGTCTGGTACCAATGGCCGGAAGTAAAGCGCAAGCAGGCGGCAAGCAGTCAGCCAATAATTTGTCACTCTGGACTTTGGACCCTGGAACGCGCCATAGAACAAAGGCGTTAGAAACGGTCCATCCATTCCTGTGAACGCCAACGGCATGTGGGAAAGCACTTAGGTAGTTGTGATGCCGTGGATGTTCACAAATCAGATACGGAGATTACAATAAAATGAAGTTGATTTGATATATAAAGAAATGAAATGATTTTATATTTTTATTTCTAATTTGCGGGTGGATTAAAAGTGACAACGATGAATAGCAACTTTTAATAAGTGCTAGTTATGAGCAAAGCTATTATGTAGATGCAATATTTATGTTCTGGAGTTAAAATAATTGTGAACTAGTATTGAGTTCGATTGGCAAGTTAAAATAATTAAGCAATTAATCAGCACTAATGGTTCTAAGCTACTAGCTAGCAAAATATAACCACTTACCCAATTTGGGGTACACTAAAAACACTTATTAAACACCACAGTGATTTTTATATTGGTCGAGGAACACGCAGGGACGAACACAAGAACATCGATTACGGTTCCGTGCAGCGGACCGTAGCAGAGATCGATTTCCAGCGACGTGCGTTCCTGATAATGACTTTTGTCTAATCAATGAGCGGCCGCGCGCGGTGACCAGCGCTCGCGCAGATGACATACGTCACACATGCATTCGTTCATGTGCGAGTGAAACTAGTAACGAGTGAACGTTAATCGGTGCCGCGACATATTCAAACAGTTAGCGTGTTGATGATTTTATACATGTAAATAATTTATATTTAGGATAGTTTCATTATGTGTTTTAGTGTGTAGTGTAGTAATAAGGTATATATGTTATTTTTAATTACGTAGGTAGCTAGGATTAAGGTTTATTTATGAAGATATGTACGCGTAACGTTACACCACCTAGCGGGTTCCTGGCACTGGACTTGTTAATAAAAAGCGTGAAATAAATAAATATATATCAGTGGCGCCCAATCCACCGATCCTGGGATGTGCCTTTCGTTATGCACTGGGTACTTTCAGGCTCGGAACGAGATCTCAACAGTAACATTCGTAACCTGTAGCGCGGAGCTAAGCCCTCTCGTGTAGGGCTCTCGGAGCGCAACGCCGGTAAAAAACCTGCTTTAATTGGATTGCCTTTTATTAGCGTAATAAAATTGGATTTACTCAGCCGAAACCGGACGCGTTTTCGCCTCCCTCCGAGCCATTGTTTCGTTATTCCCTAAAGCTTTAAATCGACAAGTGTATGAGCTCTTGTTTTGAAAAAAGTATCATTCACTGTGCTGGGATTTGCTCATGTGAAAGAGAAATACCCCTATTTTTAGTTAGTTATATATTCCGCAAGTCGACATCATTCAGTGCGCCTATTTTGCGTGAAAAACGGGGGGTTGCGCTATTCTAACCACCCCAGCTCCTCTAAAAAGTTAGTGAGTGCCTTGGTATTGCTTACTGCCTTCCGTAGTGTGCCTGGAGACCCTAAGTGTTTCTTAATGTATACTTCTACCTGCTTGCAGTCCAGTAGAATATGTTTAGCCGTTTCTTCTGCCTCCATGCACGCCTCTTTTTATTATTTGTTTGTAATGTCAAGATCTGTGTCTCAATAAAGCACGGATAAGAGACATTCTACCTCTTAGCCAAATCCATGGGTATTTTACTTCATCGCTATGCCCAGAGTAGGTACATATATAGAGTTTATAAAATCTATTTATATTTCTATGGAAGACCAGCGGTGGCTGTAAAGCCAGCCTCATGTTGAGTTGGGTCCATTTCGTGACACGGACGAGTCAGTTTGTATTTAATGTTTCTTCTCTTATCTATATATTGTTTCATAGTCAAAGCGAAAAAACGAAGTAGATTCGTAAAAATCCCTGAAAATTGGAATCCAATCAGATCACCCAGGGAGAGCTGTAAAAATCTGAACAAAACCAAAATATGTAAATCCAAAAAGCACTGTTATATCGTTCCATAAAAGAACAGACAGAATCATCGAACCGACGCAGGGCATTCACGAATATATCCCGTGGCATGTCCGACTCCAATGTGTCTATTTGGCGGAAAAAATATAATTGGATTGTTCCTGACAAGATAAATTGGATGCCGGACATGCCGCTGTTATGCATGGATCAGCCATTTATTGCAAGTATAAAATGCATGTACTTGTACCCTACCTATTAAATTGCGAGGAATTCAATTCTGCTAGATGTAAGAGTAATAAATGGAAAAGGGAGAAATAAAAGAAATAGTCTTCTCTAAAGACCCGGTTTATTAAATAAAGTTTATATGGATGTGAAATGAGGAATTACAGATCACATGTAAATGAAAAATAACTTCGGGTATGGGGGCCACGCTGGCCACGTACATGATTAGTTATAACGTTTTTGTAGCATGGCATAGCTCGTTAAAAGTATTTATTTTATGCCATTTACGAAGTTTTCAAATTAAATATCATCAATAGTAAAAAATAATATAAGATCTTACTATACTGTGTTTTTTTAGCATTAGAGAGACCTTTGCAGAACGAGATATAAGGTTTTTTATCGGGCACATTCTGCGGATCGAACAGTGAATACGAGTTTATAAATATCACGTATTTATTATCATGTTTTGTTAATACATACATTACTCAGTGTTGTGAACAGATAAGAAACATAATATTAGTTAATTTATATGCTAAGATTAGAAGATAAGAATTTTGATAAATTGCGTTTGTAATTTTTCATGGAAAGGTTGTACATTACAAAACCTAAGGAGGCAGAGTTCTCACACAATGGTCTATTTTTAAACGTCACTGTCACTATCTGTCAACTATCACTCATGTAGGTTTTTCATTCGAGTTCATATTGTTGTCGGTTGAGTCGGTTGTGATTTCTATTTATTTTATTTCTATTGCCGCCATCTTGCTTCTAAACACTTATAACTTACAGTTTTACCATCAAATTAGTAATAAATGTGAAAACTATGCGTTCAGCTATCGGTAAATATCAAATGATATGTACTCGTATGTACATAGGTTCCGAGAAATTCAGTGGTATCGGTCGAAATCGAAGAAGGAAGGTTTACGACCACTGCTTCTTTGTTTACCCGTTTGACAGATAATTATAATCTAAAAAAAAATATAGTATAGTGTTTTACGAAATGAAATAATCCATACACGGAACATAGATATTTATTCCTTTTAACAAGTGGAATTCCAGACAAGAAAAACCTTTTTTTTTATTGAAAGGATACCCATTTTTCGTAAATTAAAAATGTTCGCAGGATTCAATATCGAAACCATTATTTCGGTCAGATGATCGGCCCAGGATATTTATTAACACGCCCCACTGTATTTTAAAAGCGAAGAAGCAATCACCGTGATTTTTCACGTGCGTTTCAGCACGCGCTGTCGGCTCCTGAAAAAAGATAGTGTCATGAAATTAAATTGGACCAATTTTGTGACGGATTGGTATTAATCAATCATGTTGGGTGTCCGTGAGACTCACATTATATTGATACCATAATTTTGAATATTAAATTAGGTATGTAACGTAAATTGGGGTGAGTAGGGGCAAAACTGACATTCAAACCTCGATGACATTTTGTTTTTTAATTCGATAGCGGTATTGCTTAAGTACTTGAAAGTGCTAAATGCTATACTTGGTGATGATAATTTTCAAGTTTTCAAACAACCTACCTACAGCTATCAATTAGTAAAACAAAGTTACGGTCCCCAAAGCCATTTCAAGTGCAGATGTCTCCCTCACCGCTGGCTTATATCGGCGAGTTTTTATTGGCTAGGTGGTATTTTTTCTATCGGAAGTCTCCGGAGCATCTGCTATCTTTAGCCGTGCTCCAAGATTAATGATAATGGGTTCACAAGCCGCTAGGTGACGTTTACCCACGACGACGCCGAGGAAAATATTATGCTAAGCGCTTAGTTAAAGATGCTCCGGTAAGGTGACTTTTAGAATAGTTTGAGGGTTTTGTATAAGGTGACAACATTATTAACATATGAATAATTAAATTCACAGCACTTCAATACATTAACTAAAAACATATTTTCTCTTAACTTAACACTTAGGTAGTTTTAGGGTTTTGAGATTAATGCCAAATCGTAAAATATGCAGTCCCTCGAAGCTGTGCAGAATCCAAACTTCTATTAGGTCAACGCAATAAAAAGATTTTTCCGTTTCTGGTATATTCTGATACTCGCGAAATACTCAAAACCTATACCATAATTCCCGTTGACTTATTTGCGATTATACGATTTGGCAAAAATCCGTAATAAACCGTATATTTTGCCGTGTATTTGTAATTACAACACTAGTGGCTTGGTGTCCTTTGGACTCGATTCTTCTGCTATTGAAGCAAAAAAACCGCTTAGGCTTACTTAGGTACCCATATGTTTGGCGCTACGCTACTTTTACTAATTTTAATATATTTACTATACTAAGGTTCAGTAGTTACGACTATGTACCTGATAAAAATAAATGTAAAAACATTCTTACTATTTTTGTAGTAAAATACTTGGCATTATATTATAATGATGTCTTACTCTCGCTTCCTGTCAGGCATTCTTTAAGTTGTATTTTTCCATAATACTTGTACTGTTTTACTCACTGTTTTCCTTGAGGTACCGATATTGGCAACATTCATAAGTAGACATTAGAACATATTAGTAATATTGTGCCTTTATTGAACGAGCGAGCGAAGCTAACGTAGGTATTTCCGGCTGGTTCTCCTCTACGGGTCGCATTTATCAGCTCATTCTCGTGAAAGTCTGTGAGCAGGCTCAATATTTATAAAAAAAATAATCGATTCAGAGTTTGAAAAAAACATTTTTTGTAAGTAAGTAATTAAAAGTCTCACGATTTCGTTAGCTGGCAGAGCCGTTAGTTACCTTAAGGGTTATCATCGTTGATCTACTCCTATTTATAATACCATGTTGCGCCTACGTCCCAACGAAATTGCTATATAATTAATTTTACATTATTATAAAGTACTGTACCTTCACATTTATAGGAATACCTACGCAAGCTTTCGTTTCTGAACCTCTACAATTATAACCTGTTCCGACGCGGAATAATGGGAAAGAAAAAACACGAGGCTAACAGGATGCGATAGGTGAGGACAAACTGCCCTTGTTTACGTAAATTACTGCCGACACACGTACTTGCATCTAATTGGCGTTTGCTGCAACTGATACTATAATGTACTATTTATTTATTGCACAAAAACACTTATCCGTACAAACGGGGAATGGGGAGGGGGTATTTTTGGACTTTGTCTGCATGCTCCTTAATGTACCTACTGGCGATTTAGTTAAGATTGCTCTTTAAATACCTCTTAACTTAATTTATGTGAGCACGGATTCAATAACCCTTTCGGTTGAATTCTGTGAATAGTTTGTTTTATATAATATCGATACCTAATATTTCATGATACAGTTAAAAAATAACTTTGATGGGATTTATTATTATTTTGTATAAAGGAGTCTGCTATGCTACATGCCAACCTTAGGCGTAATAAGAGGGAACTGGTTGAATAGTGTGTTGAACTGATGAGTACTGTTCCGATAGCTCAGTTGGTTAGACCGACTGGCCGCCTATGCCATAATCATAAAGCTATCCATATAGGTGGCACTCATGGGCAGAGGTCTTCTCTCTTGGATGAGATAAAATAGGCAGTAGTAGTCCGCGTGCCTTTTTTCCTTTGAATTTCTATCAAGATGTATGCAGGCTTCCTCGTGATGACTTCCTACTATTTAGTATATCTGGATCCAAAAAGGGAGACCGCTAACTTTATTCAATAAAGATTAAGAAAGCAAAGCTACCATTCGTTTCATTCCTCAATAAGAACTAACAATGGCAATGATAAATGATAACATCATTTCTGATGAATAAGAAAAACGACGAGATCTGTTGATAGAGTTCTATTTGAATATTTAATCGACATTCACGTAGTCACGAAGCTTGAAACAATGGTCAATACTGATAAAAGTAAATTGTGGCTTGTAGTATAATCTACCTAATTTGATGCCACTGGTGACCGAAGGGCTGGCAGTTATCTCGCACAAAGAATTAGCCTAGCTATTCAGCGAGGTAATGCTGCCAGCATCTTCTGCACCATGCCGTATGGGCCATTTTTAGATTTAGTTTAGTTCTATTCTATTTTATTTTTAATTTAATTTTTTAATTATTACTTCATTTTTGTTTTCTTTTTGTTTATATTAAAATTACGTTACTAAGTGCACCCGAAACATTTGCTCTTGAGTGTGTATAGTTTTTACACAACTAACAAACTTTCAAGAATACTCGGAAAACATCAAGATAAAACTTTTTTTCTGCTATTTTTAAGGTTCAAAGCACTTTATTGTACACGATAACACGTTAAAACATGAAAGGTAACTTCTTAGTAAATTAAATTGTTAATTTACAAAGGAGCCTCAAGTAGCGCCTCAAGTGTGATGCCTGACGGTGATGGTAGGGATAAAAAACAAACCTACTGTAACGCGCAATTAACATTAATTGGGTGCTACTTCAGGGAATGTACTATTTAGTATAATATGATAATTGGTACACGGAAGACCAAGCTTTGCTCAGTTTCCGTGTTTTTTCTTTTTTTTTTCGGAAAAAAAGACTTCGAATCTCGCACCCGTTATTGTATAAGCAACGAAAAAAACATGTATTGACGTAATTAAGAGGCTGACAAGACCTAATTTGGTGAAATTGATTTTATTTAAGCAGTTTTTTAAGAAAAACTATTTGTTCTAGCCCATCAAATAATATATATGTTAATATTCACCATATTTCAAAGACCGTGGACGGGCTCGATACATAATTGGACGAAATCGGCTCGATAAAAAATAATTGCAAAGTCTTAAAATCACATTACACGGTTGTCTTTATTTTTTTGACGTATGGGTCTGCAATTAAAACATGAAGTCAACATATTCATACCTAAACCGCTAACGAGTCATATTTCACAAATAATCCACCCTTTTTTTATTTCAATATTGATGTACTATTTATCTTCAAAAACCGGGCCGCCCAGTAACACTCGGTCTCGTTTACTCCGATACAAATATACAGTGTGCGCGTTATCCAATATCCTCAAGGGCATTTTGGTGTTGAAAGCGTCTTAATTGATAAATTATAGAGATCCCACCTAGAAAAAAAAATAGTTGAACTCACATACAATTTGTCACTACGGACGACATATTTCATGTGTTCAATAGAACGCTCATCCTGAAGGATTCGAAACACGTCGCCCGAAGTGACAGTAAATACGTGCGTACCCTAATAATATCCTGAACAGACAACCATAATAGGTACTGTAAACGTACGTATAAGTCTGATAAATTTATAATTAATAGATTTAATAATTAACGGGGGATAATTATGGGACCGGATCGAAATGGAACTACATAAATTATGAAAGTAATTGCTAAATATTATATTAAATGCCAAAACTGCAGGAGGCTATCACATACATGGATTGATCTAATAAGCTACATTAACTTATAATAATTCAAATTGACCTGGTTTAGAGTATTATAACTTTTAATGATGCATATAAATACGCTATCAATCAAATGAGGTCGTCATTTTCCTTCTTAATCCGCAGAGCGCTTGTAGACGACGACCATAGTCACAGACATTAGTAAAAGCACGTGTGTTTTGATTTCATTTATTTATTTATAAATGTTATATACTAATAATAAAGAGGTTAATTCCGAAATGTAAGTTAGTTGCTTTGTAAGTTATGTACCTTATGCAGGGGGTAATTTCCATTTAACTACTCATCCAAATTATTTCACCAAATCATACAGACGGGACCTTTGGGATGGATATAAGCTATACTTACTACTGTTGCAAGTAGGCCATACTATCTACACTATGCTAACTATCATATTATACAGGGTGTTTGGCATTGCGTGTGTGGCAGGATGGGTAAGTAAAAGACTAGGGTGGGTAAGTAAAAGACTAGGGTGGGTAAGTAGGGTCACTTGCAACAAATTTTGGGCCAATTAACACTTGTCCTGCCCACGGTGTATTTTTATTATGTACATATTATGAATATCATCATATCAGCCGAAAGACGTCCACTGCTGGACATAGGCCTCCCCCAAAGAGTGCCAAAGTGACCGGTCCTGCGCCACCCGCATCCAGCGAACTCCAGCAACCTTTACCAGGTCATCAGTCCACCTTGCGGGGGGCCTACCCACGCTGCGCCTTCCGGTACGTGGTCGCCACTCGAGAACCTTTCCGCCCCAACGGCCATCGGTTCTACGTGCTATGTGCCCCGCCCACTGCCACTTAAGTTTAGCGATTCATTATGAATATATGTATATATTAATAATTATTATATTAATAATATACAGGGTGATTCAGGAGACATGAGCAGGATCAACCCTACGGATTCAATAGTTTATAAGCTACTCAGTCGTACCAGCATTGGTAAGATTAACGTGAATTTTTTTTTTTGTTGTGTAGGGTGACCATGATTTATTGTGAATGAAACTTAGAACAAAATGTAAAAAAAACTGTGGGCGTTTAACTTAATTACGATGGTAAAAGATCCATTAAGATTAACTGTATGTGTAGGGTTGATCCTGCTCACGTCTCCTGAATCACCCTGTATATATTTATTATTTATATAATTATAAATATATTATTATTTGCAATTTCCTCGCAGTAGGCGTGAAAAGCACTATGTAATGTCTCGGCCAAAATATTTAAAGTGCAATACATGGACTCGTCTCCTTCGAGGTCCTCACCTTTGGCTCGGACCTCGAACCCACTCGTCCATCTATTGCCTACTTTCTAGTCTTTACAACAATGTACCTACTATATAATCTAGGCACAAAGGCTACTTGACTACCTGATCCCCTGTCAGCTGTGTCTGTCAATTCAGAATTGTTTTTTTACTCCGCGCCTACAGTTCATTTGTTCTTACCGATCCTGATTGCCACGGGATGCGCTTCCGCGCAATAAAGTACTGCTGCGCAATGACAATTATAGCTGCCAGTGTGTAGTGCCCAGTAAAGAAATCCGGGCGGTTTACCTGTCGCAATCAAAAAATTTTACTTTCCAACTGTAACAGTTGTTGTTGTCCGTTTGTTCGGCTAAAAGCCGTTTTTCTGAGACTATGTTTTTTTAGGACTATAATAAAACAAACCTAACCTAACTCAAATAAAACGAAAACTAAGAAATGGCCAAATTCGTCTAGGTAAAACCCCTTATCGTTGAGAACCGTAAAGCCCAAAATCTTTAATGTCAATGCTAGTCAGGCTAAAAAACTCTTCGTCTACTCAATAATCAAATCCGATTTAAACTGTGATCTTCCTAGCCCTTCTACTAAGATCACAGTTTCACCAAGGCGCATAGCGCAAATGCTGTACCGGCGGTACGCACTTCTGTCCCAGACAGGGGAGCGAGAGCGGGTAACAGTCGAGCAAGGGGGTCCGCAAGGACGCAGAAGGCGCGTGGCGCATTTTCAGGCAGAGGCCATGGTGGAGCGGTCCAAACCGGAGGCACCGTCCGATCTTTTCCCCACGGGTCGAAAAGCGGACACGCCCAGCAGGTCCCCGCAAGGAGACCGGCTGGCGCAGGTGCCGGAGGGGAGGTCAGCGGAACTGTGGCCATCTGCAACCGGCCGGCCGGTCCTCTTCCAAACCCTGCTGACGAGCCGGGCGCCGTTGATAGCGTGTCTGTACCCCAGGGTGCGGGTGCGTGGTCCGGTGGAGGAGTCGCTGGCAGCAGGAGGCAGAAGAGACGAGACAACGCCAAGGCGAGGGCTCATACACTGAGCGAGGGCACCCCCCAGGATGCACCCACTTCGGGGCCAGGGATGGTGCAAAAGAAGAGGCAACTGGGAGCCAGTGGCGACTCTTCTCTGCTTGTCAGCGACTCCAAGCGAACGAAAGTCGCAGCTTCGTTCGCTGAAGTGGCTGCAAGTGAGAGGATGGCCATCGTCCCGGAGGCCTTTCCGGCCGAGAAGATCGGGTTGGGGCATCTGGGCGCCATCCAGGGGCTCATTCTGGAGCTTCTGGTTGATGCTCCGGATCCCCTACCCCGAGTCACTCTTGGCAACGTAGTGGCGGGCGCTCTCCACGTCAATTGCCAAGGGAGAGAGTCCGTCGCATGGCTCAGGTCAGCAATCGGAAGCGAGGAGATTGCTGGCCTGCGCCTGAGGGTCATGGACGCCAAGGATCTTCCAAAACCAATCAAAATGGCATGGAAAACGAAGATAGTTGGCGGCCATGACGTAAAGTTACTTCTCCGTGTGTTGCAGAGGTACAATCCTGCGCTACACACGGAGGAGTGGAAGGTGGTAGACACCTTGACGTCGGACGCGAACACCAGGCGCATCATACTGATGGACCGGGTGTCGGCCGACGTTATCAAGGCAGCGGGCTACCACCTACACACGGGGGTTGACCTGAGCTCCTTCAAGCTCCTAGAGGACGCGGAGGAGAGGGCGCTTGAAGGGGCTGGGGACGGCACTTGTGCGGGGACGGGCGCGGGGGGTCCGCCGCCTGGGGAGTCCGAGGAGGGCACACCTCCGGAGGGCAACGTGCCAACTGCCATTGGCAAGGAGGCTGAGGAGGCTGAGGCAGCCAAAGAGGAGGGGCAGTCGGAAGCAGAGGCCGGGGACAAGGCGGGCTCCAGTGACGGTTTTGTTGAATCCCGCAGGGCCCGAGAGTCATCACCGCTATCGGGGTTTGGCTCGGAGGACCTGCAGGGAATGGCAGAGCTGTACCTGGAGACCTCCATGTCTCCCATGTCCTGTGATGACACTGTCCAGGAAGTGGCTGCTGACCTCAGCAAGCCAAAACTTTAAGAGCGCCAATGGTGGGTTTAAGGTGTGTACAAATTAATCTACAACACAACAAGGCGGCCACTGCCCTTCTGGCGAGGCAGCTAAAAGGCGACAAGTTCGATATTGCTCTTATTCAAGAACCATATATATATAAAAGTGAAATAAGAGGTTTAGGTGGAACGGGGGGAACAATTGTTCACCTGTGTCCAGATAATAACAATAATATGAGGACATGTATATATGTCAAAAATGGCATCAATGCTATGCCTTTACATGCTTTCTGTTGCAGGGATCTCACCACGGTGATGATCCAAAACAAGGGGGAGGGTAAGGAGCTGATACTATCATCAGCCTACCTCCCCTACGAGGCGACGGATCCCATCACACAGCAACTGCGGGATCTTGTTGCATACGGCAGCCGGGCGAACACCAACCTGATAATCGGCTGCGACGCGAACGCTCATCATGTCATCTGGGGCAGCTCAGATGTCAACAGGAGAGGGGAGAAGGTACTGGATTTCCTGGTAAGCTCTTCTTTACAAGTACTGAATAAAGGCAATGAACCTACCTTCGTCAATTCCAGGCGGGGAGAGGTTATTGATTTAACGTTGGCTACTAATAACACTAGTAACAAAATCAACTCATGGCACGTATCTGATGACATATCCCTTTCGGACCACAGATACATTTGCTTTAGGTACCAAACTAAAATAAAATCAAATACGGTACGTAAACGGAATCCGAGGAACACCGACTGGTCGGCCTTCAGAAGTGATCTAAAAGTGGACCTAGGAGACCCAAAAGGCAAGCTAAACTCTATTATTGACATAGAATTCGAAGCGGATAAAATAGTACAAGCCGTATACACGGCCTTCACTAATAACTGCCCGGAGAAGAAAACCCTGGCTAAAAAGTTACCTTGGTGGACCCCAGAGATTGTCAAGCTCAGGAGGGAAACTAGGGCAATATTTAATGACGCAAAGTTATCTAATGACTTCGGGTATTATGCACAAAAACTCACAGAACTCAGCAAGGCTGTGAGGAAAGCAAAAAGGAGAGCGTGGAGGAACCACTGCGATCAGATTGAGTCAATACCGGATGGAATGAGACTAACAAAGGCACTAGCAACAACAAAGTCGGTCCCGCTCACATCCATCAGGGACAATGACGGTAGAATGACGAAAACGGGGCTGGAGACCCTTAAGATAATGTGTAACACGCACTTCCCAGGCTCAGTAATACACGACAGCGTAACAGACGATGGCGCAATTAGTGCGTTGGAACAAACCACAAGTACAACGAGACACAATTGGGACACGTCTAAAAAGGTAGTAGATCATAAAAAGATAAAGTGGGCACTTTCAACATTTCAACCTTACAAAGCCCCGGGGCCAGATGGAATCTACCCCATTCTACTACAAGAAGGCGCTAATGTACTAATCCCGCATCTTAGCAGATTGTACAGGGCGTGCTTGGCCTTCGCACACGTACCGCGTGTGTGGAGGATGGTAAAAGTAACCTATCTACCCAAACCGGGTAAGGCGGATTACAGTGAAGCCAAATCGTATAGGCCGATAAGTTTATCGTCGTTTTTCCTCAAAACATTGGAGAAATTGGTAGATAGACACATAAGGGATGGCCCATTAAGGAGACATCCGCTGCACGAACTGCAATGTGCATACCAGCCAGGGAAGTCAACGGAAACCGCACTACACCTGGTAACAACCAGGGCTGAACGGGCTATAGAGAATAAAGAACTATGTCTGGCAGCTTTCCTAGACGTGGAGGGAGCATTCGATCGTACCACGTATAAAGCTATCAGCGAAGCAGCTGCAAAACATGGCATAGAGCCGACCCTATGTAAATGGATAGGCAACATGCTAAATGGCAGACTAATAAAGTCATCTCTCTTGGGGGATGAGATAATGGCCACGGCCACAAAGGGATGTCCACAGGGTGGGGTACTCTCACCAACTCTTTGGAGTTTGGTGGTGAACTCACTCCTGGTAGAACTCAATAAAGGTCCCATCCACACGGTAGGATATGCTGATGATTTAGTGATACTGGTTAATGGGAAATTCCCAGGCACGGTATCGGAAATCATGAACAAGGCACTGCAGACAGTGGAGAGATGGTGCGACCGGCACCAATTATCCATTAATCCAGGCAAAACGGTAGTAATACCTTTTACTAGGAAAAGGACCCTTCGCGGCGTACAGCAGTTAAAACTGTACGGGAGGGTACTAGAACTGTCCAATGATGTGAAATATCTAGGTGTCACACTGGATAAGGAACTGAATTGGAAGAAGCATACAGATCTCACCATTACAAAGGCACTGAGGGTATTTGGAATGTGCAGATCAGCGTATGGCAAAACATGGGGACTGAACCCAAAGGTACTGAGGTGGATCTACACCATGATGGTGAGGCCCATACTGTTGTACGGTAGCCTGGTATGGTGGCCAAGGACTTTAATGAGCACATGCAGAGATGCTCTGTTGAAAGTGCAGAGATCGGCATGCATGGCTATAACAGGGGCGTTTCGTACCACGCCCACAGCGGCGCTAGAAGTCCTATTGGACCTACCGCCACTTCACTTGGTGATTAAGTCAGAGGCGCGCAAATCGCTCTACAGACTAAGAACTCTTGGATTGTGGAGCGACAGCATGCCAAAGACTAAGCACACGAACATGGAGACTGACGGTTTCCTAGACAGAATAACAAACATGGGAAGCGACAAAATGCTACCCAAGTTTGTATTCCATAGGAACTACACAACAAAAGTTCCATCCAGGGCTGAATGGACCGAAGGTCTAGAACCACCGAAGTCTGGTATCGAAGACAGTATATGGTACACGGACGGATCAAAAATGGGATCCGGTACGGGAGCAGGCATTTATGCGAATGACTACAGTAGTAGTGTAAGCATGGGTAGTTTGGCAACCGTCTTCCAGGCGGAGACATACGCCATAATTGCCTGTGTGCAGGAGAATATAGACAGGCAAACCAGAGGGCAGACCATCTATATACTCAGTGACAGTCAAGCAGCCCTTAAAGCACTTACGGCGCCGAAAGTGGATTCTAGACTAGTCTATAACGGCGTCCAGGCACTGAACAAGCTTGGAAAGCACAATAAGGTGCAACTAGTTTGGATACCAGGGCACGAGGGCTTCATCGGCAACGAAAGAGCGGATGAGCTTGCAAGAGGGGGGTCTACAAATCACTTTGTAGGTCCAGAACCATTTGTGGGACTCTCGCAGGGAACCATAATTTCGGCCTTTAAAGCCTACGCCAAAACCAAACACCAACACGAGTGGAGGAATGAGGCGGGCTTAAGGCATTCTAAGCTCTTCATAGAAGGAGTGGACTCGGGCTGGACTAACAAACTCTGGAAATCCAGCAGGAAGCAACTCAGAACCATATCTGGGGTGTTCACGGGTCACTTCGGGGTCAAGGATCTCTTGGCCAAGATGGGATTATCGGACAGTCTCGACTGTAGAATGTGTGGCGAGGAGGATGAAACCATGGAACACTTATTGTGTGAATGTCATGCCCTTGCCAGACAAAGAATGAATTACTTTGGTAACGGCTATCCGCAACCAAAGGAATTCAAGGTGCTCCCGTTAAGCTGCATCATCCGTTTCGTGGAAATGATGGAGCGAGCTTGGGAGTAGACATAAAGGAGAGGGCAAATGCACAAAAGATCCCATAGGGTCGAAGTGTATCCGAAAGGGCCCTCATCTATATAAGATAAGATAAGATAAGCCCTTCTACTACCAAGTCTTACTAGTTATAAACATGTAATTAATAAAATATTTATATTTTTGTGTATAAAATGTACCGCCTATTATACGCTCGGTTCAACAAGGACGTAGCTTTTATATTTCATACGACCAAGATTATAGTTTTCCCTATAGTTATCTAATAACTTTCCCTAGGTACTCGCTTTTATAACAAAAGTATTAATGACATGTAGTGAAGTAAAAGTAACCTTATACACTCACTGGCTATGTCTTGCATGGATGGGGTAAGAGCGTCCTCATCCATGTACCTTCCTATTAGCTTTCCTAGAGATTAAGACCTAGATAATGAGATTACCAGCGTATCTAACCTAACGGACTGATTGAGAAGGAACACCGAAACAAACTGTCTAGACATAATTAATTTAGTATTACCTGTACTATTTACAATGCACTTGCTCTGAAAGTGCGCCTTTATATGTGTCAACATGAACACGGGAAGCCCTCCATGCCCGCACGGCGGGGCGGGCCGGGGGGCGGCCGTGCGAGAATGAGATTTCATGACAATTAAAATTTCACCTTTTATGTATAATTTTAAATTTCCTCGCATGATGCATTGTAAACTGTTGTATGATACACGTGCGGATAGGTAATTTCCAACTCGTGTCGATCAAAAACACTCCCTCACGGTCGTGTTTTTGGTCATCGTCACTCGTTGGGAATTACCTACTTTCCGCACTTGTATAATAAATAACTATTTTAGTCTTTGCTTATAAAGTATTTCCTGCGTTCGATAAACTTCTATTACGCAATAATAGAGGTACTGGACCTTCTTAAGTCAAATGTGAATTCCGAAGGTATACGCGAATTGAAATAGCTAATAGTTATAAGTCTACGTCGTCAGCTCAGATCAAAAACTTTGCGTTCTTCGAGAAAACAGGCTTTGAGCCGAAATAAAAATCCTGAAAATCAATACAGTTAAGAAATGAAGTGCAGTGATTGCGAAAGGATAACAGCTGACAGCTTGTTGATGCCGTACTGACTACACACCGTGAAATGCGGAAATGGCCCAAGACAAGGATTCACTTGGCGACCGCGGCCCCTAGACCAGCGGTTGAACAAAAATGGGTTATTACAACATTAAAGTTTTTTCTTTTTTGATATGTCGTTGGAGGCATGTTAAATAATACTTATGTAAAAAGTTAGAAAATTTTAGGTGGAGCTTTCGGCTATATTGAAATATTTTAGTTTTTGCCAATAACTATGTCAATATAGAATTAGAGTTACAAAAAACTGTAACATATCCAATAACACTTTAATTTATATACGATATTCTGTTTTTAGAAATCTGGGACTTCTGCATCCTGGTGAACGTAAAAATGCAAATAATTTTGTAAATAAAGAATAAGAGTAGCTGATATTGCAAAGTTACGATATTGTCGATCGACTTAACATATTGGAAAAAAGTTAGAAATGTAGACAATCGGCTTTTCTAGATATTGATTTCCGGTTAAACAGTATAGCCAATATTGAATTAAAGTTTGTAGAGTTAATAGTAAACGATCATGACAATGATATCAGTTACCAAACAAAAGTTAAGAAAAATAAACTTACGGCGACACTAAATATTGATACCTAAGTACTCCGTGCGTAAGTGAATACATTTAAAAAGCGCGGCATGTATGCGCGCGCCGCGCTGTGCGCTGTGGCAGCAGGCAGCGATCAACGCAACGGTAGAGGAGTGCCCTTGATTGCGTCCACGATCCATAAAAAAATCCACAAAGAATAAATATCAATGGCAAAACACATGTTATTTTGTTATACAAGAAATGTATCCTTATTTATTACCAACTATACTAGGGATTGCCCCCGGTTTCGTCGAACTGGTTATCGCGTTATACACATAATTTAAAAATATTTTAGGGATCGCCCCTTATACAAATGACCACTCTTCCATGTTTTGTTACTCCTTTAAGCCAGCTGCATAAATACCTACTAACAAATAACCTACATGTATTTTTTTGCGACGTGGTCAGCAGTAAGCTATAGTTAAACTCAATTTACCTTAGATGAAATTGTTTTATGTATATTTAGGATGTAGGGTAATTTCACCGGTTAGCGACCACCTAATTTAGTGTGCCGGTTTGCGACCACTCGGGAGTAATGGTGAACCGAGAGGATATTTTCTCTTTTATTAAGTAGATTCCTGCTTATATCTGCTTTAAAAATTGCGTACGTACCGAGGCATTTTTACAGCCTGTTTAAATGTTATTATATCTTTAATTGAAAAAAAAAAACCTTGTCCTTAAGGTGGTCGTTAACCGAAGTTGGTCACGTAACCGGCGTAATGACCGTATAATATGGTGGGGTAAATATAATACATGACCGCGAATAGGACTGGACAAGATATGACAATAGGAACCAGGATAAACAGAAATAATAAAAATAGTTGTGAATAGCTCGTATATTTTTATTACAATAACAGTCAAAAAAATTAATTGTAACTTTTTTCACATTATAATATAACTGACAGCGAACTTTTATACAGTATAATCTCGATTATTCGAAGTGTCAAAGAATAAAATATTCAGTCGAAATATTATAAATTATCAACGTTAAGTTCTTTATAAAGTAGGTACTTATTGTTTTATATTAAAGTCAGTATGGATGGCTAACACAATAGTAAAAAATTACAAAAAATACAACCATTTACGACAGCATTATAATAAAATTGCAAGTAGGTATTGTATAAGTATTAATCATTCATATTTGTTTACACCTAATGACAATTATTCTAAGTGAACTTCTGCGACTTCTCATTATTCTGTGCAGCTTTTTTCACAAAATAACTAAAATAATTCATCGGCACTTTTTTTTCATTATTATTAAAATTGAACTCTTATTTTTACAGTCTAATCTCGATTCTTCGAAGTGCAATAGAATAAAGTCTTCAATTCTAATCTTACAACTTTCTAGTAGCAAGGGTGACTGAGCTAAGCCGCAGACGGACATACGGACATGGCGAATAAGGGTTCCTTGTTGCCTACGCAAACCTGAAAAGGCTACTGGCGATTTTTTTTTATTCTGATCGAAAAAACACCGCACACCTAGTATGGAAAAAAAGAACTGTGAATATTTTGAATAAAAAAAAACTATTTTGTGTATTTAAGTATGTTTAAAAATAATGAAGGTGCAAAAACTTTTTAAGTAAGGATTAGTTTTTCAATAAAATTTATTTTGTGAAAACTGTTAACTGAACCAGAATTGAGCTTCATAGTAAAATGTAAGAGAAAAAAAAATAAGTGGTTAGATTCTTCCTACTTTTACCAGTAAGATTTTTTTTCAAGTTGTTTTTGAAACGATTCTTATGACATACATTATTTTCATTTCAATCTGACCACTTTTTTTTTTCTCCATACATTTTACTATACAGCTCAAATCTGGGTCACCATTCACATTTCTTTTCCTCAAAATGTAAAGGTACTCACTTTTTTTGAAATAATACACATTAATACGCAAAATAGTTTTTTCAACAAAATATTCAACTTTTTTTTCATCCTAGGGAGCGTTGTCCTTTAGAACTTCGTTAGCAGACGTTTCTGCTTAGTAAACCTTTAATTGTCTCGAATATTTCTAACAAGTAGGGTAAATCGTCAATAACTGGCCACCAAATACTATCTATATCTATTCTATTATACGTGAATAGAGTTAATTTTTAGTATGAGGGGGCCGATTATTCAAGGGTGGCCAGTTATTGGAGATTTACCTTACTACAAATAATATACATACATACATATAAATGTACATCACGCCTATTTCCCGGAGGGATAGGCAGAGATCACGGATTTCCACTTGCTACGATCTTGACAAACCTTTCTTGCTTCATTCACTATCATTACATTCTGCATACAAATAATATTTGTAATCAAAGAATATATTTCTCACTGTTTTGGTTTAAATTATGCTCTACTTTCTAAGTTTTCTTTAATCAGGTACTATTTCAGGTTAACGTAAATTGGAATGTTTAATTTAATAACGTTGGGTCAATACGCCGCCCCGGTTACGCGACCAGCTTCAGTTAGCGACCACGTGAAAGACCACGTATTTTTTTTCAATTAAATATACCTAATAAAATGACATTACATCGCACTCTAAATAAACCGTGCCCCGCATGTATTATTTAAAATAATTATTAAACAGGAATCTATTGAAGAAGTATTTAAGGACCGTAGTATTTGGCGTTCCTTAGTATCTGCCTACCCCAATGGGATACGGGCGTGAGTATATGTATGTATGTATGTAATCTATTGAAAAAACTGAAAGGATATGTCGTCGTTTTTTGTGTTAGATTCCTGACACCAATTGAAATGAGTGGTCGCAAACCGGAACCATAAATTAGGTGGTCGCTAACCGGCGATATTACCCTGCAACATGACCCTGGTGTTCGTAACAGCAATCCGTAATCAGGGGCAAACTAACATTGGTTTGCTTGCGGCGAGCAGCTATAGCTGCGTTTAACGACATCTGTGTAGTACATTTCTTTATTTCGCTGACAGTGATTCTAACTTGAACAGGGCGTTTGAGTTGACCCTGTTTAAACACTTCGTTGACAGCTTCGTTGCAAAAAAAAACAAAAGTTTTGAAAATCAAAGCATTCCTCATAGTCACTAGGCTGTGCTACTGGTGCCTCCATCTCCATTCTTCTTTTGTGCGCCGATATAGCCTTCGAATCAATGTATATATAGTAATCTACACAACGACATTTTTTAATACAGTTGCGAAAAAATAAGAAAAACAACAAGTAAGGAATTCGAAACTTTTATATTATTAATTCTGTAACGTCATTGTAATACAGTTGAAAAATGATGATGTTCAAAAATCATTTTATTTAATACAGCTCTATCTTATTTATTTTTTATTGACATAATAATTAATGGTACAATTTGTACGATTATTGAGTGGGAAAAGTGAAAAGTACTAGTTCGTGAAAATCAATTTTCCGCACGCTAAACAGCTACGTAAAAGTAGCACTTTTTGAGCAAATGTATTAAAAATAGCATCTAATATGTGCACGGTAAACAAACAAAATTTGTTTGTTTACCGTTTACCGTAAGCGCTGCTGTTGTCTTTCAAATCATTCATTTAATGAATGATTTGAAAGGCAACAGCAGCGCTTGCGCGGTAATGCGGGGAGGGCGGGGCGAGGCATCGCTCGCTAGGTCGGCTACGATCGGCCCCCGCGCGCCGCCGTTGAAGGGCCAGCGCGGCGTGGTTATGAATTTCTCGCCATTTTAAATAAATTATACTATTATTAATGCAAGCAATACACAGAATTTTCTTACTTTTCATAATATGGTTGCATATATTATTTTATAGTATTAGACTTATTTTTACAGACTCTAATTCAATATTAGATCTTACAGGACAAAAAACGCATATTACTTTTATAGCATGTATCCTATTCTTCTACATTTTTAGCTTTGTCTATTAACTTAAGAAATTAGAGATATTATTGAGGATTTTTAAACTTTAATTCAATATCGACAAAGTAATAACCTAATTCTGGTTTGACAAAGAAGCTGCGTAAAAAAAGTTCTACAAACTTAATAACTTATAGCGTCATACTGTAACTAAACAGCTGTTAGATCCTCGCAAAATATAACTAAACAACTGTTTCTAACGCTAAATTAATGTATTTACCTACAGAACATAAATAATTTAAATTAACTTGAATTTGGCCAATAGATCGTCTAGTGTCTACGTTGTGTACCGAGCAACCTAAATTCTTTTATGTGTAGCAAATTAGACTTTGACTCCTCCCTACCTACTCAACCCTACGTTCATCCTACTGCATCCTAGTTCAAAATGTTAATTATGTAATAAATAAAATTTGTTTTTGGTTAATAAACCCCAACCAGATCCTACCGTGGCCGGTTAACGTAATGGTAGCTTTATTAATATTTTCTCAACATGTAATATCCTCTTAAAACAAAGCCTTTGTTTCTTTATATACCAAAACATTGCCTCAATTTATAATCATACCATCAAATCAGATAACAGACCAACCTAGCTAGCTAATTGTTTATTATTATTATTGTATGGAAGATTCTCTTTCATCCATACTATGCTACCATTTCCGCCTGGATGTGGGTCTGGCCATCTAGCTAATTAAATACCCATTTTATTATATTTTGTTTCTAATAGGTAATCCTAACATGTTTAATAAATTTACCTGTGCTTCGTACCTAATTTCTGATGAGAAGAAGCACTCAACAAACTCATCAGACCTAACAGTTGAATATTATTTCCTTCAAGGAAAATTATGTATTAAGGCATTATTCCACCCTTTACATAGAGACTAATGTATCCATTAAATTCCTATAAACCTGCTATAGTGAAGATATTTGTATTACTGAGGTATACCGTCCATTAAATATGAAATATTGAACCTGAAGTTTACCCTTAGTAATGAGTATATTCCACTCATGATAATTCGATACCTTAATATTAGACATAATGGACTGCTCCGCTTGCCATTAGCCTAGAATCATTTCATCTTTCTGAAACAATTCTGATATCCTGTTCATAACTGGAAGTATAACACCTTGATGACAATAAGCAATATGACGATTACACCTTTAATATTTCATATGTAATAAAATACGGAATCCAATACTACTGATCCACACACAATAACTAATTCCTATTCAGATACTCATAATTGCAATTAAACCTTCAAATAAATGTTATTTGATTTGTAAACCTTCATTCTAACTATCCTTCCCTAAGAATAGTATTCCTAATACCCTATGACGGTGTTTGACTCTATACCTAAGCCTACCTACCACTAAATCCTATACTACTGTATGCAAAACTCCCATCATTACTTTTATTAACGTTATGTGATGTGTATGTTCTAAGCTAGCTAGGGATCTAAGCTGTAAATCGTTCGGAAGGCTAGTCCGAGAATGCAACCTAGAGCCTGTGTAATGTACATTTCACAACGTGTCCGTGGACTTAAGGGTTCTGTGAAATGCACGCCCTATTTTATAACATATAAATATATATCCAATAAAAGAACAAGCCTTAAGCACACACAAGACCTCAACGAGTGGATAACAATCCTAGCGATCGACTTATGGGAAATGGCGATCTTCTCGCTTCAGCCTGTGGCCAACCTTAAGACGAGTGAGAGGCCCATCAAAGATAGGCTACACCATCTGTGCAAATAAAAAAGATGGTGCCAGGCTTCTCTCAAACCTGGCCTACTACTAACAGGATCCCGAAGTATACTTCCTTGACACCGTAAGGGGAAATGCACTTCGTTAAGTTGACCATGCAACTAAGACTTTGATCTGGTTCGAAATAATAATAAAATCATCTAAAATAAACTCAAAATCTAACAGAAAGTGAAATAGTTCATTACTACGCAACATAATTGCACAATACTGAACCTTAGAATAAACTCAGATTCTAATAAGTAGTGGAATAGTTCAATACTATGCAAAGCAATCGCACAATATTGAACCTTCCCGCCACCACAATAATGTATCTACGAATGTTTACGTTATGAATTTAGGCTCGACCCAGAATCAATGACAATCCGAGAGTTCGCTAGAGAAAGAATGAATACGTCTACTCGGTGCGCCGGTCTTATATACACTAAAAGGTTCTGAATCGCTTTAAATGCATGATCCGCATTAAACGCTTGATGTGCTTGACGTAAACGAAATAATACCTTACCAGCATTAACTTAAGGTTTGTTTTCAATCGTGCCGCGTACGTATTTATTCCCTATTGGAACCAACTTTACTCATTACGCAGTGTTTGCGCCAGCTCCGTAGCGGCAACACGTACTTGGTTTACTAAGAAATATGAAAATATTACGTTTTGTTACGTACGAACGTCGATTTAACTATGTACTATTATATTCTATTCAGGTGCCCATATAATTTCGATTCATACCAAATGATGATGACGATTAATGTATTAATTCTTATTATATTATATTATTCCTTCATTTAGCATTAATTAAAGACCATAATAGCGCCATAGGCATAGTTCTAGTTACATTCGCCCCCTCGAGGATTAGACGAGTAATTACATATAATTCACGGAGAATCCTCGAACTACTATTCTATAAGACAACATTTCCTAGATTTGTTAGCATAGCCCCCCATTTTAAACGTGTGTGTGTGTTGTGTGTTTAACCAATACTCGTTGATTGTTAGTGACTTGGTATAAAACTTAGTTCTTTGAACTTCAATAATGATCCATGAAAATCTTCTACCCAATTCTTTCCCATTTGCCCGGAGTACAGGTTGTGAGGCTGTAGAACCTATCGTTCCGAGTTTGCAGTATCAAACTGAATCTTTGGACCTGGCTGGGCATCCTCCGATTCGATCCACATTGCTCGGACATGGATGATCCTACAAAAACTCTCCACGCAAAGCAGAAAAAAAACCTTTATGTAAGCATTGAGATGTTCATTTCTCACTAATTAAAATTCGAACCAAATCTCGATACGTCATCACTTTTTTCAATCAAGTTTTCTTGGAGTGTGTCACATTATTGAATCAGATATTTGATTTCAGACTCCTTTCCACCCCAATATATAAAATGTCCATTTATAAATCTAGTTAACCTGACATTTATCACCTCAATGCCCCTTCATCACCATTCGTCATTAAATACTATTCCAATCATAAAATGAAATGACTATCAGAACATTAAAGTTCAAAATGCGATTAACTATGATAATTATTCATAATTATCTAAAAAATTATAATATTCTAGAGAAAGAACCTAAACTTGTATGCCAATTATTGTACCACAACTCCTCTATTATGATAAACATGTCATCACTAGGATGAAAAGTAGCCTTACTTTAACAATTAAATCACTGTTATCTTTCCAAAGATAACCTCTCACCATCGACCAAGGAACTTATGAAAATATTAGAGATAAAGTATCAACTTAAAAATAAATAATTTGGAAGTAATATGTGCTTATACAATTTTCAAAAATGAATGTACATTGACAAATCATTTTTGATACAATTTGATGTCAAATATCCTTCTTCAAAATGTGGTGTGTATACCCATTTAGTCTCAGCGTCTGTGTAGTATGTAGTCAGTAAAAACTCCCATGGAACGGGCTAATCGTAATACGATTCTTAACCTACGGATAAGATTTTACTGACTAATGTGTAATTTTGATTCCCCCAAATACCAACAAATCCAAGTTGATTACAATCTAACATTTGCCTATTTGCAACAACCCATTTTCACAGAACTTCCCTCAAATCTGCACACCCTTTTCTCACATCACCTTACTTTGATCATCTCTGAATAGGTCATACACTCAAGCACTAACATCACTTTCTCATCCGTTTGTTCACTCGATTATTACAGATAGCCAAAGTTCCAGATATGTAATCAATGCAACAATGCATACTATCACCGATGTCTAAAAATAGTTTTTATTTTTTTATAATAATAATAATTATTTTTTACCCTTTTCCTTCAATGAATGCCAAATAAAGCAACAAACTTAAATTCCATATTTTATATGATCATATAAAATGCCCTGTTTCAGTAAAACAGTATCTATTCATAACATCCAATTTCAATAATCAGAAAACAAAATTAATAGATATTAATAAACTATGTTTCTTTTTTAGATGCATTTAAACTGGAACACTGTATGAATCCAATTTCTATTCATTATTCATCCAGACTTCACTGTGATTAATAAATTGCCTATAAACTTCAAATAAATATTTAGTGTTGAAACCACCTCAACGGGTAATGAATTATATATTCTTAACTTTTAAGTATCTATAGATTTATAATATATACAAGTTTTTCATGTTATATTTAATTTATATTTATAATATATACTTTAACCAAATTCACCGGTGATTTTTTATCAAACTTGTATCGTAACCAATAAAATTTTCAATCATCTACCTGGATTAAAAGATACATAAAATTAGACTGACATTTTAATAGAATGCTTTATGCTTACCAAAAAAATCATATTTGCCACCCCCTTAAATGCACCATAACTTATTTTATGTGTTACTTTTACTTTAAATTTTAGTAGAATAGGTACACTATTGGTTTAAATTTAAGAAATAATGTCTGTACTTGTGATAAAGAATATACAAGCGCCTTATAACAGACAACACTAATAATATACACAAAACTAGAGTTTCACCTCACATCCTACTAATATACCTTGGAATCATTATGAAACCTACATAATATTCCTGGCTGAAGTCACCTATACTTTCATTATTATTTCGTTGAAAGCGCATCATACACTTTTTTTCTAATTCTAATCCAAAATAATACCAGAATTAAAATGCAAAATAAAGTTTTTCTGCAAGTTTTAAGGTAAAACGACATCCCTTTGTTTTGACATTGACACTCCCACTCGACTTTTGGGACACGCCACGTTCGGAAATCTTTATCTTCTTTTTTTTTTATTCAGTTATTTATGATATTGATGACTTTTCAATATTAAAGCTCAATAATAATAATCTTTCTTACAAATGTTTTATCTCATCTTGTAAACATGAATGTTCAACTGTTTATCTGAAAAATCCCTTAGTTGATGACTTGTGTTGCCATCTATGAAAATAACACTACATTCCGTGTAAGCTACCAGCTACCTATAGCTGTATAATAATAGTATCTGTTTGTTGAAACCATAGATAATTGTTTATAAATCCATCGGAATAATTATGATGAATCATTATTTATGATGGTTAAAAATCTTTGTTACAATTTTAGATATATATATATTTATTATGAATACTTTTATTGAAATGAGGTAAACAGATCATGTGATTTTACCCCAACTCGTCAGTACAACATGTCGAAGTCATAATTGGGTGTAGCGCACAGATGTAACAATCCGACCACATGTACATGCAATTTCTCAGTACAACTCGTTTGACAGTCGGATCAGCAGCGCAACACGCCTCCAGACAATAGCAATTAGTCATCTTCTGGCAAATTGGGGCCGAAAAATCATGACATGCATACATACACCCCCTTATTGATACTGTGCCAGACACCGCATAGTCTGCCATTGCTTAAACGATCCGAAATCATGCGTTGTACTGCATGCAGTCCGACACGTTCGAGCGTTTGGACGCGACTTATCTGCTAAGTATTAGATTGTCTGTGGTTTTGTTTACATTACTACTGGTTATTTTATTTGATCAGAGTTTTTTTTTGTAATGATCAAGTGCGTTTCTAAAATGTCTGTCTTGAGAAAGGTTAATTAATGAATTAATTTCTAAATATATGGGACTACAACAATCTACAACGATCCTAAGTTTTGGAATAAAAGCTCCCTGCACAAGTGAACCAAATATTACGTGATATGGATTTCGCACGGAAACAAACTGTTTTAAAAATAAAGTACTTAAGAAAGAAAGCGTCTAAACTACAATTAGGTAAGTAAGTCCTCAATCTGAATATTTTTAGTTTCCAATCGTGGTCTTTTAGTATTTTATTCCTGCGTGTAGCTTGACTATGGACCCTTGCTCGTTGGAATTCTCAAGTACTTTCTAACTCAAATATGTTACTAATTTTAGCATAAATTTAGACAAAGCATTGACCCATGTTCACATACCATAAACATAACATACATACAAACATGTATCAACCAATTCTGAGCTTTAGCTTACATGGTATTTATTCCTAGCCATAGAATGTTCCTATTCTTTATTAATGAAATTTTTGCGACTCCATATTACCATATCAGTGTCATAACGTATTATGAACGTACCTAAGATCATAGTCCTAAAGAGCCCCTGTCAAAGATAGCTTTGTTGGTTATCTAAGTTATGTTTTATGCTCAAAAAGTAATTATAAACAATGACATAACTTTTCGTTTCCTAATCCTATGTTTGACTATCTTACTACTTGAAATAATGACTAAAAGTAATTATTGCAGGTAATATTATACCTCATGTGCTTTTAAAACAATTTGTACAATCCATTCAAAATAACTAAATGTTCTTTTTTTTTATATGCTTTTATCATATCCCTTTTTCTTGTGATTTCAGAAAATCAATGATGATGATATCCTATCAAATGAAGAATCTACATAAAAGCTGATTATCCTATTAACACTTGAAAAACTTAGTTTCACCCCGATGACTGCAGAGATGACTGACCCGACCGATCCATGTCATAGTGTATGGATGATTTTAAATGTAAGTACAGCAAGTATATTGTAGTTATAATATATAGATCTATTGATTTTACATACCTGTAGTCTCTCTATACAAATTTATTTGAGTTTGTTTGATATCTGTCACCAGAGTCAAAAATGTTTTTATTTTATTTTACATTCTTTTGATTCTTTCTACATGCATGAAAGTATGTTGTATCGATTCTCATACAGGAATATATATATATCTACTGCCCTAGTAACATTAATTTTTCAACTGGTAATATTTTCAGGTTATTCGAAGCAAGCGAGATGGTGGATTTTCAAGATATACCCCGGCATGCTGATCAATTTACTTGAATTTGTAAATTCTTGTACTATAAAAGGTAATTAAATATCTCATTTGTTTATTATTTTAGTTTATGTAATGTTACTATTGAAATAAAATCAAAGAATTTATTTTTAATAATAAAATTGTACAAGTCCAAATATGACTTGTTACTGCAACCAGCTAGTCTACATGATTTTTTTTTTATGTATCTCAATATAAATCATGTATCACTATACTACCTGTCCAGTCTTATTCCTACATACTGTCACTAGCGACACTGAGTGGTGCGTCCTAGAACCAACAAGCCGAAGTGCACTCGCCGGGTTCACTCCGCTTTGCTACTATTTGCACCTTTATCATACTTTCTTTTCAAATTGTGGAGATAACTTACACATAGATAACTACTAAATACAATTAACGCCCCCACGCCCCCTATAGTTTTAGACTCAAACCCCTTCGTACATAAAATTTAAAATGACGCATCAAACATTAACATACTTTTGTATATATTTTTTCAGATGAAGATATAGCTCTACGGCAGAGTAACGAGAAATTACGTAATGCTACCTTAGTGACAAACAAACGCACGACCCGGCCAACAAAAAGCAGCCAGCGCAGCCCACAACCGCGCGTAACTCCAGAGAATCCTACATGACTATTAATTGCATTAACTATTCGCTGTAATTACGAAGGTGTATCAATAAATCATACTATTTTTTGCGTTCAAGTTACTAGTAGGAAGAGTCAAAATCCAAATATGCACACATTTCCATTCCACGCCAGCAAAATGTAGCCCAAGAAAGGCTACTCCTGGTCTTCGCAAATGTAACAAAAGCTACTTTGTGACCAAACATATTATGTAAATCCAGCGTCACGACAACAAAATGTACCTAAAAGTATGTTAATCCAAGTCACGGAACCGAAATGTACCTAAAAGATGTTAAATCCTGGTCACGGCACCAAAAATATAACTACTTCAAACGCTAAATTAATGTATTTACCTACAGAACATAAATAATTTAAATTAACTTGAATTTGGCCAATAGATCGTCTAGTGTCTACGTTGTGTACCGAGCAACCTAAATTCTTTTATGTGTAGCAAATTAGACTTTGACTCCTCCCTACCTACTCAACCCTACGTTCATCCTACTGCATCCTAGTTCAAAATGTTAATTATGTAATAAATAAAATTTGTTTTTGGTTAATAAACCCCAACCAGATCCTACCGTGGCCGGTTAACGTAATGGTAGCTTTATTAATATTTTCTCAACATGTAATATCCTCTTAAAACAAAGCCTTTGTTTCTTTATATACCAAAACATTGCCTCAATTTATAATCATACCATCAAATCAGATAACAGACCAACCTAGCTAGCTAATTGTTTATTATTATTATTGTATGGAAGATTCTCTTTCATCCATACTATGCTACCATTTCCGCCTGGATGTGGGTCTGGCCATCTAGCTAATTAAATACCCATTTTATTATATTTTGTTTCTAATAGGTAATCCTAACATGTTTAATAAATTTACCTGTGCTTCGTACCTAATTTCTGATGAGAAGAAGCACTCAACAAACTCATCAGACCTAACAGTTGAATATTATTTCCTTCAAGGAAAATTATGTATTAAGGCATTATTCCACCCTTTACATAGAGACTAATGTATCCATTAAATTCCTATAAACCTGCTATAGTGAAGATATTTGTATTACTGAGGTATACCGTCCATTAAATATGAAATATTGAACCTGAAGTTTACCCTTAGTAATGAGTATATTCCACTCATGATAATTCGATACCTTAATATTAGACATAATGGACTGCTCCGCTTGCCATTAGCCTAGAATCATTTCATCTTTCTGAAACAATTCTGATATCCTGTTCATAACTGGAAGTATAACACCTTGATGACAATAAGCAATATGACGATTACACCTTTAATATTTCATATGTAATAAAATACGGAATCCAATACTACTGATCCACACACAATAACTAATTCCTATTCAGATACTCATAATTGCAATTAAACCTTCAAATAAATGTTATTTGATTTGTAAACCTTCATTCTAACTATCCTTCCCTAAGAATAGTATTCCTAATACCCTATGACGGTGTTTGACTCTATACCTAAGCCTACCTACCACTAAATCCTATACTACTGTATGCAAAACTCCCATCATTACTTTTATTAACGTTATGTGATGTGTATGTTCTAAGCTAGCTAGGGATCTAAGCTGTAAATCGTTCGGAAGGCTAGTCCGAGAATGCAACCTAGAGCCTGTGTAATGTACATTTCACAACGTGTCCGTGGACTTAAGGGTTCTGTGAAATGCACGCCCTATTTTATAACATATAAATATATATCCAATAAAAGAACAAGCCTTAAGCACACACAAGACCTCAACGAGTGGATAACAATCCTAGCGATCGACTTATGGGAAATGGCGATCTTCTCGCTTCAGCCTGTGGCCAACCTTAAGACGAGTGAGAGGCCCATCAAAGATAGGCTACACCATCTGTGCAAATAAAAAAGATGGTGCCAGGCTTCTCTCAAACCTGGCCTACTACTAACAGGATCCCGAAGTATACTTCCTTGACACCGTAAGGGGAAATGCACTTCGTTAAGTTGACCATGCAACTAAGACTTTGATCTGGTTCGAAATAATAATAAAATCATCTAAAATAAACTCAAAATCTAACAGAAAGTGAAATAGTTCATTACTACGCAACATAATTGCACAATACTGAACCTTAGAATAAACTCAGATTCTAATAAGTAGTGGAATAGTTCAATACTATGCAAAGCAATCGCACAATATTGAACCTTCCCGCCACCACAATAATGTATCTACGAATGTTTACGTTATGAATTTAGGCTCGACCCAGAATCAATGACAATCCGAGAGTTCGCTAGAGAAAGAATGAATACGTCTACTCGGTGCGCCGGTCTTATATACACTAAAAGGTTCTGAATCGCTTTAAATGCATGATCCGCATTAAACGCTTGATGTGCTTGACGTAAACGAAATAATACCTTACCAGCATTAACTTAAGGTTTGTTTTCAATCGTGCCGCGTACGTATTTATTCCCTATTGGAACCAACTTTACTCATTACGCAGTGTTTGCGCCAGCTCCGTAGCGGCAACACGTACTTGGTTTACTAAGAAATATGAAAATATTACGTTTTGTTACGTACGAACGTCGATTTAACTATGTACTATTATATTCTATTCAGGTGCCCATATAATTTCGATTCATACCAAATGATGATGACGATTAATGTATTAATTCTTATTATATTATATTATTCCTTCATTTAGCATTAATTAAAGACCATAATAGCGCCATAGGCATAGTTCTAGTTACAATACATATTATAAACGATGAAGCTAAAAGTTTGCACTTTAATTCAATATTCACAAATTATAAATAAAAATATATAAATACCTAATTTATACCTAACGCTCGTTCTAACTTTTCATCATATATTGCAAATATACTTAAAAATATGTCCGATGTCATATAAGCATCACTTTTCCATCTTTAGAATTATCAAAACTTTTAGGGCAAAAATCCGGTCCCACTATTGATCTACCCGCGATTGTCAAGTACAGACGAAATCGCACGATATCATTTGAAATCTCTGTTTCCTAGTGAATCCCCTGGCTTTAAAAGATGGGTCCCTTGTTCGGTCCGGGATTCCATCCGCAATATTTGACAGTCACTTTCATGTTTTTCAGTCGACCAAAATGCATTTATATGCAATTATGCATGAATTATTTAAAGCATGTTAGGGGTGGGGGGGTATCTCTGGGTCTACTGCAATAAGCACGAAAAATTTTAAGTTATAATTAGTTATTTATTTGATTTATTTTTAATTCATTTCATAAAATTGTTTGCCAAATCGTAATACCTCTTTGCCTGAGACACATCATAATCCTAGTTCAGGCGCATTTAATCAATTTACCTAACATGTAATAGTGCAAGCACAATGTACCATTAACAACAAAGTTTTCAATAAATTGTTCTTCTTATTCATACTGCTTTTTAGGAGAGATCCTTTCTCTAGTTTACAAAGCCCATGTAAACGAAAACACGGTTCTACACCGTTAAAGTTTGGGTTATTGTATTATTATTAATATAACTTTGATAAAGGTATCAGAGTTATATTAATCAAAACATATCTATAGAAAATAATACACAAATGAACGAAATTTGAGCCCATTGAAAACGGTGTGAAACATACAATAGGGCTGAATTTCGCGTTATTAAATAGTACGTACCTACTTGTGAATTGGATAAAGGCCAGCTGTTAGTACATAATTAATTCAAGTTGTAATTGATTTGTAGGGCCGAGTAATTATTTGCGGGTGGCTGTTCCAATCGTGTAGATATCGTGCCTTGCTTCACGAGTTCAGGGTTAATTTACACCAACGTCAAATGTATAAGTCATACACAGGCTTAAAAAATGCTTTTTTGGGATCTAATTAGAACAAAGTCACATTAACAATACAATATTACACTTAAACATATTACAAACAGATCAGCCCACCCTCAACAGGTCTCAACTTTGCCTCCCGGCATTGTTCTTAGCACGCTTGGCGCGTTTCCCCGTTGGATTGGAAATAGGAGCCCACCCTGAGATCGCCCGAGTCGCCGATCTGTATTTCGACACGTTTTTTGATCAAATTCTTGGTGTTTGACGACCATGGTCAGAGGGCCTAATTTGAGTTTTTCAAATATATCCGCATATAGCGGCCCTGATATAGTTCACCTATTTGAATAAGGGAATACTAATAGGATGGAGATACTCCAATTTATTTAACTTTCCGCCATAGAAAAAACAACCAAACACAAAGCAGCCTTCACCGCTTCTAACGCTTCATTCCAAACTAATGCGCATAAAAGCGCGTTAGGGTACGTTATTACTGATCGCTCTGTGACTTACCTACATCCCCATAAAACAATAAAATATAATATGTACTCACGCGTTTTCTGACGAGAGCTCCGCGCTGCCAACCGCCCCACTTGATCACAAACATGAACGATGCATAATCATGCATACCGAAACCGTAACTACGTAACTAGGCAGGTTATACACGTCATATTTACTTTGAATATACCTACACGCTTTCCGCGAACAATATAATAATTGATTGCACTTCAACTGGCGTGAACAATTATTTAATAGTGTATTACAAATAAACCCAAAACTAGCATTTGAATTAATTAACATAGATGCTCAGTTCACCGAGAGCTTTAGTAATTACCGCTTAACTGTCGAAATTGCCGACTAGGGTAGTAAAAATATTATATTATAATCCAGACTAGCGACCCGCCCCCACTTCGCAGGGTTACTATATAAACCTTCCTCTTGAACCATTATATCTATTAAAAAAAACCGCATCAAAATCCGTTCGTAGTTTTAAACATCTAAGCATACATAGGGACAGACAGCGGGAAGCGACTTTGTTTTATACTATGTAGTGAAGTGATTGCGCTCGCTTTAGGCCACTTGCGTATAACGGGGCGGAATCGGTTGTTTTGTACTACAAGTATACCGAGAGATTACTACTGCTGCCCAGATTTGCACAGTACTATTAGGTATATTGCGCAGAAGCGGGGCGGTACGCGTGCAGTACGGTCCCGTTCCACGCATCCCGCGCCAACCAGGAAGCACCCATTTAGATGTAGGCGCCTAGCGCTTAGTAAATAATCTGTACCGACTTGACTAGCGGTTGACACTGACTGCTGGCAGCTTACTAATACCGAACCGACCTCTTTATTATATTATAGCTTATTGAAGTGGATACTTCTTTGCTCGCGTTCTTGTATAGGGGTACAGTTCAAAATGTATCACGTGACTTCCGGAATAACTTTTTGTAGAGAAGCTTAATCTGATTTCAAATAATTGTTTGTTACATGTTTTAATCCTTCTTTATTTGCCATTAGTTGTTAATCGCAAAATGTTATTCAGTTTATGTGGCGGACATGAAAACAATGCTGAAATGACCGCCATTTTCAATGTATCGCGAGTCAAATGAGCTACGTCAGTCAATGTTGCCATAACGATTTATCTGTACTTATACAGATTTTAGTGAATTAAATCAGATATATATTTTACGGGTACACCATAATAGCAGGCTTGGCCGTTTTTTTTTATTAGGGTTCCATAGCCAACAAAGTATCCACTTGAACTTAATTATCGGTTGTATCTCCGTCACAACCCGCTTCTTTTTTAAGCTGTGCGACTCCTAAAAGCATTTACAAACAGCCACATGAAATACTGAACTGCAGCCTTATTTTGAATTAGATTCCACATCCAAGAAAATCAGCTATACGCAAGCTGCAAAGTCAATTACATAAATACATTTTCCAGAGGCGAGTCGCTAGTATACTTAATTTAGTTTTTTAACGCAAACGCGAGACGTGTGCAAATGCGGGAGTGAATGGGAGTCGGGATGCGCGGCTAGGCAAAAGGGCCTTACTAATGAGGGGGGAAAGTGGAAATTTTTCCTCTTCAAAAGAAAAATTTGCCCGACTATCTTTCTGCTAAACGTGTGCTACTTTTTAAATGTGCCTATTACGGTTTTAGGTGTGTGCTTATTTGGAATAACAGTTTTTAAAGTTGTGGTACGGTGAGATAGGTAGACCGTACACATTGTAGGTAACAATATCTATGTATCTATCTATCTTCTATACATATAAGCTGTAGAGGGCCGAAAATCTGTACATTGAAGATATTAGCAAAAATCTATTGAGGGCTGGTTAGAATGGATAACAATGTTTGTCTGTCTGTTTATATTATGTGACGGCATCACGTGAATTCGATCGAATAGAATAATATGCAGCTTTCACTAAAACGTGAAATGGATCTTCCGCCAGGCTATATGCTATAAAAATCATTAAGATTAAGGTGCAATGGGGGTTAAAAATGGGGTTGAACTTTGTACAGGAACTAAAATCTTGGACTTGAAAATGGCAAGCATATACTTGACTGGAAAGAACCCCTTTCAAACTTTTAGCAATGCACAGAAAAAAACGGGATGATAAATAGGTGGTACTCGTACCTATATATCGTTAACAGAAGGGTTCATTTGTTATAGTCATTGAACATAAGTAAGCATTGATTTGTACAGAGGCTACCTCCAAGACGAGAAACGGGCATACTTACTGAACCTGTTATAAGTTCATGCAGAATTCAGGATGGCGGGTGAACGATTCTATGACTAGCACAGTGGTTTCGTTATGAAACTTTGGGTTCCTACCCAACTTTTTATAAAGAAAACACTGCACTGTGTTGTTTCTTTTGCACTGTGCTGTGCTTTGTCCATCTGCCAAGTCGAGCAAAACAGCGGCACGGCCGTACCATCCTTTTCTCGAAGCAGTTCAGGCCATTTGGCCATTTTCGACCCCCCTATAACTTCGTTGTGGATAAAACTAGAAGCCTGAATATTCAGTAACCAAG
The DNA here is from genome assembly GCA_947578815.1 of Epinotia ramella. NCBI lineage: Eukaryota > Metazoa > Arthropoda > Insecta > Lepidoptera > Tortricidae > Epinotia > Epinotia ramella. Next base: position 24,487,642 of record OX388204.1, on the reverse strand, counting down.
CAGGCATTGTATAAACACGGTATATTTCAAATTTTATTCAATTTGAACCACTACAACGTTTAAGAATTATAACTAGTCAAAGTTGCCTAATTTCGTCACTCACTCACTAATCGATCATCAAAACTCTAAGGCACTTCTAGCAGACATAGAAGCTTCAAATGTAGAATACAATTAGTGTTTAGTGTATTAATCAAGAAAAAACCAAAATACTTTGCAATTTCAGTCGTTTTCTACATACACCAACCGCAATAATAAATAGGATTACAAAGTTACATTTACAGTGAATGGGACCAAAAATTAAAAAGCAAGAATGGGACTGCATTCATAATTTGCATTTATTTATTTAATCGTATGGCGATCTGTAGAATAGGCGAATATCCATTGTGATATTTTTATAGGAGCGCCTATTTCGCCGAAAGTGTTGTCGCTCATTTAGCACAACCCAGAGGACACGTGCAGGGTTGAGGTAGGTAAATCCTACGGACGCGAGCAACAGATTGTCCCCGATTATATTTATTGATAACACAATAACCTACAAAAAGAAGTGAGATCCCATAAATAACATTCCATGTAAAAAAGAGGCCAAGTCTGCCTCCGGTCAAGTCATAAAATATGATTTAGCTAGCAAAGAAAGATTAATAAGCATGCCTGATTCTTATTAATCTTTCTTTGCTAGCTAAATCAAATTTTGTGACTAGAAAAAAATAATTTAAATGGTCCTAACGCGTGATTGGAAGGTTAAACGCTATTTTAATGTCAGATCAGCAATAGTTGCCAAATTCGGAGTCAAACAGATATACACGTAGGTATACAGAGCGCTGAAAACGCACTGCAAATTGATAAGAACATGTGAGTCACAAATGTTGCTGCATTTTGGTTGTGATACTGCATTTTTAAGCAGGCTAAGCTACAGACGGACGGACAGACGGACATGGCGAAACTATAAGGGTTCCTTGTTGACTACGGAACCCCAAAAATGATAGGTAGCTACGGAACCCTACATTGCGTGTGGCCCGAGACACACTAGGCCGGTTATTAAACTCTATCATTCTCTCCTTTCATTATCTCAACTGATATTTTAATATGATAAGCTCTATAAATAATGTGTCGTTCTCCTCTCTGAAAGATAGTTTTGGAGAAAAGATGAATGGATGCACTGCGATACATAAAAGCTCTCTAGATCCGCCGGCGTCGCCATCGAGCTAATTCAATGACCTCCAGTTCCGCGAATGCTCTCCAGAGGCATGTATAATGTATATTTATAAATGTGATTAAAAGAATTTGCTCCGCAATGCAATCCCGGCCGCGGCTTTTCGCCATGGATTTTTCTAGAACGTCACTAATATTCACATCCACTAGCTCGTTATGAGGTAGTCATTTGCTTTTACAATTTCCACGAAACAAGGTTTCGACGAATGATATAGAAAGGATTTTTTGACTGCGCTTTGAGAATTTTGTTGCGTTATATCTACTTCCGAGCTGAGTTGAGATGTTGTTTTCTTTTAGCCAGTCTCGATAATTAGGTTTGCTGCCAGTCTCAAAGCAAATTCATATTAAAGTACGTCAAAGAGAATAATAGTACATTAATAGTAATGTATATAGATACAGAGACCGGGAAGTAAGGGGTTGCCGGCCGAGGACATATAGACGGCCGAGCGTAGCGAGGTCGGATAGTTATGAGGCTGGTAAGGGTGGCCAGCCTCATAACTATCCGACTATCCTCTTTGAATCTTAAAAAAAACTCCTCTCTTGGCGCATACTTTACTTTCATTTTATTATGATTAAAATGTTCTATGACAAAAAATAGTTACCAAGTGTTCAATCCAACTATTTTTCAAGGCAGCTGACGATGCCACCAGAGAACTGTAAGACTTTGCTGTTAAAACTTGAAGAAGGCATACGGTATCGTGATATCACGCTCTCGTCCCTGTCACCCCACGGGCCACGGGCAATGTCACAACTATCACAAAACAGTGGCGACTCGGCAAATGTCGAATGCCCGAGGCACATTAAGGGTCAGTTTTATAAATATGTTCTACTGTTAGACCTTATTTATTAAGTTACTATATTCTAACATTAGGTCTAACCGGGCCTAAGTGAATTTAAAACATAAAATTGGACAAAACAAAGTAAGTTTTTTTTTTACATAATGTTAGATGATAGAATGTACATGTTATGACATAATTTGATTTTGTGGCCAACCGTGTTCGCACAACTCACGTCGCCTGACGTATCCAATTTGGAGAGATTATGCAGCACGCGCCGAATTGTTTGCTGTGTTTTGTACTGTACGGAACCCCCCGTAATATCCTAATAAATGTTTTATAACGACAAAGCCAATGGTAAGTATTTGTATATTAAATTCCGTTATTCGATGGTGAAGCCCCGCGTTCCACGGATTATGTCACAGAAATCGAAATTTCGATTAGATACGTGCGGCCATTGTTTATAAAATTGGCAGCAAAAAAATGATTAGAACGGCTTGAAAGCTTAAAAATTTCCTTCTTTTTACTAAGCTTGCTACTGAAGGCTGTTGTTACCAGCGATTAAAACTACGAGTAGGTACACTCAAGATCAGCTTTCTGTACCCATTTTAATTTTTCATCAGTTTATTATTCGCCTTTACCCATGTTTTCTTTCTTCCAACGAGATGAGATTGAAACTCACACACATTGTAAGAAACCTAATTAATTTGGAGTTAAACAGAATAAAACTCAGTTCGCCGAGAGTTAGCGCTTGCAAATTGTCAGTAATTTTGAATGAAAACTGACTTCAGTACTATGAGAAGTTAGTTTAGAACTATAAAAATCATAGTAGAATACTAGGTACTTTTACGTAAAATCTACGTCGAAAACTGGCAGCGTTTTGCAAGCTTTAATTAGTTTCAACTCATACAAATTGTTTCTACACGATATGGAAAAGATATGTATTTAGACAGTTCCCGACTTGAGTTGCGACATTATAAATCAATCATGGGAAAAAAAAAACATATAAACTACCTTTCTGTTCTGACCCATCCTTGCATCTAGTCATTGTAAAATGACAAATAACAATTATACAATACGAGTTCAGGTGCTCGTTCGTATTGGGCCCCTGCAGTCACAATCACGCACGGCGAGCGGCCCGCCGCCGCCGGGGCGACCAGGGAATATGGACAAATTGTTATTTCACGAAATACTTTGCGCACTCGCTAAGCTGTCGACGCTAAGTGCACTCCGCCAAAACAATTTTATAGCGGCAAAGATGGCACGCTGCATTATAGAACCACTGTCTCAAATTGAATCGAAACTCTCGCAGAATACAATATCTAAATCAAGATTTTGTAGACAAAGACTTTGAAGCTTAGCAATATTCGAAAGTGGGTTTACGAACGCTGCATGGAAAAGTGGCGAGCTTTAAATCGAACCGCTGCGCTAGCGGAACTTTCCATATAATTTACTCGAATTTTCTGTTTTACTTGTGCATCCAAAAAGACAAGTCGCGGCAAACAAAGGAGTCAGTTCGGCGTGAGTAATATCGTCTGACTGCATTAATAAACTCCTTGCCAAGTTTTTTGGCATGAAACTTCCGTGTAGCTTGTTTGAGGTCTTAAGTGGGGTTGACTCCACTAAACGTGATTGCATTAGAGTCGGTTTTAAATTAGTCGCTAGCGGGTGTTCTGACACGTTAGGCTTGGTGTGGGTTGAAGCGAGGCAGGTGATAAATACAAATGTGTTTCCAATGCAATACGTTTAGAGAAATAGAACTGGTCGTCAGGGTTTCCTAATATTTAGGAACTACTTAAGTTGTTGTTCTTATAGTGCGTTTTTCATAGTAGGTAGGTACTACTCCAGTCAGTAGGGATTTAATCAAAGAGGACTTATTATTCTCTTTATTTATGTTTTGTCTGGGGGTTGGTTTTTACAATAAATTTATAAAAAGTAAAATATAAAACATTCATACAAAACATAAGATTATTTGTATGTTTTTTCCATATCTCAGGACCATGGGGACCCGGACTTTTGGAAGGCATGCGCGGGGCCGAAGCCAACAGCGCAGTGGCCCTTTAAAACCAAAATAATCTAAAGCGAGCGATGGGATACACATGGCGGATACCATCTCCGAGCGCACAACATGATAGGTTGATGGTGATGGTGGGGGTGGTGAACAACGGTGATGGTTATTATTATTATTAGGAGCCTATGGTGCCCCACTGCTGGGCAAAGGCCTCCCCCCTCCGTTTCCAGGCATCCCGATCCCAAGCAGCCTCTGGCCAATCCTTTAAAAAGGAGTTTATCTCGTCCCGCCATCGCCGGCGAGGTCTGCCGCGTCTCCGTTTTGAGTTGTCGGGCTGCCATTCAGTGGTGATCTTGGCCCACAGCTCACTTGGCATGCGGCAGACATGACCAGCCCAGTCCCACTTCAACTTAGCCGCTTTCCGAGCTACGTCGATTATTTGCGTCTGAGAGCGCAGCGTGATGTTCCGGGTACGGTACATTAATTAATATTACACCTAATATGCTGCGCTCCATGGCCCGCTGGCAAACCCCGAGTTTGGACTTCTGAGATAATGTCAAAGACCAAGTCTGAGCACCGTATAGGTGAGAATCGGCAGTATGCTCATGTCCATGAGTTTCCGCTTAAGTGAAATAGGGAGATCACCCTTCATGAGATATTTCATGGACCAATAGGTCCTCCAAGCGTTTTCAGTCCGTCTTTCGACTTCCTTCTCCTATCGCGGCTGGAAGGAAACTAGTTGGCCAAATAAAGGTACTAAGAGGACTTCATGATATGAAAATGAAAGTTATGACTTATGACCCTCGTAACAATGAAAACAAGGGTTCAATAATTTAAAATGAAAATAATTTGTACCAGTATAATTTGTAACGGCAAGGTCCGTTTTCTTGCTAACCTATTTTATACCCTTCTGAACGATAGGACAAACAAATTGCCGGAAATATTTGAATAAGAATGGGACATTTTCGGGGACACTAATGTGCGAGGCGGGAAGCCCGGCCGGTGAGGGTGCCTCTTAATATCTGTTTTATTTTTTCCGGATTTGTATGAATGAGTACAATAAACAGCCCTCCATTGTGGGGCTACAGCGTAAAAAAAAATCGCCTATTATTCGTGGGCAACTTTATGACTTTATTTGCTACTCGTACCGCCGTTTTGTGTTCTGATTTCGGACGAGGGTCGGCCGCGCATAAGCAAATTTGGTTTAATTAAACGCTGCTCGACATAAAATTTATATTTCCTTATTCGTAACACAACCCATATTTTGGATGAGTTCCTAACTATGTAGAACAAGGACACAATAATACGATACTTTCTGTCGCCATCCCTAAGATAAGGGGTTAACCGATCCTAACCACTATGTAACCGGATCGCTTTGCACGTTCTCTTTCAATATTTCCCAATTTGATGCGGTGTTGCGGCTCTTGGCGAGACAATGGAAAGTAATCGGCAGTGACAGTGGAGGGGGTAAATTTCGTTAAAATAAAAGCATACGGAGAGCGTAAGATATAGCGCCTACGTGGTCGCTGGAGATCCCGAGTGCTTCTACAATGGAGAATTGGAAAAAGCTTTTATAATCCGGCACGTGACACACATGCTCAAGTGGTCATAGATTCGCGTACACACAACGCCAGCGTTTTGGGCGCTCGTATATTTTTTCTAATGTTAGGCTCGAGAAGTTAAATATAAGCGATTTTAGCTTATATCTGTTGTAGGTGCAGCTTTACTTGGGAAGGTTGGTATTCTTACTTACGGTTATGGGTAAACCTATAGATTACTCAGGCAAGAAAGATGTCGTTTTATATGATTTAACCAAAATGATAACATCGACCCACTGTGCTTCTTAACTAGAACAATGTTATCTTGCTATTCCACTAAAAAAGTGCAGACCCCGTATCATGGTCGGCCTTATCACACGATAAGTGACAGGATAGAGCGTCCGTGACTGGCTGACACCGTTCGATAGAACGAGACGACGCTCCTATCTTGTCACTTATCGCGTGATAAGGCCGACCATGATACGGGGTCAGGGGTCAGGTCTAAATACTCAGTGGACGTGGCGCAAGCAACATGTGCCGGCATCTCCTGATGATGCCTCGTAGATAGGCGAAACACTTGTCGAGGTTTATTCATTGTTACCGGTGGTTTTTTAAATTCTTCTCTCCTTTCTCCTCTCTCTTTTCTTATTTTCTCAGGAAAATGATCGTTTCTATTGATTAATATAGGATGTCAACACAGATATTTTAAACCAGCAACATTTCATCTGAAAACTCAACCGAGATAAGAGAATGAAGTCATATTCATATTAATATAGCTTATTTTAATACTGAAACCGTTAAATACATAATAGGTATCGCACCATTACTGCCAGAAATATGAAAATGCATTATACATATGAATGGCATTGGCCTACTGGTTACGTATTGAAAAATGTTAGTGTTGGACTAAAGTTTAAGTGGCAGACACAATTTTCTCCTTGTTTTCTCAGAGGGCACAGCGGAATATTAACTCGTTCAGTTTTGGAGCAGCCCACATAGGGAAATACCTCCACTTTACAGAGGCCCACAGCCATATCGACACCACTACTTCATATCACGTAGCTACATGGTGTTGTGCTCGTGACGGGTGATCGCGTAACTTTTCGAGCGCACGTTAGGACAACTCAACCGTCATTTCCCCATACAAAAAGTGGCATTAAGATCTACCTAACGTAGAGCCCCGAATACGTATTGTATCTTTAGCTGTCAACAGAAATAATCGTCAAATCATAATATATATATATATATAAGTATATATAATTATGATATCGCGTTCGTTACTTCTCGGAACGAGCATCAATAGGATAAGGTATCTGCATATCATCTGTCCTGTCTGTTCGCCACCAGCGTGGTATAACACACCTTCAATGACACGTCACACTGATTTCCCTAATTAGAGATCTGAGGATCTGACAATGTCCGGCACCACAATTACAATAAAGGAAGAGATCATTATACGCATTCAAAATACCTATTTATGCAGAATAGCCATCCATATTGCTTTGCCGTTCATTCTCTGAGTATGGCTGTAAGATTAAACACTTGTACAAATGGGAAGAAGCAGTGATTGAGGCTCACCTGCCCCAATTTCAAGCCTATAATTAACAGAAAATAGGGCAAGTAACGTACACTGATTTTTGAACCCAACACCCCTTTTATGATCAAAGTAAAAGTCCCTAGTGAGTTTAGTCCAAATAAAGACTAGGTCAAAGCAATAATGAGGGTGAAATGGGGTTTATTATTTGGGAACGTTACGTTTTATGGTCATTTCAAGCATTAATATTCATTACACTACCTATGTGACCTAAAGTGGTATGGCGTTTAAAATTGTAGATATTATCTAAAATGAATGAAATTCATAGAAAACCAAGACTCCGAAACAAATATTCATGCTCACAACGCAAATATTTGCCCTTACCGGTATTCAAACACAAGACCGTCAGCTTCGTAGGCAGGGTCACTACCCACTATTTAGGCTAAACCCGCCGTTGTAAATGGAGTCATAACATTTTTACTTAGTTTATATACTTTACTTACGCCCCCCAAATATCTCTTTGTTTTTATAAACAATCTCGCACACCGACTCCACCGTAGATGTACAAAATAACAGTGGCGCGAAACATTAATAAACAGGTAACAGGTAAATGCGGTCTCCGAGTTGATATTCAGCGCATAACAAGTCAATACGCAGCGCCATTATCTTTTCGGGTGTCGGCTCCCGGGTAAAGTCGGTTTTCACGCTATGTGACTGGTTGTAATGGATAATGTTACTCGAGCCATGAATTTATGGAGAGAAATATGCCTGTACAATAAAACATTCTCGACCAGGGTAATGGATCTATTTTTGGCAGGGTTGGGCTTTTTCTAAATTGTTTGCAAAGCCGCGGACCAGTAGGTAGAGTTTATTTTAGTAACATTGAAAATGCCAGTTTTTATAAAATCGGATGTGATTTTTATTAAGTGAATCGTTTTTAGAGTATCATGTGAAAGGAATATGTACCTGGCTCTATTAAAAAAATACACACGTGCAGAAAGCAAATAACTACGAATACTAATACGAATTTGAATACGTTAGCCAAGTGGTTGAGGCATGCGGGCTGTCAAGCGGCGGTTGTGGGTTCGAATCCTGGCTCGTACCAATGAGTTTTTCGGAACTTATGTACGGAATATTTACCGTTGGCTTTTCGGTGAAGGACAACATCGGTCTAATCCCAATAGGGTGTGGTTTTCCCTCCGGATTGGAGGGTCAGATGGCAGTGGCTTTCGTAAAACAAGTGCGTATGCCAAATTTTGGGATTAGGTGTCAAAGCGGATCCCGGGCTCCTTTAGGGCACAACCGGGAATTACGCTAGGAGGATGATGATAATGATGACTAGTCACCTATTGTTGTTTTTAGTCAATCATGATGTGTGTGCAACCGGTACAAACATATTTACATAAACACACACTTGTATAATTTGTAATGTGTACAGTCGGTCCACTTATTATTATCAATGTTGAGCTTACAGAGTATCCCAGGCCCACTAAATAAACCATAGCATGCTAAGGTCTTTACCCTAACCAATTTAGCCTTTCGTTAAGAGGTGATAAAGTTATCCTTATCACCGCATTAAGCCCTAGATAACAGTAATCGGTCCATAGCATAAGAAATTTCTAAATTGGACAAATTCTTATCGAGCGATAGCCGCGCCCCGACGCGAGCTTAGCATGCAAACAGTCCGGAATGAGCTGGTAATACTGACAGACCGGATTTTATTGCCGCTGTACGCGCGCAAACATGCGCCCGCATGATAGGATAGGTGGATTGTACGTCTTAGAATCGTCCTGTAAATACTTTTGTTTTTTTATTGACTTACTTGGGCAATACTATTATAGCGTAATTAAGTCTACTTTTGCTATCGTACAAACAAAAGAAAAAGTATTTTGAACCGGGAAACATTTTAATTTGAAATTAATATTGTTTCATTCAAGCAACAGCGAAATATTTTATGAAACAGAGAGTAGGTACTTAATTATTCAAACACTTTTAATTTGATAGGGAATACACTAGTGAATAAGAAATATACGTATATAATGTAATGATGCAAAATAACAATGATGAAATTCAAGTTTCAACGCAAGGCGAGCTTTGTTAACAAGGTAAAACAATCAATCCAGTTAGAAATATCTATGTACGGAACCCGCTTATTTCCTAATGGGTACTTATAATTAGTTTCCGTTTACGCTTATAATAATATGCGGTTATTAAATGTGAAGCCCGTATTTTCTGAAGTCGTTGGAATATATTTTGAATAATTGACCACGATAAGCACAATTTTGAGGTGACCGGTCCCACTTCTAATTTCACGGTATAATAGCAAAATTAGTGTCCATTTACAACATGATCGATGATTATAATTAGAAAATTAAGCTTGTGGTGGATAGCACTTCAGGTAAAAATTATTTGGCAACCAAAAATGAAATCTGTGTCAATCAAAAAACTGCGTTTCTTCATTACATGGAATAGGGACGGTCAAGGATAGCCACGAAGTAAGTACGTAGAAATTATTTCTATTTGGATCTGTACGTTTACTTCGTGGTTAAGCGTAATCGTATTTCGACTGTCACTACGGGTGACATGTTTCGAACCCTTCTAGCGTTCTTCATCGTCAGTATGAGCGTTCTCGCGGCCGTATTGTCCCGCACACTGACTGTGCCCGTTCTTCCGCCTTTCTGGACGGTGGCTACCGGCGAGGAGGCCTATTATTCCTAGTTTGAGCCATTTAGCGTGTTGCGATAATCGCATTATAGACACAGTGAGTTCGGTGTGAAAAAATCCAAAAAGTCAATCTAGAAATGAGTATCCAAAACAGTATTTGGCAGACCATACCTGCCATTAGTCATGAATATACCATTGAGTGTTGACTTATTGAGTTGGGCAGCGGGGAAGGTTTGGTTTGGGTTGGTAACGTCCAATTGGGAATATTTTACATGGGTTAAACATATCTCGTAATATTAAGCACCACACATATTAATTGAACCATTGCACATTGATGCAAAACTCAAGGGCATACAGAAACAATAAATAACACACCATAGGACCAGATAAATTGAATTTTAGTATGCATACGCTTAAAAAAAAAACGTTCGATCGCTGATTTATTACTAGTATGCGCATATTCTTGTACATATAAGTGTTTCTCACTATTCCATATGTCACGCATGATGCTTATAACATATAGGCCAGCGGCTAGGCGAGAGCACACATTGACTGTTTACTGCTTGTATTTGCCGAACTGTGCCACTCCTAGGCTATAGTGTTCTTTAAACATTGTCTGCCTGAACAAATAGTTGCAAGCAACTCGTTTACTGAAAATAGGTACCTGTAGTGCGGCAGTAGGTACATTAGAAGTTTAGAGAGGTAGTGACACAACTGAATGTCATATCGTTCATTATTCGAGCAGCTCAACTGGGGAACTAGGTACCTCCACTTTATAGAAGATTGCCATAATGTGTGTTTTTGTGTGTGAGTTTGCGGTGTTATGTTCCTGGTGGCTAGGAAGGTCGCCAGAGCTCCCGAGGATGAGCTGTATTGACAAAGCGGGACCTGAATTTGTGCCTAGTTGTTGACACGAGTCCTCAAGTCAACAAAGGGTCGGCAATGTGCTGCTGGTCTCCCTAGTGTCTAAGAACAACTAGTGTAGGGAACTCATCAATTTGTAAAACAAGCTTTTTATACTATTACAAGATAGTTTTAAGTTTTTAGCAAAGTAAGTGAGAAACATTATCTATTGTAAGGGCAAAAGAGATAGCATATTGTAAGGGCAAAAGAGACACATGTGAAGGAGTAGGACGATTAGAGCGAGACAGTCAAATATACATTGTTATGTGAAAGACAAGGAAGGGAGTTTATGAAAATAAAGAAATTACCAAGATGTCCGTCTTTTAATTGAAACGCCTTTACACTATCTAAATATATAAAAGAAGAAACTGACTGACTGACATATCAACGCACAGCCCAAACCGCTGGTTCTAGAGATTCCAAATTTGGCACGTAGGTTTCTTATACGGTCTAGAGGAGCACTTAGAAAGGATTTTTCAAAATTCACCCCCTAGGGGGCTGAAATGGGGGTCCAAAGTTTGTATGGGGGAAACATTATTTTTTGAACTGGAGACTTGAATGAAACTTTGTAGGAAGATTAATTACTTTTACGACACCCACGGGAAGAAAGGGGGTGGTGAAATTCTAACCTGACACCACACGAGCATTAAAATAATAGGAAATAAAAAATAATTTACCATAACGGGTTTTGATGAAGGGTTATTCATAGGGGACGAAAGTATTAAGTTGGCCGTTGCCGGCGTAACAATTCAACAGTTATTGCAAAATTACACTTATTACGCGGGCGAAGCCGCGGGCACAAGCTAGTCTACATATGAAAATATTAAGATTGCGCGAAGTTGTCGTGATATTTTTTTTAATAACCTGGGCACCGATGTGACTCATTACTCTTCCCAAAAACAAGAATAAATGTGTTCTAGCTCCGTCCCTACGAATTTAGCTACGTTACACGTACTCTGTTAAATTATAAAGAAAAGACATTAATCTTAATGTTGGATTTTCACTATTTATCTTACTTCTTTCTTAGCCTGTGAGATTGGATCCCTAATGAAATTCAATGAGGGAAAAAAGTACCGTAGATAAATTAAATCGTAACGTCTTGGGATATTATGTGCATACTTGAATGAGATATTAACTCCTCTAATATAAAATAAATACCACAGTATACTATATTTCTAGTTATGATTAAAAGTATTGATAGTTTTTTTAGTTACATTCTCTTTTACACGGCATAGTTAGAAAAATATTTTAGTTTATTTATGACAATGAATAAAAACACAACAACGGATAATAAAGGATTAAAATAAATAAAAATAACGTTAATAGCTAGTAAGTATAAATATGATCAAAGACAAAAAAAGGTAAAAAATACACCGTTATGAAGCTACAGCAGGTTAAGATTTATTTTGAAAATTTACGCACTGAATGTACGAGTACGTGACGACCGGTTAGCCTAGCGGGTTAATAGTGACTCAGCCTACGAAGCTTAAGGTCCTGGGTTCGAATCCCGGTAAGAGCACATATTTGTGTGATGAACATGAATTATTGTTTCCGAGTCTTGGATGTTTTCTATGTATGTATGTATGTGAGCACTTTATTGTACACAATAACAGATTAAAGAATATACATGTCACACAATAGATCAAAGTACAAAGGCGAACTTATCCCTATAAGGGATCTCTTCCAGCTAACCTTTGAGCAATTGAGAGGAAGGTAGGTAGAACGAAATAGGCAAACTTGTACCGTGTACAAAAACACAGAGAAAATGAAAACAAAACCTAATAGGTATTAATCCTAGACAAATAAAAACATGCCAATACATATATAAATATAAAATATAACACACACTATCATGTGTAATATACAGGGTGGAATCTTGTACGTGATCCAAAATAGCAAAATGTGAATCTATCCATGATTCTGAGCAACTTTTATTATGGGACCAACTTTGTGTTATGCCAAAAAAATCCAACTATTTCATTAACTCTGCTCATTTTAGACTGACAAGAATGTATGAACAGGTGTGTTTTTTTTGGCATAACACAAAGTTGGTCCCATAATAAAAGTTGCTCAGAATCATGGATAGATTCACATTTTGCTATTTTGGATCACGTACAAGATTCCACCCTGTATATATCGCAAATATACAATAAATAAATAAATACTATATTCAACCAATTCACAAGTCATTGGAAAGCCACAACTTCTTCAAATTCATCTCAAGTGACGCAACAGACCACGACTGTCTCAGCGCGCGCGGTAAAAGATCTAGAGTATGTTCGGGACTTTTTAGACGCGCTATGTATTTAAGTAAAGTAAGTAAGTATTTAATTAAGTAAGTTTAAGTAGGTATTTATAACTAATAGATACCCAATTCATATCTATTTAATACCGTCGTCTAGTACGTAACACAACAAAAATACAAAATAATGTATTGATAAGACATAACATAATGTACATCAGTTTTACCATAGACTAGGAGCTTACTATTAGAGGCAAATAACACGTGCCTGAGCTAGAATTCCCCTTTGTTTCAGGCAAAAAAGAACTAATAATTGAAAAAGTTATTCGTATGCAAAATATAATACAATATCACTCTTATTGACTAACACGTACAAATAATTAGGAAGTTATAACTTAGGCGGTACCCATAAAAGATAATATAAAATTATTTTTAAACGATAAATAACTTCTCTGTATCGATCGTCATAGGACATATTTTGTACGTAGATTTACGGTATTACTCAATATTGCTTGCTGGATTTTTTGAATCAGGTATGACATGCTAGTGTTTGCGTCAGCGGAATTGTAAACTGGGCCAAATTCAATGATGCATAAATCACGTTCAAGTTTGTTTACATTTAATTTAGAAATTATAGGCGTGCGTGATATATATGGGAATTTACGAAAATAATGAATGTAGGGCAGCCCTATGATCTGTAATAGAGGAAACTAAATAATCGGCTACAGAGAAGTTATCTAGGTCAGAAATTAAATTATTACTCATACAATCTAAGCTAATAAGTCAAAAAGTTCTACGAAAAATGTAGGGAGGCGCTCTTAGGCGCATTCATAATCTATAGAGTTAAGGTACCTTTTTTCGGCTAGTTTTCTAGCTGGGCATTCGGCATAGCCAGCACAAGCTTTATTGTGCTTACTATGGGACTAGGACGATAATTGTAAGTTTGTCCCCTAATATTTATTTATTTATCTTAACAGCACGATGAAAATGAAATAATATGAATATGCGCATAAAGCTATATCCAAAACGTACACACACATATTTGGAGTGGTTCAACGGGGGAAGTACCCTCCACCTTACAGATGGCCGAAGCCATATACCTATGCTCTGTAACTATGTGGTGCTGTTACTGGCGTTGAGTAAGTTCGCCAGAGCTTCCGATGACGCGCTGTGTTGAAAGTGAGGGACAGCTATTGATCTCTAGCTGTCAATGCAACGAATTCTCATACGCGAGAATAACTATACAGGATGTTAACGGGGTCATGATCCGGAATGACAAAAAGCGAATAAGATGATCATACTGAACAACCTTTCCCATGGGACCAACCACGAAATCGCAAAAAAAAACCAGGTATTCCATACATTAACTCTCAATTAAATCGCAGTTAACTCACAGTTAACTCTTAATTGGCTCTTTTTTTTGCGATTTCGTGGTTGGTCCCATGGGAAAGGTTGTTCAGTATGATCATCTTATTCGCTTTTTGTCATTCCGGATCATGACCCCGTTAACATCCTGTATGTGAATAAACGATAAGTGAATACGTCAAATAACTTCGTTTATAAACTTGTCGAGAGTCTCGACAAGTTTATAAACGAAAGACTAATATAATTATCAAACGTAAAATATTTTATCAGATATAAATCCTAGGTTCGGTATGGGCATTCATTCCGTGCCGATTATAAATGTCACTTGACTCATTGTATCATGAATAATGTATCTTTCGCAGGCATATTGTATATCCGCCGTTTTACATAACAGCTAGCTATTTCATAAAACAGCGCTGCTTTGTAATACGGCGGGTTGGCGATCAGGGGGATTGAATACCGCTGAATGAAAGTCCGCTGGAACGTGCTAGGCGGATTGCCGCTATATTGTAATACAGCTAACTGTAATGTAATACAGCTAACTGTAATGTAATATGTAATGAAAATCCCGCTAATTTGTTTTGTGTTGGATTCCGCTGAACACCAGCAGAATCCATAGCTATTTATGACGTTTTAATTTGCATTATAACCTCTGAAACTCGCCGACGCCATTGTTGTTGTTATGTCAGATAGCGCCGCGAGTATTAGAACCGGCCAAGTGCGTGTCGGGCCACGCGCAGTGTAGGGTTCCGTAGTTGCCTGTCTGTCTTAGTTACTTCGACGTGCGGTGCGGTTGCGTCGGCCGAATTTGTACGAAAATTGGCCTTTCCAAGTACACATTAAGTTGGTCGACTATTACTCGGTAATGCTTATGCCTATTTGTCCGTGATAGTTTACCTTATAAATTCATTATATGTACTACTACTGGCAGGGGGGGGGGGACTCGAACAAAAATTAAGGCTTTAAAGCCGAATATCTCGCAAAAATGGTTTTAGGAAACCCATAATATTTTTGAACCCACACCATGGGTTTAACGAGAAAAAAAATTACATTCCCGCTTTAGGTGTAGGGAAGGTACCCTAAAAAAATTTTTTTTTCAACATTTTATTGTACTATTTTGTCGGCGTGATTGATTTATATACCCATGCCGAATGACAGTTTTCTAGTAGTAATGGTTACTGAGCTAAGCCGAAGACGGACGGATAGACGGACATGGCGAAACTATATACTATAAGGGTTCCTTGTTGACAACGGAACCCTAAAAATGGGAACTAACCAAAGCTGCGGCTAATGACCCGCTGTATTACATTACCGCTAGTCGTATTGAAGAACGATTAGCGCCGAACACATTCCAGCGGATTTTCATTTAGCGGTATTCAATTCGCCTGATCGTCAACCCGCCGTATTACAAAACAGCGCTGTTTTGCGCTGCTACGTATAACGGCGGATTATACTATTCCACTGCGACATATCGACCATTGGCTTTATTAAAACAGGATGCGTTGTATTGACATTGAGCGAATTTGTTCCTTTAGCTGTCAACGATGATCGACCACTCGTTACTTCTAAAAAAGATAACACGGTAAGGTTACGAGGGCGGCCTGTACAAAACAATCGTTTCGTTTTTAAATAACCGTCGACAGAGAACGTACGTGCTTGGCGCCAAATCGGATCTTAAACTGATAGGTAACTGTGGTGTGCCCCAGGGTTCCGCGATGGGAAATTATCTTTTTTTAATATTAGTGAACGACATAACAGCTGCTTGTTCTGATGCTGAATTTGTAATGTTCGCCGATGACACAGCAATCATAATTAATGGAGAAAACTTTGAAAACTTGAACGCACGGGCAAGTATTGTCACGAAAAAAATACATAAATGGTTTTCAACAAACGCAATGGTCCTATATAGAAAAAACAAATATAATTCACTTCCAATTAAGAAAAAACACCTATCATAAGTTTAACATTGGAATAGACGACGTCAGCCTTCCACAAGTTGATCACGTGAAGTACTTGGGCTCTATTATAGACTCGGCGCTGACGTGGTCACTCCACATCGACTCGACATGTCAAAAGCTATCCTCAGCTTGCTTCGCCCTATCAAGATTACCCCCCAGCTTGAGAATCGAAAATATAAAAACTGCCTTCTATGGCTATTTTCATTCCATCCTAACTCAGGGTATAGACTTTTGGGGAACAGCAGCAGACCGTGATAGGCCCTTCAAAATACAAAAGCGAGCTTTGCATATTATGACGGGTAAACCATTATGACCACCTGGCTAAGGACTTGTTCAAAGAACATAAAATACTAACACTACCGTGCATCTTCATATTGGAGGCCTGCAAATACGTAAGAGCTAATCTGGACCAATACACTACCCGCGGACAAAATCACGGAAGAAATACACGCGGGCAACATCTCCTGCTCGTCCCGTCTCGTCGACTCGCGAAAACACGGTGTCATTGGTGCGAAGATATACAACACCCTCCCAACTGAAATAGTTAACTCGGCAAGCGATGCAATATTTATTGATAGGATAAAAACTTTACTACTTGACCAAGCATGCTATAGCATAGATGAATTTATTTTAAGAAAAAAATAAGTATGATACAATTATATTAGAATCTATGTAACCACACACCACTTACGTGGTCTGTGCATGTAACGTAACCTATACTAACCAGAATTTTCTATATTCGGTAACAAATTGACTTGTAAAATGTTATCCTTATACCAATAAAAAATATGAATATGAATATGAACAACACGGCGAATCCTCAAACATATCAAGGGTCGGCAACGCCCATGTTACTCCTTTGGCGTTGCATGCGTCTATAGGCTGCGGTGTCCGCTTAGGATCAGGCGGCCCGTAAGCTTGTTTGCCACCGCCGTTAAAAAATAAAAAAATCTCGTCAAACATATATAATAATATTAACTAAATATCCGTTAAAATTATTTTGCCTTTATCTGTCACTTTGACATTTATGTATGTGAGATAGGGTCAAAACACATTTTAGTACACTTAACTGAGGTTCGTTACGTTTTATGAATAAGATGTTTAATTTCTACCTACATAAAGAACCTTTGACTTTACTTAGCAAAATTAAGCGATATACTAAATAAGTTTGAAGGGTATTACACAGGAATGTTTAAGTAACCGCGGGCAGTGTTTGTAGTCCAAATATTGCATGCTAGCCATATGGTAATTGACAATAAATTGACTGGACCTAGTAAAAGACAATGTTATTGTTATTAATATTGTGAGGTTTCGGCTTGTTTGTTTTACTTGAGACCGGTAATTCAAATTTTAGGATATTAAAGTTTGTATAAGTTTATTCTAGGAAAGGGGGAAATTCGCGCACATTTATGAAAGTTGGTTACATAAGTTTCTTAAAATAGCACGCTCCGGTAGCCTGCCAATGTCAAATATCGTTTTGTATGAAAATCGAACCATCTTAAGTTTTAATTTTAACCAACTAAAAAAAGGAGCAGTTCTCAATTCGGTTGTATTTTTTTTTTTTTTTTTTTTCAATGTACACTGTGCGTACACTTTTTGCAATAGCATATTCTGCAAATAAATTTGTAATAATACCAACGCATCCTTCACCGTTTTGCTATTGACAAAATTCGAATAGCTCGAATTTGGGCGTTATTCCTAAAGAGATAAAGCTTAGAAAAATATTTACGAACGGCAAAAACAAATTGATATTTTGGTCGCCACCGTGCACCGCCATCTCTGTTCTTGCAAATTCGAATAGTTAGAATAGGGAATATTCATGACATTTTTTTATTTTTTTTATCTATTCTATAAGTAATTATATAACCGGAAAAAAATATAACACTTTCACAATATTATTAAATAAGCTAAAAAATAAAAATTAAAACTACTATCATTTTCGGACGATCAAAACGCCACCATTTTGGCGCGCTCATTTGTGACGTCACCGTGCAGCTTAGTGCACGGCGGTTCTTAAACAAATTAACAACAAAGTGTTTGATTCACACTTTTAATAAATGTGAGTGATTAAAGCTTATAAGATCAACTTATTGTAATGGAAGAGCACACAAAAGCTTATTATAAATATTGTATTGTCCATATGTGTGAAAATCACATTAAAACTGCAAATATTTTCATATGCCCAAAGGTGCAAATATAAGGATAAAGTGGTGTAAGGCGATGAGGAGAGATAATGACATTATCTCAAGCACGATACATTGTATCGTGCTTGAGTAGTTTATATTGTTGTGAAGATCATTTCGACGTGAGTATTAAATATGTATGTACCTAAAATCTTTTTTATTACGACTCGCGAACAATGTAGGTAAACAATAACCTAACCTCAAAATTGTATTATATACTTATTCATAAAACTATTCTGATTCCCAATTTTTTTAGTTATTATTAATGTTACAAATATTATGATTTTTGTTGATCAACAGCTGACTACCTACGAGTGTTGATTTTGATCAAGAAACGTTTTAGCTAAGTTTCTTTGTTTGCACTGTTGATCGAAGAAAGTTAAAAGAATTTAATCCTTTTTACTGAGTGACCTACACAAATTTGTTTTATTTATAAGCCTTGACGAAAACAACCTTGTTTGTTAAAGTTCATAAAGATGTTCTCAACATTTAACATTCCTAATAGGTACCTACATATCTTTGATTATATAATACTAGCTTCTGCCCGCGACTCCGTCCGCGTGGAACTCGTTTATACTATCTCTATACCAAATTTCATCCAAATCGGTTCAGCAGTTTAAGCGTGAAGAGGTAACAGACAGACAGACAGACACACTTTCGCATTTATAATTTATTATTAAGTAAATATATATAAAATATATAATATAACTAGCTTCTGCCCGCGACTCCGTCCGCGTGGAACTCGTTTATATCGTAGCTCCCCCCATATCCCCCAAAGGGATGAAGTGGGGGTGAAAGTTTGTATGGAGCTACAATATAAATGAGTTCCACGCGGACGGAGTCGCGGGCAGAACTTAGTATATATAATATATAAAGTTATAGTATAGTAATATAGTATATAGTATAGATAAATATCTACTAGTTTTTTATTCCACTTATTTAACAAAGACACCTATTTGAAGTAGTTTAAAAGTCTAGCTATTTGAATCGCCAAAATAGGTTATAATTACTTAATTGGCCAATCTCACGAGTATGAAAACAAGGAATATGAAAATTTATTGAATATCTGTAACTTATTTACCTTGCAGCTTTTACTCCTCTTAGTTCAGCGGACGTAAAGTCACAAATATTTGCGTATTAAATTTAGTCATCATGAACACATCAATTTTAGGCAGATTATCCGACTGTGCCTTGACAAAACCGCCTTCAGTCATTGTGGCGAGTCTTTTTTCACTTAATAATTACCAAAAAACACTGATTATTTATCATAAACAGCGGCAAAACAATGCGAATAACTTTCAATAATCATACTAACGACGCACGGTGCACGGTGACGTCACGTTTCGCTCCGCCAATAGCGTTGCGTTTTGGAAATTTGTGAGGGAATTTGAAAAATGGTACTTTTAAACAATTAAATTTATCAATAGAAACATGATAATTTGCAAAAATAATCATGTGTGTATATTTATTAAGCAATATAGATTACAAGTGATTTTTTTTGTCCATTTCTAAATCACATGCATATTCCCTATTTAGACGTTATTCCTAAAGAGGAAATAAAATATTTGGCAATGGCAAAAACAAATTGGTATTGTGTTTGCCGCCGCCCGTCGGCGCGCCGGACCCCGGCACCGTTGCGCCGCGGCGGCGCGTTGGGCCCGTCGCACCCAACGCGCCCGCGGGCCGTCCGCCTAAATAATTGATAATTGTTTATAAATTTGCGTCAAATTCATTTTAAGGGTGACACCGTAAGATGTCACGTGACCTGATCGAAAAACTGTTACAATGTTATTGAGTTTTCACTTCTGCCGGCACTCCCGGAGTGCAACCTGGTCTTTTTTTTTTCTAATAATCAACCGCATTTGCTCTCGGAAATCAGTTCATGTGGTAAATTGGAAAAGAAATGTGGAAATGTTCTCGTGGCTTGGCGGAGTACTAAATTGAAGTCGGTTAATACTTTGTTTTTAAAGTAAATTATATAGTATTTATATCTTTGTTTAGGTTAAGTTGGAGCTTTATTGTTTGTGTTTGAGATAGCGTGTAGTGTGTGACATATCATTAAAAATTGAAAATATTAAGAATTTTTTTATTCAAACTGAATATTCAATTGTTGTCACAGTTGACACTGAGTTAATATTTTGTTTAACAACTCACGCTAATTGGGTACACGAATTTTTAATAATGCTCTGGTACCTATTATTATAGGTAATTATTTTAAACATCATTGTCATTATCATTACTCAAGAGGACAGAAAGCGGGCGCACTTTCCACATGTAAACTTTCCTAATTTGGGTTGAATTGTCCTTTCATCAGATCGTTTTTATCTTATTAAAGTTTTTTTATGTACACTTTAAAACAAGCACTGGATATGTATCTCATCGTGACAAAACAACGACGCCTAGCTCCCTAGGTAAGTAATAATTGATTTATGTCAAGATACGAGCTGCATATAACTTTTCCTCACCCATTTTTTATGTCTCACTTGCATTGCTATGTATATATTGCTGTTTAATTTGTTTAGTCCATTGTTTTATATGCGTTGTATTGTATTACTCAAGTTTAGTTAGCAACCAGTCTTTGCGATCCGTCAGCGCACCGCAGCCATGCTTTGCTTTGTCTAGTTGACAGTTGACATTTGTGAGTTTTGTGACATGAAGGCGTGCGGGCGGCAATAGAGTGGATGCGTTGACGGATCGCACAAAATAAAGGCTTCCACTGACGGTGTAATTTATTATTGTAACTTTTTATGTGTTTTCGTTGTTTGCTTGTTTTCTTTTCTTCTAGTTTTTAATTATTATTTTCTTTTTGTTGTTTTTTATTTCAATTAGTCAGTGTTTTTTTTTTGTTTTTCTTTACTTTTTGTTATTTTTACCTTGTTTTATGTTACGTGTGTTACGTTCCGTGTCCTCACTGGATGGACCCAACGGAAGACCAGCGCTGGCTGCAAAGCCAGCATCATGCTGAGTTGGACCCATTTCGTGACACTGCACAGATTTACTTCTTCTTTTGTCTTATAATACTGTGTGTTTTGTTGTGTTGTGTCTCGAATAAATATTTGATTTGATTTGATTTGAATAACGTATCGAGTTGATTCATAATCTGCTGGGTAGGTATTCAAAGCGGTCATATTTGGCCTGACGAGCGTAAGAAATACAAAATAAATACAAATAGAGCCCTGAGCTAACAAACTCGTCGGCAACCGGAAGCAGTCCGCGTAAGAGGCATACTCCTCGCGATCCATGTTGCGCAAGAAACTGGTTAAGTGATAGTTGCACCAAGGGCTTGCACTTGTTTCAAGGACTGACGTTGTTCTGTTGCTATTCATAGTTTTATCGGTAGGCGAGTGTTTCAATCGTCCGTGGTCCACTCTCAAACCCCAAAGACACAGGTTCGCACCGAGTTTAGGGGTTGGAAGTTTTGATCATGTCATGCAATAAAATAGCGTTTGTATAACACTCACTCTTAATTTTGGGAGCGCAGGTTATATTCCCAGCTATTCTCAATGAGTTTTTTAGAACTTATGTACGGAATATCCTTTGATATTTACCGCTTGTTTTTCATGGAGGGTCGTGGCCTCGCGGTACCACACGATCACACTGATTTTGCAGGTTGCCATGTTGGCCAGTCGTTAAACAGTTTTAGAGGCCTTCGGGTGGCTTAAGTACTTCTAACAGTCGAGTTGTAGACACGTTGCACAGTAGCCACTCACTTGACGAAGTTCCTTTCTCCTTGGGTTTGCAGGCCAGATGCTATCGGTTCCGCAAAAACTATAAAGCCTAATTAATAATAAATGGGATTAGGGAACGCACCCCAGGTTACTTTAGGATGCAACTGAGATAACGCTATAGGATGAAGAAAAAGAGTTTAGATCAATTTGAATGTGTTATTTTATGTAGCTACTTCTGCAGCTGATTGTACTAGGATGACTTGTAAAGCAGGATATGCTCCAATATAGCCTTTAATAATATTTCAAGAAGAGAGAGTGATCTAATGAAGATTCAGCTAAGTAGGTATGTATGTAAAAAAAAATCAGTTCGAAAATAATAGTAAAAATACCTATATGTACTATACTATCGCGATGCATTAAGGTGCTCTATCTGTTTATACTCCGATTTAATTTAAAAATAAACAGTCAATTGATTGTAAAAGAAAACCCGTTGTCCCGTGAGCATGGATGTTGCGTTGCAACATATAACTAAGTTAATTAATTATACGCGATCAATTCCCGTTTAGTAAACATAACGTGTGAGAATCGTGAAAATTTTAATCAATATATATTACATAGTAGGTACTTACCTACTTTCTGTGGGTCAATATCATCGTTAAAAATCCATACTAATATTATAACTGCGAAAGTGTGTCTGTCTGTCTGTCTGTTACCTCTTCACGCTTAAACCGATGAACCGATTTAGATGAAATTTGGTATAGAGATAGTTTGAGTTCTGGGGAAGGATATATGTTTTTATCCCGGAAATCATCCGCCAAGGGGATGGAGTGGGGGGTGAAAGTTTGTATGGAGCTACGATATAGTTAAACGAGTTGCACGCGGACGGAGTCGCGGGCAGAAGCTAGTATTACTATAAAAACTGTACCGGAAAATGCAGGTACATGTCGAAAGTCCTCAATGAGAACCGGGGTTGAAAGTGCCTTTAAATGTTCCTAAGTGTCACAGAACACACGGAGCACGGAACAGTGCCCGCAAACAAAGAGACCGTGCGGCGTGTCAAGTCTTTAGCGAGGGCACGCGCGTGGTATCTCTTATTCAACTCAACTGTACTCCACGACTTGTTAGCGTTCCCACAATGGATGTAATGTCTTCGCAATACAGATAACTCTATAAAGATGTAAGAACACCCAGCGCGCGATTCATACATAAACCTGAATTTCGTGCCGTACCCTATTTCCTTACCTTTGCAAATATTTTTTCTAACATAGATTAACTAAGAGTTTTAATATGGTCCTGTGTTTTGTTTTAATTCATACCTGAATTGGCTAATGAACCGGACCCGCTTTAAAAAACTAAAAATACACATATTTTATTATGTAGCTCACAAATGTCACATATTAAAAAAGTTTAATACTTAACCAAAAGATAGGAGCTCAGTCAAACTCTCTGTTAAATTTTGACGGCGAAAATATGGCACTACCGCGGCTCGAAATGCACGTTTTTGTAAGAAGCCGGTTGTTACTTCCTCGTAGTTGTGTTGTGTAAGCTGCTACTTAAGGAGCTCCCATACGCCAATGACCTTTGATCCGAATCCCTTAGTTTTCTAATGTTTTGTGTAGCTTATTATATTAAAAACAACGGCTTCAAGCAATATACAGGTTAGTATCCCATATTTACTTCAAAGTTCAATGTTTTTGAGATATTTGGCATCAAAGTTGAACAATTTTAGGCCAAAAAACTGGTTTTCTGGCCATAAATTTTTTGTTAATTGGTTTAAAATGAAAACCCTGTACCAGTTTTTAGAGACGTCACCGACGTCAAATATGTAGATTTCGTATATTATGTTAGATCTTTCACGTCAATAGGGATACGAAATAAGTGTTTTTTTCGACAATGTTTAAAAAAATCATACAAATTTAAGTATTCATTTGTTTCAAAATACGGTGTACCAAAATGGAGATTAAGGATTGAAGAACCGATAGCCGTTTGATTTATAATTCTATCTGTAGTACAAAAGTAGAAGATACGATTCAAAACTTATCAAAAATCGATGAAAACCTCGGGTAGCCCCTTAATACACTCTTCTATCTTGGGATCAAGGACACATCCGATCAACTTGAGTTTCTGTGTTTTCACATCAAAGGGACGTGCAGGAACCATCCTCTTAACTTGTGTGTATGTCTACCTACGTGGCTGCCAGAGTCTCATCCACTCAACCGCAGGATAACCTGAATATTACCGGAACCTTGCCTGCTATGAGACGTGCTGGAGGCAGATTCGAGGAGTATAATAAGGATTTCAATAAAATAATATTTCAATGTGTTTCGCGGTCCTTATGGCACATTAACTTGGCGCATCTAGCACAGAGCGCGATAAAACATTTAAATACAGAACGATATCGTGAACTTTCAACAAAAACGTTCTTCGGTTCTTTTATTTTCCACATTTCTTGCATTGCAAAACAATTTTATGCCATTATTGTTTTACTTAATCAATCACATCACCTAATTAACACAAATTATTAAATAGTCATATATATTACTTTATTTTAGCATTATTCGTTTGAGGGTGAGGTGCTTACGCCCAAGATGATAATAATTTTGTTGCCAAGTGGCACAGTCTACTGCTTTTCACCTCTACCCTCAAACTAAATTGAAATTTGAGGGTAACAATTACTTTTTTCCAAAAAGCAAAACAAAACAAAGTAAAATAGCGAAAATTCTATCTTAAAATATTAAATCACACTAGCAGGTCGATCACGTAACGCAGTGTACGTACGTCAAATGTAATTTTTTTCGTTTCGTAGATAACAAGGAACCCTTATAGTTTCGCCATGTCCGTCCGTCTGTCTGTCTGTCTGCCCGTCTTCGGCTTAGCTCAGTAACCATTAAAACCAGAAAACTGTAATTCGGCATGGGTATATAAATCAATCACGCCGACAAAACAGTAGGTAGGTATAATAAAATCTTGAAAAATCATTTTTTTTAGGGTAGGTACCTCCCCTACACACAAAGCGGGGATGTAATTTTTTTTGTCGTTAAACCCATGGTGTGGGGTGTCGTTGGATAGCTCGTTCAAAACTATTGTGGGTTTTCGAAAACCATTTTTGAAATCAGTGATTTGTTTGCGAGATATTGGGCTGTAAAGCCCTAATTTTTGTTCGAGTCTTGTGTCGTCATGTCGGCTAAATGGCTACTACTGGGGATGTGAAAAAAATCGTGGTTGTAGTACATTATAATGAATTCAAAAGGAAAACTATCACGTCAAGAAGGCATAAGTAGTTAACGAGTAATAGTCGACGAACTTAATGTGCACTCGTTTCACTCAGGATTCAATTCTCTCGCCGTAAATATATAATTTTGCTCTCTTGAAGTTGAACCCAGTCAATATTACTGTCTTAATATGTGTGGTTGTCTTAATATATGTCGCTGCGCCTGGTTTAATTATTAGTAAAGGATAAAAATGTAATTTAACAAAATTATCATTAAGTAAGTATTAGCCCCTTGAGTGATTTATTTGGATAAGATTATTGTTTGATATAAGTAATTTTATTATGTTAAATGAAGTACTCAAACAACCGAATCCCACAATGTGACCAGAAATCAAGAATTATGTATTATGTTCATGGTATGGTTCTCCTTTTTTAAAAAGTTCACCGATTATTTCCGGGAATTAACTAATTATCCTATCTATCTTTTTATTTATATATTTAAGACGACCGCTTTAGCCTAGTTGGTAGTGACCCTGCCTACGAAGCAAGAGGTCCTGGGTTCGAATCCCGGTAAGGGCATTTATTTGTGTGGTGACCACAAATATTTGTTCCTGAGTCATGGATGTTTTCTATGTATTTAATTATCTATATAAGTATGTTTATCGTCGTCTAGTACCCATAGTACAAGCTTTGCTTAGTTTGGGACTAGGTCGATTTGTGTAAGATTGTCCACTAATATTTTTTTATTTATTTATTTATTTATCCTCGGTCGGTACAATGTCTCGAGGGCCTTTTTTAGATTTAAGTAACTTATTTTTTTTTTTATTTAGTTACTGTTAATTATCATCATGTATACAGGGTGTTTGGTGACAGGATGCAAAGCTGAAAGTAGGTGATAGTTTAGGCCATACTGAACAATTTTTACTATGGGGCCAACCCCGAAATCTCAAAAAAAATGTCCTTTTCATACATAATATTAACATTCGAACGGTCGAAATGTATGAAACGGCCAAAAATTTTTTTTGGCGCCTCGGGGTTGGGCCATAGTAAAAATTGTTCAGTATGGCCTAAACTATCACCTACTTTCGGCTTTCCATCCTGTTACCAAACATCCTGTATAGATTAAATATGTTTAAAATATAATAAAGAGGAAAAGACTATTTATGTATAACGGTAGTGTCCCAGTGTCAGACAAAAGCCTCTGCCTCTGACAGCCGGCCTTAATTACACGTTCCAGTTTACCAGAATATGCATTCAGTGGTTCGTCTATTCAATATATACTCTGGTAGCCGTACTACGGACTGCGGGATCCGTCAATGTCTAAAAAGGTGTACCAAAAGTAATATAACCTGGAAGGAATTGACTGCGAGTCGTGTAATTAACGGACCATAAAGCATACTAGATTGTCAGTATCATCTTGTGGGATCTCTATTCGAACTGAGTCTCTTAGGGACATACCTATTCGAAAACGAAGGTGACAATGATATTTTTAATAGGTAATCATAATCATTTTATTTGCATTATCAGGCACATTATATTACATAGATGTTATTTAAATTGTAAGAGGTACCTACCGATAGTCTGA
Organism: Epinotia ramella; assembly: GCA_947578815.1. Classification (NCBI taxonomy): domain Eukaryota; kingdom Metazoa; phylum Arthropoda; class Insecta; order Lepidoptera; family Tortricidae; genus Epinotia; species Epinotia ramella. The sequence continues at coordinate 24,460,795 of OX388204.1, read as the reverse complement.
TACCGTTGTAAGGTATCTATAGCAAAATATCTTCTAGCGAATGTCAAATTAAAATGAAATCAAACAATTCAATAAGTACAAAAAATACAGATATTTCATAAATAATTGAATTGTAGTAAAACTAAATAAAATTACTTTAAAACATGTAAGATAAAATACAATTATAATATTATATATAAGTATCTATTTTATTTCATGCAATGTCATTCATAAATTCACCCTAAGAGACTCATAAACGAAAAATCATGCTCATCACCCAAATATTCTCCCTAACCGGGATTTTCTAAAATTTTGAACCCCGGTCAGTCAGTTACGCAGGGTCATTATTACCCACTAGGCTAAACCGGTCGACATATCTGATACATGTGAAACGTTGATTTGATGAACATTATCAACGTAGCCATCGACAGGACAGTTTAGCGTGTATGCAGTCAAAACGCTTTCTACAAAGTGAACTTGTCACGTTCCAATCCAACACGATGGTTGAGGAACTGCAACAAAGTTAGTTTATTTATACGCATCTATACTCTGATTATTAATCAGACAGAAAAAATGTAAACACTGGTGTTGCCGTTAACAAGAACCATTTGCAGCAATGAGAAGATTCATAATTTTCGCAGTTAAACGAAACATACGTCCTATTTCAATAATATACACTCTAATTACAAAAAGCAAATTAATTTTGATAACGTTAATGTTTATATTTACCAAAATCCTCCCTCATAATTATTTTAAAAGATAATACCGTTTTTATGTGTACAATATATTTTTAGCACTGGTATCACTGCTGCGATAAACCGGGATTGTGCATCTTTGGGTTGCTTAATATTTTTTTTGGCTTAATGCGAATGGCAAATAATATCGGTAACTGGATTTTTATTTTATTTGACGCCTGTCCTGTCACTTAGCTCACTCGGCTTTTAACAGCTGTATCCGCTATACCAGTGTTTCTAAACCTGTGGTCAGTGGATCCCTGGGGGTCCGCGAGTACTAAGTAATGTACGGGGGTTCGCAGCAGTCTCACCCATAGACCATTTTACAATAATAAATAAATGCCACATAAAGTCTTGCCTGTTTTTTATTATTAATCCTTGGAGTTGTGCTTGATTTCCTAGGGGTCCGTGGATGGAAAAAAGGTTAAGAACCGATGCACTATACAATTCAATGTTTTGCCAGTAACTAGTATACTGCTTATAAATATTTATCATATTTATTTTCAATTTTGCTGTTAAAGTAAACTTAAAATAATATTGCATGACCGACCCGTACTTTCAGAACCCCTGATATGTCACTTTGACAGTGACATAACTCTGTTTACATTTTTTCTGTCTGATGAATAATCAGAGTTTAATATGCTAGTAAACCCTTGTACATAAATAATATTAATATAATCATAAAAGATCTAAAGGGACTTCTGGGGTGACTTATAAAATAGGTTTGCAAACATTCGCATGTAATATTAGTATAAGTAGATCCCCGCTCTGGGTCATTTCTGGTGCAAAGGCTAGCCATAGCTGAGCAGCGCGGCAATGCGGCTAGCGTGATGGGAACCTTTGCACCTGGAGTGGCGCGGGGCGGGTTATTCGATACTTAGTTTTTAGTTTAGATTAGTAGGGTATTTTAGGCTTAGGTTTCTAATTTTAATGTATTGTTTTATTTTTATTCTATTGTGTGACATGTATTTTGTATAAGTAGTATTTATAGTTTTAATTATCCTTATAATATGTCGCAGGGAAATGGCCAAATAAATCTCAAGGGATATGACTAAATCACGCAGGATGTTAAAATGGCGTATCCATTTTATCATTTGCCTAGAGAAAATCTGTCATTTGATCAAATCCTTGAATATAGTTAGTGAAGAAATCAGCCAAAAAATGCAACTCGCTTTTTATTTTACCAGATTTGTTTAGTTGATAAAATCCCTGAAACACGTCAGTGAGTCGACGAAACGAACTCGCAAATTTAACTCGTTTTGTCATCTCAGTAGACACGTTAGTGATATGATAAAGTCTCTACTGTAAGACAGTATAGGTTAGGTTAGGTTAGGTAGTTACTCACGTAGTTACTTTACTCTACCATTAAGTTTTATCAAATCTCTCACATGATTTCGTGAAATGGTAAAATACATATAATGTCAACTGTAGGTATTAAAATCGTTACTTAAATCAGCTTTTTTAATCGAACAAGTACTAGACTAGATTGGTTGTAAACCGGTATATAATCATTTTAACGGGATTGACCATCTAGTCTAACAAATAATAAAATAAGTAAAAAGTAATAAAAAAACAAAGCTACAAGTGCATTATTTTTATTTTTATTCAATATTTATATTCTCTTATTTATTAAAAGATGCTGTAGATTTGTGGCATCTCTAATTACAAATAACATTATTTTTATACAAGCACATTATAGACGGTGATTTATAATTCGTGATCAGGAACCAATTTTTGTAATTCAGTGTAAAAATAGTGATCTCACAAATGTTTACTGCGATGCTATCGGTGGGAACCTGTAATTGGCTTTTTGTATTTTATCTATATACTTAGTCAATATGTTTCTGTAGCTGTTGGTTCTCCAAATAAATAAATAAATAAATAAATAAATTTATGCCAAACACGATTAACTCGTATTTACCTAAAACAAACTTTCTTTCTTTCCTAAATAAAACTGAGTAAGGAATTACTTTTTAATTGAAAATCATTGTCACCCTAACGGTGTTACAAACCAATTAAGGGGTCCCATACGCCAATGACCTTCGATCTGAATCCCTTAGTTTTCTTATGTTTTTTTGTAGCTTAATATATTAACAACAACGGCTTTAAGCAATATAGTATCCCATATTTACTTCAAAGTTCATTGTTTTCGAGATATTGGGCATCAAAGTTGAACAATTTTAGGCCAAAAAACTGGTTTTCTGGCCATAACTTTTGTGTCAATTGGTTTATAATGAAAACCGTGGACCAGTTTTTAGAGACGTCACAGACAAACCCAAATATGTAGATTTCGTATATGTTAGATCTTTCACGTCAATAGAGATACAAAATAAGTGTTTTTTTAGACAATGTTTAAAAAAATCATACAAAATTAGGTATACATTTGTTTCAAAATCCGGTGAACAAAAATGGAGATAAAAGATTGAAAAACTGATAGCCGTTTAATTTATAATTTTATCTGTAGTGCAAAAGTAGGAGATACGATTCAAAACTTGTCAAAAATCGAAGAAAACCTCGGGTAGCCCCTTAAACTAAAACTTCAATAAAAAATAGTTTCGTAAACAAACCTTAAAACGCTTGTGTCCAATTATTAAATGGAGAGTAATAAATAAACTGTCAATTGTCACATGCATGACAAGTAACTATAAACCATCAATAGCGTGCCAAAGCTGCTGCATTAGCTTTCCCGGCCAAAAACTTCTTCATTTAGTTAAAATACAATATAGAGCATAGAAACAACAACAACAATGGTTTGGAATTTTAACTACAACGCTAAAACACTCAAAAACCCAAACGTGTTGAAACAGAGTAGACCGTAAAATGGAAGTTGTCTTGGCCTAACAGGAGTGCTGGGTGTGAATCGTCCCGGATTCGGCATGTCAGCTGCCCCCCGATTCAGTAACTTGTTTTAAGCTCACCTCAACGCTCACCCACAAATATATCTTGACTCCGCGATGCGTAGTAATTAAGCGTAGGTAGAGGTCTAGTTTCGTGACGGGTGACCGGCGGGGTTAGCCGCATCAACGCGTAGCGAATAACAGCCCTGGTGACATCCTTTTAGGCGTTTCATCGGCGATATCAGTTTCGTGTGAAGGCATTTCTCCATACCTAAGTAATAGCGAATGTAAATAAACAGGATACCTGGATTGGAAAATACATATTAATATTATTACACAATCCACACTTAAATCGAATGTGAGGCTCTTTGAAAGTACACCCTTGATGCGATTCAAAAACGGGAGAAGTACTTATTTAACTTAGAACGTTAGTTACTGTGGATCGACATATTTATCTTATACAGGATGTTAACGGGGTCATGATCCGGAATGACAAAAAGCGAATAAGATGATCATACTGAACAACCATTCCCATGGGACCAACCACGAAATCGCAAAAAAAAAGAGCCAATTAAGAGTTAACTGTGAGTTAACTGCGATTTAATTGAGAGTTAATGTATGGAATACCTGGTTTTTTTTTGCGATTTCGTGGTTGGTTCCATGGGAAAGGTTGTTCAGTATGATCATCTTATTCGCTTTTTGTCATTCCGGATCATGACCCCGTTAACATCCTGTATACAGAGTGTTTTTTTTAAATGGGACAGTATGGGGAAATCCGAATCTAAAGGAGATAGAGGAAAAGTGTCCAAGGAGACATTAGGTGTTTTTTGATGTAAACAAATTTGGCTCGTTAAAATTTTTGGTCAAGCGTGAGTTGTTCTTAAAAAATTATAAAGTAGGTCAATTTTTTTTTGACGCGGGTCGGCTCTGTTTCATGTAAGGATTATTTCATTGTATGGAAAGAAAAAAATCTGAACAGCAGAAGTTGGTCAAATTTAATGAAAACTAATTTCAACACTTTTCCTCTATCTCCTTTAGATTCGGATTTCCCCATACTGTCCCATTAAAAAAAAACACTCTGTATATGAAAAAATGGATATGAAAACAGAAACAACAGTGAATATTTTTTTTTTGATATTTTTTTATTTAAGTTTTCTTAATTCAGCAGGTCGATCACGAGTCGCATTGTACGTAACTTAAAATGGGGTACTAAGGGATTGAGGGGGCAGATGGGACGGGTCTGGCTCAGGTTGATCTAAAAATAATCTTATTATACTTTTAGATATATCTTCTTATCTTGCGGCAACATGGAGTAGCCAAATCATAATATTAAAAAAGTGGAGTCTCTAGAAGTGAGAGGTGAAAGATATGGAGTGAAACCAGGGTTGTGGGTGCTCATGCGTAAATATGAGCGGGTAGTGGGACGAAACGCGGATCGAGGCAAGCTTATCCGAAATTCAGAATCCGTAAGTTTTTCCTCATACATTTTCCCAGCTCACCCCCATTGCTATTCTATCTAACTCCACTACGGGGTTAGGTGGGATTTCCGACTATTTTTTTTGTGTTTATCGTTAAAATTATGAAATTAAGCTACAGATAATCATTAAAAAACTTTAATTAATACACCGACGACCGGTTAGCCTAGTGGGTAGTGACGCTGCCTACGAAGCTGAAGGTCCTGGGTTCGAATCCCGGTAAGGGCAAATATTTGGGTGATGAGCATGAATATTTGTTTCTGAGTCATGGAAGTTTTTCTATGTATTTAAGTATTTATATCTATTATATATATCGTCGTCTAGTACCCATAACACAAGCCTTACCGAGCTTACTATGGGACTATGTCGATTTGTGTAAGATTGTCCCCTAATATTTATTTATTTATTTATTTATACAGCCACAACATTTTTTATATATAAAAGCAACGTGCCACATGTAAAAATACACATTGATAGCGGTTTGACTGTCTTTTTTGAATTTTTGACTCAGCATTTTACGGTAAGTTAGGTAGATCTATTTTTATACAGAAATGTAAATTTTTATATGGAAAAATGACAGTTAAATTGTCTTTACGCGCGTTCGAAACGTTACGTGATTACCCCTCAGGTCACAGTCGTACATGTTATTAGAAAAAAAACTAACACGACTCTGTTGCTTTTTTGTAGTTTTGATCATGTAATCGCAAGAAAAACTGCTAAAACACCGTGTAGTAGAAAAATAATTATAGTTTCAATAAAAGTACAGCATAGGCTACAATAAAATAAAACTTATTAGGTATCTTGCTACCTGCTACACATTGGCATCGATTGACAATAACCTTGGTAGCATGCATTGAGAAGAGACAATCACTGCATAGCTAGTGGACGCACCCAAGTTGGACATTGTGAATTATAGCAGGAGTGAGCAGAGGAAGGCCGACTCGTCACGCCTCGGGTTAAGGACAATAGGGCCTTAGGAGGCTGGGTTCACATCACTAACTATGCGATACTATTTAATACAGAATGTTCTATAGAGCACACTCACTTTTGTTTCAATAACAATATCTGGGACTTTCTACTGCTCGTACCCTTCATACGCGGCATTTTAGCTACAAAATGATACCACATTTCTGGTTTTGCAATGGCCGCTAATCATTTTTTGTTTCAGAATGTTCCTAGTGTTCGGAAATTATACAATGGTTCGCCCACAGTCAACTCTGTAAATACCGACTAGATTAGGTAAATTGGTTAATTTTATAAAACCGTACTGTAATTAGCTTTACCAATTCTGTCGTCGACCTTTTACGTAGTTCACTGCAGAACCTAACCGGCAATTTAAACATCTTTTGTTTTTAGATGATATCCAATCAGCACATGTGTATGTACAGTCAACTGCAAAAATATGTATTGATTGAATCCTCTCATAAATATATGTACCGAAACCTTAATCCGCTGACATAAGAGCGATGGGACATATTTATGAGTAAGTTGTATGTACCCATATTCAACCACTTGACTGTACCAACCTAATGAAAAATTTATTGATTTTTAAACACTAAATAGTACTCAAAACAAAATAAAAATGTCTATGACTGCGAGATTTGGGCAAATACTAAAACGCAGCAAAAGTACGAAATAACATACAATTTAGTTTGGTCGAACATAGACTTAACTTCTTTGCGGTTAACACAATTAAAATGCAGTTACCCGATTGTTGATATTCCAAAATCTTCGTCCTGTGATTCTAAAATTACATTTTTAGTTATAATTGGTATCTAAAACACAGTAAAACTTTCGTATGTAACTGTTTTTTACTTTGGGAACATCCTATATATATCGTACCTAGATACTTCCCGTATTCATTGACATCTAGAATACAATATGCCTGCCGTACCTACTCGTCGTTATTGCTTTCGTGTAAAAATGGTTTTTATTAAATCAAATGGTCTAGTATCAAGGGTCAAAATTACGGACGTTTAGGTATAAGGTGGTGTTTCATTCACTCGTGAATCGTGTAGGTTTAGTATAATATATTTCAAGTATAAGTATTTATTTCTTTTTTGTTTATAAATTTCCATAAAACGTAATTTTGTTGTTTTTTAAGTAAAATCATTAAAAAATAAAATAACTGCTCTTCAAGAGCCGAGATGACAGTATTTATTTTCCGAAATGATTTGCTTGCTGTTTAAGATTTAGTATAGTAACCGCCTAGCATAGGTAAATTATTAGCTCCGAATCAACACACAACACATCTCTGCCATAAATGTATAATTTACTTATTACCAACCGCATTCATCGCTGTATACTATGCACCTATTAGGGTCATATTCATCATCATTACTTGCTATTAGTTCTGATGGCGTCATCACCTACACAGGTAGAAAATAATTTTGCTGTTCAGTGGCTTTATAATGTACTAGCTTCCGCCCGCGACTCCGTCTGCGTGGACCCGGGATAAAAACTACCCTATATTTTAATCCAGGCTATAAACTATCTTCATGCTAAATTTCATTCAAATCGGTTGAGCCGTTTAAGCGTGATTGAGTAACAAACATCCAAACATCTAAACATCCAAACATCTAAACTTTCGCATTTATAATATTAGTAGGATTGTGGTTAGTGGTTACAAACAATAGATTCTTCAAAATCTTTTGTTTTAGCTTAGGCTACGAGTATCAATAGTAAATACTTAGGTACTGATGTAGACTATTATGCTCGCATTATTGTACTCATAACTCGACCTAGTCCCAAACTAAGCAAATATTGTACTATGGGTACTAGAAGATTATATATATATATATATATATATATATATTCCTACTTATACAGATAAATAAATGCTTAGAAAACATCAAGCAGGTCGATCACGTAACGCATTGTACGAACTTTAGGTAGATCTTAATGTCCAATTTAAAATGGAAAAGTGACAGTTGAGTGGTCTTGAGGGGTAGTGGCGTAACGTTTCCAACGCGCGTTAGGACAGTCCAATTGTAATTTTTCCATATATTTTTTTTAAATTTAGATCTACCTAACGTACTTACAATGCGTTACGTGATCGACCTGCTGGACTAGGGAACAATTATTCGTTCTCATAACACAATTAAATGCCCTTACCGGGGTTCGAACCCAGAACATCCTGTAGGGCTACCGCGAGTGGCTACTGGCTATACTATTCTCGACAGCGAATAAACGCGCTTCGAATATATTTCGACTGTCACAAATTCGAACTGTCAAATTTGTATCTCATAGTAGTAGTAGTTCTACGGCTATAACTACAAAACGTTAGTCGCTGCGTTTAGTTTTTGATGCGTAATTTAACGTTGGTCTCGTATTACCGCATCGGTACCATGTGTCACAAATAAGGCAGACGATATCGAGAAATACCGTATCGACTGTCGTAAATAATTTTACTTGCAAATTGGCGCTTGATAACTTGGTATTCTGTTAAGACATACCGTAGATCCGATAGAGACCTATCTCAAATTAAAGAACGTATAAAAATAAGAATTTTGAATTGACAATATTTATATATCCGCAAAATTCAGATTGTCACGTATACGTATTTAAAAATGAAAATAATGGTACAAATTCCGCCATATTGAGTTAGAATCAGTGGAAACATCGGCGCATATTCGTGTGGCTACACATCCATCATTGCGACTAAAGTAAGTGGTGACTCATGGTACAAATTATTTTTTTAGTTCTATGAGTGACCGCCATCAGGGGCGGTGTATAGATTCTCCATCTCCAAATAATTAACTCAGTCGCTACCGACTAAAGTAAACCCAACTTACTGCAAACTCATAATTTATTTATTAGTAGTATCATTCAGTCATTTATTAGTAGTAACTCGTTAAGCTACCTATATGCACAAGCCTTACTATGAGATAATCCATTAAAATATAACATTATGACCTTTTATGATTGTTTAGGCGGCATACATAATACCTTCAATAATGAATGACACGACCGCTTTCAAACGCAGTTTCGTTTTATTTAATTAAGCTATAATGTATCAAAAGTACGGATTCCATTTATATTTCACGCGCTCATAGGTTTGAATAAATTCTATTAATCATTAGTTGCTATAATATAACTTATCGTATGTCTTCTTATTCTCCTCGACTAAGCTGGTTGAAACCTACGGCGACTTATAATGCTCCTGCATAAGTGTCAACCAGAATAGTCAATCAAGTTGATTTTGTTAATATGTCTTCAGTAATTATCGTTACTAATGATACATTTAGAGTTTTTGTCAGCACCATTTTCTATGGATGATGGAGTAATATGAGAAGTATATTTAATGAACCTCCAAATCAATCTTAAAAAGACGATCTAAAAACATCTATATTACAAAAAGTCCTAAATACGTTCTAAAACTCAAATACTAGTGCCTATTAATTATTATATTTTTTCCCCTAGTTTATTATCGACTACGTACCTACTTCTGAAACTCTATAACATACCAATGTGTATTCTTTAGAGGAAATACAAATCAGCTTTTCGGTTTTGTCTTTCGGACTCTTTGTGACTCCCAAATAGTACTGTCCTGGCTCGACTCCCCTACACTCAAATTGCCTGCATACATAGGTAACCGTGTCAAAGAAATTAACAGGCTGACCCAAAAAATGACATGGAAGTACACGCCATCAGTTTTGTGGTACCAACTTTTTTTTTACGAAATTCAGTTTTTGTATTCCTACGGTGAAATCTAAGCGCGATCTGGGCTGCCAAGCCTCATAAACATGTTTATGCCCCGTATCCAATATCCCTCGTCCCCTCAATTGGCAACCATTGTATGTGTAAACAGGACATGAATTATTTCACAGGCAAGTTATCATTGCGTGCAGGATGAGTGAACGGGCGAACGTGACGGCCCTGGCTGGTGCCCCGATATATTGTAGTAATGCCTTCAAATTTGTCCGCCACTACAATCTCGTCAACACGCGGAAACATGCAGAGGGGAGCAACTTTGAATCTCAGGTTTTAAAGTACCTTGGATTTGGTTTTTGGTTATTTGGCTAGGGGTGCAAGGATATGTAGTCTCTCGTTTGAATAAACAAGTTGAAATACGGAAAACATTCGGATTACGGTCCTCTTTTGTAAAAATCCGTCGACTTTTTGTTGCAAAGTAATGCAAAAAAATGAGACTTACTTACTTAGTGATAACTAATATAAATCGAATAAAGAAAGCCATAGAACATTGTGAGCTATACAAGCACTAGACATTTGGTGTTTTTATTCTGATGATGAATGCTTCTGAGGACATCCATCCAGCATCGGGTAGGCCGGAAGATCAGAGTAAAAAGCAATATGAATAGGTACCTAATACGCAATCATCTGCCTCAAGTCATTATAATCATCGTTAGCAGTAATTGCTTCATATTCTAAATGGCTAGTGTCAAAGTTAAACCGCAAAATGTTAAAGTGAGATGTTCTATTTAATAGTTGTGACATAAAGTAGGGAAGCCCATCATTCATATCACTACTCATACTGTTCATTCATACTGTTCCTGGGCAAATACAATCTATCAGTATCACTCACTGAGTATAATTATTACTTACATTCGGTGTACCTACTGCCGTTTGGGCAAAATATTTATCGCCAAATTTTAGTTCCCAAAAAACTTATTGCAGTAGTTTTATTCCCAAGTTAATCTTTAGCACATTTACATATCGCATTTTATTCATTCAGTTAAATTATAATTTAGCATCATTTTACTTTGTCAAATTTTATTAAGATACAATTTTATTAAACAAACGTGTTCCTCTGGATAGTATTATATTCCAAAAAAAAATTAATTGAAATAGTCACTTCGCACTCTCAACATTAGCTTATCTACCGTAAGGAATGTCTCAGTTAATTACGACGACGAGGCAGGTAAGGCATATCTGCGACCATGCAGCTCGCGAGACGAGCGAGCAAAGCGAGCGTGCCGCGGTAGCGGACGGCGAAGCACCAGAACCGACTTTTTTTGTAATATTTACAATTACGTATTATGTAAGTACTTAATTACCTACAAAAAAAATAAGGTTTTCCTAGTATAATGAGCAAGCAATAAAATTACACTACTTATACTCATACAGTCAGTAAGTTAAACTCAACGTCTCTTATAAGTATTGATTGTTATATTACACTAGCTTCTGCCCGCGACTCCGTCCGCGTGGAATTCGTTTATATTGTAGCTCTATACAAACTTTCATCCCCCATTATACCCCCTCAGGGGATGATTTCTGTCCTTCTGTCCTTCCCCGGCACTCAAATTATCTCTATACCGAATTTCATCTAAATCGGTTCAAACAAACTTTGCACCCCTATTTAACCCGCTTTGGGGTGGGTTTTTCCGAAACCCTTAGATATTTTTCTTGTATTAAAATAAAGAGTCCATACACAAAGTTTCAAATCTCTCACTTAAAATTTTACTACATCCCCATACAAACTTTCAACCCCCTTTTTAACGCCCCGAGGGTGGAATTTTCAAAAATCCCTTCTTAGTGGGTACTTACGTTATATAAACTACCTATTGTGAAAAATCAGCTTTCTAGGTTCCATGGTTTGGGCTGGGCGTTGATTTATGTGAGTGAGTGAGTAGATGACTATTAGAATGAGATCGTTATACAAATTGATGTTCTTTCCACAGTGTATTATATACGATTCCATGCAATATTATGGGAAGAGTATATTATGCCTAACGATACATTTGACCAAATGATACATATTAAAATAAAAACATGACCAAGTTGTCAAATACCCTTTGAGTGTATCTCAGTATGTAAAAAAACATAAATTATGCAAATCTTGACTTACGTCGCTTTGTAACAATACCGCAAACCGCCGCGTACAAGCAAATGCGCAAAAGTGATAAATTTGTCAGGTAACAGTGCGTGTTCGGAATATGTGGCGCGGTGCAAATCACCCGAGATATTGTATGAGATTGAATCCTACCGCCGGGGGATATTGCGCGCTACGCACACGTCACAAAGGCTATAATCCTGTCAAACGGTCCGCAGGAGCTTTATGAATGACGTTAGTTTACATATCCGTACCCTAAAGTGGTAAAACAGGACCCTTTACGCTTCCTGCTTCAATAAAATGTGTCATGTCCGAATACATTTAACCTTTGAGGTCGGTATCTTAACGGAAAATTATTAAGATCTTTTTTAATAAGTTTGATGCAGCTTAGTCGAGGCAACTATAATGATTATTTAAGTAACCGCATATTAAATACTGGTAGGTATACTTAAGTACATATAAAAGGCATCCCAAGTGAAATAGACAACTTCGATCGTATAAAAAGTAGGTACACCATCCAATATGTCCTAATGCTAACTGGCAGGTACGAGCGACATCACCATAAACATTGTTGTGCCGTGAAGAGCAGTGATATTGTAATTAGTTCCCACACTGCACGACGAAGATTTACCGCTTAAACTATAGAAAATGATATTCCTGTTCTAATTAGTTTCCGAACGTAATCTAATTTACGAGGCTGACGGGGAACGCTGCATTGCATTTGCCTGTGTCATTGCACTTCTAGTCGTAATTAAACAGAGACGTACACACAGCGAACAATCAGTAGTTTGACTCGACAGAAGCGTCTATATACACGATTCCACTCCTTTACTTTGTATGTACTGGTGCCACCAGTAGAGTAATTAGAGTCGCCTGAGCTCCTGAGGCTGCCTAGAGTGAGGGAGTCTCTGCATTTGTCTCTAGTTATCGATGCAACGAACTGAAGAGTTTGTAGGCTCTAGTCGATAGGCTCGGTGTTCGCTTTCAATAAGGCGGTACCTACGCTCCTGACCATCGTGCTATAAAATAATGTAGGTAGGTACTAAATAATCTTATCGGCATTAAAACGTAACCGCTTACGTACGCAAGAAAATATACTGGGTCATTCATTACACTATGTTACGGATGCCGCTTGCAAATTTACTTTCTCGCAATAATAAATTCAGGGTAATGCAGTTTCCAACTTAGTTCGTTAAAATTGTTTTGTGAAAACACAAAAGTTCGGCTTCATTTTGAACGGATTAATAAGTCAGTTCTTAGCTGCATTATTGTGGTGAGTTGGCACTTTATCACTGCCATTGATAGCCTAGCGGTGCCTGCGAGTCGGAAACGATAACGCAGGTTAAGCAAAGATGGCAGTGGTCAGTCTTTGGATGGGTGACAACCTGATGTTTGAGTGGTTAATATAAATGAGCGTTCCAAAGCACGGTGGAGGGCATGCCGCTGCTGTAGTCGTTAAGCCGAGTTAGAATTTAATATTGATTTAATCTTAATATGTCCGATAATAAGTAGGTACTTAGTTGAGTTTCAGGAACAAACTTTAATTCACCGGTGTCCCGAGAACGTCAATCGAGTTCAACGGTGATCAAAACAAGGTCCCTAATAACAGTGTCCTCAACTTCAACTGTTGAACTGTCAGTAACCTCGGACAAAATATGCAAAAGGCGAAGAAACGGGCGTTTGGCGCATCAGACCGGCCATGGCACACAATGTAAGTTTGGAAGAGGATTGCATTTGTCCAATGCACTTGGCAGAACATTTTGCTGACCGCGCCGTGGCATGCATAACCAACTACTCGCCGCAAACAACTTCGCTGAGACTGAATAAATATACCTACTCTGATACTATTTGGGACGGTCGTTGAATAAAGATTTTAGAAAAAATTGTATAGCGTTTACACCATTTGAAAAACCATTTACTAATAGACCTGCACGTTCTTTAGCGGAATAGCGAAGTAAGTAAAGTGTTCTAGAAACAATTTGAAGGTTAAAAGGACAATAGCGCTTGAGACACAAATTTTATTATTACTCCTAAAGAAAGAAGGGAAAAAATATGCCTAATGACGAAAATCCAATTCAAATATCTCAAACAATTACGAAGACAACCGTTTTAATATTGTTTGATAACGCTTGATACCCGTGGCGTAACGGCTCGACTCCGTCCGCGTGGAACTCGTTTATATCGTAGCTCCACACAAACTTTCGACCCCCACTTCATCCCCTTGGGGGATGATTCCTGGGATAAAAACTATCCTATGTCCTTCCTCGGGACTCAAACTATCTCTTTACCAAATTTCATCCAAATCGGTTCAGCGGTTTAAGCGTGAAGAGGTAACAGACACACAGACAGACACTCTTTCGCATTTATAATATTAAGTATGGATAGTATGGATGACAACCGTTTCATGTGAATGTGCGTTTTACGGAAAAGGGACAGAGTATTAACTGTCTCTTTAAACTTTGGACACTTATAAATTTATGATAATTTGATGTCTTGTGTTTATTTTTCTCCATTTGACTATATTTTAAACCTCTTTTGAAAGAAAACATCATTATTGATTATTTTATTTGGTGCCACCATCCCTTTTGTATTTTGATAGTACAAAAGTTAAGAAAGGCTATTGACGAAGCAAGCTTACTTATTTTAGAATGCATTTATTTTACCACCCTGCTTCCACATTGTAGGAAGTATGAATATATATAAATAAATACAACAATGACTGACGAAAAATATTTTAATTATGAGTGGTACATAATTAAAATAAAACGTAATTCGCTCATTTTTCATCCCATCACCCCGGCATCCCCTTGAAAAGTGATGTTATTAATTATATGTCGAGTTAAATCTAATTAGTCGGTTTTCCCTCACTTTATGATGACAATTACACATATTCCGTATGGTTGTCTGCCAAAATCTTGTACAGTCAAGGTCACTAATATGTATATACCCAAAGTTGCAAAAATATGTATACAACAACCTTATTTCCGTAGTAATAAGGTCTGTATACATATTTCTGTAAGTTTGTGGTGTATACATATTGGTGACCTTGACTGTACCTATATTTATTTATTTATTTATTATGAGGCTCATAAAAACAAGTAAATATTTTTTGAAGAAATTACTATGCTCTGAATACAATCATTATCAAATTCGTAACGATTCGGCGGACAGGGGCACTGAAACAATTTGCGTTAGCCGGACGCTTTTGTCGGCTGCAAACATTTTTCATTTTTCATTGCTGCGGTGTAAGTCACAGGAAAACAGCGCACACGATATGTATTATAATAATCTTTTTCTTAGAGCAATTTACTATAAATATTTGGTTAAAATATAAATACTCTGAAATGTTTAAGCTAATAAAGCGTTCCAGCAGGCAAAATCATACATTTAGACCGCTTTATAGTTGTACCTTAACACACACACATAACATACCTACAAAGATACCATCATTCATCATCATCGTCATCAGCTCGCATGTCACACTGCTTGGTCCGAAAAATCGTGTATGTTGACCAGTTCTTCCCTAAGAATAATAATGATCGATCAGCATACCTAATGCCTGTCTCAATAATGGTCAATGTATGTATAACTGCATGGCTAATCACTTTTCCCGGTAAGTATGAATATCCTATCTTGGTAAAAGCTTTAATAATCAGTTAAAAAAACCGTATAATCACAGGTAGCTTAGGTTAGGGTCTTGTTGTGTCTCTCATAGCGTTAATAGGCACTCCGCTCCGCGCACTCCAATTTGGATGAGTACCTATCGTATTGTATCAAGTGCTGCGTTTTGGCAAGTACATTTTAAATCCAAGTGAAAGCAACCCACTCATATTGAGAGGAATTAAATTGAAACGACTTGTTGTAAAACGGACAGTTAGTAGATTTTGATGCAAATAGAGGTGTAAAGGTCGCGGCCTGATTATGATGAGAGGTGTAAATAATTTACTTTAAAAACAAAGTTTTAACCGACTTCAATTTAGTACTCCGCCAAGCCACAAGAACATTTCCACATTTATTTTCCAATTTACCACATGAACTGATTTCCGAGAGCAAATGCGTTGATTATCAAAAAACCCAATCGCTGTATGTGGCCCGATAATATTTGAGGACTTCCGTCGATTCCACAAGGATCACCTTTGGTACTTCATTAGCTGCTATTTCAACGGAATCTTATCAGAATCTGTGACGTGCTTTTGTACTTTAAGTAAATAATTGAGGAATTCCATAAGTCATATGTGGTCCATCAGTTCCACTCCACCAAATTTATGATTTCCGGATGTAAATACACGAGATATAATAGAAAATACCAAAATCACTACACGCGTGCCTAATATAATTGAGAGAACATCATCCAACTAAATTAAAAAAAAAAATGGGACCCACCTGGATGCATATACTTACAAACAAAAACAAAATTCGAATCTGCTCATCAATGACGGAGTTCTGAGGTAACAAACATAGAAAAATAATAATAATAATAATACAACCGAATTGAGAACCTCCTCCTTTTTATTGAAGTCGGTTAAAAAGAATAAACAGTAGTGCGAAAACAACTAAACATTGTGTGCACAATAAAACAGTTATCACTTTTTAAGCAAGTATCAAAATATATTTGTAATAAACGCTTTTGAAGCGTTATTGTACCACAAAGAATCACTGCAGTTCATAACCATATTACACGCTGGTGCGGCTTCATTGTTCTAGCAGAAGCAACCGATCTGTGCCAGCTATTCGGAAACAGCATGGAATTCAACGAACGAATCTGTAAACAACACGAATGAAATCATACGTCACTTGGAAGTGGACAACTTGTGAAGCTTATGTTACATAGTTCTGAGAAACGTTCGAATGCTATTAGAAGAAATGCTGAGTAAGCCATTACGAGAATAGACTAGTTTACAGTTTTTTTCGTGATACCATACGAATCAGTTTTTAGAGAAGAAATGACAGTAATAATAGTCAAAATCAGACATTGCTAACGACCGCAAAAACTACCAATAGACACCGAATTATGACGCCACAAAATGATATCCGTAGTAACCGTTGTAGGCAAAAATAAGTGAGCTGCCGTTTTGGTTGTGAACTATTATTGCGTGTAGCTACATGTAGTTGTACAATTTCTTTTTAATTATATGAAGACTGACTATTTTTGGTAATTAACAATTAGTAATAATACTATTTTTTCAGACAATCTAACACAAATCAATCTAGTCCCAAACTAAGCAAAGTTTGTAATATAAAATAAATAAAAATAGGTAAATAAAATAAATATTTGCGGACAATCTCACACAAATCGACCTAGTCCCAAACTAAGCAAAGCTTGTACTCTGGGTACTAGACGATGATAAACATACATATATACAGAAATAAATACTTAAATACATAGAAAACGTCCATGACTCAGAAACAAATATTCATGCTCATAACACAAATAAATGCCCTTACCGGGATTCGAACCCAGGACCTCTTGCTTCGTAGGCAGGGTCACTACCAACTAGGCTAAAGCAGTCGTCAAATGGGTAAATAGACGACGATATGTATACATAGTTATATAAATAAATATATATACTTAATTACGTAGAAAACATCCATGACTCAGGAACAAATATTCATGCTCGGCGCACAAATAAATGCCCTTCCCGGGATTCGAACCCGGGACCTCTAGCTTCGTTGGCAGGGTCACTACCAACTAGGCTAAAGAGGTCGTCAATTAATGGTGATAATTTGATGGTTTAATAGCTATATAGTGTCAACGTAGTCCCGTACATATTCATATTACGTTGTCCATGACCCCCAGGAGACGTGACGGCGTTTGTGATAATAATTAAAGCCATACCAATTGAAATTATTATATCATTCATAAAACGTAATATACCACAGCTAACTAAAATGTATCTAGGGATAAGACAACATTATCACCAAAAGCACGGAGTAGCGCGAGGATGCTTAGCGAAGCTGTGTGACCGTGTCCACCATTAATAAATAAATCACCAAAATAGACGTCAGTCCGTTTCGTTTGCCCTTATTGTCAATAATAAGGGCAAACGAAACGGAGCGAGGATGCGTAGCGAAGCTGTGTAACAATGTGACCGCGTCCGCTAGAAATGTGGGAGGAAAATGAGCGGAGCGAGGATGCGTAGCGAAGCTGTGAAACGGTGTGACCGCGTCCGCTAGAAATGTGGGAGGAAAATGAGCGGAGCGAAGATGCGTAGCGAAGCTGTGTAAGAATGTGACCGCGTCCGCTAGAAATGTGGGAGGAAAATGAGCGGAGCGAGGATGCGTAGCGAAGCTGTGTAACAATGTGACCGCGTCCGCTAGAAATGTGGGAGGAAAATGAGCGGAGCGAGGATGCGTAGCGAAGCTGTGTAACAATGTGACCGCGTCCGCTAGAAATGTGGGAGGAAAATGAGCGGAGCGAGGATGCGTAGCGAAGCTGTGAAACGGTGTGACCGCGTCCGCTAGAAATGTGGAAGGAAAATGAGCGGAGTGAGGATGCGTAGTGAAGCTGTGAAACGGTGTGACCGCGTCCGCTAGAAATGTGGGAGGAAAATGAGCGGAGCGAGGATGCGTATCAAAGCTGTGTAACGGTGTGACCGCGTCCGCTAGAAATGTGGGAGAAAATGAGCGGAGCGAGGATGCGTATCGAAGCTACTAACGGTGTGACCGCGTCCGCTAGAAATGTGGGAGGAAAATTAGCGGAGCGAGGATGCGTAGCGAAGCTGTGTAACGGTGTGACCGCGTCCGCTAGAAATGTGGGAGGAAAATGAGCTAAGCGAGGATGCGTAGCGAAGCTGTGTAACGGTGTGATCGCGTCCGCTAGAAATGTGGGAGGACATGAGCGGAGCGAGGATGCGTAGCGAAGCTGTGTAACGGTGTGATCGCGTCCGCTAGAAATGTGGGAGGACATGAGCGGAGCGAGGATGCGTAGCGAAGCTGTGTAACGGTGTGACCGCGTCCGCTAGAAATGTGGGAGGAAAATGAGCTAAGCGAGGATGCGTAGCGAAGCTGTGTAACGGTGTGATCGCGTCCGCTAGAAATGTGGGAGGACATGAGCGGAGCGAGGATGCGTAGCGAAGCTGTGTAACGGTGTGATCGCGTCCGCTTGAAATGTGGAAGGAAAATGAGCGGAGCGAGGATGCGTAGCGAAGCTGCGAATGCATAAAATTGACTTGAAAGCTTATGATTAAATGTATTTTTATTTGTAATAATTATATTCCATATATATCCCGACAAGTCCCTATTTAACCCTGAGGTAGTTTCGCTGATGTAAACCGCATAATATATGGCAATAATGTACATACGCGTGTATTGGCATTGTGCTTTACAATAAATACCTATTCATCCATATCTGGTTCCAAGTACGTATTCGATATTTAAGTATTTTTCAGATTGTGACTCCGAAGCCTCCGACTTTGACGTGCCGCTTAAAATCTCATAATTACGAAAATCTACCAGCTGCCGGCGCTTAACGATATATATAACGTTTACCTGTCAGTCAAGTGTAACCCCGCCCTTTAACTACAGTACTCTCCAAATTGGCATATGAACTGCCTTCCTCAGAGCCAGAGTTTGAGGTGCGGAATCACCCAACGTAATCATTATTGAGATGAGAAACAAGTAAAATTGAAAGATTTTTCATAAAACCCAGCTGCTTTTTGCAAACAATATATAATATGCTTATAGTATGTCAATCACACGATTATGACACCATGGACTCCAACAACACTTCATGCACCAACTATATCAAGCCGTTCCGACACATGCACACATACATACACACAAACATACGCTCGAAAATAGCACCCCCAGAAGGATCTGGGAGAGTCGGGTAAAAATTAAGCAAGATCAGTTAGTTAATTGCATAGCCTTCAATCAATACCTACGACCGCACTATAAAATGTCAGTACCGGTCAGGTCATGTCAACAACCAATTTCAAGACATTGTTTATAGAAATACTAGACAACCCGGCATCCTTTTTTTTGCTGTAAAATTCGATTATATTCAAAATAAGCTTTATGACATCGGTATCCGATTGCTTTCGGAATATTTATTGTATTTTATTTAACAATCGCGAAGTATTTGGTCTTCCTTGCTGTTTGTTTACATCGTTGACATTCTATGACTTTTAACTTGCTTTTAACGTCTGTTGTAAAAGAGTACTACTTGCCAGTAAAACGAAATTAGTTTCATTACAAATCCGCTACATGGCTAGTGTCAAAAATAACCTTCTCAGGCTATACATTCATGTCATGACTCATAGAGCAAAATGCATAGAAGGTCCTAATAAATTGAACGTTTTTTATACATCCGATCTCTTCTCACTTACGTACTGAACGACGAGTAAGAAAGGGATAGAACCATGTTATCTGACAGGTCTTCATACGTCATTGTCTCCGCTTTCTCGCTCGCACGATGTAATTCGCTCTCTCGCTCGCTCGACATTTAGTGCAGAGAAAGATATTTTCTTAGAAGTTATCGATATCGATATTTACTGTTAATATATTTTATTCGTAATATGCGATACTCGAAAGTAAATTGTATCTATCCAAACTATACAAAAAATTATATGGTACATACCAAATACAAAACAAAAACCATTACACCACTACGAAAATAATAAACTGCATTCAAGTTCCATAATATTCGCTACAAATGTAATTATGCAAATACATAGGTAGTCAGACCAGTTACTTTTTAACCCTCACTATTTTGTGGATTTTTAGTGGAACACATTTATTTGTCTAAACGCTTACATAAATAATTCATGTCGGCGAAATATCGAAATATTCATGGTCACAACACTACCCGTGTTTATGAAACTTGTATTTTTACTAAAAATCCCAAAAAAGATCAAGTTGGATCCATGTAAAAAGTACTTATTCGATAGAATCCACCATCTGCTGTAATCCCAGACCATTATATTGCGTAATATACATGAGATATTTGAAAAATAACCAAATGATTCTTACCGATGAAAACCAGTTCTTTCTCCGGTCTTCTTTGATAATCTAGGGTAACTCCGAAAGTACGGAACTACACAAGCCATTTTGCCCCTTCATATGACTTCAATCTTTCACATATCACACAAATATATCGTTTTAAAACACAATATTTTTCAAATAACCAATTTTCCTCAAGATTCACAAAAGATTTGACGTTGATTTGACTTTGACATCTTGGCAAAATTGTCTTGCTTTATACCGCGCGTCTGTATTAGTCTGTGGGTAACGATCAACAGTCAAAAGATTCGATTTGTCATTCTGACATAAAAATAAGAAAAAATAAAATATAAGAACACCATATTACTTCGTAATCGTTAAACTGTAAAAAATCCAAAAACATGTTAGTTATGAAAACAGAAGACAATGATGGTGATTCATTTAAGATACTCCCCCATACGGCACAGCACTGATATGCTTACTATGTTTGTTGAAGTTCATAATGTATGCAGTCAATAAAGTGAATGTGAAATTCGGGCTCTCGATAGACAAGCCAGCTGGTAACGCAAGATTTTATGACAGGTGGACGAATCAAAATGACGAAGTAGCTCCAATAAATGTGTCACGGCCTGTGAAGTCTACAAAGAAAGGAAAGCGGAAAAATATCTCAAAACTTTCACAAGCATCTATATCAGGTAATTGCAGCATATGTGATTCCGACTCTGAAGGTTGACGTGACTAGGTACTGATTTATCCTAGTTCCGAGTTTTATGCTCGTTGGTGCAAGATAATTTATTGTACTTAAATCATTACGACTCTACATTCCTCGTCAATGTCCCCTACTTTTGGCACGTGTAAAAACATAGCGCGATATGCGCATTGTCGCAACGTAAATATATATGTTTAATATAATGTATGCGTATCTTTAACGCTTACATTAAGAAGTCCAAGTATTGATGGATGCTCAGGGGTAAACTAAGGCTCACATCGCTCGTATTAAGGCTCGCATATTTTCCTTTTCCGTTAACTAAGCAGGCACTAAAATCTATAAATAACTTTCATTATTTTGATTTTACCGTGGCTTTAGAACAAAACAAATCAAAATTAAATGTATATGAGTTTTTTCTTAAACATTACAAAACCTGGCGCGAATGTGTATGTAGAATGCTCGCTAAAATTATGTAGATAATGTGTACAGCTAAATATAGGTTGTTATATGGGTCAGATCCGTACAATGAATACTATATGTTCGTTTTATATTTAGGTAATTTTCGACAGTTCTCGCGAATTGAACTATAACTTTCTATGAACTACGTCGCAGTTATTTATTGTAACTATAAAGAGTTATAGTAATACATTCTTGCAGTCTTGTGGTCTAAGTCTTGCGAGCTTGCAAAGTGTCCGTGTCAGCACAAGAAGTTGCGGTTGCTCCAACGCCAAAACCGCAGCGTGTCGGAGACAAGCCTGGCACAGGCAGATTGCTTTGTCTCGCTATTGCGGTGCGATTAGCTTCAATAATCCGTATAACGACTAGAGTTCACAGGTCACTATTCGTCAGGCGGTTAGTGGCGAAATTGCTACTTTTTGTTGTGCGGAATTAAATTTATTGCGTTAAGCAGTTAGAAAATCTTGAAATCCTGATGTCATAATGGTTTTGCGTGAGGAAACAGGCAGGTTATCTAACTGTGTTAGGTAGGGCTAAACTTGGCTGTATATAAATAGCTCTCATCTGTGACAGAAAGCCTATGCAGCACTGGGGCGATGATGAAAGATGTAGCTCTCACATCTTTTTCGTAATATCTGGTGATCATGATCAATATTTCTTAAATCAATTCTCGCGAAGAAGGAAACTGTTGTCAAATTGTGAAAGACGAAAGGAATCCTTTCCTCCTTTTACGAAATACGGTTTGAAAATGCTGTAGGTAATGGAAAACACAACAGTGCCGCACCGTACCTGTTCACCGTTTTACTACGTAACCACCGCCACCGCAGTTTCGGCGCCACATCCGTTTAAAATTATCTTCCAACCACTTGCACTTTAGTGAGTTACTGTTGAGCGCCGCAGGGACGACGCGATCTTTAACTAGAGACGAATTCAATGCTTCGGTATGAAAAATAACGTGTCACCGAATATGTGGTACGGTTGAGTTCACCACCAAATTGTCGAAAAGAAGTTGCCCAAATATCTCAATTTAAATATGTTTCGGTGAATTCATGAGAGTGAGCCTTCGAATGGCTATTCCTTTGAAAAGGATAATTAAATATGTCCTTTCAGATTTCAGATAATCTAGAGCGTATTTAATAACTGCAAATGTAAAACCTATTTAAAATAATTTTACAGAACTTAACTGTGAGGAATCCAGGACGCCATTTATATATTCGAGTATACTCGTAAACTTTAATAAAGGAGATATACATGCATAGGTAGCAATTCTAACGTGTCTCGGAAATTCAGAAAAAGTGATTATTTATTTGATTTTTCTATGTTTGCAGTTTGTACATAGGTTACTTTGGCTTTACATATTTTCTTCACTGTAGTTATACATTAATTTTTGCATTTCACGTTCCATATGTCACGTGAAATGCAGTAGTATAATTAAACTAAAATGTAGATTTTCATTCGTATTAGTAAACAATTTAAATCAATGTTTATTTTGTATATTAAAAAAATATATACATAAATTCATTAATTTTACTTTATTTTTACTTACTCGAAAAGAAAGAAATGGGTCATTATTTCACAAGGCTTCAAAAATTTAAAAAAATAAAAAAGCTTTTTTTGATTGTTTTTACTTTATTATGAATATAATCAGATATATAACACATGGTTTTAATAATGTTCGAGATCAACAATGCTTATTTATAGAAAAAATCTCAAAAAA
Organism: Epinotia ramella; assembly: GCA_947578815.1. Classification (NCBI taxonomy): domain Eukaryota; kingdom Metazoa; phylum Arthropoda; class Insecta; order Lepidoptera; family Tortricidae; genus Epinotia; species Epinotia ramella. Next base: position 24,437,155 of record OX388204.1, on the reverse strand, counting down.
CGTTTTTTTTTGGTAACGAAAGTGATCGTAATGACCACGAAAAATAACACTTGTTTGGTTTTTATAGCTTATAATTATATAATCTTAAATAAAGTTTGAACACAATTTAGGAACCATTAATAATTAATCAGTTAGATATAAATCAACTTAGTAACAGCTTTGTACGTCATTTAAAAAAATAAAAATATTTGACCATGAAAGTGACTAATTCGAATCGTCACTTTTGTTACCCATAACTTAACAAGTATAGACGGAATTCAATTACTGTCTGAATCTGAGCTAAATATGTTTTTGAATATTATACTATTTTTGGACCTGTATGGTGCACCATTATACCATACATTAAGACTATCATTTGAACTATTAGATGACCTTCGTGCAGTTGACAATTTCTCTATCCGCGATGTCCCAGAACGTGGCAGTGGATCCTTCGCACTAGTGCTAAAGATCCTAGAATCAAAAGAACTGTTAGAGGACCGTCGGTTACGGGAAGAAGACGGTACCTGTGTTTGTGGTGATTCTGAATGGGATGGTGAATCTGAGGCATCATTTATTGTCACGTAAGATCTTTCAGGCGTTTGGGAACGAGACTGCGGCTCACTTGCACTAGCGTCTATAGAGCTGTTAGACGATTCTTGATGATGCAGCGACTCAGTACTCGTTGATGTATGTATGACATCTGTTAAAGCCCTGTCAGTAACCGTTACCGTACCTAATTCATAATGTATGCAGTAGTTTTCAGGCAAACAATAAATACAGCTCAGACGCCTGAAACGCAGCAGATTTGGGTTCTTGCAACTCCATGTGACTTGGTGCACAGATAACGTACCTCTAAATGGTCGAATAATATCTCCACGTATACCTTCTTTTATTGCGTCAATATTACTGTCGTCAATTAGAATAATTTGAATTCCAGCACAGTTATCTGTCAGATAGGACGTCAGTTTTTCGAAATTATTAACATCATTACCCAAAGCTGCAGCACGATCAGCTGTCCTTTTAAGGCAACCACCCACACCATCAGGGGCTCCTTTACCGTGGCCAGCTTCATTATAGTGCCACATTATACTAGATATAACTAATCGTGGACGGATATAAGTTACAATCAACTGGAACATTTTTCGGTTGCGATATTGATTGCTCGCACCATCACTTAGAATATGAAGAGTATCTAAATTCGAAACATTTTCTTTGATCAAATCAAACAAAGGTGTCAGGTGTGCACAAACAAATACCGAATCATGGCATACATTTTCAGATATTGTACAAATTGAATCTGTTTTTAACTGTCCATTGTTTTTTGTATATAAAACAACTGTGTGCAAAGTTATTTGTTGTTTTGACCCACCGAAATGGGCTGACTGCACTTCTTCCCCGTACTTACAACAATAATTTTCTGAAAAGTCTATGTGAATCAAAGCTTCAGTTGCACCCATATTGCTTTTTATTTGTTGTATTGCGTGATATTGATGATAAATATTGGCTAAATGTTTCATATATGGTGCAAGTTTTTCGTCAAGCAGTTTAACTGCCTCTAGTTTACTTATTATTGTACTCTCCTTAACTGTTTTTTGACATAATTTTTCGGATCCTTTAATAAGTACCTTCACTTTTTTTGTAATCCACCTTTCATACATTAGCCTACGTGACACATCAAAATCATTATATTCTACTTCTTTATTTTTGCAGTGAGAGCAACGTCTTTCTAAACACATCTCCTTGAGTTTTCCTGGGCAACAAACAGCACTTACAATATCGTTTGGAGAATTATACTTAATCATGTTGGCATTCCTGATTGCTTTTACTAGATAATTTATATTGCAGTGTACTGCACACAAACATGTATTCCGTATTTTTTCTGTTGGCACAATCACCCAAAATGGTTTACATTGGCAGAAAAAGTTATATGATACTTTCAATCCAGATTTGTCCATGTATGCTTTGTGAAGATTTTGAGCTGTATCATTCAGTAAACGTATTTGTTTTTTAACTCTGTTTCTTGTTATCGTCTCCTTTTTGCCTGCTGTTAAGCGACTCGATGTATCTTCTAAATAAAACTCCGTTATATCTTCTCTTAATCTTCTAAATTTATTCCTTTTTTCTTCATATCTCTTTTTTTTTTCTTTTTCTATCTTTTCTTTCATTTCCATTTTTTTTTTGCTGTCTTCTTTTGTCCCTCATTCTATATTTTGCTACTTTATTCTCTAATATTTGCAACTTTTTTTTTAAGTGTTGGTTTTCATGTTTTAATTTCCTGCGATTTCTGAGAGCCACTTTCTTACCTGCAGATGCTCGCGAAGTAGACGGGGTACTGTGTGCAGATGCTTCACTCGATGGTGGCGTGGCTTCTCTCATGATTCTTTCAATATTTTTTGCTTGTTTTATTCTATCCCTGTAACGTTTGGCTCTTTCTCTCCAATTTTTTCGAGTGGCTCTTTGTTCGCGAGGTGTCAATTCTGATATTTTTTTAACTTCTCCTTTTGCTTTTCTCTTGTAATATCGTTCCCGAGCCTTCCTTCTTTCTTCTGCCAAGGCGTCGGCATCAGTTTTCATTTTGGCTCTCAATTTTTGCATTGTAATTTTTTTTTTCTCCCGCCTTCTGGCTTTTTTTTCTTCTTCAGTCATTTTAATGCGGGGCATTATTTAACTAAAAAACAGTATATATTTAAAATCACAAGTATATTCCAACAAAATTTTTGCCAAAAGTAGATTATTATAAGTAGACTTTGGTTTATTTTTTTTATAAAAAAATGTCGTTTAATGAGATATACGAAGTATACCCAAACTTACTACTATAAACTTATTCAAATATCCAAAATAAAGCGTATGTTTTTTACTAAATCGAGCTCCTTGGCATTAAACAATCACTTTCGTGGTCACGCATCACTTTCGTGGCCAATGCCACGAAAGTGATGTATGACTACGAAAGTGACGATCACGAAAGTGATGACCACGAAAATGACGACTTGGTGTCTAAACCAGTTTAATGTCAATAGTTTTTAGGTTAGGAAAAAAACGAATTATCAATTTGTAATTTAACTTCAGTACAACAAGCTAGTCGATTATTATAATTTATTACTTAAAACTTACCAATTTTTAACAATAACGAAAGTGATGCACGATGTTTGACGCAAATTGCACAGAAAACTGAATTATTTATTATTTATTTCGGAATGGCGGGTGCCGGTCAACAACTCTGCAACTTGTTATGACACTGAATGTTGGTGTTGCTAGCGTAAAAAAACTGCCAATATTTGAATATGATCAATAGTTTTGTAAAAAATGTTACTGAATATGGGTGACCACGAAAGTGATGGTGTTTTTTGGAACAAAAGTTATTGTTCAAAAATTAATAGTTTTTATTGTCTGTATTTTATTGTTTTTGTATCAGATATAGTAAATATCTATTTATTTAAGGACCGTGTGGTTAGTGGTGGATATTTGCTAACTTTGTATTTTTAAGGGAGCTGAAAGTTGTCTGATGTATTATCCGAACTGACTACGTAGCGTGACGATTATCCCCAAAATTGCAAAATTTAAACAAAATCTTTTGAAATATTTAAACAGGTATTATATGACAATTATTAATTGAGTACCATTATTATAAAAATACATAAAGTACTTGCTTATTTTTTTAACTTATTGAAATAAAACGTCGGAACGCAATTTTACACCATGAAATAATGACCCAAATAATAAAACATAGTAGCCGGGAATCTTACAAAAATAGAACTCACCTCGTAGATTATTCGATTGTGTTATCGGTATTTTACGACGATTTATTAGATAAATACTTAGATCAATATACAAAGAAAACATTCATTTAAGACAGAAAAATAAAGCTTTGCAGGCAGGGCACCACCCACTAGGCGAAGCCGGTCTTTTACTGTCAAGTCAGATGTCATTAAATAAAACCGGCCAAGTACGAGTCGGACTCGCGCACGAAGGGTTCCGTACCATTAAAACAGACAAAAAAAAAGTTTGTTGTATGGGAGGCCCCCGTAAATATTTATTTTATTTAGTTTTTAGTATTTGTTGTTATAGCGGCAACAGAAATACATAATTTGTGAAAATTTCAACTGTTTATCTATCGCGGTTCTTGATATACAGCCTGAAAAAAAAACGTTTGTTGTATGGGAGCCCCCCTTAAATATTTATTTTATTTTGTTTTTAGTATTTGTTGTTATAGCGGCAACAGAAATACATAATCTGTGAAAATTTCAACTGTCTAGCTATCGCGGTTCTTCAGATACAGCCTGGTGACAGACAGACAGACGGACAGCGAAGTCTTAGTAATAGGGTCCCGTTTTTACCCTGCCTGCTATTAATGATAGATTTTGATATGGTAGATTCAACACTCGTTTGGAACTTCTAATACACTTTAATTTTCAGTTTCTTATTTATCTCCCAAAAATTCATCACGCAGAGAAACCACCAGCTTTCCAGCAATGCATATTCTAGACGTAAGCATTATGCTTCTGTGTAGAATAACTCCACCTGCATAGAAACCTACACTTTGTTTGATTTTATTACGCAACTAAATCACGTCGTAAAAGCACTTCATTACTAAATATATATGTTAAAGATAATAGCTGGCTATTTGTGAAACATTATATTAAAAGATGTCACAACAACCGAGGATATCTCAGGACGTGAGAAGAAAACGTGAGTGGGGAACAATCTAGCGGATGATTAGTGTGGTCTCCTCAGGAATGATGCCGTTTAGACGGGGAGCTGGTCAAAATATGTTTTATCTACGCACATATCATTATTTAGTGCTCTTAAATGCGTTCAGAAACCGTAGGAAATGACCAGCATTATTACAACCAATCTTTTACTATGAGAACTTTCTTGGCTGTGGTAGTAGGTAAAATCTGTACTGTAATGTTATTACAGTACAGATTTTTGTAAGGTTATGAGTTTAAATTTGGAACATCTGTCAGACTCATACGGGTCTCTCTATTCTAGTATTCATATAAATTATATCGATGCGAAACGTTAATTTGGTATGTTTTTTAAATATAAACCGCGCGATATTTGATGTCGAGTGACATGAGAATAGCTAGGGACTTCATTCGTTTGTCTATGATTTAAAAAAACATTCGTCTTGACGTAGGATCCAATTGCCGCCATTACTGTTGTTATTTCTTTGTTGGTTAATTGCTGTTACGAAAGAAGAATTATGAAAAGTTGTTTGTAACTCACATTTTAGTTGAAAATATGAGTAGTAGTGACTCTGAGAACGATATGCACACTCCGCCGGATATCGTAAATGCAGCAACGATTGCAACAAAGATATTTTACAGGTAGCACTATACTCGTAGTAGCAATGCACGTCATTTTCCTGCGGCTTCTGAACCCACCTTAGAGTACTTATGATATGTGTGTAGATAAAGTAGTGGATGAAACTGTACATAAGTTGGCCTTAAAACACTCGTGTGATCCTATTATGAAACTCGCTGACGCTCGTTTCATAAAACCACACTCATATTTTAAGGCTTCTGATTATGTATCAGTTGCATAAACTACTATTATATATTTTTTTCTCATACATGCTCGGAAATAAACGCATTTTGCTTGGACAACGAACACGTGAAACGCGTAATTTTCATCCGTCCAAATGTATGTATACCATACCTAAAGTTAGAACTCACGCTAAGTTCAATAATCCTGCCAAAGCTCGTTATTTCCCGCTGCGTTAAACTTGTCAAAATCCTGATATCTCATACTAAATTCAGCAGTCGTGTAAGAGGCACTTTTATGTCTTCTGTGCACGAGAAGAGAAAACGAAACGCAACACTCCCAGGAAATAGCTTTTCGGGACAAATAAATGTCAATAGTACAGTCGAGTTCAAACATATGTAAGTATACTCTTTTCTCAAACATGCTCGGAAATGTACGCGTTAATATCACGAAATGAAGACGTGAAGTTTGTTGTTTATGGCTCCCTACATTACTTCTTGGCCTTACGCCAAGAAGTAATGTATGAAAACCCTAAGTAAAACCATTATTGTCCGCTACTCTAACTTTTTAAATTTGCTTACTAATATTAAACTGACAAAGGAAAATTTACATACTGCCAACCACCACTAGACACTGTAAGCATACTTGCTTCATAAAAAAAATAAAAATAATCTATGGTACTATACTTTATGTGCGGTTAAACATGGTGCTCAAACGGCTTGTTCAAATGGCATGTTTAAAAAATAATAAAGGCGCAAATTAACTATTATTTAATTGATTACCTAGTATTTATTTTAATTTTAATATTTCCTCACATCGTTTGAGAAAAGTACCATACAATCCTCGGCCGGAACAGGGATTGCTGGACTCGTTGTATTCGGCCTCGTCTACGACTCGGCCGTCTACCCCAATCTCGTCCAGCAATCCCTTACTTCACGGCCTCTGCAGTAATCTACTATTTGCACCTTGTTCCATTGTAATAAGACAAATAATGTATACATATCTTTGACGTCGACTGTACAGCCATTCAAAATTGGTAGAGTTGGCGGGGTTAAAAAAGAAAATAAACACCCAAGTTTGGATTTTTTTCTAACGAGAAAATTTTGAATAATAATTAGAATGAACGTTCACATAGTATACAAATTTGAATGATGACATATAATATTTAGAACATTATTAATAAATGGCATATAACTTTGAATTCAATTTTGCTCGAATTGAACACAATAGTTGTATTTTGGCTTCTAACAACAAAATTGCTATTTATAATCAAGGGACAATATCCGAAAATCTATTCATTTGGTTTCCTAGTAGACGAGCCTTTGAAAAATCTAATATTACTTTAAATCTAATGTAGTTTCATCTTAATGCGTCTTGCTTAGATCTTCTAGTACGTCTGTACTCCTTAGTCTCAGAATTCTCGGAATAACTTTTTTCCGACGGTAAATGTTTGCGTATACATGTTCTTGGAGTGGTTAATTAGCCAGCGCAAGGCAAAAGTGAGCGATGCCTTGCGAGTGCCAAGCCCTTTTCTGAAACCCAACTTGTGCAGCTAAAACTTACTTCGTGGGTATAACTTTAGCCTTCCCGCCAACATTGTGACTAAGAAATTCCGCGTGTATCAAGCGCTTTGTTTTTATTTTTCGGATTTTACCATTTAGCACATGCACAGACCATTGGTCAAACTAGGGAACAATTTGAAACGTATTTTTGACATAATTCAAGCCACATGTCAAGGCGGTGGCGCGACCATTGTTGAGCGTAGTTCTGACTGCCCTCGCACTCTCATCAAGATTTTTATTTAAGTGCGTTATACGTGAGCCCTAGGGCCAGAGGCCGAACTATCCTCTGTGGACACTAAAGGGCAGTTTCAGGTGATAATGTGGACACGCTGGACAAAAAGCAAAAAAATTTTTTCAGGTACTTGTTAGGTCCTTGCTTTAAGTTTTTGATAGGAACCAACTCCTCCGTCGGCCATCTTTAATTTTAGAGCGGCAATTTTGAATTATAGTTAATTTTCCAGTGTCCAGCGTACACAAAACAATTTTCGCCCATCTGTTTTTTTTCTAATGCAGTGTTTTTCTCGTGTTAGTGAGGTGAAAACATTTGTGTTATACACCCGGGTGCAGTTATTTTACGTCTCGTGTGTTGCTACACTCGCTACGCTCAGGATTCTATTTTTGGATCACTCGCTTCGCTTAGCATTCTATTTTAAAACCACAGAATCCATTCGCTAGCTCGTAGTTCAACCCTAGAAGACGTTCGTTAGCTCGTGTTTCAATTTCCACACTCGTGGTGCAAATACAACTTTGCACCCTAACAAATAACTATTTTTTACTCTAAAATTAATGTCATGGACTTCGACAATGACGAAGACGTCTTTCTATTTAAAGTATATATCATAAAGATGTATTATAGATTTTAAAGTTGTAGCTTTCTATAAGTTTGTATTGTAGTGGGTAATGTAATAATAAATTTCTCTCAGCAATTAATTGAATACCAGACATTTGGGATGAACATAGGCTATGTTTTAACCCGCAGCGCCGCCTTCGTTCTTTGTAATAAGCGAGTGGAGTCACTAGGGCAGCTAGTCTCTAATGTTTTCATATAGTCTAATTATTGTATACTTACTTACATCTTTTATTGCTCTCTTTGTATAAGTGATATTTATGTATTCTAGCTACATTTCTACAATAATTAAGTACTACCGTCGCGTGTTATTAAATAATAACTTCTAAGTTTTCAACTGGCAAGTCGATAAGCAGTTTTAGTATCTGTAAAGTTAGAGGAAGTTTATTCGGTATTATATAAACAAATATTGCATTAATTGGCGCATTCAACGCGCCGGCAGCTCAAGAAAAGCTATTTGGTACCCATTGCACAACAAATTCCTAAATAAACTATTGCTGATAGGTAGGTACAGTCAAGGAATTTAAATACCTACCCATTTCGTTGAAATGTCGTTAGACATTCGCAATGCATTAAGGTCGAAACTTCTATTTCAGTAATAGTATTGAAATGTCAAATTGTCAATACATATTTATTTGTCACTTCACATTACAGATAACCTCTTTGCGAAAAGTTATCATTTGCTTTTCTAATTACAAACATGTGTCAGTGTCAATCGAGAAATCTGAAAAATAATTTTCAATTACGTTATTAATTTGAAAAATAAAATACCTGCCGCTAACCGTGATCTATTAAGAGCTAGAAATAGTAGAGTTACACCAGGAAGTGGGGATTGAGGAGATAACACGTTTAAAATTTCAGTTCACCATGTCAACGTAGTTAATCTGGTTGCCTAGTTACTAACATATAACAATGCATGCGATATGTCAAAGGAACGTCGTGCTCTAGCTAGCTCTTATGGTGACAGTTTGCTATACAATATTGACCCTTAGCTGGGTCGGAAATTAAATTCCTTGACTGTACTTAATCACTTTGATTCTGAACCGGCCCGAGATACCCTATAGAATATAAGACGAGATTGAGTCCAAATTAAAACTAAACTTAGTTTTGACCGTTGATAAATCAAAAGTTCAGTTACTTATTCCAGAATAGGCTAGTGTTCTATTTTGTATAGTTTAAGGCATTTATTCTCATAGAAAGAATACATCTTTATACGAAAATTAAGAATTTTAGTTTTCGAATTTAAACTCTCGTGAGACATGTTGAAACAATGCTAATAATTGCACGGTTCAACTCACGTATTAAATGTCACTACGGCCGTGCTATGCCGTGTAATTATTATCATAAATATTAGTTTTACTCAAAAATGGGTACCTAGTTATGTAAAGTGGGATGCCATGTAGTTTTTGAAAGGATAAATGTCTGTTTGGGACCAACTACAATAAGGGTGCAACAAAAGTACAATACGTGAAGACCAAATTCTTGGTCAGTAGTTAAAGCATTTGTAATCAGAGCGCATAATCTGCATAACAAATATTGCCGGCGTCCGCAGCTCATGCCAGCCCTATCTTAACTGAAACTGAAACTAAGAGTGACACGACCCGTAAACTGTTGAAACTAAGATATGTAAATAAGGTTAAATTGCATGTGGCGCCGGGAATCGGGGTCGTTTTATGGAGTGTCAGCGTTTGCTTATCCGTTTTACAAGGCTTACTTTAACTTCACCTGTAACTTAGTACAGTCATGTGTAAAAATATGGGTGCATGAGAACTTTCTCAAAAATATGTCTCATCGCTCTTACGAGTATGTCAGCGGATTAAGGTTTCGATATATATTTATGAGAGGATTAAATCGGTGGAAATTTTTGCACTTGACTGATACCTACGCGTAATGATGTTCAATCAAAGCCTGCGAGACGATTTTCACCTACTTCTATTACTAGTATCGATTTGAATCTTTACATATATATACAATGTGCGTAGTTGATTTGATGATGGAGCCAGAACCACCTCCTGGTCATCATCAGATCAACTTCTATAAAATATGCTCTTGAATAACTTATACAGCGTGTCTCTGACTTTGGGGCTATAAATGCAAATGTCAATTATGCTCCTTAAACGGAACTACTTTTGCTCTACAACTTTTCAAAAATACGTTCTTTTTATATTTTCATTATTCCATACAAATAAAATAAAATGTTCAATGTACATCATCCATTAGTTAGTTTTCATACTTGTCAGTGTCATGGATGTCAAATAATGAGGCCGTGTTTGCAATACATTGATGGTACAGTTAAAGTTCAAACACGAATAAATGATAGAAATAATAGTTATTTTACAAAGTTGCGAAACAAAAGTGGTTCAGTTTCAGGACCGTAATGGACATTTGCATTTAAAGCCCCTAAGTCAGAGACACACTATATTAAAAATATTCAGATAGAAAGGTTTTCACTAAAAAAATAAAATAACAACTTTACACATAGGTATGATAAAATAACACGAACGATCGTGTACTAGTGGCGAATGGTTCTGTCGGGAGCCGGCGCAGACGCCCATAAACTTCATAATGCAAAAAAAGTGCATTAGAATTCTAGCGAATGTACGCATACCTAACAGCTGCCGCCCCCGCTTCAAAAAAAATAAAGGCTTATGTTTAACGGATCACCAGATATATATAGTAAAGTATAACGACAAAAAAACACTTTTTACTGCCGAAAATAGTAAATGATCACCAAAATTCAATCTCCATTTTAATGTGAAATAATAACCCAAATTATAACATCTTACTCATCATCATCATTAATTTATTTACTAACAAATTACTTTTGTATTTGAATATAAATATTTTATAAATAAATATTTGTGGGCAATCTTACACAAATCGACCTAGTCCCAAACTAAGCAAAGCTTGTACTATGGGTACTAGACGACGATAAACATACTTATATAGATAAATAAATACTTAAATACATAGAAAACATCCATGACTCAGGAACAAATATTCGTGCTCATCACACAAATAAATGCCCTTACCGGGATTCGAACCCAGGACCTCTTGCTTTGTAGGCAGGGTCACTACCAACTAGGCTAAAGCGGTCGTCAAATCACGCCTTAAACCTAAGAATGATTATATAATCGAAAATTTAATAGATAAAAATATAAATTTTCGGATTTTCACAAGTAGCACAACGTATCACATTAGTAATGTATAAACACTGAACAAAAAATATACAAAATCGACGTACAAGGCGGAAAAAGAAATTAAATTAAATTAAAACTACTCAAATAACCCACCCCGCGTTAGTGCCCATCACGCTCGCCGCATTGCCGCGTTGGATTGCGATGGACAACCTTTGCAATAAATTATGATAATAAGATTTTTTATATTATAATCGTAAGTGGCTCCCGCTACATCTTAGTTTACCCCAAATTATAACATCTTGCTATCCTATTAAAATACATGACTCCAAACTAATCATTGTTGACCCAAAAATATTTTTTGACCACCAGTATTTTAACCAAATTTTAATGTAAAATGTCAAGCAAATATTTAACATCTCGTTATCCTAGTAAAGTAAATCACGCTATGTAAATCATTATTTCTCCCAAACACAGTAAATAATTTCCTAAAGTCGACGGAACCGCGCTTTCGTTTCTGGGACTCAGTCTACCGCCCTCCGCCCGGGCTTCGTTTCACGTGCGCATTCGGTCTACTCAGGACCTTCTTCGCGAGCTTCTAGCTCCGAGGGGCTTTTATATACACTCTAGGGGTAGGACAGACAAGACCACGCGGAAGTGGGGTACGCTGATTCGGGTTTTGGTAGCACTTGTAAATTTGGCATCATTATACTTTATTTGGTAGTATGCATACATTTTATGGCAATCATAGTGGATTATTTAAGTTGAAAATATTGTATTAATTTGCTCGCTAAGATTTGGTGATCATTTACTAAATTTGGTCTTTGAATACAATTTAATGTGCAGTCGTTTTTTGGTGTTCAATATTTTTTTTTGGTAAGAGAGCTTAGGGTATCTAAGTATTTTTTGGTGGTCATTATAGGCCGTGCCAGGATAAGCTAAGTGATTCTGCTCCCATCGAGTTTGGGCTTGTAATTTTTATGGACGGTGTGGCTCTACATTAGTAATGAATGTGCAAAATTTGAGCACCCTAAACTTTATAGTTTTTGTTTTAAAAAAAAAAGGAAATATGATTTTTCTTCGATATTTTTTTTTCTAGCCAACCGATTTTAGTGTGCTTCACATAAATATTGTAAACTTACTAAAGATTTGCTGCGAATCGTTATTTTTTTAATTTGTTTTTAAACTTAACGAATTGTAAGTGGCCAGTATTTAATATGTCATGCACGTTTCTCTAAAGAGGTTTCAATCATTCCTTTTTATATTATAGCGGTTCTAGGAAATATATGTAAAGTATTTTATGTAAAGATATCTACATGTTCGCCCACTGCTATAATTTGGAAAAAAATACATATTATAGGTCGTTAGTAAGTGTATTATTGGTGAAAAAAATGGAGCAGTCTCTAACCTGGAAGCTAATAAAAAAAAAATTGAAAAGGTCAGTCACCTTTTTTTAACTTTTTTTCTATGACATAATATAAACATACTGTATGTCATATAATCATCTTTAGTGAGTGTACAATATATGTGAAGCACACTAAAATCGGTTGGCTAGAAAAAAAATATCGAATAAAAATCATATTTAGTTTTTTTTTTTAAACAAAAACTATAAAGTTTAGGGTGCTCAAATTTTGCACATTCATTACTAATGTAGAGCCACACCGTCCATAAAAATTACAAGCCCAAACTCGATGGGGGCAGAATCACTTAGCTTATCCTGGCACGGCCTTTAACCCCAAAAATAAACTCATGGCAGTACCGTCAATATATACACTCGCGGTCAAAGAAACCGGGTCAGTGACGAAAACCTCAATATTTTGTAAATCGTTGGTCGTATCTGCATGAAACTAACTCTGTTTTATAGAGAATTTAATATCCTTCTAAATCCAACCTTCAATGTTCTACGTAGTAACTGGAAAAAGGTTTAATTGAAAAAAAAGACCAATTAGGTACTTATTTGAAATTGTGTTCGTTTTACTTTTGTTAAACCATGCTCCGAAATCGGCACCTCACAGCAGTTGAAGTGAAAAATCAGCTTTTAGAGACCCGAAGGGACGGCATCAGCGAGCGGACTGTCAGGCGGCGGCTCAAAGAAGCAAATTTGACCCCACATAGGCCGGCCAATGGCCCAAAACTTGAAAGAATACATCGAACAGCAAGACGACTTTATGCCCGCGATCACAGATACTGGGGTGACGAAGATTGGGCAAGAATTTTGTTTTCCGATGAATCCAGATTTATGCTCTATGCAAATGACGGGCGGCAAAGAGTTTACAGACGGCCTGGTGAACGTTTTATTCCAGCATGTTTTGAGGAAAAAGTGGCGTTCGGCGGTGGGTCAGTCATGGTTTGGGCTGGAATCTCTTCAGAGAGTCGCTCGGAGTTAGTTTTAATAGAAAATGGATCATTAACGAGTGCAAGATATGTAGAAGAGATTCTTAATGAGCATGTCGGCCCATACTTAATTAATATGGGTGGAAATTCTATGTTTATGCATGACAACGCCAGGCCACACACAGCTCAAATTGTCAGAGATTATTTTTTGGAGGTTGGTATCAACTGTATGAACTGGCTCCCGCCCGGACTTAAATCCGATTGAGCATGTATGGGACGAGCTTGGGAGGCGTGTAAGAGCTCGAAACCCCGCCCCAGCTACACTTAGAGACCTGAAACAGGCGTTAGTGGAAGAATGGGACAATATCCCGCAAGAACGCATAAAGAACTTAATAAACAGCATGCCGAATCGTCTAGAAGCTGTAAGAAGAGCCCGAGGAGGCAATACGAAGTATTAATTTTTATTTTTTGTGTTGTATGTGAAGTACCTACTGCTTATTTTTGTACGTAAAATTGGTTGATTTTTTGTTTCCTATGTAATTTTATTAAACAAAAGAATTACGATTCCACCATTTGATGTTATTTAATTCAGTATAAAATTATCTACAATATGCAGTTTAATTCATGTCCCTAGCTTTATTATTTTAGGAGATATTACAGATTTTCGTACTGACCCGGTTTCTTTGACCGCGAGTGTATATTAGAAGTTGCGATCTTTGTTCGTAAATTCCGGAACTATTTTCAGAAAAAGCTGACACTTAAAACTAGGAAGCAATTTTATAAATAAATTATTATTGCCTAAATATAACTTAATAGCTATGTATAAAAAAGGACCGCAGTACTCGTATTATTGCATACTCATCTTTAACAAAATTCCAGATGTGATCAAATCGCAACCTGGTGATATAGAATTTATAAATAGAAAATTGTTATTACTCGGTAGACGAATTCCTTGACGACAAACATTTAGTATTATTTAAACTACAATAAAAATAGGACATATGGTTTTAGGTAGTTTTAGATCTCAGACATAAAATAATTGCAATAGAACGCAGTCACTAACTAAATCTTTTAACATACAATATATATAACTAATTTATTTGACATATACTACATAATGACTAATCACTAAAATTGTAGCAACTTATTATGTATGCATGACATAACAATGAATAAATAAATATGAATATGAATCTGCATTTGGAATGCCATTTTTGACAAGTGTTATGGTATCAATATTAATGCCACAAGAAACATTTCATGTAAAGTACCTAATTACCAAGACTTAATAGCTCATATAGCTTTCAGCATTAAAAAGTTATCAGATCGCAAGTAGCGCCCACACGGCCTTATTCTGCTAGCCCCGATCTACAAATTCTACATCTTGGCTTGTCTTGGCCCCCGCTTATCTGATAACGTTCTGCAGATAAGATAAGATACATATCGAGGGATGGGGAGGCCGAGCAGGCGTGTGTGAAGGCGGATCCGACATTACGGACCGTGTGGGCGTGTACTTGCAGGTATTCGCGAAATAAATTTCACACAATATAACTCAATCACTATACTAATTGATTAAATTCACAAACACCGAAAATATAACAGGATTGCCATAATAATTGTCGACTAAAGAGCCAATGGGTTTGCAAGCGACCATCACGGGCGGGGCGCTGTCGACGAATGACTTCCCTCGCCGCCATGACACTTCACTTCATTCGGGGTTACCCGCTCTTAAAATAAATCAACTTCATGTCAACAATTTCGACAACAACCCGCTGAAAGAAATAATGAACTTCTCAACATTATGCACGATTACTCGATTAATTGAATTCCAATACATCATCGAAATAATAAATCGTGCGCCGTTGTACATAAATATAAGAGGGCGATCTTACACAAATCTAACGAGCCCTATAGTACGCGATACATTGAATAGATATAATATAAATAATGAAATACACTTAAACATTTAACACCCAGAAACAAATATTCATGCTCATCACATAAATATTTGCCCTCAGCAGTATTTGAAATATGCTTTAGTAGTACATTGTGATACAAGTGAGGTATGTTGATAATTACATCAGAGGCGGAATTGTACAGGCGAGCCACAGGTGAGCGTGAAAAGAGAGCCGAGAATGTTATTATCAAAGCTCACGCGTTTCATACGACGTTATTCAACACATTTTGCGAGGAAAAAACCCTTTTCATAAGGTGAAAAATTTATAGGCCTGCCAAGTTATTTTCTTTACTTAAGGGGCTCCCATACGCCAATGACCTTCGATCTGAATCCCTTAGTTTTCTAATGTTTTTTGTAGCTTATTAGATTAACAACGACGGGTTTAAGCAATATAGTATCCCATATTTACTTCAAAGTTCATTGTTTCCGAGATATTTGGCATCAAAGTTGAACAATTTTAGGCTAAAAAACTGGTTTTCTGGCCATAACTTTTGTGTTAAGTGGTTTAAAATGAAAACCATGGACCAGTTTTTATAGACGTCACAGACAAACCCAAATATGTAGATTTCGTATATTATGGGATCTTTCACGGCAATGGAGATACGAAATAAGTGTGTTTTTAGACAATGTTTAAAAAAATCATACAAAATTAAGTATTTATTTGTTTCAAAATCCGGTGAAACAAAATGGAGATAAAAGATTGAAGAACCGATAGCCGTTTGATTTTTAATTCTATCTGTAGTGCAAAAGTAGGAGATACGATTCAAAACTTGTCAAAAATCGATGAAAACCTCGGGTAGCCCCTTAATGATGGCAACAGGTTTTTACTCACATATTGTACATCGCCAAGGCTTTCCAGTGGCGTCCGTTCTATTTATCACTTTTATAGTCACCAAGTAAACATTTTTGATAATAACCAAACACGCATTAACAATGTTTACAAATATTTGTGAAATAACCCATATAATGGCGCGTAACAATTTTTTTCGTGAAGGTTGCGCAGTGCGCGCGCATGTGTTAAGCCAGACTTAGATGAAATCTCTAAAATTTTCGTTTTAAAAAGTTATCTTTATTAATTCATGTCAAAATGTTATCAAAAGTGAATAGTTTTACTAAATTAAATGTTTCTATATCATATCACTTACCGAGAATTTTAAAAAAGCTGTACATTCTGTACAGCCCGGTTAATTTAAGAATGCACCGTGTTCATGCATACCTACAGGTTGCTGCAAGGTGCCAACGTGACTTAATCGGGATATAACCATAACACACGAGTGTCGTAATGTTATAAAACACGCGTGTTTAATACCTAGGATTATGAGCCTAAAAGCGACATAATAAGAGGTACGTTACGAGCAAATGTGTTGAAAACTGCATTTTGCATTTGATACAATATGTTATGACTATATTAACCTAGTTTATATTATATTAGTTTTGGCATCGTGGTTTAAGATTTAGCAATTATAATTAAAAAGATAAAGCTGCGCAAACTCGCAGCACATGATGTGTAATTTTTGTGCGCAGGTACAGTCCCCTACAAAAAAATTGAAGGTAAATATCCATTTTTCCACTAATTACGACGCAATGAGGTATAAAATAGGTACATCGTTTATACGTTACTCGCAACGAATCTCGTGAATGTTACCAATATACAAATACAAAATAATAAACGCGGAAAAATACCCGATAACTTTACGATCGTAAATTCATATTTAAGCCTGATAGTGCCACCTGAATTTAATTAAATCGCTCCTATGTGTAAAGCAAAGGTCTCAGTGCCTCGCGAAATGGATGTAACAGGGACCTCTCAGTAGTGAAACTAAACGCGACACCGTAACATGGACATTGGTGGTCATTTTGAGTGTTGATTTATTCGGCCATGTTTTGCACACGTAAAATGCCTACTGAGACAGTAAGTAATTAATAGTCCTTTTTCACATTTATACTACTCCATTTTCAGAATTGATTTCACTGTTTGGCACATGTGCCGATGCGGGGAACTTTGGAATACTGGCTAGACAGCTGTTGCTGGATTTTTAACGAGGACACGTTGAATGTCAAATGCAAATTTAAGACCGGCAGTCGGTTCTTTTTGGAAACTGTTATATTTTGTTATCTGTGCCTGAAGAAAGTTTGTGGTTCGCGAACGCATAAACGTTCTTCATACCATTTGCAATTATAATTTAATAAATCTACAATATCACGATCATAAATAATTCCTGGGGATGGCTATATTGGCAAGTGCACATCAATAGTTACAACAAGATAACCTTTAATAATTAATACAATTACACAATACCTCATAAATCATAAATCATAAAATCTTTATTTGTCCAACATAGGTATACAGGTTGTTACTTAATGCTATAGCTTCACTATGTGGCGCCTTTCGGCATACAAATTGTAAGGGCATGCATGTCAATGTCACCTTATCTATTCTAAGTACTTAAATTAGGTCTTCCAAAAACTCGTTAACAGTGTAGTAGCACTTATCGACTAGCAATTTTTTTAGGAGGGTTTTAAACATATTCAGCTCTTGTACAGATTTAATTCGTAGTGGTATTTTATTATATATTTTTGGAGCCATTCCAAATACATTTTTTTGATACAATGCTGTATTAGGTACTACATGATGCAATATCCTATGACGAAGACGTGTGCTGTCGAAGCTATGATATAAATGAGAGTTCTGTTTAACAAAGATTGACATTTCATAAATGTAAAGGCTAGGAAGTGTCAATATATTTTTTTTTTTAAAGTATGGCTTACATGATTCTAAAGGAGCAGCACCGCATACTGACCTTACGCATCTTTTTTGGGCTCGAAATATAATTTCACGGTCAGTTGAATTGCCCCAGAAAATTATACCGTACCTTAACGTTGAGGTTACAAATGCATGGTATGCGGTAAGCACAGCTGACCAACTGACTCTTTTCCTTAATTTATATAGTGCGTATGAGAATTGATTTAATTTCGTACACATAGAGTCAATTTGATGTTTCCATGTCAGCTTATTGTCTACATTTAATCCTAAGAATTTAGTAATGTCAGTTTCATCTACTTTATGTCCATTAAAAGCTACTCTTAAAGATGGCGGGTCAGTTCTTTGTCTAAATGTCATTAGCTTTGTTTTATCAAGATTAATTTTCAAGTTATTCCTAGTCAGCTATTCTATAATTATACTTAATGTCCTATTGATTTCAGTCTCGTACGAACCTACGTTTTCTCCAGATATTACAACGGTATTATCGTCAGCGAAGAGAATCATAGGATGATCTATAATTTTCGGCATGCCATTTATATAGATGAGAAACAGCAGGGGACCTAAAACGCTCCCCTGTGGCACTCCATAAAAGATATCCCTTGTGTCGGAAGAAAAGGAGATTTCGGTTTTTGACTTTACGCATAGTTTGCTGACCTCAGTAATTTGTGTCCTGCCACTGAGGTATGACTTAATTAGAGAATGGACATTACCACGTATTCCATAGCGATAGAGTTTATCTGAAAGTATTCGATGGTCAACGTAGTCAAATGCTTTTGACATGTCCATATATAATGCATCAACTGGAATCCTTTTGTCTACGTTAATTAGTACCTTTTGGATTAAGTCATAAATAGCCATATTGATGGACATGCCTTTGCGGAATCCTTTCTGTTCTACAGCAAATAATTTGTTTTGTTCAAAGTAACTTGCCACGCTGCTGTAAATATGCTTTTCTATGATTTTAGAAAAGATTGGAATAAGCGCTATCGGACGGTAATTACCCATGTCATCCTTAGAGCCTTTTTTCTAAAGTGGTTTTACAACGGATATTTTTAATTTGTTAGGGAATTTGCCCGCCATAATACACAAGTTAATGATATGACTAAGTATAGGACTAATTATATGCACTACTCTTTTAATAATAAACGTACTCACACCGTCATAACCAGTGCTGTTAGAGTTTTTAAGACTAAGTATTATTTTACTAACGTCATCAGGAATTGTAAGGTGAATAAACATAGAGTTAAGAGAATTAAATGTCAGATTAGATATGTCAGAGGAATTCTCATTCTCAATATTAATTGGTTGCACTTGATCAATAAAGAAGTTGTTAAATTGTTGGGCAATATATTTGGGATCGCTTACAATACTATTGTCTGCCTTAATTTGTGTAATATAGTGCTGGGGCTCATTAAATTTAGGTTTGTTGATTATTTTCCAGGTGACTTTAGATTTGTTGACTGCATTCTTAATGGCATAGTCATTTTGAGACTTCTGTGTCAAATTTATAATTTTTTTAAGGCGCGTTGAATATTTTTTAAAGTATTCAGTGTCGCCTTCCTCAGGACAGGTACGACATTTCCAGAGAAGAAACCTCTTGCGTTTACAGCAATTCCTGATACCTTTTGATATCCACGTGGGTTTTTTGGTAGTGGAAATTTTTATTTTACGGTAAGGAAAACATAGGTAATAAAATAATTCAAATAGGTCAGAAAATTCATTATAGGCTACATTAGGATCACTGGATGAGTAAACTTCGTTAAAATTGAGATTTTGCAAGCAGTCAATGAATTTATCGATGTTTTCCCGGCTATAGTCTCTTCTTACTACGTACCAGTGACTCAGCAGGCTGGTTCGCTTGACGGGGCAATTTAGAATTTGTGCCGTGTGGTCAGAGAGCGCAAGTTCGATTACTCCCACTTTGCCTCCTCTCACATTGTGCATTATGTTATCTATGCAAGTTTTGCTACTCAATCTAGTTGGCTCTGACACGCCTTGACTCAAATTGAAGCTATTCAATATTTCCTTAAATTGTAGCGACGCTGGAGTCCTTTTAAGGAGGTCAATATTGAAGTCGCCGCATATGACGACTTTTTTGTTTGTACGGCATACTTTATTTAATATGTTATTTAACTTATTGTAAAACACTATTAGGCTATTATTTTCATTTCTGGGAACTCTATAAATAGTAACAATAATAATCTTATGTTCTGTCAATTCAATCGCACAGCATTCTACAAAATTCTGTATAGAACATGCCGCAATTTCAGGTAATGCATTATATTTATGTGTATTTCGGACTAATACACAAGAACCCCCGCTTCTAGTGCTCCTAGAGAAATGTGTTGCTAGCTTGTAGTTTACTTATGCTAAGTGAGAATCATCATCAAGTTTCATGTTGTGTTCCGTTAAACAGATTATATCTATTGGTTTATTACATTTTGAGAGTTCCTGCAGATGGACACTGAGAATGTCAGATTTGGATATTAGGCCGTTTATATTTTGATGCAAGATAAAAATAGACTTATAAGTAATAAAGTCTCTATATGTGTCAGTGTCAGTATGTCTTAGTGCGTAGCTATCGTTATTACGTGTGGGTAAAATATTTACAACGGGGATGTTCTGCACGAAAAAAAAACGAAGGTTTATCAGATGCTTCACGCTGACAAACTGACATAGAGTTAATTAAACTATTCTCCGCCTCGATTATCATTATTAGATGAGATATGTCGAAAAATATCATTTCTACGCCACGGTTGTTAATCTGGCCTGTCTCATATTTAAACATGTTATAGTCATACACTAGATTACGATTACAGTCAAGCAGGTATGCATACTCATGTACTAAATTGTCACAATACAATATATAGTTAAATGTCTCAATTCTAGAATTATACATGACACTTGTGGAGTTAAGTCTGAATGTTGGTAAACACACAATAACATTTGTGTGTTTCAAGTTTATCAAATTGCCTCTTATATATGATACAAGATTAGTGTATTTTTGTGTGACATTAAAATCTTCCTCTCCTACGAAAATTATACAGTAATCTTGTTTTGTAAAGTCGGTTAGCTTACTTTCTAAGTTGGTACATAATTGTTTCGCACCAGCACCTGGGTAGAGATAATGACAAATCTCATTTTCCGCACCCAGTATACGCTCGGCAAGTTTAGAAATCGAATTTTCTACACCTACACCACTTCTACCTACGCCTAATTAATACCTTTCAGTATATACACTAAAGTTATATACCTATGTGCACTTATGTGTGACCGCCTTTACAGAAACTTCTTTATATTCCTCATGCATCGCACATTAAGAACGGAAGCATGTGTGCTTTTCAAAATTTCCCAACAAACCGAGACAGTCCCGCTCTAGGTAACAAAGGATTATTAAGCCGAGTGAGCGACATTACAAAGAAATGTGAGAGACTAAGCACTGTCCTCAAGCTCTGCTTGCTGGCGACCGAAATATTCCGCAGCGTACATATTCACCCTCACGTATTTTAAAAACGTCTCATTCAAATTTAGACTTTGTCTCCGCTAAATAAGATTACTTATCCAATGCTATGTTAAAATAAGATGCGACTTTCAAAAAGTTTGTATTCAATTATTATGCAAGCCTTAAGTGCAGCGAAAAACTAAATGAAAGCTGCTTTTAGTTAAATGACAACGTTGCTTTGTGGTATAATTTGACCCAGCGGTCCAATTAACATAAAACAAGGTTGTTTTATCCTGGAGTACAGTCGAGTTCAATAATAATAACATACACGGACAAAGTGATCAAAAATATTTGAATACGATTTTAAACAAAAAATTAACCATTTATTTCAGGCATCTATAGCAACAAATATCTTAATACATACAATACATGTATTTATTATAAAATTAAAACTAAAATCTATTTATTTTATTTATTTATTGTAACATCTTTACAAGTTTTCCTTAAAACTACAACTCTACTCCCTAAAAAGGTTAAAAACCTGTGCTATAGGATAAGCAGTGCTCCTCCCACTAATACATGTTAGATGTTTTGTGCAAAAATTGCTTATTTATTTGTGCATAAGTATATACCAAAAAAAAGAAAAAAGAAAAACATTTAAAAAGAGCTTACAATAGAACACACATGAGATAAGAATCCTATCTAAAATACTAATCATTTAGGCGACGAAACCGCGCTCCGTTGCGTCGTCAAGTCCGGTGTAGAATTCGGTAGGTTGCCCCGGAACCGCCAAAACACGACACGATACCCTTCGGTCAGAAGTCGGCACACTCGATGGTCTCCTGCAGCGGCCGCGGCACGCGCACCACAAACGATCTGAAGCGCACGTAGTGGCGCGAACACAGCTGGAAAACCCTCAGCGAAAAGCCAGTTTTCAGGTGAAGTAGTAGTAGACCCGAACCAACCGGTTCTACTGTAGCACACTGAGTCTTTCGCGGCTTGCGCTTTCTTGACACTGACCTGAAACCCTCCTTATCCACATCGGTGCGAGGGGCCTTCTCTAACCTCTCGTCTTTAGTTTAATAATAAGCATCTGAGCAAGCGTATGCCCTCAATATTAAGTTTAGCAATAAGTTAATATTGAGGGCATACGCTTGCTCTGATATTTTGAACCTTCGAGAACGAACGTAATTTATGAACTCGGCTGTACGTTTTTAATACCTATTACTTATACAGCATCTTGTTTATAATCAAACAGTTGGAAGTTCTAATATCTTTTAAGTCTGTGAAGCATTTGACTATTTACAGTAAAATAAGTATTTTATTATAAACTTTGTCGCAAGTAATTTAATAGTCAGCAAACCAATACGTTTGCATACAAATACCATATAAAAGTCAGGCACATGGAAAATTTGTCAAATATATTAAAAGAAAGGAAAATTTAATTTATCACACGTATTTTACTTATATGATGAATAATATCTGTCATGTAAAGGTAGAATATTACATTTTATTACGTAAAAATGTTACCGATGAAGACAGACTGATGTTTCTATGATAAGAAAAATCTCGACTTAAAATATGAAGTCGACGACTCCCGTGCGCTGTTTATGACGACCCATTTACTCGTCATAAAAAATGTAATATCAACAAAAGACAAAGGGAACCCAACGCATCACTCAAACTTGTATGAAAAGTGACAGACTTTATGAACTGCTCCATCCGTCAAATATGATAGGTGTGCATGTTTTAGAGAATTTAGAAAATAAGATACGTTTTCGTGATAATATAGAAATACGACGTAGTAACCCGAAGCAGTTCGCCATGGTTATCATTCAAATATTGCTCGTTAAACGCGTTACGAGTACTTGGCAACAATTATAGTACAACGCGCCACCGAGTTCCAACCGCGATCGGGTAAAATGTCTGCCCATCCGAGTTTATCCGAAGCTTCAAGTGGGTTTGGTCTGATGTTTGTTATCGTAGTTTTTGTAAATAGTCCTGAAGCACCCCGGGACCCCGAAGGTGCAGGAGGTTCGTTAAGCGCGCCTCGCATTCCTGTCTTCAGCCAAGTTTCTGGTCTGACTCCAGCTCAGTTCAACGGCTCGCAGACTCTCGACTGTTCGCCGTCGTGTATGCCGGGGTTACCACGCCAACGACCAGCGGAAAATAGCAGTTAGTATAGTAGTTGCCTTAATTAATGACGTTGAGCAATATAATGTTAGGATTACTGCATTAAAGGAATACTGAGTAGAGGATGAGATCAAACAATTTTAAAAGTAAAAAAAAAAATACGTATTAGCGACTAAGAACTTTAGGGCTTCTAGTAAACACCTATGGTGAGATGGCCATAATAAAATGGTTACCATTATAGGTTAAGCTTCTGTCACAATACAACACTAATATGTAGAAAGAAAGTCTTGTTTTAAAGTATGTTTAGATTAAACTTCCTTAAGGCGCCGTAGGTTCAGCGAAGTTAAGCGAACAGAGTTTTTGAAACAATATAATGCATCTGTTTATAATAATATGATTTCAAAAAAATACGAATAGTAATCTAGAGAATAGTAATCTCAGATGACACATTCGCCTTACTTTAAAATCTGATCCCACCATTAACTACTTGTGTATACACATTAACTACTTGTGGACCCTATTTTTTGGGATGTATTAATGTACGGTTTTCAGACTTTCCCATTTAGTCGTGTTATAAAACCTGGCTTTTTGCCTAATTAGGAGTTAATTGCGAATAATAAAATGGCCATATCCTTTTATTGGGCTATCATAGAAGTTAGATTTTTTTCACAGTTCCTAAGTGACTGCAGACTTGAGTATTTGATTTTAATTTTATTTCAACTTGATATTTGCACGCGTTCCTCAGAAAATGGGCCTTGATAGAAGGACAGATAGACAGGCAACGAAGAGATCCTATAAGATTAGTTACACATGGCGACTTTCTGCAGCGACCCAAACTCGCTTTTCACGAACGCGCGACTATCGCGCGACACTGGCCATAGATCACCTGTCGTTACTGTATCACCTTTGCAGCACTGCAAAAAGTCGCCATCAATATACAGATGAACTTGGGTCACTTTAATTTTGACATACCTAAACGTCAAATGGTCTTCAATGCGTCCAATCTTCTGCTATTATAATCTTAATTGTTTGATGCCTAAATTGTAGAATCGCCGTTCTACATAAATTTTAATCAATCTGGTTCGTAGACCCTTTTTCCTACCTAGATTATTTTCCTAATCGGGTTAAAAAACATCCATTATTTTAATCCATGCTATATTTTAATATAACACAATCATCTTCCTCCGGTTGAGTTGCAAACGTCTAAACATCCAAACAGTCAAGCTTTTGCATTTATAATCTTAAGTAGCATGTGGCACCGGTACGTACTCATAATCCTAACTGTCAAACTTCCTACGTAATACGATTTTTTAACGGACGTTATTTACGATCCCGATGTCTTTTAGTTTAAAAAACATTCCTAAAGTATAAAATATATCTATTTGCAGATTACTTCTGATAGCCTTTAGCAAACAATACCTTCGTCAGCGACTTGGTACGAGTTTACGCTATCTAAATAATACGTAGGCAAACATTATTCGCTCGAGTTAAATCTGCCAGCGTTCTGAGCTGTAGCTGTGTTAAATACAAACCAACCTAAGCAGACCTCTGTCACCTTATGTGAGCAAAACGCATGAGAGCTTCAGCTATCTGGACCAAGTTACTGATGTTTAGGACTATAATGCGAACAGTAAACATGTTCCTGTTACGTGTTGCTCGAAGGCAACTTTAACTCTGAAATAAAGGTGCCGATAAATATGGTATAAATTTATGTCGAGATACACCTTACACTCACGCGCGTTTTTCTATACTAGTCTTTATACTAACTATTATAAACGAGAAAAGTTGGGTGTATAGCTTTTTAACGGCATAAGTTTGTATGTAGGAGGCGGGGTAATCTCGGGAACTTATACCTAAAAATGCTACCTACGTATAGAAGTAATTACCTATATTTTATTCCACTCGCTCGGCTCTAATTGCAAAAAATCACAATCAATGTATTCTTCAAATAGGCCACAAGGACACTTTTACTTGTCAAACGGTAATTTACAATACAATCATAATATTATAATATTCTTACACAATAATTATTTAAAATTTGCAGATTAACGACCGCACCGATATAAACGGTCAACAAACGAAATGTCACTAAAAGAAAACAAAACAAAATTGCAAAATATTATCCATTACATTCGATTCGATATAAGGTCTGTATCAGCTTTAACAAGAAGATATTTATATTATTTAATTCAGTATTCCATAAGGTATCTGAGCGACCAAATAC
Source organism: Epinotia ramella (assembly GCA_947578815.1). NCBI lineage: Eukaryota > Metazoa > Arthropoda > Insecta > Lepidoptera > Tortricidae > Epinotia > Epinotia ramella. Next base: position 24,411,292 of record OX388204.1, on the reverse strand, counting down.
AATTATTAATTATTCTAATGTTCTAAGACATCTCTATACGGTCTTTAAGCGTCCAGACAAAAAAAAGGAACATTAATGTAATATTGTCACAGATGTGTACACGGTCAATAAAAATAAAACGTATCTAGATCAAAATGATGTCTCTCGTCAAAACGAAAATAATAGTAATAACACTAGTATTCAAGTAACTACTATGCCCTTGTAAGCATGGACTGTCCCGTCTCCACAAACAGCACCCGATCACGAGTATGACGCATATCTCAGCCATCTCCTCCCTCGAGCACATGTTAGGGAAGGTGGCGACCCGATCAACGACGCCACCGTAAGCAAAGCCCTTGAAGCGAGCATGACATATTCAAGCCATGCGATATGTTATTTGTAATACACATATAACTAGCTATTAATTATGTGGAGTTACAACTGTTACAAGAATACTGGCTTGCATGACAAAACTAATGATAGTTAAAAATCTGAGCAGGTAACGGTTAAATTTGATTTGTTCTTATATGAAAACAAGCTGCGGGCACGGCTCCGTCCGCGTAAATAATGCAAGCAAAGCTGCGGGATTAAATCTGCTTGTGTCCATCTTGAAGGTCCAGTTTGATAAACCTACTGGTAAAATATTTTTCCCCTCACTGCCTCGGAAAGCCGTCTTTTATCTTTTATAGCCAGTGGGCAAAAACGCATTTTATCCACTAGTGGGGAAAGTAATTTGACCTTGGAGCGTGTTTAAGTCGCTTTTGACAGATAACAAAACGTAAAACGCTCATAATACAAAAAAAAATCACAGATGATGTATTTCTGTTGCCGCTATAACGACAAACACTAAAAAACAGAATAAAATAAATATTTAAGAACTTTTAAAAAATTGCTTGTGAAGGCAACAAGCAATTTTTTTTAAGTTCTTAAATATTTTTTTCTTTCTGTTTTTTAGTATTTGTTGTTATATCGGCAACAGAAATCAGGCGCTGGGTCTCAAAATATATGGGAAAACTAAAGTTCGACTCGCACTTAACCAAAATTCTACTCGATATTAACGTTATTATTATTACTGTTAAAAAAAATAAAAATATATTATTATTTAAATAAAATAAAGTTGTTTTGCATGTTGCACTTTCTTCGCTACAGTGAGGTGAAAAGTTTTGTGTTACACACGGGTGCAAATGTATTTTACTTCTCGTGTGTTGAAACACTCGCTACGCTCAGAATTCTACTTAACCCTTAATTTGGCACTGTATGACGTGTCATACTAGCACTTCAAAAAAATCTAACGACTAAATTTATGACAAGATTTACTTCATTTTATTTTTTTATGGTAACAACATTACCTCCAAAATAGGTGAAAACTAATTCATTACTCTGGCAACATCGAAAATCAAATGTCAACAAAATGTCGTGGCGGCGGAACAGTGTTGTGCTTTCAAAGGTAAATAATTGTGTTTTTCTCTTATCTTTTCTATGAAACATGCTGTTTTATTTGTTAATTCATAAAGCTGTAATATATTGTTCATCGAACTGCATTACTTAATTTCAGTAACTCACTGAACTACTCACAGCAATTTCAGTTCAAACTCGCTGTATGACGTGACATACATTGCCAAAGTCGTAAGAAAGCATGGCCTAACTAACCTGTATGACGTGTCATACACTGCCAAATTTTGTTAAAAAATTTTGTTCGAAATTTACCACAGTGTATGAAAAGTAATGGTCGCTTGTGTTTTGTAGCTGGCAAAAATAATAGAAATTGACATTTAAAATACCATTCAAAAGAGTGTAGTGACCATGACACTGAACAAAAACTAACAATTAAAAAAAAAATTGTTTTGTTTTTAATGTTTTTGTTAGACCCTGTATTTTGAGAGAAAAACATTATCATGTTTTTTTTTGATAGAATTTTTGTTTTTTTTTGTCTTGAGAGGAGATTTATAATTTTTGTTAGTTTTGTATTGTGCAATTTGATAAATACAATCTTACAGTTTCACACAAAAACAAAGATTTATTATTTGTAAAAGTCGTTTCCTTCATTTGGCAATGTATGCTCTGCCATATATGCTGTTTTACAAAAAATACAAAAAAAAATTTTTTTTTCATATTTTTCCATGATGTATTGGACCTCTATGAAGGCGAAAAAACATAGCAATATATAATTTTTGATTTGTTTTTCCTCTGCCAAATTAAGGGTTAAGAACCACCCGCTTCGCTCGTGGTTCAACTATAGCATCCTTTCGCTTGCTCGTGTGTCAATTCCACACTCGCGGGTAAAATACAACTTTGCACCCTTGTATAACAAATAACTATTTTAATTGGACGAGTATTTCAGTAGATTAGTTAGATTAGACGAACTTACAAAGCTTTTATATTCTTAATATTAGTAGGTATTGAGTAAGTTTAGATGAAAAATCGTAAAGAAATATTTTTGTATAAACAATTAGTAAAATGTATATGAAATAGGTAGGTGCCGGAGGAGTGTACGATACAAAGTTGAGGTTACCGGTAGCGCAGTCAATGCCTACAAACAAAATATAGCCGCAGAAAAGATGGCTCTAATTCCCTGGAATTTCAGACAGGGTCTTATTTAGCCGGCGGCAGCGAAAAGTTGGTGCCACTGTAGTCATAATTCAGAGCCACAGCTGTCTCACGACATTAAAATGTATGCTAACTTGACTCCTTAATGACCCCGAGATTCAGATCTAAAAAGAAATACTTTTTGTTCACGGCCAAACTTTAATAAGCAAACTTTGAACTTTGTTTTGTTTTTCCTTTCGTTTGTATTCATTCTGTTTTATAAGAATAATATTTTGCGAAGATATCCCTAACGAAGCGGTAACTAAGTTTGAAAATGTATAATTGGTTTCGAGTAAAGTAATTCAGTAATATCATGTGTCCATGAAACTATGGTCCTCACCGATTGTGCGGTGAGATAGTAACTTACTATTGAATTCTTGATTCGTTTGTAACATTTATTCTATGATGGGTGCGTCTCATAATGACTACGTACTTTTGGTATATAATTGTGATTTAATTGGATACTATTTATATATTTTGTAGAAATATTTATTTATTTATATGATATAGATATCGTAATATAATAATAATAATCGTATAGATCTCGTCTCAATTGCTCAAAGGTTAACTGGAAGAGATCCCGTACAGGGATAAGTTCGCCTTTGTACTTACTTAACCTATTTTGTCTGTATTTTTACCAATGTCTTGTCTACAATTAAGTATTTACGTACATACATACGTATAATTCCAATTTACAAACTTTCAAAAGGTGGGTATAATATTGTTGGATATATAATTAAATAAATGTCTCTATATACATTTTAATATCGAAGACCATATAAAATTAACGATCAGTAAAAAGGTTAAGTTAGGTCAAGACATCGAACCCCCCACAAAAACGAACTCCGACCGGAAAAGTAGGTTAGGTTAGTACTGGGACCCTCATAGAAATAAACTGCTGCCAGAAAAATAGGTAAGGTTAGGTTTTTGGACCAGTGCCCTGACCGCCCAAACTGAAGCGCAGCTGCGAAGGCTGCAGCGGGTTACGGCGGTCAGGATGGCGAGGGCATACCGCATCGTTCCGTACGAGACGGCTTGGGGACTCCGCCCTAGGACCTCGACGCTTGGTTCTGGCCGATGTGTATTGGCGTGACACCGAGGCGCGAGCCTGGGGGTCCAAACACTCCTTGAGGAGATCAGGCAGTGGAGACATGACTCCCTTTTTTGGTGGAAGGTTCCGGCCACTGGACCATCAGAGTGATCCGGCCCGCCCGGGAAAGATGGGTCGGAAAAAAGAGGGGTTCCTCTCCGTCCGCCTTGCGCAAATTCTCTCAGGGCAAGGTTGCTTCGGAAAATATACCTGAGTGGCGGGCGTGCCGTCTCTCGGTGCGCCCTTATGTTGAGGTAATGATTTCACCAGAGATTGGTCTGCAATGCGAGCCGCTGGCAAGGTTGCGGAAGTTTGGCCGGGACGTTCCAGTGGCCTCGCCCTACAGCGCAGAGTACATAGAGGTTAAGTTAGGTAAGTAACTTGACTGAGAGGAAGAAGGCAGCGTCAGTATATAAACCACCTGATCCTCCAGTTGGGCCACGGATTGGGGACCCGCACCACTAGGCCCTACACGTTTGGGAGAGGGGTTAAAACTGTACCAATTCCCCCTCCTTTGGCGCGAGGGTGAACCCGGTGTCCTAATCGGGGCAGCCGGGGGAGCATCGTGGTAGAATGCACGCGATCCCATGGTGCTCCCCTACACGGCCGCGAGGGTAAACGCCGCAGAGGCTTTTGAGGGTATTCCCTTCCGTTACGGAAGGGTGAGTCCCACATACCTCCCCACAATGGGCCATCCCTAGCCCGGGGGGATGCGTAAACGCATTATATCTCTGCGTGAAAAAAAAAATGTAAGTAACTAACAATGCTCGACAGTGAGAGGTCCTGGGAAGCTATGGCCTCCTTCTGCAAGTCCGTAATGGCACAGAAGGGGGCTGCAAAGAAAGCAGGAGAACGACCCTTCCGCTCATTATATCCGCAGACGGTGAACGGGGTGCGCACGCCGTCGCTATGCGCATTTGCTCCCCCCGCCGTAGTTATCTGGATGGCAGGGTCGGGGGACCCTAGCCGTCCAGTAAGCCCCGGGGCGCTCTCCCTGGTCATGCCCGCACAAACGGCCATCAGTCGCGAGGGTCAAAGTAGCATGCGTCAAGCGAAGCTTTGGCCCTCCTTGGCAGCGACATGGTTGAACAATCGTTAGGAGTTTAGTGGGTAGCTTGACCAGGCGGACGGTGCATCAAAGCATTACCCCAACGTAACTAAAACAGAATCTCAAAATTGGGTAAGTAACACTCATAATCATAAGCTATAGGTACGTCCACTTTATTTAAGTGATATATCGCTCGTATTTCTATTCTACCCAACTCTTCTTCACTTGGCTCGTCGTCGTATGTCGTATCTAATGGAGACCTTCTTTAAGGTAGAATAGTTAGTTAAGCATAGCTACTATGAATAATATTGTCCATGGCGTAGGTATGTGTGATGCGCCAGAACCGATTTCTTTAACCCTAAACTTGACAGTGTATCTTTAAATGCACACATTGTTTAGTCACATTTTTGCATTTTTTGGAGAAACGATTTTTCGCGCTCTATACAGTACAACTGAGACTTGAACGCACATTTTTTTTAATTTTTGCCAAGGGTATAAAAACACTTGGCCATATAATATGAACGTAAGAAGAAATGCGTCACGTCGCGGCGTATTACCACGTTTCGGAATCGGGCCAAAAGTAAACTTTTTGTATGGAAATTGCGTAGCGTAGCGCGTTTTAAGCTAGAATAATGTCGAAGTAAAACATATAAAAGAGCTATTACAATACTATATCGTGATATTTTCGTTCAAATCATAGTTCATTCAAGCAAATATATCGAATCGCTTTTTGGCTACAGTCTATTCTTTATTTCCCCGCTCGTCGGACGCTCGCATACTTTGTACCTGTCATGAACTTTATATACAGCCCAATATACAATTTTCCAATTCGATTGTTGGCACTTTCACATACGTGAAGTATATCTCGTAGTTTGTACGCCCCGAAAGGACAAATCACAAATCACTATTTGAGTGCGCAACGTGTTTGCAACGTGTTTGCAACGTGTTTGCTAGGTAGTTTAAATGCTAAACGATTTTAAGGCTGTTTGTTTGTATTTAGTTTTGGAATAGAAGGGTGTAATAATCATATCGTGGGATTTTTTTGTTACTTCATAATGGTCAATAAACGGTTCATTAATGACTAAAACTTCAAAAACACATAAAAACGAATCACTGTTTTTTTAAACTAACATTCGAAATGTGAAAAGCTTACAGAAAATATAAAAATCGTAGTCTTAAATTTTTTGTAGACTCGTAATTTTAGAGGATTGATCAAATATTAGTTCGCTGAATTTTCATTCGGTCGTTTGATTAATTAAGTTGAAAGTTCTTTCGTCTTTAAAACTTGCTGGCATTTGCAAGGCGTCGGTGAGACAACTGTGAATAAAATATCTGCTTATTCCCATCCATTATAAAAAAGCCAAGAAGGTCGAACTCTTACATTGTAGAAAATTGATTATGATTGTACATAGCTGATGTTTTATAAATTTCCTACGATAAACATAAATTATGTGAGTCCCCTACCCTACCTTATAAATACTTTGCGGCATGCATATTTACCTACTTATATAGGAATGATCGATTAATAAATGTAAAGCTTAATACCTATAGTTTTTCACTTCACATGCTTGCAAAGTTCGCATCTGTGCTGGATATTAGCTCATAACTCCATTGTATCAACTCATTCATTTGTAAAACCAATGTACCTACATGTCACGAGAGATCACAATCGCAAGAGATCGCTTGTATAACGGGTTGTGCTCCGAAGAACTGTTCGACATGATGCTTACGGCTGCTTTCTACCACCGCACCGCTCGCCGTCGGTTCACACAGTACACTACAGTATAGGGTATCTTCAAAAAAGGAGTGTATAAATTCTTGAAGGGTCGGCCACGCGCATGTAAAACCCCCTGAAGTTGCAAGCGTCAATAGGCTACGGTAATCACTTATCATCAGGTAAGCCGTAAGCTTATTTGCCACCGCGATGGTATAAAAAAATATCACAATGTTACATTTTGTTTATTTATTTTTGTAGGTCCCTTTTTTGGTAGTTTATTATTAAATAATTTCTTTTGTCGTTATTTTCAAACTTCCGTGGCAGTTTCTGTATTAAAAGTGTTCATTATTTTTCGGTCATTAAATTCAAACTCGAAACATGATGCCAATAGTGAGAAATAAAGCAAGCATTCATGATTTTGTTCTAAAATTAAAAGTTCTAAGAAAGCACCCGCGAGGTACTTCCGTTATAATTTTTTGAACAACGAACAGTAATGGTCGACATTATGTTGTCCCCGTCATAATGCACGGCGAAGTTCTCCCAGCCGGCTGAAGAGCCCTACAGCGCGGTACGAGCGAGCCCTCCAAGCGACAAAAATGGAAACCAGTCATTTCCTTTAGTGAAGCTTTCTTTGTGCTGTTAACGTTTTACTTAAGCGCGTAAATGTTGTGTGGGTTTGACTTGACATTGTTACGTAATTTGAGTGTTTTGACTGAATCGTAGTTAAACTTTATTACATAACGGGTATGCAAAACAAGCAGGCAAACCCACGGGTAAATAAATGCATATGTTCAGAAAGTCCATGCCATACACAGGTGAAAGAATTGTTGAAACCGTTCAGCGGTTCCGAAGAGAGTTCCGGATTACTCATTAAATACAAACTTACAAAGCTACAATCTCAGACTTTTCCTCTTTATAATACCTATTAGTAGGTAGCATAGATAAATCCTCACGATGATTTATTTTTGAAATATTCCGACTGAAGCCAACGTCATGATTTATTTTTTGCTTTTATTTATTGTGGTACTGGGATTTCCGGCTGATGCTACTACTTTCTTTCCTCTGTTTACTTTGCTTCCTTACATCCCCCCATACGATTAGCGCTAACGCTAAACATAATACTAGTAGTTCGAACGGAGACCTCGCGATATGCATACAATTAATTGCTCGTACTCCGTAACTTTCGAAGCATATAATATAACAAGCTCATATTCGAACTTTAGCATTTTGTCCATCTTAACTATCAGCATCAGCCTGTATACCGGTTGGTTGGCACAGCACTGCTCTCATGGATGAGGGGAAATTGACAACAGTCTACGCACTGCTGACCCAGTGCTTGCTTGACCGCAAGGCCACCGTAGCTACTATTTTAACTATGTTCGTCCCAATTTCCACAAAATTGCTCCTAGCTAACCGCCCATTTGTTGAACCTGAGACCTCGCTTAGTTCGGTCGATAGTGAGGTAAGCTGTTCAGTTTATAAAACATTAGCTGCCCGTGCCATTTTCCCCCCGTATTGCGCAGGCTAACCCGTGGGATAAAATATAGGCTGTAACCATCCAGAATGTTCATTTAACACGCAGGTGAAAGGATTTTTGAAATCGGATAAACGGCTCCGGAGATTACCCATTATATACAAATTTATAAACTTACAAATCTACAATCTCACAGACTTATTTCCACTTTATAATATTAGTATAGCTAAAATAGATGCGCTTTGACGGGTCAAGGAATTAAGAGGAAACACTAAGGGCGAGATAATTGAGAAATAGGTCTTAGTAGAATGTATTGCTGTCGCGCCAACCTCAAGCCTCCCCCCACAGAGCGCGATAGAGACAACTGCAGCTTGGGCCGAAAATTCCCTATTAAAAGTACATAAAATCAACGTTTCGTAGTCCCCTGATTTCTTCTCCAAAACCTTCTCTTTGACCTAATTAACTATTTATTTTATTAAAAATCAAAGAAAGGCTTTAGCTAAAATTGTTTTCTGGATGTTTGAACACAGCGGAAAATCTAGCATTTTTTTTAGGTTGTTGATGGTTAATACCTATCTCTTTTAAGAATAAATAATTTATGAGAAAAAGGAAAACATAGGAACATGTAAATAGTAGCCATAGATTGATGGAAAAAAAAATGGAAGAAAACAGGGGACTACGTTTCTATGGAAAAACGGCCCTTGTGTTTCCTTTTAAAGTCAACATATTCTTCTAAATCGTATTGCCGATTCTATTTCCGTCAAAGCAAATAGTTGGTTATAAAATGGTCCAATTCAGCTGTTGGCAACACACGCCGGCATTACTTTATGACGCGAGTCACAAATCATGCCGGAGGGAGACCTGGGTGCATCGCGCCACGACTCGCGAGCGTTCACCCTGGCAAAGTAGTGGGTGTAAGCGGAGCAAAAATATACTCATCTCTACGAATAAAGTGACAAAAGTTAAACATAACATTGTCACAAGGATACATTTCACTCGTCCTGTGGAAAGTGATTTTTAACTATACTTTCTACCAAACCAAGGTCTTCGTTATGCAACATTTCTACTTAACTTTAAATGGTTTGAAAATGTTTAAAGACAATTTAGATTCTTACATGCTTACGTATACATACATATATAAAGCTTGTAAAAAATATATTATGTCAAGGTTATGAAATAATTTCGCATCGATATACATATGTCAACAATTTCATTATATCTGTACTCATAACTCAAATAAAACACTGTAAGTATATGAAAAGCATTTGCGCTAATTTCTATCACACAAACGAATTTTACGTTGATATAGGTATTTGTATACCTATATGATACCGAATCCAATATGGACCATACATACATTTTTCAGCTGCACCGATAACAGCCCAGTTCTTAAATTGATGATGATTATGAATTAATTTCTACACAAGAATGTAATCCCTGAACGTTATATATTTACAAATCTAGACGTGTATGCCGGAATTTTATAAAATCGACTATAAATGAATATAAATTTAAATTATAAAATAATAGTTTTGTGCCATTTTTGAGGTCCGTATTTTTACAAGCTTTTATTTATTTAACTTGCCCTGTTAGTATGTATGTATGTATGGGACAAATCTTGCGAGTTAATTTTGACCCACTTCCCGGTGACCGATTGAGCTGAAATTTTGGGTATATGTATAGTTTGGATGACAATTCAATATTATGGTACCATCGAGCTGATCTGATGATGGAGACAGAAGGTGGCCATGGGAATTCAGTACTTAACCGACGTAAACCCGTTGATTTTGGGCTCGTTAGAATATACGTTGATGATGGTATACAGAAAAGTACAGTCAGCAATAAAAGCTGGTACCAAAAATGGAATTTTTGACAGAAACTTATTTATTTATTTGTTTGGGCTTCCACATTATCAGAGTTACAATAATATTATACGCAGGTCCTTGGTATATTGTATTCCAAGAACCTACGTCACGAAAATATGTAACCGCCTTTTCTTAAGTCGGTTCAATAAATAAACAGTTTTCAAAGAAAATATTGTAAGGACGAGACTATAACTTTTTATCGTAGGAACTACTTACGCTTCCTCCTTAAATTTGGACACTTCAATAAGTTGAGCGCTGACTCGTCTTTGGAGTTCAAATATAGTTACTCAATTGAGACAACGATTTGACAAAGCTTTCCCAAAGTACTTTAAGCGGTTTTCTAAATTTCGCTTTGTAAAAAGTTATAAAGCCGGACCCTCTCACACTTCTCACCGAGCTAACGGCCTCCCTATATAAAATTATTATCTCTTTCTCACTTCAATAATAACTTGTTCCCCATACAACCTTTCAACCCCCTTAAAACCTTTGTAAATGACGAAATTCGTAGCACGTTGTAATAACTTGTCTTGTATTACATTATAATAAAAATAATACTAAAGTTCCTGTTGACTGTAGCTTGTAGGATAGAAGATTTCAGGAATACTGGAGCCGAAGAAAGTAAAACAAGACTGGTTGATTTCACATGGCGCTGTCGATGAGGTGAGTAGCGAGGTGTTGCCTGAAGCGTGTATAGATGTAAACTGATTTTGGGACCTCTGGCGGCCATTCTTATGCTCGCAAAAGGGCCCTCACTACGTAGGAGCAAACTCCCGCGATACGTTTGATAGGTCGCAATATGGGCGTGGCTTCTACGTATGTGATACCTTACCATGTATGTATGATTGATATGTGTTATACCGTGAAATCGACCTCACCATCCCTTTATTAATGCAAATATAATCTTATTATGTAGGTACACGACATATTTATGGTGAAAACGGTAAAACAACAAGACTTATTATTTAGTTGATTAACTTACGAACTAACACACAGATTTATACATATAGGATTGATACAATATAAATCTAGACACAGGTTAGTTTAATGAATACTTAGAGCTACTCCCGACAGTTCCATTTCTCTCAAATGAGTAATAAAATCACGTAACTTTTACTACTACTACTACTACTGAGAACACATAGAAACCAACTACGCAAGATAGTAGGAATAGTAACAGTACACAATACCTTGAACAGACACCTCTACAACATGGGTATCACAGACAGCCCCATGTGCAGAGCGTGCATGGAGGCGGAAGAAACGACCAAACACATTCTACTGGACTGCAAGCAGGTAGAAGTATACAGGAAAAAGCACCTAGGGTCTCCAGACACACTACGGGACGCAATCATAAACACAAAGGCACTCACCAACTTTCTGGAGGAGCTGGGGTGGTTAGAGTAGCGCTACCCCACAAATTCACGCAAAATAGGCACACTGGATGTCGATTTGCGGAAAAGAGCCCAGGATAACTAACTAACTAACACGTAACTTTTCGAGCGAGCGTTAGGACAATTCAACTGTCATTTCCCTATATCAAAATTGTCATTTAGATCTACCTGCATGGCTATCATGAGAGAGACCGCGAGCTCTCTCGATTTTTCTCGCACTATCTGTCTCTCTCTTATAAGAACACTTAAAACAAGAGGTATAGTGCGAGAAAAGTCGAGAGTATGTCGCGGCCGTCTCATGATAGATGTGCTGAGGCGAGTTTAATGCGTTACGTAATCGACCAGCAGAAGTGTTCTCTTTATATGGCTAGATTCAGCTCCTTTGGATCGAAACTTGTCCTCAAATACCAATGCCGGCTGCGCCATGTCAGTGCATGCTTCGATTATACTCGAGTTGTACTTCAGGCTTATTTTCAGTAATCACTAATCAATCACATGAGGGTGTATGCGCATTTGCCAACTACTGATGCTATCCAATGATCCCAGCATCATTATAATGTACAGGACTATCTAGTCACTTAGGCTACGCAAAGTAATTGAGTGTAAAACTTGCTTCTGGCGCATTTGTTTTACTAACTTAAGAAAAAGTAGATATATACTGTTATTCTGATGAACAAATATACGATACAGTTTCATTTGTTGAGTGCTTAGGTAAATCTCTTTTTTAGGGTTCCGTACCCAAAGGGTAAAAACGGGACCCTATTACTAAGACTTCGCTGTCTGTCCGTCCGTCCGTCTGTCTGTCACCAGGCTGTATCTCAAGAACCGCGATAGCTAGACAGTTGACATTTTCACAACATGTCTTTCTGTTGCCGTTATAACAACAAATACTAAAAACAAAATAAAATAAATATTTAAAGGGGGCTCCCATACAACAAACGCGTTTTTTTTGCTGTTTTTATAGATATTATGGTACGGAACCCTTCGTGCGCGAGTCCGACTCGCACTTGGCCGGTTTTTTTTAATATTATTTACCAAAAAAGGTTTTTAAATATATTACTTATATTTTATTTTTTTACTTATCCAGTATTTTTGTAACACAAGAGTTTTACAATTCAGACAAAGTAAGTATAATTCGTTGGGTCTACCACAATTTCCGAGTAAAATATCTATTACCTTAAAGTAAAATGTAAGTGCGTTTTAGTCCCGGGGTGAGGAACTGGCTAGCTTTTATCCCAAAATTTATGCTACTACCCTGAGGAAGGATGACGAAGTAAAATAATGCTAGGCAAGAATAAAGTACGGCAAACCGCCGAATACAAAACTACGTATGTAATTTGCGTGTATTACATAACATACTTATATTACATTTTACTCTTAAAGATACCATAAATCATGTCTTAGAAATATACTTACGTATTACAAAAAAAAATGTACGTATATATTGCGTAGGTTCCGAAATATCGAGTTCGCTGCCGTAGCCATTAGCAAACTTCGGAATAGGAATGCAATTTTGTAAAAAAAATAACACGGTTACAGTAACCATTGCTGTCGACCGACCTTTTGCCTTTGCAAACCATCATCCAGTAGATTTAAGACGATATAATTATAAACATACCAATACTTTATTAATTATTTAAAAAAATGCCACTTTAGCTTATTACTCCATAGTACCTAACTTATTTTTGATCATCCTATTTACTTTTAATAATATTATTATTTAAATCTACTTTTGAAGTCATATGTCCAGCAGGTTAATTGCAATAATTCAAACCTTTTGGCGCTAAGTCTTGTATAGTCATAAGTACCTACACCTGCCATATTATAATTGGTTCGAAATAGTCATTACGATCTAGTACCGGTAAGTGCGTAATGTAGACAATATCACTTTACATTAGAAGCTACCACATGTATAATTAAACCAGAGGGGTGATCACGTAACGTTTCAAAAGTACGTTAGGAACTCAGGGCAACTCACCACACCGTTATTTTTCCATACTAAAAGTGACTTTTAGATCTACCTGACGCGCGTACATTGATTTACTTGATCGACCTGCAGGCAAAGCATAATAAAATGTATGGTCCTAACCAAACAAATATGAGGTATTAAACAAACTGTCTAAAGGGCTATTAAAAATTACGAGTACTTTCCGAACTTGTCGAAAATCTTTAGAAAACTTACTAACGAGCAACCGGAGTTTACCTCTGGCACGATCCAGTTGTAGTTGGACTCACCACGACCTTTAACCTTATTCATCTACAATCCGCCCCTTAGCAGATTCGACTAGGTCATCACCCCCTTAAGGGTCGTGCTTAGGTACTGGCACGCTAAGAGTGTAGGGCTGTGGCTAAACGTTCATACTCACATATCCGTGACGAATTATGACTGCGTGAATAAAAATTACTACATTTAAGCATATCCCGCCGATAATTGTATCTGATCTATCCCAAACAATCATTCATCCAAACATACAACAAACAAACAAACATAAACAAATTATTTACAATATTTCTAAATAGAAACCATGTTATTAAAGAGATAATATCGTTAGTAGGTTTATATTATAATACCTGTGAGTCCAGTTGCTTAAGTAGTATGGTGCTTGATGGCTCGGTCAATAACGTAAAACTGTAAAATCCAAAATTACGCTGACTCTAAAAGTACATTTTTCTTTTCGCATTTTAATGACTTTTATTAAGACGATTTAAACACGATTTTCCCTATTACGCTGAAAATACATCGGTCGTTTGGCTTCAGCATATTCGGTCTGTGAAAATGTTTATCTTCAATATACATTTATTATATTCGTGTTTGGAATTTACTCAGGATAACAATGAAATTTAAGTACCCGTAATCATATATTTATGATAAGAAGACGCGCAAAATATCTACCTACCACAACAACTAACTAATGTTAGATATTTTGTATATATTTACTTATAACTTGACTTGTATGTAGTCATTACCTACGTTATACCTACGTATATCTGAATATCTGTCATTCCAGTCTAGACCGCAGGTCGATCACGTAACGCATTGTACGTAGGTTAGGTAGATCTAAATGTTAATGTCAATTTTTATATGGGAAAATGACAGTTGGACTGTCCTACGTGACTACCCCTCGCTTGCTAGGACTGGCTTTCCGCGAGGAGTTAAATATACATATTCAAGAACACTTGATTTGCACACAACTACATATTTCCAAGTTAAATCTGGCATATCAAAATTATACCAAACTTTACCCATCATCATCCTCCTAGCGTTATTCCCGGTTGTGCCTAAAGGAGCCCGGGGTCCGCTTTGACACCTAATCCCAAGATTTGGCATAAGTCCTAGTTTTACGAAAGCGACTGCCATTTGACCTTCCAACCCAGAGGGAAAACAAGATCTTATTGGGATTAGACCGGTTTCCTCACGATTTTACTTTACCCTTATTCGTAGTAAAATTGTGCCTTCCCTAGTCGATGTCGTAGTGCTCTCTACCTACACTAGCGATGTCCTGAGTCGGGATGAGATCGGATCGACACCGGCGGTTGGTCTCAAGTGCATTCCCTTGCTCCCATGGATGTCGGTGAGTAAAATTTAGGGAGATGGTTACGTCTATCAGCCGAATGTGGTCAGAAGTGAAATGCAATATGGAATGTCGATTTTAGGCCTAAGGTACACTCAAGAGCAAAAGTTTTGGGTGCACTTCGTATAGAATTTCAGAACAAAGTGTACCCAAATCTTGGGTGTATTTTGATAATTTTTTGATACAGATATGATTGTCAGTTCTAAGCATCTCAATACACAAGATTTTCGATTTAAACTAAGAAACCGTACTTAAATCGGTGGGTCCGTTTGGGAACTACGATGCCTCAGATAGACCAATTTTAAACTTATTAGGTAGGTACAGTCGACAACACAGCTAACTGACCATCGGAAATCTAATCTGACCTTAAGTGCATTGTAATAAGGTTCTAGGTTTTCACGGTATGGTCAGTTAGCTGTGTTGTCGACTGTACAACTATGTAACATCAAATTCAAACATGAGCTCGTAAAGCTTAATTTTCTAATTACACATCCGGACAGTTGAAGGTAGGTAGGTACAATACTAAGCGGTAATGAAGTGTTTATAAGACAGTCGTTAGACGTTACAGCTATCTTGAGTTTGCGAGAAATCACATGTCGTATGTACTCTAGCCGTGTAAATTTAATCTAAAGCCGGAGCAGCGTACACTGCCCACTTTTACTCTCTTTTTTGAATACTAAGTTTAGGAGTCCCACTGCTGGGCAAACGTCTCCCCTCATTTCCTCCTATTGGCCTTTATGCTGATATCATCCCGCTAACCCAAGCAAAACGCGTCCAAATCGTCCTGAAATCTTCTTTTTGGTCTGCTTCTGCTCCAGTATTTTTTTATATTTTGAAGCAGGACCGGTCATTGTGGCACTCTTTGGGGGAGGCATATGTCCAGCAGTGGACGTCTTTCGGCTGATATGATGATGATGATGATGATATTTTGAAGACCACTTATAGCCCGTAGTGATCCTTCAAAGCTGGCAGGCTCGAATCCCGGGTAGGGTTTGGGTTATGAGCATGAATATTTGTTCCTGCTCAGGTTTTCTATGTATGTACCTACTGTAGTATTAATTTATCTGTATAATGTACCTACGCGTTTTGAAAAGTTATCACAATACAAGCTTTTTGATTAGTATAAGAGATTATCCACCAAATATTAATTAATTATTAATGACTCAGTTTATTATTCAGAACGATTCTATGAACTTTAATGGCGATTGGAATAAACATCACACTTTTAAGATTTAATGATGGTCTTCTATGAACTGACACGAAATGTTTGTGCACTATGAAGAGGAGCACATTGCATGACGTCATTATTTATTGACGGCCAGTAGTAAGGTGATTAGTGTATTTCAGTTTTGCTATAGGTTCGCGAACCCCTAGCTCCGAAAAGTTAATTACCAGAGCCGGGGTTGATATTTATATTGAGACAAAGAGTTTCTAACTACTTAAATAAGTAAGTTTAAGGCTATATGCTCCTATAGAAGTGATTTCTGTAAGTATAATATTTACATTTATTTACTCTTACGTTTAATTCTTTCAGTGCTCGGCATAATACAAAGTAAATATGAGAACAGAACAAAGGCGAATCCACTAGACAAACTGATATTCATTTCGTAAATCATAAATGCATGTGCACAGTTTAAATGCTTAAACGAAAAGTAAACACGCCAAAAATAATGTATTTTCTCTGCAACATTGCTTTATTAAATATGTCCAGGGAAAGCTTCCCCGCAGTGTACAAGTACCGTTAAGTCTACGCAAAAGTAAGAAGACACGTAATAGGATGACGTCCCAGATTGTTATTTTGCCCCAGACGCCGCCTTCTGATTGTCACAAGTATTAAATAAACGAGACCTAATTCCAACGAGGATGTGCCTTCGCGCAATTCTTGAACATTTAATGAATGAAAGTCAAAGAACAATGCCTGGTGATTCGAGCGTTAAGTTGTTGGGTACGCGGGATAGTCGCTGTCTTGAATTTTATGTCATATTCAGTATGCCGCTCTTAAGTTTATGAGTTCCTTTTATGTTTTGTGCTTTTGAGATGCGATGGATGACGTTGAGAATAACGTGATATTTACTTATTAAGCCATGCTTATGGACCAATAAGGACGATACAGGTGAACTGCACTTCATTGGATTTCTGGCTGCATAAATGCAGTTTGAATGCAGTTATTTTGCAGTTGACATAGCTGCGTCGAAACTGTACACTGTCTGCAAACTAGCTGCACGATTGTAGTGCAGTTGGTACCTTATGCAATAGAAATGCATTAAGAAGGCAATAAACGCCAGTGTGTAGTCGTCACTACTGCATGACTGCAAGCGGCCTGCACAGTCGATTTACAGTTTCAATGCAGTTATGTCGACTGCAAAAAAGCTGCTTTCAAACTGCACTTTTGCAGCCAGAAAGCAGCTGAAATGTAGCCCGTCTGTATCGGCCCTAAGACGATCGGCGGCGCACAAACACGCACAAAACACATGCCGTTGCCAAGGAGTGTTTATATTTAAAGATGAGCGTTTCTATATTCGCTAGAGAGCTCGCATCTGGCACCCTAGAAGGCTCATCATATCAGCCGAAAGACGTCCACTGCTGGACATAGGCCGTAGAAGGCTACTAGGGCATAAGTAAGGCCTTGCGACTTTCAACTAGTGATACAGACTCATGACTGATGGATGTATAGAAAAAATCCGTTAGATCGAGTAAACCCTACCTAACATGTATGTAGATATGTACCATAGTCCTTATGGGAGAGATCCATTCTGGTAGAGGTTCCGCCATTTCCTGAAATAACTACGGAATCCTACAGTGTTTTACTATCAACGTTTGCTTCTAATCCGTGTTTCCAATAGTCAAAGCGGCCGCAGCGGCTGATGGGCCGGGCTTTTAGCGATGCACTTCTTGCCTCTTGCAGCGGTAACGTGCAGAAGAGAATTGGCGTATACACTTTGATATGTTGAAGTACTGAACACTTTTTGGTGTGGCTTTTATGCTAGCCTTTGTACGGATGCGGTGCATGCAATCAATGCTTTTTGAAAGCCTTTTTACTGAAACTCGGTCACGAATACGCATAGGTTCAAGAAGCGCTGTGGATTTTTCATCCCGACGGAAACGAGGGGTTTCAAAGGAAAAATTGCGTCATTTTTTTTTTTATACAACGACGGTGGCAAACAAGCGTACGGCCCGCCTGATGGTAAGCGAACACCGCAGCCTATAGACGCGTGCAACTCCCAAGGACTAACATGGGCGTTGCCGACCCTTTATATGTTTAAGGATTCGCTGTGTTGAGAGCTGAAGGAACAAATGCTCTCGCTCTCAACACAACGCATCCTCGAGAGCTCTGGCGACCTTGCTCACCTCCAGACTTGCGGGCAAAAGCTAGTATTTCATAAATAATAAATACTCAAATTCATGGTTATCACACAAATATTTGCCTTTACTGGATTTTAAACCCTTGACCATCAGCTTCCTTAGGCAGGGTCACTGCCCATAAAACTAAACCGGTTGTTCAGTTTACCCTATTCGTAAGTATAGTGAATTATGTGCACTTCACAGTTGTGTTCCAGCAGTTGAACAATATATTAAATTGCATATTGTATTTGTATTTTGGTAGAAGGCAGTAAAATTTACAGCGCCGCCAACTCCCGAGAGCGGCGACCAAGTTCCGACTCACGAATGCACAACCTTGTCACTAAAGCCCCCGGGTAATAAGCGTAGGTAATGATTTACGAGTATTTGCGGTTACCACGGGGGACGTACTCGGCCGCAGACCGTCTAATACACACCTTTCCCCTCTATTCACATTACTCTTTAGGTATAGGTATATAACTAACTTAATTGAAGGGCAAAGAGAAAAAGACCGGGTTGCACTCCGGGAGTGCCGGAAGAAGTGAAAACTAAATAACATTGTAACAGTATTTCGATCAGGTCACGTGACATCTTACGGTGTCACCCTAAAAATAAATTTGACGCAAATTTATAAACAATTATCAATTATTTAGGCAGACGGGCCGCGGGCGCGTTGGGTGCGACGGGGGCCGCCGGCTCGGCGCGCCGACGGGGCGGCGGCAAACACAATAC
The DNA here is from genome assembly GCA_947578815.1 of Epinotia ramella. Classification (NCBI taxonomy): domain Eukaryota; kingdom Metazoa; phylum Arthropoda; class Insecta; order Lepidoptera; family Tortricidae; genus Epinotia; species Epinotia ramella. The sequence goes on along the minus strand of OX388204.1, from coordinate 24,392,499 downwards.
TAATTGGTTTTTGCCATTGCCAAATATTTTTCAAAGCTTTATCTCTTTAGGAATAACGTCTAAATTCGAACTATTCGAATTTGGGTAAGGCTGTTATTTCTTGTTCCTGATTAAGCAATTTAAATCGTCTACATTTTAATCACTTCCAGTGTGTTACGAATATTAGTAATCCATTTATATGGCTAATTGGCGTAACACACTGGAATTGATTAAAATGTAGACGATTTAAACTGCTTAATCTGGAACAATAAATAACGACCTTAGCCATTTGCAAGAACACAGACGGCGGTGGCGAGTTGGCGACCAAAATATCAATTTGTTTTTGCTGTTGGTAAATATTTTTCTAAGCTTTCTCCTTCACATCTGACGTCACAAAACTCTGTCGCGTATTTAACAATTTTTCCCCATCCCAAAAAGTGCTCAGCGCCGCTAAAGAAGTTTTCACTTCAAAAACAGGACGTTGGAAAACAGCGGGATTCCGCTGGATGCGGGTGTTGCAGGACCGGTCACTTTGGCACTCTTTGGGGAAGGCATATGTCCAGCAGTGGACGCCGTTCGGCTGATATGATGATGATGATGATGATGGGAAGCAAGCTTGATGGTAAGCGCAAACCGTAACCTTTCAAAGCTTGCAATTGCAAAGGAGACAAACGCGCGTAGCCCTTCGTTTATATAATGATTCACTTTTTTTATTTTTATTGTTAGGCCTGCAGTGCGGCCTGTTACAAATATGTTTATGGATAACCTCACTGGGGGCCTAATGGGGCGCAGGGGGAGTATGATTCATTTTGTTAACAGCAAGAGACCCATGCCGAATGCACTGTGTTGACGGCGAGGGACCCGTCAACACAGTACATTCATGGGAGCTCTGGAGGTTTGCTTGCCACCAGAAATCCAACACGACAGAAGTACACAGCGGTCTTTTGTCTATTATCGCTTTAAACCGTAAGCTCTCGGCTTATTGCATGCTTAAGATATTATTAATGTGTATGTATAACGTATATTATATAATTATACATCGTTTGATGTATAATTATATAATATACGATATCATATCATCCTCCTAGCGTTATTCCCGGTAGTGCCCCTAAAGGAGCCCGGGGTCCGCTTTGACACCTAAACCCAAGATTTGGCATAGGCATAGTTTTACGAAAGCGACTGCCATCTGACCTTCCAACCCAGAGGGAAAACTAGACCTTATTGGGATTAGACCGGTTTCCTCACGATGTTTTCCTTCACCGAAAAGCTAACGGTAAATATTCCTTACATAAGTTCCGAAAAACTCATTGGTACGACCCGGGATTCGAACCCACGACCGCCGCTTAGCAGCCGCATGCCTGAACCACTAGGCTACCGTAACTCAATATACGATATCATATACATATTAATAATATCTTATGCTAATCGCTTTCACAACGCGTATGTTCTAATCATTTTACACTCGCGGCATGGATATGGAGAAGGACCTTCTCCATATCCATGGGGTAAAGAAGCATCAGTTCTAGACTCTAGCATTATTTTAATGTTGGTACTGTAACGTCAAAATACATTAAATATATTGTTTCTAAATAATAATTATTCAAGTTTTCAACACACGACATAAACACAAGCAGGTAAGTGAAACACGTGAAATGTTTCTATTGTTTTCTGTTTGACGTTTTGTGTGTGTTACGAATAAATTGATCAACAATGAAAACACGGATGCCCTACATTACTGGAATTTCGAGCACGAAAAACATCGTATAATTGGACTGTAGGTAATTCTCATAACCTGACATTTTGCACCAATTTCATGGGAAGTTGTTAAAAAAATTGTTAGACAATTATATTGCAATTTACTGAAGAAACGTTTCCATAATAACCATTTCAGTTGATCTTCTCCACACCATTATTATTTCAAAAATATTTCAGAATTCATAACTTGGTGAGAATAAAGAATGAACAGCGAGCCAATGCAATAAAAAGGAAAATATTTCATGTAACTAACTTTACGTTCCACCTGGACTTTTAGGCCATATACGTTTAATAATAGTTTCACAATAACCACTCCGATATTTTACATGATCTACAGTTTGGTCCGCTTAGCTCAGTCGCTGTATTACACGTGTATTCAAACAGTGACGCTTTATGGGCTGAGACATAAGAAAAAGAAAGTGTAGAGACAGTAAAAAATAAGATTGCTCTCAAAAAATTCTAAAGGTACTGTTACACAAGCTCTTTAGTAGCACGAAAGCATGCTAGCTTCGAGCAAATAGCATGCTATTTGCATATATAATAATTGAGCATGCTCAAACAAGCATGCTACTAAACAGCAGGTGTACCAGTACCTTAACATTTCTTGTGGCAGCAAAGCGATTCCCGTATCTGTAAGTTAAACGTGCATATTGAATATTAAGCGTATGGTATGGTATCGAGTCTATTTTATCAACCCCGGGCCGCGGCCGTGACAAGCTCCGTGCATGCAGTCGAATGTGTCGGACGGCCGGCCATTTCCGGTCGGAACTGAGTATTCACCATGTGAAAGACGTTGCACCGCCTGCTAGGCTACGAGTAGTATTCACAACTTTTAGACTCGTAATGCATCAATGACATAAGGAAGAGATCTATTTGACTATAATAATATGTTGTTATGTATGACGTATTATATACATGTTAGTTATGACTCATACCAGTATTGTACCTCGATTGCACTTAATAATTTACCATTCAATATGTGTATTGTTTTTTTACGGATTTATACATTAATTGACCCGAGTGGTTTAGCCTAAGTGCGTAGACGATTCTGGTGGGATTAGCATGAAGAGTCCTAGATTTCTCTGCGTATTTATAATTATATGTACAAAACAAATACCTAATACCCATTTATAATAATAATAATAAACCTTTATTAACAATTTAGGTGTATATTATGTTCTAAGTTTTACGTATACGATATTTACAATAGTTTAGTTATAGTTTGATTGTTCGTATTCTTCAGACATCGTTACAATAAATACTGTTTTGCTTTCTTGTTTTTGTTTGTCTTTTTCAAATCGGTCCATTACACATGCCTTACTGAACTTACTAAGGTGCTAGCTCGACGCTGTAAGTTTGTCCCCTAAAATGACTAAATAAATTTACGTATTATTTCAATTTCATAGAAAACGTATTGCAATGTAACTTGTTATATTGACCGAAGTAATAGGAATATATACCCCGTCTAATGCTACTTAAACTCCACACTACATAATTAATGTAAAAGATATTGCATTATTCCCACAAACGTACATTCCGGTTGATAATTAATTCGTTTTTGCGTTAAACGGGACAGTCGTAATTAATAGCTTGCAGTCGCTGTCGCCGTCATATTTGTAGGAAACATGCGATGGTTTTTCCAAGAAAACTTGAATCCCAGTTACGAGTTATAAGGTATGGCGAATGACGGCTGTATAACGAGGCAATTAAGTATGTATGTGGTTACATGCGACCACATATTCGTAAACTAAAACGTCACCCTAACAATCAAGTAACTTGCCATTAACATGGCGGCAACTTCATTCGACTCGCTAAACCATATCTTTTTAAACTAACGATTTGGGCTCCGAAACGAGAGCACGCCATTTATTATGCTCGACCCAAGTAAGCTCTTTTGATTGTCGGATCCGCTCCCGTTCGTAGTAGATGTTCGAACCAGCGAAGTCTGTGGGATTTCGTTTCGCCAATGATGTTTGGCTTGGCCCGGCTACCAACTTCTTGATCTCGATTTTTTCCGGATTCTCTATGTTCCATCATCTCGCTTGACATGTCACAAGATCTTCCGAAAACTTTACTCTCCGTTACCGGGAACAGGTTTTGCTCTTTTTGTATTTGTGTCCAAAACTCACAGCCATGCATAAAGATCTCTAGGGGTGTAAAGACTATCTTATACACACGCAGATTTATGTTTTTACCAAGAAGCCTGGACCCTAAGACTTTGCGTGGAGGGCTTCACTACATTGCAGGGTGTTTTGGATGCGTATATTAATCTCCACCTCCCTGGTGTTACTGTCGGTTATGGTGCTTCCAAGGTACCGAAACTTGTCGACCCCCAATTAAACGGAACCTCCAACATGAAGAGTGTCTGCTGCACAACTCTGTCTCTGTGTTCAGCCCTAGAACTCTTCTCACAGCATGTTCAAGGGCTAGGTTGAAAAATACAGGTGATAAAGGTATATCCTTGCTTTAGATCAGTCATAACCGCGAAGTCCACAGTCAGTTCTCCCCCCACTCTCACGTGCATCCTATTATCCGTCGTCACTGTTGTAATTATGGCAACTTACTTTTTAGGGATTGTTTCTTAAGCAATCCGACAATAAAAAAGATAATTTTATCTTTAACTAGTTCACACAGAATATCTCGTATTTTTGTAAAGGAATTTAAGGTCAAAACGAAAACTTATTTTTGACGTCGGCCCTTGGTACCTACTTAATAAGTCGTAACAATAATCGAAAGTCAATACAAGTTGACTAATTGAACCTCAATCCCTCGACACCAAGATGATACAACAGGGTTTTTTATTTAGATATAGTTATTAAAAGTTATCGCAATCAGAGAACTTTTAATGATTCGAGATGGCTAAAGCAAAATGAGTGCACAACGTGTACAGACATCGTCGCAACAACAACATAATACCTCGCGTCATTAGGTTATTGTCACAATTTGATTGTCATAGGGATATCCGCACCTTCATGTCTCCGTCTTCAAAAATGTAATCGACACATACATGAAATGGAGTCTTCACATTTTATCCGTTTAATACCGGATCTGCATTAAATACCTAGCGTCAATGAGACTCCAACAAAAATATTGGAAATTGATTACGAATGAAAAGATAAAATGGACAATATAAATTATATCCTCATATGTTTGTCTGATTGGTAATCCAATTGGTATTATTACCTTAGTTATTTTCGTTTAATTTGAAGCTCGATATGATGAAGCCTGAATATAAAGGTCTGAGAATGAACAATAAACTTTTTAATTCGCGCCGAGTCCCCAAAAGTAGAGCGGGAAACTGTTATTAAATTTTAATCCATTATCTCAACTTTGTGGCTTCGCATCTGCACAGATAATTATCGGTTAATTTTGAAGGAATTAAGGGCTTTTTGTAATCCCTTTGGTAGCTGTAGTCATTTAACTAAAGTTGTTCACTAATTTTGTTAAGAATATTCGGTTTATTTTATTGTTTATTGAATATAATATATGTACTTTTATAACAATGTTGACCAGGCAAAAGCTTTCTTGGCGGAAGGGGCATTTATTTATGACATAATGACTGTAATGGGCATTTTACTCCAGGCAAAATACGGTTTTGAAAAACATTAATTTATAATAGCGTTTTTTTTTGTTGATTTCATTTGAAAATGTTATTCTAAGATGATTTAGTCAAGAATCCGACAAACATTCCACCCGGAATTATGTACATTTAAATGAAGCATGCATTATCTTTTTTTGTACGATTTATCTTGAATATTATAGAGCAAATGTAAATGAACCAAAATAAAGACAAAAACATTTATTCATATTTTTACTGACTTTTCAGAAGCCAGTTAACTTATCAATTTTTCGATGTCTGAAATTTTGTCGGATTTTGTCGCTGGGTAACTATTTAATTGATATTATATCCGTTACACATAAAAAATAAGCTATGATAAATTATTTCCAAAATTGTCATTTTTTCCATACAAGTTGTCAGTTCATTGCCTGGACTATTTGTTCTCGGGTCTTGGATGGAGCAATTTCTATTTATTCAGTTTTTAATTTGTAAGAACCAGATAGTTTCCCGACGGATTTGTGGTAATTGGACTTATTTTTCTTTAGGTACTTATTTATTTATATATGTCTATCATAGCCTGGTAACACCATCTGAACTACTCAAGAACAATAAAATAGGGTACACTTTGTTGGTAGAAATTCTGCAGAGAGTGTACTGTTTCATATGCTCTTGAGTGAATCAGATTATGATTCAGTGACTGAATTCCGAATTTCAATATGCTCTACAATAATTCTACACAATTAATCTTATATGTACTTACCCCATTGCAGCATTTTTAAGCCCAGGTTAATTACCCACTCAATGATATTCATGCGCGACATTAAAGCCGCCGCTATCCGTCATCCCGTCGGTGCAACGTGCATACAAAATAACTTTTAATGAGCGCTCCCGATTTCAAGTCCTAATGGACGAGTGGTTTTTGTTTTTTACGCTAAAGCAGTTAAGTAGGTACTTGGATTTAATATTGAATTTGGATTTTATTTATGCAGACTGACATTAGACTGACGCACGAAATTTTGGAAATATCATTATAATATTGAATAGTATGTACCTACTAGTACAATTGCAAAAGTTGTAGATTCGCAGAGATTGGGTTTCTTAAATTTAACTTATTTCTAGGTATCTATATTTTTTGAAAATGAGTATTTCGAGTAAAAGCTATCCTAAGTCAACAATGACTAAAGTGATTTGCATAAATTTTTAACAGTGTTATTATATTATAATAACACTTTTAAAAATTTACTTATTTATAAAAAGGAGGATGTCTAAAATACTTTGAAAAATAAAGTACCATTTTGACCCACTTTTAAGGAACGACAAAATAAATGTGGTCGCGAACTCGCTAAGGAGTTTTAACTTAATGTATACGAAAAGACAATGCTAATTCGACCTTGCACAAGCGATATAGGCTACAATTTGGCTATGCGGCCATGTTATGGGTGCAAATAGGTGAAATCCAACCACCAGTAGGTAAGTATAAACTAACCGTTACAAATTTGCGTGCGTGGTTAGTCAAGCGTGCGTGTTTGCTATCCATATCATTAAATTAAAAGCCAAGGGTCGTCGACGTGTCGTCGGTAACTACAAGTTAAAATTGGACGCAAGCATTTGCGTGTTAACTGAAAAAGCGAGTTCCATGCTTTAAACCCCATTTAAGTACTTTTTCTAACGTGATTTAAATAATCGTGTTGTGACCGTTTCTCATGTTCATTTCTAATCAAAGCGACCAAGCAAAAAAAAAAATCGTTAGCAAAGCGTGTAAAATAATTACCTACAACAAAGACCATTTTTAGTTGTGACACGACGGTGGCAAACACGTGTGTATTACCCGCCTATTGGTAAACAGACAGAGAGAGAAATCACACCCCCATTTCGAATTCGTTGTGTTGCCAGCTAGAAACACATGCAGGTCCCGCATTCTTACCGCAGCGGAACCGCGCGAGTTCTGGCGATCTTACTTACCACTAGGAACACGGCACAAGCCTAATACCTCCAGAACAACTAGGAATGTTTTCAATATTATAGCTGATGTCGCATCTAGTCAGCTCTGAATATATGATGAATTTGACATTCTGCTGTGCACTGCCTCCCTTAGGTAAATGCTTTTCAATAAATTACACACCTCAATAGGAAAATACTTGGATTCGCGAGGTACCTATGTATATATATTTATTTGATAGAGCCGCTCATTAGATGGGTCGCTGAAAGCGTCGTCGTAAAGATGACCAGGAGCAACACCGGGGTGAGCGGCTCAGGGGTGTCGAGAGGTGGTGCTTTTTCCGAAGTTACTCGCGGGGCGTTATGCCCTTTAACACTTCCATCCCTGGAGCATATAGCTGTCGAATGTCGAATCCTCTCTGGCCGGCCAATAAATGCATTGGGGTTCCACTCCGATCGACGAAGACACCGGAGACGGAGGCTCTGACCGGTTCTCTGGAGCACTCGGGTCCGTGGGGTCGTTACTCCCCAACAGCTCGCCACAAGCTGCCCTGCGGGCTTATTATTATTATTATTATTTTGTCGGCTAGCTATCATGCAAATTAATCTATATTTCACAGTGCTATACCTAGGCTTTTAATCGCCCACAACAAAGTTGAGTCTAACGAGAATACTATTCATACTCTAGGGTTTCACACGACAGTAAAATTACGAGAGGGCGCATTAATTACGAGCAACATTTCGTTGACATGAGTGGCTATGGTTATAATTAAACTAATACATGATATGTTACGACCACGACTGACAGATTTTCCCCTTCATCGGTCGCCGAACGTAAATCGAAGTGAAGCATTGAATATATGAGTAGGTGAGCGCGAGGAATGTGAACTATTTCATGGCGTCATCGCGCTGCAGATATGTGAACGTGAACTTTAATCCACGCTGACTGTGAGGTCAATGCACAAAATTTACATTTATCTGCAGGTTTCAGAGTATTCATAGCACTGTAAAGCCGCGGGCAGGTGGAGACGAGCCTGTGTTTTTCTTCAATTTAATCCAATTTTAATTGTTTAGGGTGAAATAAGACGATACGACGTATAAAAAATATAAAAACACCAAGCACATTTTTATCGAGTTCAATCTATGAACGCCCGCTTGCGTCCATACTGCGGCCTATGACGAAAGCGAGCTATAAAGTTGATATTATTAACATTAATCCTGAATTCATTTTCTAAGTAAGTACCTAATTAAAGATTAAAATGTGTTTGTCATCATCATCATCATCATATCAGCCGAAAGACCGTCCACTATCATAGGCCTCCCCCAAAGTGACCGGTCCTGCGCCACCCGCATCCAGCGGACTCCAGCAACCTTTACCAGGTCATCAGTCCACCTTGTGGGGGGCCTACCCACGCCGCGCCTTCCGGTACGTGGTCGCCACTCGAGAACCTTTCCGCCCGAACGGCCATCGGTTGCCGGCCATGCTATTACATTTATTTGTAATAAAATCTTTTTTAAATATACTCCATAGTCTTAATCGGACTTACAATCAGCTAGTTTTGATTTTTGTCATATATTGTCCGTTAATAAGTATGTATTTATATTACAAACAGCAGAAACCACTTTTTTAAATTGTAAAGGTACAACCTATACCTTTTTCTCGTCACAAGTGGATTCTTCATTAATTACCCATGATAATTACCGATACTACTTAATGTAAAAGCCTGACATTTTCTAAGGTGCACTATTTCACTGGTCGATTCGGGGTGTGGGGGTGTGTAGTTAGGCTACAACGATCTGTGTATTAATTAACTATAAACTTACGTGCAGGGTTCGGGAGATTCACAGGTCCAAATAACACACACCAAATCAATCCTTAAGTGATATAATGTTCTCAATAGCACATACAAGTATAAGGGTAAGCATAGGCGTAAAGAAAGCGCGTGAAAGTATAAGCGAAAGCGAGATAGTTCGGAGCACAAGCGACATGCGTCTAGCGTCGAATCAAGTAGCAGACTGCAGGAGCGGTCAGCGGGCGGGCACTGCGCAGCCCGGTGTGCGAGTGACGTCACGCGGTACCGTTGGAGCTGGCCGCCGCGCGCTTCCACGGGCATCGGCTGTGTCGACGCGGCCGGGAACTTGGTAAGTAAATATGTGTCGATTTTGTATATTGTTATTTGTCTATATGTGCTTATGTATGTATGATATATGTATGTGCCTACTATAGTATTGTATTTGTATGTAGAAGTATATTTATACCATGTATTATTGTGTAATATTTATAAGTATATATGTAATGTATATGTATATAAGTAAATATTGTATATTTATTCATATGTACATATAGGTGGCAACGCCACATCAGTCCCCCCCAGAGACCGTCTCACGGGCGATAATAGTCAGGAAATCTAACCCGTCGGCCTGATCTGGTAAGTCTGATTTCTCTTTCTTTCTCTAGTTCTAATTCTTTCTCTTTTCTAGTTATTATCTCTTTTTCTTTTGCAGGGTCTGCCTGTTTCTCTGGCTGCGTTCCAGTACATGGACTGGGTTCGGTGAGCAGGTAAGCAGGTTTCAAGCGGTCGATGGATACTGTGGTTGTTTTTCCATTCACTCGTATTTTGAATGACTTCTCTCCTCTCTCGATCACCATATGTGGTCCTGTGTATGCCGGCTTTAGCGCGCCACGCACGGCGTCTTCTCTTAAGAAAACGTGGGTGGAGGATGCTAAGTCTCTGAATACAAACGTTTTCTTCTGACCATGCCTTGAGGTAGGCACAGGTTGAAGCTTTTCTGTTATGTTTTTCAGGCGTGCGGTGAAGTCAGTGAGATCGGATGTGGTGTCGGTGCTGGGCTGGAAAAATTCCCCAGGCAGTCTGAGCGGTTCTCCATATACCAATTCCGCGGACGAGGCTTGCAGCTCTTCTTTATAGGCGCTCCTTACGCCCATCAAGACTAAGGGTAAGGCTTCCGTCCAGTTTTCTTGAGCATGACATTTTATTGCTGCTTTCAGCTGCCTGTGAAATCGCTCAAGGAGTCCGTTGCAGGCAGGGTGGTATGCAGTGGTGCGTCGGTGCTTGAAGCCGGCGATCTTCGCCAGGTATTTGAAAAGAGCGGATTCGAACTGTGCCCCTCGATCTGTTACGATATTCATAGGGCAACCGAATCTAGAGATCCACGTAGTAAGGAGTGATTTTGCCACAGTTTCTGCTGTCATGTCCATCATGGGTATTGCTTCAGGCCAGCGCGTAAAGCGGTCTATGGCTGTGAGGCAATACCGATATCCTTGAGAGGAAGGCATAGGTCCTATCATGTCAATGTGCACGTGGGTAAACCGAGTCTTAGGTAACTGGTAAGTACCCAAAGGTGCTTGTACATGCCTGGTTATCTTTGACCTCTGACAGGCTACGCAGGCTCGAGCCCACTCACGACAGTCTTTGTTTAAGTTCGGCCACACGAAGCGCTCAGCTACCAGCTTGGTGGATGCCTTAATCCCTGGGTGGCTGAGTGAGTGCAGGCTGTTGAAGACCTGTCGTCTGTACTCGGGAGTCACGTACGGTCTGAGGGTTGATGTGCTATCATCGCAGTAGAGTGCCGTAGATGAGCCTGGTATTGTCAGCTTCCTTAGGTTGATGCTGTAACCTGTATCCCCATTGCAGATCTCCTTGAGCTCCTGATCAGAGTCTTGTCCTTTGGCGAGTTGTGACAAGTCAACTGGTTTCTCAAGTTCCTCAATTCTGGACAAAGTGTCTGCGACGACATTGTTCTTGCCAGCAATGTGTCTGATGTCGGTCGTGAATTGAGAAATGTAATCGAGGTGCCGGAACTGCCTCGGTGAACAATTTGACTTGCTGTTCGCAAAAGCAAAGCACAAGGGCTTGTGGTCTGTGAAGACGGTGAATACTCGTGCCTCCAGCATGTGCCTGAAATACTTGATGGAGTTGTAGATCGACAGCAGTTCTCGGTCGTAGGGCGAGTACTTCTGCTGTGACGAACTGAACTTCTTTGAATAAAATGCTAGTGGCTGCCAGGAGTCTTCTTTCTTTTGTTGTAATACTGCGCCCATAGCAGTGTTTGAAGCGTCTGTCACCAGCGCCAGGTGAGCATTGGCGTCCGGGTGCGCTAACATTGCTGCGTTGCAGAGGCTATTTTTACAGTCGAGGAAAGCTTTCAACTTATCATCTTTCAAGTCGACTGGTTGCGATCCTTTCACTGAGCCGGTGAGCAGTTCGTTCAAAGGAGCTTGAAGTTGAGCAGCTTGTGGGATGAACCGACGATAAAAGTTCATCATCCCTAGGAACCTCCTTAATTGCTTGACGGTCGTAGGTGCAGGGAATGACTGAATAGCTTCCACTTTGGTTTCTAGGGGCTTCGTGCCGTCAGCTGAGATATGGTAACCCAGGAACTTGACCTCAGGAACCCCGAAGATGCATTTGGACGGGTTGATTACGATCCCATATTCCCTGAACTTGGTGAAAAGCTGTCTCAGGTGACTTTTGTGCGTTATTTCATCAGGTGAAAAGATGAGGAAGTCGTCCAGGTAAGCGTAAACGAAATCCATACCTCTCGTGACCTCGTCGACGAAGCGCTGGAATGTTTGACCTGCGTTTCTGAGTCCAAACGTCATGTATGGAAATTCATACAAACCGAAGGGCGTGGCAATCGCCGTCTTCGCTATGTCTTCGGGATTGACTGGAATTTGGTTGTAGGCTTTTACTAGGTCAACTGTGGAGTAAATCTTGCAACCGGCGAGCTGATGTGAGAAGTCGTGGATGTGGCGAATTGGATAGCGGTCTGGAACTGTTTGTGCGTTCAACTGCCTGTAGTCTCCACATGGTCTCCAACCATCATCTTTCTTGGGTGCTAGATGCAGTGGCGAAGACCATGGACTTAATGACGGTCTAGCTGTTCCACACTTGAGCATGGACTCGAACTCGTGCTTGGCGATTTTTAGCTTGTCCGGTGCTAACCTTCTGGGTGTGCAGTGGACCGAAGGGCCATCAGTCGTTTTGATGTAGTGGACCGTACTGTGCTTTATCTCACGGTGAACTCCTGGTGGGCGTGTGATCTCCGGGAAGTCTCGCATAATGTCATTGTACCTCGATTCGCCGAAACATGTCTTGACGGATGATATGGTGTCAGTAGCGACAGATGATACCGCCATCGTTGTGAGTGACGCCGTGTTGTCCACTAAGCGTTTGTGTCGGCAGTCGACAACTAAATTGTAGAAAGATAGGAAGTCGACCCCTATGATTGCTTTCGTCACGTCGGCCACAACAAATTGCCAGCTGAACTCCCGACGGAGGCCGAGATCCAAGTGTAGTTGTGCGTGGCCGTAGGTGTTGATGACTGATCCGTTGGCGGCAAAAAGTTGGTACGTGGTTTTAGGTCGGTGTTCACGCAAAGCTGTCCGTGGAAAAACGCAGAGGTCGCTACCTGTATCTACGAGGAACTGTGTTCAACTCCTCGCCTAGTGCGAGTGGAGTGAACTGCCACGCGTTTCGCGGGTCATATAAGCCAGTGGATTGGCTACAAAACTTGTTCAACTCACCTGATTCCGGGAGGCGCGATGTTCGCTTCAACTCCGGTTGGTATCTGTCAAGGTTCAGTCAACTGTCAGGTCAAGTCAAGTTCAATCAAGAGGGTCTTCGGGGCTGAAGAAGCAGCCGTGATGTTCCGGGGCAGTATCGCCAACAATCCGCGGCGTCAAATCACCAACTCTTCCGATGTCACCGAAATATCCACACAAAACACTCGGACACCCGTGTGTCTTCAAAGCGAGCGATATTACACAAAACAAGGAAAATGCGTTTCCGAAATTATCCAAAAACACTCGGACCTCGTGTGTCTTCAAAACCGAGGTTATCTCCTCTTTTTTCTCCGCCTTGACAAGAAGTGTCACTGTCAAAACCACAGAGTCAAGATGGTACACACGTGAGGAGTTTAAGGGGCGGGCAGACGGTCGGCCCGAACAATCACCCGCCTCGGAACGGCCTCTAAGCCGGTCCGCTATACTAGGGGAAGTCGCGATAGGGTTGCTACCGCTCGCTTCAGAACCGAGTCCCCAACCATGACCTCGGCAAACCGAGGGGTCCCGTCTTTACCGGGAAACAAATTAACGATGCGCCCCCGACGCCATCGCAGTGGCGGAAGGTTAGCATCCTTAACTAGCACAAGGTCTCCAACTCTGGGGGGACTGGTTTTGTCAGTCCACTTGAGGCGCTGCTGCAAAACATGCAAATACTCTAATGACCATCTGGTCCAAAAGTTCTGAGCCATTTGTTGCAGCATCTGGTAGCGCGACAAACGACTGGAGGGTACGTCCCGGAGGGGGTGCTCCGGCAACGCTGCAAGTGGCTGACCAATCAAGAAATGGCCTGGAGAGAGCGCTTCCAGGTCATTTGGGTCGGAGCTGAGCGGACACAACGGACGGGAATTGAGGACGGCCTCAATTCTACAAAACAACGTCGCGAGTTCCTCAAAAGTCAATACAGTTTGACCGACTACCCGATACATATGGGCTTTTGCTTGCTTCACGCAAGCCTCCCAGATTCCACCCCAGTGGGGGCAGCCTGGCGGATCGAACGTCCAGGTGATACCCCGACGGGAGAGGTCTGTTCCAATATCAATCTTATTTTCAAATAAAAATTTTACAACATCTTGTAAATAACGGTCGGCACCCTTGTAATTGGTTCCACAATCTGACCGGATCAGAGATGGGAGTCCCCTACGGGATACAAATCTATCCAATGCCGCAATAAAAGCCTCCGTCGTAAGATCACCAACAAGTTCAAGATGAGCAGCCTTGGTCGACAGGCATACGAAAACGCACAAATACGCTTTTACAACCTTCGCATTTCGAAGTCGCGACGTTTTCACTAAAAAAGGTCCCGCAAAATCGGTCCCCACCCTAGAGAAGGTCCTAGCCTCGTTGACCCGATCAGGAGGAAGGTCCCCCATCTGGGGCTGCATCGTGGCTGCCTTGAGCCGAAAGCAAGGCAAGCACCGAAACACGATGCTCCGAATAACCCGTCGGCTGTTCAATATCCAAAAGTCTCGCTGCAAAATGCCCAAGAGTGCATTGCAGCTGGCATGCGAGTTCTTTATGTGGCGGTCAATCACCAACAATTCCACCAGATGCCCCTTCTTAGGCAGCAAAATGGGGTGGCGCACCGAGTACGGCAAGCTAGCGTTGCGGAGCCGTCCTCCAACCCGGAGTGTACCCGACTCGTCAATGAACGGGTTGAGGCGTGCTATCGCCTTCGGTAGCTTAGGACGTCCCTGCCGCAGGGGCTTCAATACGTCCCCAAAGTGTTCTTCCTGCACAACCCTAATCCAATGATGTAGGGCGGCATTCCGCTCTTCTGTGGCGAGAACTCTAACGCGTGACCGGTTGTCAGGGTGGCGACAATTGTGTATAAATCGCTTGACCCAGGCGGTCACTCCAACAAGCTTGTCGAGAGAGCTATACCGTTCTAGCAACAAAGCAGTGTCTGACACTGGAGCGGTCTCGACAAGGTGGACACCCAAGCCAGAGGATGGGGTCCCAATCACACAACTGGCAGGCCAGAGTGTCTCCGGTTCCAACAACCAATCTGGTCTCCACCACAATGAGTGGGCAACAAGCTCAGGTGCCGTGCAACCCCTGGACGCCACGTCCGCTGGGTTCAGTTCACCTGGCACGTGTCTCCAAACCAAAGCAGTCTCCGAATTCTGGATTTGCGAGACCCGGTTGGCCACAAAGACCTCCAAAGTATGGAATGACGACTGCAGCCAACACAATACAATTTGGCTATCAGTCCATGCGTAGACACTCTCCTCAAGGTTCACGGTGTCCTTCAAGGTAGAGGCCACGTGGTTCAGTAGGCGTACAAGAAGAGCCGCTCCAGATAATTCCATTTTTGGGATTGTCAAACGCGTGCGAAGGGGAGCCACCTTGCTCTTCGCCATTACCAAGTGCAAATCGACCGATCCGGCGGAGCTGACCGTCCGCAAGTAAACGGCAGCTGCATACCCTCGCTCGGAGGCGTCGCAAAACCCGTGTAGGGTTACTCGGCATTTCCCTGCCGGCAACAGCTTACGCGGCAGTTCGACCTGATTTATCTCCGGGAGCGTGGAGAAGAAAACCTCCCAATCGCTCAACAAATTTCCGGATAGTGGATCATCCCAACCCAGTTGGACCATCCACAGGCGCTGCATAAATGCCTTCGCCGTGAAGATGACCGGCGCGATCCATCCATTCGGATCGTACGTCCTGGCCACCGTGGACAGCACAAGCCGCTTCGTCCAGACCCTCGGGGAATCCAGTTCCACCCGATAGGTGAACACATCTTGGACTGGTCGATATTGCACGCCTAGGACTGATAACATGTGCGGGCTCTCAACATTTTCGAACAGGTGCGGATCCTGCTGGTGATCCTCGGGCAGGCCGGCCACCACGGCCGGTGAGTTGGACATCCATTTGCGCAATTCATATCCACCCGTCCGCAAGAGTTCCACCAGCTCATCCCGCAAAACCAAAGCCTCTTCGACACTGTTTGCCCCGGTGCACACGTCATCGACAAATAAGTCCCGTTCCAAAATGGCGGACGCTCGAGGGAACCTCAGTCTCTCTCGAGACGCCAATTCTAACAAAGTTCGAATTGAAATGTACGGACTGCTCTTCAAGCCGTATGTATTCGTATTCAGCTCGTACACCAACATCGGTTCATCAGGGCTCTCACGCCACAAGATCAGCTGATACCGACGATCATCAGGATGGATCACCGTCTGCCGAAACATCATCCGGATGTCGGCGACGAACACCACCTGATGTTTCCTAAAATTTGTGAGGATATCCGTGATATCCTTGTGCAGCTTAGGACCTGCATGCAAACACTGGTTCAATGACACCCCAGTCGAGGTGGACGCGGACCCATCAAAGACCACACGAATCTTGGACTCCGGGGATTTTAGGACCGCGTGGTGCGGCAGGAAGCAGTGCTCCACTGTACTCCAGTCCGTCCGAGCCACCGACATGTGTCCCAAACCCTCGTACTCCCTCATGAAGTCCACATACTTCTGCCGGAAGAGCGCATCTCTTCTCATTCGGCGTTCCATCGAAACCAGCCGCTTCTCAGCCATCTCACGTGACGCTCCAAGAGGAGGTCGGTGGATGAGCAGAGGAAGTCGTGTTATGAACCGACCAGAGCAGAGGCGCCCAGTATTATTTTGGTAAAACCGTTCGCACTCTTCCTGCTCGGGGCTCATACGCGACGCGGTAGGTGGTTCCTCAATCTCCCAGAACCGTTGCACGGCTTCTGAAAGAGCAGTTCCAACCAGACAGCCCTCCTCAGTAGGAGGCGGTGGAGCCGCTAAAACCAAACCCATTACAGCATAGCCAAACACCGTTTCCAGTGTAACCAATCCGCCAGGCTGTAAGGTACGGTTGCCGCTCAACAGCACCCGCCCAAGAACGTCTGCACCCAGCAACACGTCAATCGGACCAGGTCTGTCAAATCCAGCATCCGCCAGAACTAATCCAGCTGTCAAACTCCGAACCTCTGGAGGCAGCTTCACCTGGGGGAGTCTCCCCACCACTTCATCCAATACTAACGCGGGAGCATTAATCCTCGCGCGTGAAGTGGGACCCGGTCCAAAGGTGAGTAAGGTCTGCCCTACCAGATTTGACACTGTCACATTGCCTACCCCACGTATACTTTCCGGGTGGGGTTTCACAACCAAGCCCAACTGTCGCACCAACCTACTGGATACCATGCAGCCTTGCGCTCCCGTGTCAAGGAGAGAGCGCACGCAGGCTGATCCTCCGCCAGGGCCCCAAACACAAACCGAAGCCGTGGGCAATAACACGGTCTCCAAGGGCGTGGCGGTTGCTGGTGCGTGGGCGGCGTATCCCTAGCAGGGATAACGCGTTGCATCCTGTTCCGCATGGGCGGGCCGCTCGTACCGCTCGAGCGGGTCCCACTCCGGCTGGTACTGCCGTCGCGCCATGCGTGCCGCCTGCGCCCCCCGGTATGTCCTACTCCGGCCGTACACCGGAGGTCCCGACGCCAAGCGGGGTCGCTCCACAAGCGGTGGCGACATCCGTGGCGCCTGCCGGGGTGGAGGCGTTTGCGGGCACCCGCCCGTAAGGACCCCCCGTTGGGGCACGGGTGCGTGCGAAGTAGTCGCGTAGTTTTGGAGGGGGGGGGAGGGGGGTGTTACCCGACGTCCCCACTGGTAGGCCATGGGCCCCTGGTCAGCCCGCTGCTGACTCCGAACAGGGGAGCATGACCCCTGCGCAGGGGGGGGGGAGGTGTATCCCCACTGCGGTTCATGCATAAAATGGGGTGGTGCTTCCCACCACAGGACTTACACGCCTGCGGGTGGGCACAATCTCGCACAAAATGTGGGCCCAAGCAAACAAAGCACCATTGCCGCTGCTTAGCAATGTTGCGGCGTCCCACAACCCGCTGCGCAAGAAACTTCGGACACGCTGGCACCCGATGGCCAGGGTTCTTGCAGCATAGGCAGACTTCAGGGTCCAATGCACTGATATTATATTGGTGAGGACCCGCTGGTTGTGGGGCCGATTTGCCCCACCCTCCCCTTTGAGGTGCAACTCTCCCCTGGGCCCGCTGGGCCCCAGGAGGCCTCGGGGGTGGAGGTAGATCCGAGGTGTCGGCCCGTCGACACTCAAGTTCCAATTGGTCGATAAGATTGGTGAAGGTCGGCAGATGCTGAGCACTTTCACCACCATACCGGTGCTCAAACCTGGCCCGTACATCAGCCGGCAGCCGGTTCAACAAAAAATTCAACAGTATGTAGGACCACTGGTCCACCGGCAAACCAAGGTTCTCTAACCCTTTGGTCGCTGTCAAAACAGGATTCAGCATTTTCAGCCGGATGTCTGAAGCCTGAGCGATCCGAGGGATATTCCAGATCTTAGTCATAAGAGTATCCGCAAGTCGCCGCACGTTCTGGTATCGGTCCCTCAGCAACGTGCGCGCGATTTCATAATTGTCGTCGGTGACCGACAAATGCGCGATCAAGTCGCGCGGCTCCCCGACGAGAGCAGACATCAGCTGCGCCAACTTCAACGCCGCTGGCAGGTCCGTCCGGGCATGCACCAAGCTATCAAAGAGGTCGATGAAGCTGGTCCACTCGTCCAGGTCTCCTCGGAAGACCGGCATCTGTATGGCTGGCAAGCGCGCTGCCAACCCTGGGTTATAGATAACTGCGTGTTTCGGAACGTCCCGGGCCGCACCATTCCGAACCCGCAGTATCTTAGAAGCCCTCTCGATAATCCTGTCCCCAAAATCCATACATTGCTCAAAGTCCCGCTCCACCTGCTCGGTCTCCGGGGTCGTCCGGCCGGGCTCCGCTAGGTAGAGTTCAACCTGGAGCTCCACAGCCTTAAGACGGTCTGACACCTCCTCGTACCGGGTCAACAAAGCCTCCTCCCGGTCATTTCTGTCAACCAAAGCTGCTGCAGATGAAAACCAACGCAGTGCAGACTGGATCTTAGCCTTAGGTGTAGATCCCATTTTAAATTAATTTCCAACAATACCAGAGAAAATTAAAATTAATTTAATTAATGTGGAAATTCCAATCTCTTGGTCACCCTAGTGAATCAAAACCAAATATCAACTCAATTACAGAAATGCCTTACAATAACAACCAATATAGATTCTCAAAACGCAGTGGAAGCTCAAATTATAATCTATAATTGGCTAGTTACATCACTTGTACAATAATCTAGCTTACAACTAATATTTATGGTAACCTTATATTTTAGCTTATATTTTTAGCAACCTTGGCCGCTTATAGCAAACTGAATAAAACAAATGCCTTATTACCAAACAACAAGCTATGAAAGGCTTTCCAAATTACAATCAATCAAATATGTGGCTTATATTTGCCTTCAACTATTCTCCAAATTAAATTGTACCAAACACTCAAAATCACCTTCCGGAGGTTGTAATCTCACTAATTTGCACTGCAAGTACAATAATTTCGTGAAATCTACAGTACAAAACACTTGCAGTGCCACAAAATAGAGGTTTTAAATAATTGTAGCTAAATTTGGTTTTAACAAATAACCTCAAAATGCTTTTTTTTACCCAAAAGGAAAAAACTATCAAAATTCGCGTTTTTTCTTTGTGAGTAACCACGCTCTGGCTACCAAAAATTGTTCAACTCCTCGCCTAGTGCGAGTGGAGTGAACTGCCACGCGTTTCGCGGGTCATATAAGCCAGTGGATTGGCTACAAAACTTGTTCAACTCACCTGATTCCGGGAGGCGCGATGTTCGCTTCAACTCCGGTTGGTATCTGTCAAGGTTCAGTCAACTGTCAGGTCAAGTCAAGTTCAATCAAGAGGGTCTTCGGGGCTGAAGAAGCAGCCGTGATGTTCCGGGGCAGTATCGCCAACAATCCGCGGCGTCAAATCACCAACTCTTCCGATGTCACCGAAATATCCACACAAAACACTCGGACACCCGTGTGTCTTCAAAGCGAGCGATATTACACAAAACAAGGAAAATGCGTTTCCGAAATTATCCAAAAACACTCGGACCTCGTGTGTCTTCAAAACCGAGGTTATCTCCTCTTTTTTCTCCGCCTTGACAAGAAGTGTCACTGTCAAAACCACAGAGTCAAGATGGTACACACGTGAGGAGTTTAAGGGGCGGGCAGACGGTCGGCCCGAACAAACTGCATTTTAGTACGACGGTCTGTTACGAACAGGCGACCGGAGCTTGAGCAGTCGTTGGCCGCCATTATCGACTGCTGTGCCCGTTTCCCGAACCGAAATCGCACGGCTTGACGCATTTCGTCGCTTGCGAGTGAAATTTTGAATGGTACCAGCATACTGGCCATCTGCGATAGCTTGATTGCGACCGACTGTCACTAGCTCCACGACTGCGGCTACGATTGTGCCTCTGGGATCCATTATGCCTACTCTTGGGCCGAGATCTTGAGTTCAGCTCTGCTCGCATATCATGCATTTGCCTGGTCAACTCGGCTATTTGATTAGCCATGAAGTCGATTGTAGCATTCTGGGTCATGGCGCCGGAGGACGTGCTTGCCACCTGCGGGCTAGGGGGAGTGAGGTCCCAAACTCGGTCCGCGGTACCTGCCAGGGCTTCGAGTGTCTGTGGCGTCGGCTGCGAAGCTATTGCTGCTTGGATATTCATGGGTAAGCGATTTATCCATATCGTTCTTAACAGCTCGTCATGCACCTCTGGACCAGCGAGATGTTGAAGATGGCGCAGGAACTGTGATGGTTTACGGTCCCCTAACTCTTCATGTATTAAAAGTCTCTTCAGTTCCTTTTCGCGGGATGCTGACAACCTAGAGATGAGCTCGGTTTTAAGCTTTTCGTACTTGTTGGTGGCAGGCGGGTTGACAATAATGTCTTTAATCTCCGCGGCGTACTGATGGTCTAGCTGTGACAGTACATAATAGAATTTCGTTGAGTCGGCTGTGATGTTTGATATCATAAACTGACCTTCTACCTGTGCAAACCAAACGGCTGGTTCTTGTGGCCAGAACGGTGGCATTCGCACTCCGACACGGAATGTGTCGGCACCACTGGACAACTGCGCGGCGGAATTTTCCATAGTAAGTTGCTGCGGCGGTATTGTTTTCGCTGACGTGTTTGGACTCTGGTCGTCAGTATTTACTTTCCCGTCAACCATTTGCACTCAGTAAGGTTGCGTAATAAGTTCAACCAAAAGGGGTCACCAGTGTAGTTAGGCTACAACGATCTGTGTATTAATTAACTATAAACTTACGTGCAGGGTTCGGGAGATTCACAGGTCCAAATAACACACACCAAATCAATCCTTAAGTGATATAATGTTCTCAATAGCACATACAAGTATAAGGGTAAGCATAGGCGTAAAGAAAGCGCGTGAAAGTATAAGCGAAAGCGAGATAGTTCGGAGCACAAGCGACATGCGTCTAGCGTCGAATCAAGTAGCAGACTGCAGGAGCGGTCAGCGGGCGGGCACTGCGCAGCCCGGTGTGCGAGTGACGTCACGCGGTACCGTTGGAGCTGGCCGCCGCGCGCTTCCACGGGCATCGGCTGTGTCGACGCGGCCGGGAACTTGGTAAGTAAATATGTGTCGATTTTGTATATTGTTATTTGTCTATATGTGCTTATGTATGTATGATATATGTATGTGCCTACTATAGTATTGTATTTGTATGTAGAAGTATATTTATACCATGTATTATTGTGTAATATTTATAAGTATATATGTAATGTATATGTATATAAGTAAATATTGTATATTTATTCATATGTACATATAGGTGGCAACGCCACAATATGTCCAAAACGCACGCATACCGTCCGCATGAGGAGAGCCGTTTTCACCCTCTCACACGCTTTTATTTGAGCGACAGATTTACCATGCATCGACCGACTACAGAAGAGGCGCCTTTAGGCTGCACAGAATCTATAGCATAGCAAATCGTACTGATTATATTGTTTTAGTTGTTTTACTTAGTGTCTATTCGACTAAACCAGAATGGAATTTATTCCAAGACGATAATGATTCTGTTGGGTTGAATCCGGCATAAGAGTTAAAAGTTATTCATACAAAACATTAACATTCTCTCAAATCCATAAGAGTTTGCCGGTGCCCAGCAGTGGGACGTACTTACATAGGCCTATAATGATGCCGATGATAATTATACCATGTTACAAAATAAAAATTGCCACAAAAATATTACGATATTTAATTCCAGATGGTAATGAAAGAACCATAATATATTCATTTATTTGTTCTACATGCATATTGCATGCATTGCATTTATTTCAATCCTTCTTCAATGTAAGGATATATTGAAACCTTGTCTGTTGACGGCAATATCAAAATAATATCTTGCAGCGACCAGCATGCGAGTAAAGAAACATATTGGTTTTCCTTTTCAAGTGACAGGACGTGCATTCTGTTCGACTATTTGAAAGTCAATAGACTGAATACGACGCTAAGAAACAAATAAATTTCCTATTTTATTCTGGAAAACTAAATACTTATTGCTGAAGATCTGACACACTACTTCGACAAAATACTTCAACGTGTTGTTTATTAGTGTTGCTTTTGGACATTGAATTATTATACCATGTTGCTAACAGGCATACGTCCTATGGGCGCTTGCATCTCCAGTGGCGTCACATGACCATTGCCAAACCATGGCAATGGCATGGCATGGGCGAATCCATGTGGGGACAATCGTACTATCCTTGCTTTGCTGAATGTAGCCCGCATCTTGCGTGCCCAACCATTTGCAAGTGCCTCTAGACTACAGTGTTTGTTTACCATCAGACAAACTGTATACTTGTTTTCTACTGTGGCAAAGACGTCTTCAAACGCCACCTGACCACCAGCGGTATACCAAGTGATCGCTGGGAGGAAAGTACACAACATCGTTCGCAATGGCGCTCTACTGTTCACAGAAGAATATGACAATATTGACGACCGGTTAGTCTACTGGGTAGGGTAGTGACGCTGCCTACGAAGCTGAAGGTCCCGGGTTCGAATCCTGGTTTTGGCAAATATTTGTGTGATGAGCATGAATAGACTAAAGGAATGTCTTCTCAACTTGTCATGATTGTATGTGTGTGTGTGTGTATGCGTGTGTGTATGTGTATATGCGCGTGCATGTGTGATGACTCCAGAAGCCATTCTCGATTCATCATATATTTATGTGTGTATATGTATGCATATATATATATATATATATATATATATAATTTCTTTGGTATGGGGCCCACGCAATTGTTACCTAATTTATCTTATAAGATGAGTTTAATAGGCTAAGTTGTATTAAAATGTAGCGCGTCTCGCCATTAAACGTAACAGTTTGGCGAGAATATAAATGTATAGTGTGTAAGTTTTCATTTGAGTAAATAAATTAAAAAAAAAAAAAAAAAAAAAATTGTTTCTGAGTCCTGGATGTTTTCTATGAATTCAAGTATTTATATCTATTAAGTAGATCGTCGTCTAATACTTGTAGTTGGATTTGTGTAAGATTGTACCCTAGTTAAGTTAAGTTGCCACAAGTAATAGCCTACCCAACGAAGGAAAGTCAAGGGAAAAAACTCGTGTAAAAGCGAATTTTGGTGTAGTTGTAGGGAATGGGGTTTTAAAAAACATACTAAGAGTACTGATGTGTGGGGGCTAACGGGCGGAGGGGGGTGTAAAGTTCCCTTTTTTTAGTTTTCCGTAAATAACGTGTAAACTGTTACCTGTAGCTGAGAATGTTTTGGAACACAAGTAATCTACATAAAATTCTCTACAAAATAGATGTATACATTTTTCCACTGGGATAAATATTTCATGAAATATGGAGGGAAGAAGATGGACAATAAAGAAATAAACTCATTTCTTTAAGTATGGCACATATATTCCTAAGAATATAATTCCTGACTATCTTCTATCTCGAATATTGTCATAATCATCGTCGTCGACGGTGACTTCGATAGGAAGCTCCGTTAGTGCATGAGCCGGAGCATACACCGCAGACACTGGATCAGGTTATTCCTGCTTTCCGACAGCCGCATCGCACCCCACACCCAGTCTTGCACCGGCAAAATATGGTTTTGAGAATCGAGTCAGGTGCCACTGGGTGGTTGGTTGTCACTGGCTTTAGGATGCTATCGTCTCCTCTGGCCCATCCCCATCGGGTTGGTGGCAGGGGGTTACCGAGCCATTGTTGTGTCTGTAAATATGTAATAAGATCAAAGTAAGTACACTCGCGGTCAAAGAAACCGGGTCAGTACGAAAATCTGTAATATCTCCTAAAATAATAAAGCTAGGGACATGAATTAAACTGCATATTGTAGATAATTTTATACTGAATTAAATAACATCAAATGGTGGAATCGTAATTCTTTTGTTTAATAAAATTACATAGGAAACAAAAAATCAACCAATTTTACGTACAAAAATAAGCAGTAGGTAGGTACTTCACATACAACACAAAAAATAAAAATTAATACTTCGTATTGCCTCCTCGGGCTCTTCTTACAGCTTCTAGACGATTCGGCATGCTGTTTATTAAGTTCTTTATGCGTTCTTGCGGGATATTGTCCCATTCTTCCACTAACGCCTGTTTCAGGTCTCTAAGTGTAGCTGGGGCGGGGTTTCGAGCTCTTACACGCCTCCCAAGCTCGTCCCATACATGCTCAATCGGATTTAAGTCCGGACTCCTCGAGGGCCAGTTCATACAGTTGATACCAACCTCCAAAAAATAATCTCTGACAATTTGAGCTGTGTGTGGCCTGGCGTTGTCATGCATAAACATAGAATTTCCACCCATATTAATTAAGTATGGGCCGACATGCTCATTAAGAATCTCTTCTACATATCTTGCACTCGTTAATGATCCATTTTCTATTAAAACTAACTCCGAGCGACTCTCTGAAGAGATTCCAGCCCAAACCATGACTGACCCACCGCCGAACGCCACTTTTTCCTCAAAACATGCTGGAATAAAACGTTCACCAGGCCGTCTGTAAACTCTTTGCCGCCCGTCATTTGCATAGAGCATAAATCTGGATTCATCGGAAAACAAAATTCTTGCCCAATCTTCGTCACCCCAGTATCTGTGATCGCGGGCATAAAGTCGTCTTGCTGTTCGATGTATTCTTTCAAGTTTTGGGCCATTGGCCGGCCTATGTGGGGTCAAATTTGCTTCTTTGAGCCGCCGCCTGACAGTCCGCTCGCTGATGCCGTCCCTTCGGGTCTCTAAAAGCTGATTTTTCACTTCAACTGCTGTGAGGTGCCGATTTCGGAGCATGGTTGTAACAATAAATCGATCTTCTCTAGCTGTAGTACATCTTGTTTTGCCAGTTCCTGGTCTTCTAAGGTTCTGCCCAGTTTGTAGGTAACGTTGGAGGACTCGCTGCACTGTAGAAAGTGACACACCTGTTCTTCTCGCTGTATACCTCTGACTTCTTCCTTCTTCTAACATAGTGATGATACGAGTACATTCATCGCGTGTTAGCGGCATGATAGACATTTAAGAATGACCACAAAATAAAACAATGACAGCCTTTTATCATAGTTCTTTGACAGATTGAAAACAATTGCTTAAAAACAAGCAAAAGTAAAACGAACGCAATTTCAAATAAGTACCTATTGGTTTTTTTTTTCAATTAAACCTTTTTCCAGTTACTACGTAGAACATTGAAGGTTGGATTTAGAAGGATATTAAATCCATACTAATATTATAAATGCGAAAGTGTGTCTGTCTGTCTGTCTGTCTGTCTGTCTGTCTGTTACCTCTTCACGCTTAAACCGCTGAACCGATTGCGATGAAATTTGGTATGGAGATAGTTTGAATCCCGGGGAAGGACATAGGATAGTTTTCATCCTGAAAATCAACCCCTTAGGGGATGAAGTGGGGGGTTGAAGTTTGTATGGAGCTGCGATATAAACGATTTCCACGCGGACGGAGTCGCGGGCAGAAGCTAGTTCTCTATAAAACAGAGTTAGTTTCATGCAGATACGACCAACGATTTACAAAATATTGAGGTTTTCGTCACTGACCCGGTTTCTTTGACCGCGAGTGTATTTAGATCAAATAGATATTTGCATTTTAAAAACCAAACAGTATTCTATAACTCGTGTGATTAAAGGTACCTGTACTGTAGGTATACTCTGAACGAGTGCTGCTTCGAAGCGCCTCTAGTAGGAGGAAGAGTGGCCAGATCTGATTTCGGCTTCATCGATGCTCTTAAAAAAGCTGAGTAGCGGTATTTGTTGTTTTGTTCCTGGGTAAGTGCTTGGTAAATCGTCAAAAACAGCTTATCGCCGGCCTGTTCAATACTCTCTGGTGAAGAGGGATCACTGATAATGTCTGATATCTTTTGGATCAGGTCTGATTTAGCAGTGAACAATTTAGCGATACCCACTTTGCTTTTTCCATGGATCGCGGATGTGGTGTCGCATCCGGAGAAGCTGTGGAGAAGGAGAATTGTCTTTGCAAATGGAAGCTGTTGAAGTTGTCACATTGAAAACAATTTGTCCTCTACCTTCCCACGCCCTGGTTTCAAAAAGAACACGTTGATATGTGGTGGGGCCAATCCTATGAGGAGGAGTATCAAGTCGACATCCTCCCCAATAACAATAGTTGGATGTAAGGCAGCTTTATCCATCCCGCACCTGACAATAGTGCCATCAGCATCTCCTGTTGCAATAGTTGTTTCAATCCCTGCTGCTGTCATCTTCTCGGTAAGGAACTGAATAAGCCTTGTCTTATTCCTTTCATTGGCGAGGAAATGCTCCTGTTGAACGATGATGATCGTATTTTCGTTACAATTAATGTCGACCGAAGTTTTTATCAGACCTCGTCGCTTCTGCTCTGCTCGTTTTGTGCTGTTGGCATCATCGTAACCATCAAAAATCACTATACAGTTTGGGCCGTAATGTTTCTGTTCTCTGTTTATTTCTTATTGCTCATCTTCTTCTCTCCATATCTCATTAAATATTTATCCCAGTGGAAAAATGTATATATCTATTTTGTAGATCATTTTATGTAGATTACTTTTGTTGCAGAACATTTTTAGCTACATATAGGCCACAGTTTACAAGTTATTTACGGAAAACAAAAAAAGGGAACTTTACACCCCCCTCCGCCCGTTAGCTTCACCCCCACACATCAGTACTTTAAGTATGTCTTTTAAAACACCATTCCCTACAACTATGTCAAAATTCGCTTTTACACGGGTTTTTTCCCATGATAGGCATTTGGTCTTCGTTCGGTGGCCTATAGGTGAGTAGTTAATACGAGCATCGCATGTCCAGAAGACATGGACGCTAAGCAGCATATCCGAAAGAGTTTGCCAAAGCCCTCCTACATCTATACCTATAACCAAGCTGGACAACTTCATTTCGCACGGTGTGACCGCATTTTCGAAAAAAAAAAATGTTTTTTGCGAGGCACATTAGAGCGTTCCAAATACCTATATGAATAATTGACGCAGTTGTAGTCGCCGGACACGAAGACGAGGACTATACCTCTTTATAAGTAGGTAAAGACAAAACTCATAATATATTAATACTTTGCCCCGCCATTGATTATTTCCTCTGTAATTGCATTTTGCCATTATACGAACTCGACATTGGCAAACTTTGAACTCATATAAGAAATAAAACAGCATTCCTCTTCTTCTTAAATAACATTTGAAATTATTTATTTACAGTGATTTAGTAATGAAAATAAAGAGCATATATGATAACGCGGCACAGAAGTATCCAAATATACGGTTAATGTATCTCCGACACAGTTAAATACTTTTTTAATTCATATATTATGCTTAGTTATGTCTGTCATTTTAAAACTTTGGTATAAATTACTTAACGATGTGAAACCCCGTTTAAACTCTTAAATACCCGTTACTTAAAAGCCTATCATAGCCGTTATATTAAATCATGGTTTTAAACGTTCGATTAATACCAAAAATAAATGAAGTGAACGCATCGACCGTTATAAATTAGAACCAAAATTGTGGTTGAGTTAAAACAACATGGCTAAATTGAGTTCTACCAGTCCTCGCAATTTTTATTACGGTTATGGAGGAAGAAATAGAATTTAATCGGCCAGAGCAAAAAGCGTCTGGAATACATTTTTGTGTAAATTAGCCACACGTGGCACTTGAGTTTTATGCGACTACGTGCACGAACACGGACGGTGCACGGATATTAAGTAAACTTCAAGCTTAACATCAAGTAAGGATGCTTGTAATTTGGCTGCAGAAACAGGATTTCATATATGAAATTCTTCTTATATTATAAATACTTGAGGGCGCGTCGCTTTAGTTCTGTTTTTCATGTCGAATGAGTTATACTAAAGTGTGGTTTTTGTACTGGATTAGCGATTTTTTCGAGTATAAAATACCTACATGGAGCAAAACAAAGCAAAGCATTCAGTAATGAATTACTAACTTTCGTTCTCTTAAGATATGTGGCAGAGCTATGAACGTCAGAGCTATGAAGCAAGGTTTGACAAAAACTCACCAAATAAGTTACCTTCTTAGTTATTCCTCACTTACCCTACGTGTAGTTAGGTATACTTTAGCAAAATAATAAGTCGAGTATCTATACGTGCTACAAAAAGTTACTTGGTTATTATATTGAAAACAGTTATGATTATGAGTTACATTTTATAGCTTTTTGATAATTAGGTAAGTATTACACAGTCTATGTATGTATTCCAAAATAATATAATCTCAATTGGCTATTTGTACTTCGACTTGTAACAATTGAACAGTACTGCCGAAGTCCTAATAACTAAGTTAAATGAATACATTCATTGGGAAATTAAAAATTATTTTAGAAAGTAACAACATAATAAATAAAATGAACGAAGGAACTGAGTCATAGAAAGAAGACCCCGTCTAGTAGTTCCGTCTATGGCATGGAGCCCACAACGCTGGCGGCGTTACCTCTCTGTATTATATATCACCATCAGGTCGCTTGTCATCGTCTCTTGCCATATAAATTCATTTAAAATTGTATCCAATTATATTTTCAGTGAACACATCACCCAAAATGTATTTCAATAAGCTAGCTATATTGTAGTTCTGAGGTCGGTAAACGAAGTGCGCATCGCGGAGTGGAGAGCACTCCAGTCGCTCCGCTCGGAACGCCCGCGAATAACTTGATTGTCTGCAAATCAAATACATTGCTCTCTTCAACAATCCTGCTGCGTTTTTTAATCGCATCAGATACGCCAAACGAAATAAATTAAGGCAGATTGTATCTGGGCTTGCAGAGCAGTTTGTGCACTAGTGAAACGAATAGTTCCCACAATAACGTAATGTTGTATCTTGACGAACACTTTCGCTTAGTGGGTGGGTAGTGACGCTGCGTACGAAGCTGGAGGTCCTGGGTTCGAATCACGGTCAGGACATTTATTTGTGTGACGAGCACGAATATTTGTTCCTGTGTCTTGGATGTTTAATTAAATACAAGTATGATTTGTCCCCGAATAATTATTTATCTACAGGTAATCTACAACGTGCCTATGACTGAGGGGCTTTAAATACAATGAACGATTCTGCTCGTCAAACTTAATCTGGACTCCTGACACTTGTTTTGTAAATAAACATTCATTGTTTCTTGATACTATTTCAATGACGCCATCTAATTAAGCATTGGAAGTGAATATCACGCTGTAAATACCGCTGACGAATAACGACTGAATAGCGGAAATGCAAAGGAAATATAAAACACACATATTGGGCAAATACTGCGCTTCGCAGTCCGTAAACCACGCACCCTTGAAAGATACATTCTATATGTCTAACACGCTCGTGAAAATGAGATGCAACACTCTTCGGGAATGGATTTTTTGGACAGATTTCGATAAATACCTGAATTTAGATTTAGATTTATTTATTTCGAGATGAAAATTACAATATAGATTCGCATACAATGTCAAAATTATAAGAATCCTTATCACGATCGTCAATAATAAGAAATAAAAATTAAATAATATTCAAAATGTCAATACAGAAAGTGGAAATAGTATCTCCGATTACGGATTGTCATTTAACAACTAGTGGATAATTAATTTCAAACAAAAATAAACAATGTCAATTTACGTATTACGATTTCACAGTAGAAATACAATATAAATATTACATAAGAAATAGTATCAGAGTAGGTATCAATAAATCAAATAATTATACTTAAAACATTATTTCCATGAACTCGTGAACAGAGTACAGAGGGTTATCCAACAAAAGATTTCTCAGTCTACGCCCAAATGTTTCGTCACAAGGTTCGTTTCTTATATCGGCGGGTAGGTGCTCGAAATAAGTAGGCCCAATAACCCGGGGATTTTTCTTTGAAAGCACCATTCGACGAGGAACTGTCATTAGGCGCTCAGTTGAACGAAGCTCTTTACCCGTTACATTCACACGCGCAAACTGGGAGATGTTTTTTTTTACAAATAAGAGAAGCTCGAACAAATGTTGTGAGTAGTGCGTCATAATGCGTTGCGTCGAGAATAACTCCCGACAGGGGTGACGATGCTTGACTCCTACAAGTACCCGAACTGCACGTTTTTGCATTACAAGAACTCTTTGCGCATCCGTGGAGTTACCCCATAGGAGGGTACCGTAGGACATCAGGGAATGAAAATATGCGAAGTAAACCTGTTTCAGTGAATCACCCGAGATAAGCGGCTTTAATTTTCTTAACGCAAAGACAGCACTACTCAACCTGTCACACAGACTGTCAACATGGCGCTTCCAATTCAAATTGGAGTCGATAATAAATCCAAGGAACTTGCTTTCCTCACATACCGGCATCCAACAGCTTGCCATTGACAATGGCGTTGGTACTTTACGGCCAGAAAAAAGCATGATGTTGGATTTGGCTACATTCAGTTGCAGCCCGTTATCCACGAACCATGTTTGGAGTTGCGTGCAAGCCTCGTTTATTTTAATGGTTAGCTGTTCATAGGTGTTTGCACCAACTAACACGGTAGTATCGTCCGCAAACAGTACTGATAACCCGGCTACAATATTCGATGGCAGGTCATTAATAAATAATAAAAATAGGGTATTTCCTAAAGCTGACCCTTGAGGAATTCCTAAATTGATATACCCTGGCTCTGATTTCTGATTCTGATAACTAACTTTAAGCTTCATCAATATTTCCTTTAAGTGAGATTACACAGGGGGCAAAATACCATCACGTAAACTTGTTTGTGTCGATGAATATTCTAAAAAAGTGGCGCAGAGAGCCATATTCGCGCGTGCATGGCAGACTGAGTGATCATAATTATTATTTTCGATACGCTGGTACTTCCAAGAATTATGAATGAGTATATTTGTATAATTTTTATTCATTACACAATATTGAATCATGATGAGCCTGGCCATCCAACCGGGCAATGCCGAATTCCGGGAATGATGCTCGGCGCAACTTTGGGTTATGTAGAGTTGACCTTGAGAGCGGCCAATGCGGTTTGTAGGTTTAAGTTATTTATCATCATCATCATCAAATCAGCCGAAAGACGTCCACTGCTGTTTGTGTTGCACAATGTTATTTATAATTCTTTTTAAATTTATGTACAGTCAAGGAATTTAATTTCCGACCCAGCTAAGGCTCAATATTGTATAGCAAACTGTCACCATAAGAGCTAGCTAGAGCACGACGTTCCTTTGACATATCGCATGCATTGTTATATGTTAGTAACTAGGCAACCAGATTAACTACGTTGACATGGTGAATCGAAATTTTAAACGTGTTATCTCCTCAATCCCCACTTCCTGGTGTAACTCTGTTATTTGTAGCTCTTAATAGTTCACGGTTAGCGGCAGGTATTTTATTTTTCAAATTAATAACGTAATTGAAAATTATTTTTCAGATTTCTCGATTGACACTGACACATGTTCATAATTAGAAAAGCAAATGATAACTTTTCGCAAAGAGGTTATCTGTAATGTGAAGTGACAAATAAATATGTATGTGTGTGTGTGATGTTGACATTTCAATACTATTACTGAAATAGAAGTTTCGACCTTAATGCATTGCGAATGTCTAACGACATTTCAACGAAATGGGTAGGTATTAAAATTCCTTGACTGTCTATCTATAAATTAAAAGGATTTCTAAATGCAATATATTTAGTTTCCTATTATTCTCTGTTGGAACCCGCTAGATGGGCAATCTGCTCGTCGACGCTTTCCTCTACAAACGGTTTTTCCCATGCTATTTGGCTAGGAATAGAAATAAGTAACCACCTAATGTGGACTTGCAGCGCTGAAACGTTTGTTTTACATCTTACAAATCCGATTTATATATACTCCGAACGAACGGACATAGTTATCTCAACAAAGTGAAATCCGTAAATGAAATGCAACTATGATATCTACTTTACTCGTTCATTATAAAATTTTCGCGAAGTGTTTATCAAACTATTTTACTTTGCTCATGTTCAGTTGCAGTTCGTTATTAACTTTGAGCTCATTATATCGGATGTAGTATTATGGACTTTA
The DNA here is from genome assembly GCA_947578815.1 of Epinotia ramella. Taxonomy (NCBI): domain Eukaryota; kingdom Metazoa; phylum Arthropoda; class Insecta; order Lepidoptera; family Tortricidae; genus Epinotia; species Epinotia ramella. Next base: position 24,360,264 of record OX388204.1, on the reverse strand, counting down.
AGGGGGATGCAATATCGTGCACTTTGTATTTCAGTGGTTTTAAGATAATAATAATATTCTTTATTGCACCACATCATAAGAAATAATGTGACAGAACAAAAGCACTAAACACATTCATCATCCTCCTAGCGTTGTTCCCGGTTGTGCCCCAAAGAAGCCCGATGACCGCTTTGACATCTCATCCCTAGATTTGGCATAGGCACTAGTTTTACGAAATCATCATCATCTGAAGTTCCAACCCAGAGGGAAAACAAGACCTTACTGGGATTAGACCGGTTTCCTCACGATGTTTTGCATCATTGAAAAGCTATAACGGTAAATAAACACATTGATACCTTGTTTTTAAATATGTAGTTGTCGCTGATTGATTAGGATAATAATGGTCAGCGCACTAAAAACATTGATATCTATCCATCAGATTTATTTTCGGACTTCGTAAATATGGCCACATTTCAACTTTTCGCCGTCAACTTAAATGGCTCCCCATTCGTAAACGAAGGTCATCAAAAATCGGCAATATCATGTTTGAGGGAAATCAGTGTTTACATTTATATTTATTTCAACGGCTAAAAAATTAAAATTAAAAAAAAAGATATTCGCGCTTCCGAGCACGCACTTCCATCTCGCTCACGCTTATGCTCAGTGAGAGGGAGAGAAGACCATGAACCTACGGCACCTTAAGATTACAACCACCAAACAGCGACAGTAGTTAGCAACTGATATTAACCATGCAAATAAAAGCAAGGATTAGACAGACAGATTCGCAGTGGGTGCACGTCACGTTGAATAATCAAGTCAAGCTCAAGGTCTCAAACCTTAACCCTGAGATTGGCTAGTGTTGGTTGGTAAACTACTTAATGAACACACCTATGATATCAGATACACTAAACGTACCTACCAAAACCAGACATGGCAACCAGTTGAGTAATTTCAAAAATTTTGAAGGCGGTCGTACGAATGTGTGCGCTTCAACGGCCGTCATAAACTCAAAATCAAATGGTTTAGGTATAAATTGATTTGTTTAAAAATCTAAACTCACAACATTTCAGTCATAGATGGCAAAGCAAGTGCTAGTTCTGTATCTGCATAACTAACCAATGACCTACCTTATTCAACTTTACTAAAGCGGAGCCTCTGCTTGTTTAGACTGGTATAATCGAAACTTAATTGACATTTACTTACATATGTAAGTACATACCTAGACTGCAAACTTTTGATTTTGACACTCGTCGAAACGAGCGCGCACAAAAAACACAAAACTGGTCCCAAATTAATACTGGTCTTGAATGAACCCTACGAAAGTGACATAATAAAAAAATGCCTAAGAGTCACATTTTATATCCTATTCATTAAACTTTGTGGTACTTGTCACTTCTAGATACACTGTCAAGAATGGCGCCATTACAATAAGATTATTCAAATCTCTTGTGGGCTGAGATATGTTCAAAGTTAATCTTGTTTCAACGTATCTACATCTCTTGACGGCTCCAAATTAGCTTATCTTAAGTTGTCTACTTCAAGTTAGTTATATTACGACCTCGCATAAATTAGATATCAAATATTGATATTTACTTGTAGTAGGGCAGTTTCAGGTGATAAGGTAGAAACGCTGGACGAAAGCACCAATTTTTTTTAAGGTACTTGTTAGTCGTACTTGTCGAGGGCACTGCCGGGCCCCCAGATAAGGATCGAAAAAAACCATCCGTCTGTAATTTTGACGTCCCATTAAACGTTTTGATAATACGAAAATATATTTCAGAATAGCTACGGATTCATTCAAATGGATTTATCTTTTAGCTTATAGTAGAAGATACGAGTATAAGCACGACCTTCACCCATCTGCTTAATGTATAAAAAGTATTTTATATCGAATGTAGGAGATTAGTTTAAAACTATTTTGTGAATGGGTTGGCTAAAAAAAATCCTTGCCTGAAAACATAAATAAAAAAACTATATACTAAGATGTTGTCTTCTATTTTGTAATTTGATTTATGTGCATGTATGTGTTGTTGTCATGAATAAATGTTATTCTATTCTATTCGATTCTATATATTTGTTTATCTTTTAGTACATATTAGAGCAATTCACGAGACTTCTAAACTTCGATAACTCTTGATATAAGAAATATTCTCAACAATAAAACAGTAGGCGATCAGTTTGGTAAGGTTGTAAACGGTTACCTTGCAAGCTCTCCACCAATAAAAGAATCTACGCATGTAACTATTTTATTATAATTGCTAATATCCCTAATAGGAAATCATCGCGGCTTTTAGCATATACGTGTTAATATCGTTGCTGTGGACATAAGCGTTGCGTGCATAATGACTATGTTTTATTAGGAAGACGTATATTAAATTCACACTTATCTGAGGAAGTTTTACAAAATACTTAGCTCCGCGCAAAATGCAACTTCCTCGTTTTTATGTGTTTTGTACTAGTAAAGTCATGTTTAAAATCGAATACTGGCTTATGCCTGCGACTTTATTATTGACTTGCAGAAGCGCCCTTGTGGCCTATTTGCAGAATAAAATTTTTGATTTTAAAATGATTTGTCAATTGCATTATATTGTGACTTACTATACTGTTCCACGTGGGGGGACGTGGCACTCGCCTAAAAACCCTAGGACGAGCCAAATGTGGCGAGGTGCGAGGGGGCCTCCAGTGCGTTCAGTGCGAATACTGGAGTTCTCTGCATGAGAACGCAGGGGGAGGAAACTGTGGAGTTTTAAGTGGATAGAAATACCACATAACGCAGTCGTCCCCCGATGACTGGATACCTGGTTTGCAGGTTTTCTCCACGTAAAAAAGGGGCTACTATGGATACACGTTACATTTTCTGCAAGGAGTTTTATTAGCAGGATTCTAGAATGAGAATGTACAGAATTTAGGATGATTCACAGTACCAACAAAGTTCCGTACCCGGACTGCCGGTGGTCGGCACTCGGTCACTGCCGGAAGTTTCGCTATAGTCAAATATTCAGTTGGTTCATTATACCTGTTAGCTGACCCCGATATAGCTGAAGTGATGAAGCCCTCGCTGATCTGACTAACCTCGTGGCTCAACTGGCGTGAAACGGCGTAAACTAGAGTAAGAGTGCCGTTTTTTTTGTATCCTCTTTAGGTCATCGAGCCAGCGTAGTGAGTAAGTAAGATGATGACGATATAAACACCATATTATTGTTAAAAAAGTTACTTCCAGTTATTTCGGTTCATTTGTAGTTGTTATTCTCTGTCACGAAATAGTACAGTGTCAGTGAAATCTCATATATGCGAGCTTTTTCAGTGTTTTTTTTCTTAGGTGGTTTATAAGCGGATGAGATTGAAATGGTAATGAACTAGTAGAGCTAGTCCGGTCCGGAGGTGTCAAGACAATGGCACAGACAATGCGCTTCCTGTTGATGATTTATTCGTAGGCGAACAAGGAGGCGCGAAACATGATGTAACTATTCGTGTTCATATAATGCTTGTCACTGGCAGGAAATGTCGCATATGGGGAAATAATAATTATGCATATCTATTGTGAGCGTTTTAGTTCGTTATTTGGCTTTCCTGGTCTCGATTCAGTCGATGTCAATAGGGTATTTAACAACAGAGAAAAAAAATTTTTTTTCAATAGCAAACAACAGACAAACATTACGAATATACTCGGAAAGTTTCGATCTTTTATTTAAGTACTAGCTTCTGCCCGCGACTCCGTCCGCGTGGAACTCGTTTATATCGCAGCTCCATACAAACTTTTACCCCCCCATTTCATCCCCTTAGGGGAAGATTACGGGGACAAAAACTATCCTATGTTACTCTCCATCCCTTCAACTGTCCTCCACATAAAAAATCACGTCAATTCGTCCCTCCGTTTTGCCGTGAAAGACGGACAAACAAACAAACACACACATACACTTTCGCATTTATAATATTAGTATGGATATTTGCTATTTTAAGATATTTCAATTCATCAAAACTAACAATAAGGACGTTAATTGTTTGTGACGTCACAACAGAGCGCTTTTGACGTTTCATAAAAGAAGCTAATTTGACTTTAGTGTTGGACTTTCGGACTAGGTTAATTTATATAAGATTTTCCAAAAGTTTATTTGTCGGCTGAGCGACTCAGAGTAATTTTGTATGCACAATTGAGTAAAATACTCGCTATAATTTACACAAGTTTATGGTTTACATAGACATGTAAGATACCTGAATTATCACCATGGCATGTCCAAGTGAATCAAGCAAGTACTTATAGGTAAATACGTAATTGAAAGACTCGGTATTTCATTTAAAATTCAGAACAATTATATCATCATGCCTAGATACCCTCCAATAATTACCCGTTAGGACGGAAAGCTTAAGCAAAAAGGATTATATAATACGTTTAAATAAATGACAGGTGATATAACCGGACCGCACATTAAACAGGCATACATTGCATAGGCATGATGTATGTGATGCTCCGACGTCCATAATTCAGTGTTGTAGCGTACTAAGAACCGCAAATAAATCATACGAAACCAACTAAGTTATTTGTAGCATCAGACGAAGTCAGTCAGCACCTGTGCTAACCGAGTAGACATTTAAATCCGCTTACATTAGGATGTGAGCTGTTGTACTTTGGGTCGTTGGGCTTCTTATACAGACACTGTTTATTTATACCATCTGTCAAGATTTATGAGGCCTTATCATGAGTTACATTATATCCTATTGCCATACAAAAGACCGCATCCATAATAACACCACAGCTTGCTTTGTAGGTATATCGTGTTGTGCTACGTTAGGTAGTATGTGTATTTTGTATGGAAAAATTACAGTTGAGGTGTTCTAATGCTCGTCTGAAAGGTAAGCTCTAGTTGAAAGTGAAATACTTGTATGTTATTCACCGCATCATTTGATCTAGTCACGGCGACCGCAGGCCGTAGGTATCTAGACTTGTTTGCCACCTTCGTGCGTGGTATTAATAAAATGGTCCGAAAGTAATTCCAATAATATCCAGACTTTGATAATGTCACCATTTCTATGTCCTCGTGTTGATCCCCAACACAATGCACCGGACCGAACGATACGGCTTTCCTACCCCACCTACGTTCCCCTTTGTCGTCTCCTCTCGTGTCTCTGTCACGTCGCAGGTCTCAGGAACGAGGAGTAGTTACTCCAAATCAATACGATTTGAAACGCCATTTCCAGCTAACATGATCGCGTTTATGTCGGATCACGGGTATCACCTTCGTCTTTGACTAGAGTATGGCCAGTAAAAGATGAGCCAAGAGAAAAGTGGCAATTTAAAAAAAAACAACGTGTTGCAACAACGAGTATAACCTCGTATTAATGATGCTTGAACAATTATCATGAGTCATGGATGTTTTCTATGTATTTAAGTATTTATTTATCTATATAAATAAATAAATAAATATTTGGAGACAATCTTACACAAATCGACCTAGTCCCAAACTAAGCAAAGCTTGTACTATGGGTACTAAATGACGATAAACATACTTATATAGATAAATAAATACATAAATACATAGAAAACATCCATGACTCAGGAACAAATATTCGTGCTCATCACACAACTAAATGCCCTTACCGGGATTAGAACCCAGGACCTCTTGCTTCGTAGGCAGGGTCACTACCAACTAGGCTAAAGCGGTCGTCGCTATATATATTATATAAGTATGTATATCGTCGTCTAGGACCCATAGTACAAGCTTTGCTTAGTTTGGGACTAAGTCGATTTGTGTAAGATTGTCCCCAAATATTTATTATTATTATTATTATCTCCTTTATTCAATTTTCTTCTTAGACTAGGTTTTTACAATAAATATATCAAAAGTAAAATATAAAACTATACATACAAAACATAAATCATTATAAAAACCTAATCTAGGGTAGCGCCGCCAGCGAGGCGGGCCCTAAGCTGCCGGCGGTCAGGGCGACAGAGACAGGAACCTCTTGACTATCCGCGCAGTATCCAGGAGTACCGCCTTCTGTATCTGACCCTTGATCCAGCCATCTAGCGAGAGTCTCTTGAGGTGATGGTCGAGACTCTTCGCTATTAAGCCGTTCGCCGAAACGACTATCGGGACGATGATCGTCGAATCAACATCCCACATGGCGGTTACCTCGTGAGCCAGGTCTAGGTACTTGCTGGCTTTGTCCTTTTCGGCCTTCAAGAGGTTCTCGTCATGGGGGATGGTGATGTCAACGAGCACTGCCTGGCGTTTCGATCGATCTCTCTTATTATTATTATATTTTTTTTTCTTCAATACAGACAATGCAACCTTAATGCAACTGATCAAGCACAAGGAAGTAACGGTATAGAAAGAAAACACTTTGTCCTCATTAAACTTTACATTTAAGAATAATAATCAAAACCACATTCCAAATTTCAATTTGGACGAGACACAATACTCGTATTGACACATTTTGTCGATATTTTATACCCACATTTATTCTGAAAGTGGCACTGGAACATTCGTTTCATGTGCTCTGCCTATCCCTTTTGGGAATAAACTTGTGAAACGAATCTATGAATCTACAATAGGTAACTTTTTTATAATATTCTACAATGTGAATAATATTAGCTGTAATTACCACTCTTTATTCTCTTAAGAAGCAAAAGCCGTCCAATTTATTAAGTATGAAATATGTGACATTGATATTATTGGTATTTTGACTCTCTCTCTAAAAAGATTGGCTATTCATTCAACTTAAATCTAGACATTTAATATTCCAAACTACATTCGTTTGACAATATGATTTCTCATCCCCACGGAAGTTAATACTTGTGCGGGTGAAGGGCATATTGAGCTAGCATTTCACTAGCGGCTGAACAAAAAAAGGTTTTGATAACACTTGAGTTTTTTCTTTTTTGATATGCTGTTGGAGGCATTTAAATAATAATTGACCAAGAAGTTAGACATTTTTAATGGCGGCGTTCGGCCATATTTTTTTTTGCAAAAATCTCTGTAATTATGAAATGCCGTTTAGCACTAATATTTCTTTACAATATTCTGTTTTTAGCAATCTGGAACACCTGCATTCTGGTAAACGAAAAATATTTGTTTTTGTTAAATATAGAAGTAGAGTAGGTAATAATAACCAGAGAACGAGATACATTACAACAGGAAATTCCAATAACACAAAAACCACTATGACTGTGAAAACAAAATGCGTTTTGGCAGTTAAATACGGAACAAATAAAATAAACTTCCGATTTCTTTACAATCTAGTTATGTTTAGTTTAGTTTAGTTTATTATATCTCAGTATACAAATTTCACATAACACATTACATTTGCTTATGCTACTCGTCGCATAGTGATCGTTATAAATACAGTCATCATAATTTTAAAAAATGCGGAAATAATGAACAATGTGCAGCGTATATACAAAATATATAGCTGCACTTCGAATAATGTAATAATATTAATAAATGATGCGATGTCAGGTGTACACAGAAATAAAAAGTCATAACTAATTTAAAAGAACAGAAAAATTAAACCAACGATGTTGTACCTGAGTGCAGGTACCAATCATAATATGTCACAAAGTAAAAATTAAAAATAAAAGAAATAATAATGTGGTACCCATGAAGTACCTATCAACTAACTATATAAACAATGATGTCAAATCTAACAAATAATAACAAATGAAAATAAATAACAAGTAATAGATACAGACAAATCAAAATTAAAACCATATTCAGAGTAATTCAAATTGGTTCTCAATTTATTTAATGATTTTGATGTACTCGTCTACGGAGTAAAGTGACTTATCCAACAAAAGGTTCTTCAGTCTGCGTTTAAATGTCTCCTCGCATGTTTCACTCTTTATGTTGGCGGGAAGGTGCTCGTAGTATGTCGGCCCGATAACCCGTGCGTTTTTGGCGTGAAGTGCCGTGCGACGCGGTACTGTTCGAAGTGTTCCCGTGCTGCGAAGGCACTTACCCGTCACTTCCACTCGCCTGAACTGAGGCAGGTGCCTTTTTGTGTACATAATGACCTCGAAGAGATACTGGGAGTAATGCGTCATGATTCGGTGCTCGGTAAACAGAGTCTTGCAGGACTGCCTCTGATTGAGGCCAAGCATGGTCCGCAGAGCTCGTTTTTGCATGCGCATCACCCTCCCAGCATCAGTCGAGTTGCCCCATAGGACTACGCCATACGTCAATGTACTGAACAAAGCTCCTACCAAGAGCAATAATAATCAGAGCGATCTTATTAACTTTCGTCTTATAACCAGAGAACAATGGGAAGATTAATTAATTTTTGCACGGATTCAATAAACAACTGGCTTGCGTATTAATAACAAACAACAGTTTTGTGAAACTTCATTTTATTAGTAAAGCGCTAAGCTACCTATTGTACGTGCCATAATAAGTACTAATTCTACGTTAACAATAAAACAATTTGCCTGCAATTAAAACCAACATCAACATCCAAGGTTCATGCAATTAGGGAAGTTTGACAGTAAGTATTGTATTAATGTATGAGTTGACAGCTGTCCTATTTGAAGAGGTCAGTGTGAAGCCAAGGGCTGCTTCATACTGACGCGGCCTGCGGTAAATTCGCATAACAATTTGTTTTCAATTATTTTCGCTCGCTCTGAACCAGAATGCAAAACTCATTGATATCAAAATCTAATTGTTTCGCAGAATGGTTGATCAACGTACGGGTATATACGGGTCAGTTATTCCTCTCTCACTTGCTAAACATTGCTATGGGAAAATTAATGATTTCGCTCAAACTTGGACAACTAAGAGCTCACTGATTGTGTTGTTCTGAAAAGGTATAACAGACAGACATACTTTCGGATTTCAAAAAAATCTAAAATGAATGTTGTTTTTTTATTGGAAAATCCTTAATTTTTAATAAAATGAGTCATCATCTTCCTGCTTTTTTCCCGGTAGTGCCCCAAGCGAGCCTGGGGTCCGCTTTGGCAACTAATCCCAAGATCTTAATAAATGTCTATTATGGCATTAGCGGAGAGTTGGCCAAGGCGGGGTGACGGGTAAGACGGGATAGCGGCCTTATATGGCGTCACAACCGAGTAATCCCGCTATTAGTGTATTAGTCTGATGATGCGCCGCCATGATGTCAATCAGCTCGCACAGCAATTCCTAAATATTTTTACGTTGTATTTGCTTCGCGTTTGTTGCCTTAATATATAACCAGCAATTTTTTGTTAACTTATTCCTTTGGATCAACTATCACGACAAAAGATAAGGATTTGTCCGGTTATCTTTTAATAATTTGCCGCATTCCATTAGGTATGCGGGGGCAAGATGGGGTCTTGGGTAAAACGATACAAAAAGAAAAGGTTTACCAAAACTAAAGCTCGTTAATCGACGTCAAGTAGCAATAAGTTGACAGGTAGCTTTTCACTTATGGCTTTTTGTGTCACTACCGCATCTTGTGGCACAATTTCGGGTTTTTGTGATTTTTAAATTGAATTATCAAACTAGAGATCCTAAAAGGCATTGATTTTGAATGACTGGTTACCATAAATAACTATTCAAATAAAAAACCTTTAAAACAACAGCATTTTTAGTTTTATTGGACTTGAAACGTTGACTACCCCGTCTTGCTCTCCTCTTCCCTACCAATGAAATGTATTATAATTCAATAACTATATGAGTATGATTTAATTTAATTTAAAATGATGTATCAGATAATATGGACATGTTGTGGATTGAATTATTTTCATTTCATTAATTGCAAATTTGCATTGCCAACCTAACCTACTAAATATTTTTGATTTGTTTGAATTATTATATTTGTAGATTATCCACGACCCTTAGAAGGCTACCTATCTTAAGTTTTAAAGTTTAGAACATCTTAATTTGTTTACCTGCATATTTTTTACCTGAAAATATATTAATAAATATATATAATATCCCATCCTCAATGTGTTTCTGTGGCTGTTGTTGGTTCTCCAAACAAATAAATAAATAAAAAATGTTCCTAAAAATTATCGATTGCTTATGTATAATTGTAAGTCAATTGTAAATTTCAACAGTATGTAGTATGGACGTCTATGATCTACGTGTATAGCTGATCAGTAATGCCGCCACAGCCGTGAACCGCCGGCCGTGACCTGCCTGCCTGCTATGCACAAATGACATAATTGTCCCTTTGCAATCTGAATCTCCGACATAGCTTATACTGTTTATATTAAGTCCTTATAGGGTCTAGAAGTCGCTGATGAGTTTTTGCGGTCATCTGTCTACTTGCACTATATTGCGTTTTTTAACTTTTTTATTAGGTAGGTACACGACAGCACATTGATGTAGCAGGCTATCAATTGATTAATATCCTTAAAAGTTCTCTTTATTTATTAGTTATCACGTATTAGAAGGAAAAGAATACGGGCGAACAAAATTTGAATAAAATCGGACATGGAAGGCTTCGCAGAGTTCGAAGGCTCATTATCATTAACAATCTTGCATACGAACTCGCATAATTGTTGAGTTAGAACAAATAAATTGAAATCTATTTAACACTAGCTTCCATTCACGACTATCCTATCCTATATTTTAATCCAGGCTATCGTGCAAAATTTCATCCAAATCGGTTGAGCCGTTTAAACGTGATTGAGTAAAAACCATCCAAACATCCAAACTTTCGGATTTATAATATTAGTAGGATAATTACATATCTACTTTACTATACTTATCAGAAATAGTGGTTCGTATAATGAATTGCACGGTCTTGCAAGCTCGTCCGGATAAATATCATAAAAAGCAGCAATCTCGTTAACTTATTTAGTAAACCTAAACTCGTAATGAATCCATCAAATGAATTATTTTGCTAACTAGATTAGAATATTTAGAATACTCTATTCATGTTCTCAATTGATATTATACATTACATGGAAAACGTTCAACAAGGCAATATAAATATTTGTAGAATTGACATAACCTATTTACAGGTTCAACAATCAAGATGACCCAGGAACCAAATCGGCCTTACGGCGACGAGTTTGGTGATTTCGCTTTGGTGAAGTTACAAAATGTGTGTTCATATTTAACCAAAATAATCACCTGGTTCGCAATTAGGTACATTGCGTATTGTCACTAGACAACACTTGATGTGCGTATGATCGCACATTTGCAATTTGATCTATGTATGATAGGAAGTTGCCTTCACCAAAACGTTTTTGTTAATCATTTTTGGTATTTTTACTACATAATTACTACTACTAGTGCAAATGTAGCAAGTTTAGATGACATTTGCAGATAGCCATCTTTCGCATATTTCGCACTTTCAAATGCCAATAAAGATCCCCAGTATACGATAGGAACGATTGTTTGCGCACAACTCAAGTCCGACTCGTCTGTTGCAAATAAACCTTTTCAATTAATAGACAGCATTCCCGCCATATATTTTAATTAGTCTATAGACATGTCACGACGCGCCGTTCTAAATATGCTCCAATTGAGACATTCATGGCTTGACAATCGATTAGAATCTTTGCGAATGCTAATGGAGCTAATTCGCCTAAACCCCCAAACGCTTTGATTCGATTTGATTGGCGCATGTTCTCGTGAATGACATTTGACATATGTAAAGCGTATGCACGTAATAAGCAAACAATAGAACAATAGATGGAATAATTTAGGGTTTAGCTTAAGAATTTTCTATAAAAAAGCTTCCGTATTACTTGCGCATATTTAGGTGATCAATTATCTTGATTAGGGCACGGCTTTTATTGCTATTATACCTATTGGTACCTACCTACCTAGCCAAGAATGTGTTTAATCTTTCATATGTATTTGTGATGAGATTAACATTGTGATCAGCTCGAACCAGATCAAGTGAATACGTAAATCGCTTCTAATATGAAAGTACCTACTTAATTACGATATCATATCTGTGCTGCCCTTTTAAATTAACTTAGTTAGGTCGGACGCATTTTATTTTGTAATTTTACCAAACTTTAATTGAAACCACTAAACCACTTTCTTTACTATTTAAATGGACTTAATTTAGGGCTAATACAAGCCACCTCTAGTCTCTAACTTTTCAAATTATACGTCTGTATCACTAAGATGCCCTTTACTAGACAATGTCAATGGTTGTTAAAGTTGGCTTAAATTAGACTGGTCGTTGTATATTTTAATCAAATTATTAATATAGTACACGGAGCCTTGTTGGATGAATCGTTTTTCAATCGTAGGTACTGTTATCGTAACCTTATTAGCAATTCAATAGGTGCGATCGACGGGTTCGTGACAACGCGATGCGATGACCCCTCGCTCGCGGATTGTGAAGAATGTTCTGCACACAGCTGACACTCCTTGGCCTTCTCTAGTGTAAAAGGTAGCAATGTTAAGTGGGATTTGAATAAGTGATACTTGTTAGAGGTCAATTATTAGAACCGGATTTGAATCGCGACTTATCTATAGGTGTATAGAATGTAAAATATAATATTTCTTTTTCATTTAAAATGTGATCTTCACAATGAGCTTTTTCTTTTTCTTCGAGGGACGTCATTAGAAGCTACTACTTCACCACAGTGTGTTACACACAAGATATTTATTCATAAATGTCAATGTTTTACAAGTCAGTAGGTACCTATTGACATAATAAGTAGTATTATCAATTAATTATATCGGATGTTAATAAGGTCGCGTATAGCTTTACATGTCTGAGCTTTGCAGGAAGTTTCAATAAAAAAGTCGTTACTAATTTGTGATATAAAGTAAAGGTAGTGCTTCCTGCACATGTGCATACTTAGGGCACTGGAACTGACGACACACACGGACGTCTAGACAAATTCGTCAACGCTGTAGCATACTAAGTCAACTATTTTTTTTTAAGTATGTTATCAAATGTTTTATCGCTTTTTGATAATTTTATCTACTTTGGTAGCCAGTTATACACTTCCGGGCCTTTGCGAGCCTGCAGCGCGGGATAATTAAGCCGTTGTTTCTCCGACCCCGTGTACCTATAATTTTAGGGGTAGCGTCCAATAACAAATAACTGCTAATATTTGGGGACAATCCAACACAAATCGCTTGCGAGGCAGTAGTGGCAGTACCAGCTGCCTCCTGAATACCAATTATTGACAGACTGGTTTGTCCGATGGTGGGACGTTGGAACGCCATGCATATGGCTACAAATCCAATAGTATTTTAAAATTTTGAGGTTTATTTGTAATTAAAATTTTATTCTTATTTATAATGTACCTAATGTTTGTAATATTTGTAATGTAATATGATATGGACTGAAGGGTTCGAAATAAATGAATATTTAATTTATGGGTATTAGACGACGATGTATATAAAAGATATATATACTTAAATACATAGAAAGCATCCAAAACTCAGAAACAAATATTCATGCTCATCACACAGATATTAGCCCTTACCGGGATTCGAACCCAGGACCTTCCAGGGTCATTACCCACTGGGCTAACCGGTCCTCAAATAATCAATATAATATAATATAATTAGTATAATGAGGTCTCAAAATACAGCTGTCTCGGCGCCCAATGTCAGTTCTTCGCTGTCGGCGTCGAGACACTAGGTCCTTGGTAGTAACTAGTAACGCATGTCGCTTTGAAACCATAAACTCAATTTAGGCCATCTGCGCTCGGGGAGAACATAAATCGTAATACCCCGTTCGAGTCCAGCTAATCACTTAACAGAAGGTGGCGGTGTACTTGGCTCTGAATAATCGCGTACTGTGCGTTGCAGACGGACTGAGTGCCGAGGTGAGCGGGTAGCGTATGTAGAAACATGGAAAAGAAAAAGAAACATGAAACACATTTCAACCTCTGTTAAGTAAAATGTGTTTTGAATAAATACTCGTATGTCAACGTCACATATAAAGATAAACGAATTTAATCGGTATTTTTAGCTATAAAATAGGTTTGATATACGTTTATAAATAGGACATGCATTTATTAAAAAAAAAAACAACTCAATTGCCCATTGAAGAGCTCCACCGTTTGGCTCTATACTTTTTACGGCTTTAAATGTAAACTCACACTGTCGATTGCCCTTTGTGTGACATAATATTGATTGTCTTATAATCTTTTGGCGAGCATTTTTGGTGTAACTTTGAATGGAATGACCTGATATCGCATTTTTTTTTATGCATACTTGTTGATTGTTCTAAATAGTTCTAATTCTGTGTTACTTCTTATATTAAATAGTCAAAAATCTAGATTACTTACTAGGCCATTTGCAAAATTATCATAAAAAACATTCTACCGGGAACCGAATCAAAGGACCCCACTTCCACGAGGTTATGCCTGTTAGGACAGCTCCTGGCTCCCGCAGGCTTTTATATACACTTTAGGGGTACACTATTATTCCCGGGTAGTTTCTTTTGTTAACTCGTAAGTATCTCGTAGAGCGAAAAGTAGGGCCCCGCGAAGGGGGGCTCCGTCGACTTGATGGCGGGGATTAGATGCGTATCTCCCAATTCAGGATAGGTTGAGGAATTAAATATGTACTGTAGTCCGAACAACATTAGTATATTAGTAATGTAATATTATTCACAGTCTTCGATAATTCGATGTTCGACACAGTAAATATTGTGTATAGAAATAATTAGGACAATCGATATAATGCGTAACGATTTCGGCGCAAAAATATTATTCATACATCTTTTTAGGCGAAAAGTCATACAACAAGAAAATAGGACAATAAAAAACTATGCCATCCGATAACCTCACACTGTCGCTACCGCTTTTCAGATCCCCAATCTCTCGGGTAGGCCATCGCAACATAAACGTAACTCAACTCAGCCAATCTACGTCTGATGCACTCTAGCCAAACATTTCATGCGAGATATCTCTGTATGGAGAGAGTATTCTGTGAGCCTTAAGCTGTATTGTGGTGGAATAGTACTGCTTGATTGAATCTTACCCAAATACGAATGTACACTGCATTTTGCTAGTGAATTGGTAGTGTTTGTTTATTACCTATTTGCAATTTTTTAAACAAAGTTCCAAGATACGTTTTGTTTAATTCCATAAAGTTATACGCCTAACCTGGTGGTAACTAAGCACCGTAGCCTTTGGACGTCTGCGACTCAAGAGGAGTTACCAGAGCGTTGCCAACGTTTAAGTTTAATTTATTTCAGGATTCGTGGTGTAAACGCAAGTCCCATGAGGTTTTTTGTATATTTGTATTAGATATGTACCTAAGCGTCTTAATGTACCTATACTTAACTGTAAGCTTATGTTATTTTCTGTTTCTCGAGTTAACTATAAATTACTATTTACTCATTTCTCGGAAAGTACTAGGTAAGTTCATACATTCTCAGTCTAAGCAAATTATATTGGTAACTATTTTTTTTATGTCTTTGTCACAAAGACATGTAGTTCTGTATTTTTATTAAATGATCTAGGTATTTGCAACTACAACTACAAATCTTCATAGGACTAGGCGCTCAAAAAATATTTGATATCTAGACGGTAGATTTGTATCATTACGTCTTGATAATATTACTTCGGGTGTAACAGCTCTTAGATACTTAAATCGCATTAAGCAAATAATTATGTATCAAAAGTCTTAATGTCAACACAAATCACACAAGATACAGGCTGTGCCTAGTTTGGGACCAACGGATACCGTCAGTGCTGTCGTTTTCCTTTGCATGTAATAATGCCATTAAGTTAAATGTATTCGCATAATGTATGTATATGGTAATAAAATATTTCATTTCAAATACTATTTCTATCTTTCTTATGAATACTTTTGTTGTATTTATATCAATAAAGAGTTACTTTATTGTACTCTCAAGAGCAAAGAGGACGAATGCCGTATAATATATGTACATAGGCATCGTAAACATATTTAAACCGTAACCGTTTTCATTGTTCTTCAATATTATTTAGTTTGCGATATCATTGTCACATGCAAAAAGGCTACTTTTTTGATTTGTTAAGTTTGCTGAATAATGGGTTCATTCAGAGAAACCATCGGCTAGGAGGCAAGAGGTAAGCCTTAGATTTTACGTATTCAGTTTTGCTCTAAAATAAATTCAATAGTGTTGTAAAAATTACAACAAAGATCGAAGTTAAGTATACATCATCCTCCATTTGAACTATATCAAAAATATCTAATATTAGACACGGTATATTATGACCCGACCGCATTCAGAAGACACCCTGGTAACTAACACGCCGTGACTTCTATTCAGTCCCAAACAAAGCTCCCATACAGACAATAACTTGATTGATGTGCATTGTAATGGTCTGTCCAGCAAGTAGACAAAGCACCAATCTATTACCTCAGTGCTGAGCACTGTAATTAACCAAAACTTACTACAAATTTAAATAACCGAAGTGATGAATGGCGTTTGTAGTCATTATCTATATATTGCTTCTGTTACTGGGCATTGAAAGCCGCGTCTGATTAAGTTAATGTTCACTGATACCTTATTGAGAACATAATAAGAGCCGTATTTGCACAGCCAGCGCAGTAATAACGTGACTCGTGTAAATAGCAGTTTTGTAGTCAAGGATGTTGTTTGTGCGATTTTCCTGCGTAAATAATATTTGATTGGAGGATATTAACATTAAGGATCGGTAGTTTCAAGCCGTTTGCCGACTTGTAAAAGCGTGGTGGATGCAACACGCCGTAAATGAGCAATAAAGTCATTGTGAGCAGTTAATTAACTTTAACGAAACCTTCGTGACTTCGCATGATCGGCTGACTATTCTAAATAATATTAGTGCAAGACGTGCTTGACCATGATCATAGAAACTAGACACAATATCAAACAAAATAGAAGGTTGCCCTATGCACGTAAGTGGATATACAGCGTGGAAATCTAATACGAGCAAATCTTTAAATGGTGGTTAGTGCAGGACGTAAGAAGTTTATTTAGATACCTTTTGTCTAAAATTACAACGAAAAAATTAACCATACAAAATAATTCAGCCCGCAATGTAACGCAAAATATTCAAGTTAAGGCTCGTTGACAGTTACTTGTCAAGTATTTGGACAGCTACGTTTGCGTTACATTGCTGCTCGGTAATTTTTGAAAAATTAATTACAGGCTTTCTATTAAGTGTATCTTAAAAAGTCCCAGTAATTAATGATAACGGTATTAAACCCTATGTCTGGTTTAATTCTTTGCTCGTATTAGATTTCCAGGCTGTATAGTGATTATTTGTTAATTAGAGAAAACTTCAAATGGACAAATAGGTCACGCGTATACTAATTTCAAAGTACAATATATTAATAATATCTTGTACTAGGTATTTAAAGTCGATCTATTTCTTACACATATAATTACCTATGTATTGTTTGCATGCATAACTTATTTTATCAGTTACCTGTTGCGTTTACACTACTACATAAATACATTGATCGTTTGACACGATGCCTTCCATCACTGCACCGCTTCATCTACACGCAGAAGCTTCATCCTCACACCTTGGAACCTACTCGATCTCGCGCTGGATGACTTGAGAATTGGTAATTATTCCCTCAAAGATACCACCCGTGAAATTAACTTATCCCGAGTGACTACAACAGGAGCTTCTTACCAACCAAACAGGTCCTAAGGCTTTCGCAACGAACACACATCATGAACAAACCTCAATTAGGTGACAATTGAATGATACCATTAAGCGAGATATGTGTGCGACGTGTATAAAAAAACAGTACATTTTTGATGCAATCATTTATCAATACATCTATTGATACATATATCAAAAAGTATGACAAAACTGTCGCGTGGGAGTGAACACTGTTAGATTTCCTGATTGATTACGAATGCATTGGTGACAAGCTGACAAGCGCACAATGCTACCTACGTCAAAAGGAAACAAAGACCATTAACTGGTGGAATTTTTGTTTAAGACTGTTGTAAGATAAAATTTAACAGCTCGGAAGTTCTTGAAAACTCGTAAAAACGGTGACGCCGTTCCTTTTACTCGTAATGTTAGAGTTTTTTTGCACATAACTAAAATAAGCTTCCCTATGTTTATTTGGACACGCCTTAATTCCTAATAGGGTCATTGTCAGTCAGTAAAACAAAAATTGTCTTTTCAGTGGGCAATAGTTAAGGGCTTAATAATAGATACTTATTGTTCACCTTTGTTATGAATTATGATAAGGATTGGGTCAGTTTCAAGCACTGGAATGTTAAAACATAACAGCGTATCCACCTATCTGGGAAGAAATAGTGGTATGTTTAACATACTAGAACACTCGTGGGAAAAAATATATTTTATAATAACAAAAGGTTTATGTAGGTATCCCTCATTGGTCAGTGCGGTATCATCCTTTACTGCACACCTAATTTTCAATGAGTGCATCCTGCTGTAGGTACACGTCGTTAACCATTTTTTTACATGGGATAGTGACAGTTAACTTGTTACACATTGGTTAGTGATTAGTGCGAGTCCATACAAAAGCTACCCGCACTTGCAGCAAACGTATGAACTTGCTACTAACTAATCACTAATCTAAGTGTAAATAACCCATGACGCTCGTTCTAAAAGTAACGCGATTAGTTATCTGATTTACGCAAGTGCCTATGCGATTTAAATTATTTTTTTCACTTGTTTCTTATTTATTTGTTATATTACTAGCTAGGCTAGCCAACGCTACGGTAGCCTAGCGGTTCAGGCATTCGGCTGTCAAACGGCGGTCGTGGATTCGAATCCCGGCTCGTACCAATGAGTCGGAACTTATGTACGGAATATCATTTGATGTTTTACCGTTACCTTTACGGTGAATGAGAAACATCGTGAGGAAACCTGCATACATCCACGAAAAATTCAAAGGTGTATGTGAAGTCCCCAACCCGCACAGGGGCAGCGTGGGGACTACTGCCCGTTCCCTCTGAGAGGAGGCCTGTGCCCAGCAGTGTGACGTATATAGGCTGATTTATTATTTTATTTATTTATTATGTCATTTTTGTTTTTTATTTTTTCCGCTGACATTACTATGAGTAGGTACACTGCTATTTTTAAAATCAGTGACATTTTGTTTTATTACTTATTTCATTTTAATTAATATAATCTAATGGAGTCAATGACATCGTAAAATGATGATAATCATATACTTATATGTGGTCATTATGTTTTAACTAGCTTCCGCACGCGACTTCGTCTTCGTGGACCCGGCATAAAAACTATCCTATATATCCAGACTATAAACTATCTTTGTGCAAAATTTCATCAAAATCGGTTAAGTCGTTTCAACGTAATTGAGTAACAAACATCTAAACATCCAAACATCCAAAAATTCAAAAATCCAAACTTTCCCATTTATAATATTAGTAGGATTACAATCACTTTACAATTTAAAAATATATTTACATCTATACCTGTATACCTATAACAATTAAGCATTTGAGTTTGAGTGATGCGTTGAAGCAGGATGGTACTAATGCGCTAGTGCCCTCCCCTTCTCATTTGCCATGTAATTGTATAGTTAGTTGCCTTCGGCACATTTGCGATACACGCCGATATGACATGATACCGAAATGTATTACGGAAATAATTAAGTGTAACAATGTAGCACTCTAACTCAATTACAGTATTGAATTACCTCTTTATCAGGTATAGTTTAAATATGCCACTTTATCAATTTGAGCGGTTGTAAGAGTGTCGAAACAGTACTCGTATGTGACTTCACCAAGGCATCCTTATCCTCAACCTTCTAAGTATGGAAAAAAATATGGTACGCATCTTGTTCTTATCATAAAGAATTTTACATAATACATCTCTCTGTTCTTAGCCAGCGGGAACATGTGTACCTACTTACAACGGATGGTAATAAAGAAGAGCCTTCGGCTCGGGCGTCAAATACATGCGATCCATTTTCACATTAACCAGACACGAATATCTACATCAATACTTACTCGTAAAATATTTCTCATTCGTTGTTGCACATATCTACTGTATCATAAGATGTAACTATAAAATTCGGCGTATTATCGTTAAATAGTTCTCATTTTAGTGAAATTTTACAATATATAAGGAAATGCATGGTGTAACCAAATACCTAAAGCAATATTGAATTACAAACACATATTTCTATTAAGTACACATTCCACGAATTCATTAGCTTAATACTTACAAAAAATAATCAAATTGCAGATGTATTTAAATGCTGTTATAAACGCATTCATTTAAGGCGTTGGGTTGATTACACAGATATTTATTACTTACAATAGAAATCTCGAAATAGCCGATTGCTGAATAGTTAGTTACAGTCGCCATCAGATATTTCGGAGCGGCCAAGGTGCTCACAAATATCGGAACACGCCTCTATTGTCGGGGCATTAGAGACGTGTTCCGATGATTGTGAGCACTTTGGCCGCTCCGATATATCTGATGGCGACTGTACATGCCAATCAGCTTAATGTATCGACTTGTTGTGAAAATTACATTTAATGCGCGAAGTAAACTCTTTTAACATTGATATGCGATTAAAATCGGATGGAACACACAAAAAAAAAAGCTCGTGTTCCAGAACTAAGGACACCTCTACAGCTATACTAGGTAATATTGTAAAAAGTTTCTTTCATTTTTAGTGCAAGCTTTTATTGCCAAATGTACTTTTCTGTATACCGTCATCATCTACTCATTGAGACGATTCTAATAACAAGTCCATGTACTTTTCTGTATACCGTCATCATCTACTCATTGAGACGATTCTAACAAGTCCATGTACTTTTCTGTATACCGTCAACATCTACTCATTGAGACGATTCTAACGAGCCCAAACTCAACGGGGTTACGTCGGTTTGTATAGGTACTGCATTCCCATGGCCACCTTCGGTCTCCATCATCAGATCAGCTCGATGGTACCATAATGTTGAATTGTCATCCAAACTAAACTTATACCCAAAAGTTCAGCTCAATCGAATGAGGTAAACTGGTTCAAAATTCAGTTCCAAGATTTGTCCCACACAAACAAAGTGACAAGATAGGAGTGTCGTCTCGTTCTATAGAACGGTGTCAGCCAGTGACGGACACTCTATCCTGTCACTTATCGTGTGATAAGGCCAACCATGTTACGGGGTCAGGTCAAGTTAAATAAAAGCTGGTTTGTATAGGTAAGTACAGGTAATCCCCGGAACTCCTAGTTTATTTTAAAAATATTTCACCAGTGTATAGAATAGATAGAGCTGATGAACTTTTGTGATATTTATAAGACCTATCGTACGTAGAACCGATGGCCGTTGGGGCGGAAAGGTTCTCGAGTGGCGACCACGTACCGGAAGGCGCGGCGTGGGTAGGCCCCCGACAAGGTGGACCGATGACCTGGTAAAGGTTGCGGGAGTCCGCTGGATGCCGGTGGCGCAGGAGCGGTCGCTTTGGCACTCTTTGGGGGAGGCCTATGTCCAGCAGTGGACGTCTTTCGGCTGATATGATGATGATGATGATGATAAGACCTATGTACCAACACAGCTTTGACAATAAAGAAATCTTATCTTATCTTATCTAGACTTTCACGTAGAACAGTTATTTTATCCCGCGGTTTTGCTGGCATTCTGTGTTATACGCGGGCGGAGCCACGTGGCTAACTTGTCTATGTTCTATATTATGCAGCGTGACTATTTCTTCGTTGTTACTGTTTCCTACTTATTAAATCGATTGAAACTAATCTATTATCTACCTCCATTAGACCGTTTATCGTATCCGTTATTATATATTAGTTCCGTAGTGTTTTTTACTAATGATCCATTATGGCCAACTATTTTTAGGTACTCGGACATTGACAGCTCAATAATTGTATTGACAGCGTACATATTTTTACCTGCATATCAGATACCAATCTTTAAGTTTAAGTGACCTTTTATGTGAGAAGGTGAGAACATTTTCCGACAAGGTTTGTGCGTTAACTTAATGTTACATAAATGGAAAATTATAACAATATAAGTTATGGCCTAATAGAGTAAGTAGAGTAAAGGTTCAAGCAATCGAACGGTGGTCGCAGGTTCGAATCGTGGCTCGAATCCATGAGTTACTAGAAAAGTATACATAATGTACGGTAAATCATTTGGTAATGTAGACCATCAGCTTTTCATTGACGGAAAACATCATTCACGAAAGAAGCATGTCCCTCCAAATATTGTGACAAATATAGGTTGCCTGATATTATGGTATGCGTTTTTTTGGCATATTAAAAATATATATTTTAGTGTGTCCTCGCTACTTTTTAAAAGTAGTCAACTGGCCACGTGGATGCCATGTCACGAATAATCATTAAAATAAGTCTAATTTTGACCCAGCTTCCGTCCTCAATGAAATAACAAAATATTATTAAGTATTCGTTAATATTTATAATCTATGGGCGATAAAAGCCAGATTGTTACGCATGACTTGGTTTATTAACGCGTTTAATTGTTACCTGCGCTCCAATTTTAAATATAAGAAAATCGTTCAATCATTGCTGATAATATCAAACACGGTTTTGACACGGACCAGCTACCAAACGATTTTCTGTAGATTACCGATAAGAGATCAATTTTGTGAATATATTAAAATATTTTTAGGGACCAGCAGCAGTGTAAAGGGCTTGGGCTCTAAATCCTAAATATATTTATATGGAAGCGCGTTCGCGTTACTTTCGAGTTGATTTGTATTATCTTGAGTCGAACCGGCTGGAAGAAATTATAAATATACTTAACCCATAAAAAAGTAATATTTGACATCTATGTATTACATAGATAGATATCTCTCTCCATTACTGCGGATCGTGGTCACTAAACCTCCTAATAATAATAATAATTAACCATTTATTTCAGGCACCTATGACCCATAATTACAAAAACCTTAAAGACTAACATAAATACAATAATTAAAACTCATTATTCAAGGACAATTTGCCTCCTTCAAGTCCAGCCTGATATAAGCATTTACAAACATTTAATTCATATAAAGGTACCTACACTCTGCACATTATTTTCCACGGAAAGTTGATGTAACTCACGCAGAGTTCTTGGAAGGTGAGAATAGCACAAAAGTCCAAGTTCGCGGTGCATTGGAAAGTTTCGAAATGTAACACTATTGCATAAGCGACGCACAAGTTTGCAATAATTATAATACTCGTAGACCTTAGACTGGAGATATAGATACCTTAGACTGGAGAGCGAAGCTACTCGCTACTTTAACAATGCATAATATTATGCAAATAGATACCTGAATTAAACAATGGCTTTAAAACCCGCATTATTATTGAAGACCTTATTGTTACCGCAAACAAGGGGCTTAAAGAAGAAAAAATATACATCCCCACTTAAAGTTTAAGGGAAGAAGTATAGCTTTAACTTGACCGCTTTCTCGGCGTGGTTCGTCTGCATACCGATGACAATTAACAGCTTTCTAGTAGTAAGTGTCACTATGCTAAGCCGTGGATGAACAGACGTACCGACAGACATGGCAAAACTACAAGAGTTTCTTGTTTACTGCAGAACCCTAAAAAGAAAACTAGCCCATTTTAATGCATCCAAAGAACAGTAAGCTAAAAAGAACTGAACGTAACCTAGCATCTTCGTGGCTACATTTTAGCATAGATCTAGATAAGCGGCTCGAACATGAGTTCTCACAATTATTTCACGTTGGGAGAACGGATTCACGACAATGGTGTTTACGTTGCGCAAGAGAATCATGCGCAGGTCTTTAGATATCGCAGGCATAGTATTAACAACGAAATAACAAATGAAGCTTTGGGGGAGGCCTATGTCCAGCAGTGGACGTCTTTCGACTGATATGATGAACTTAATGAAGACTAACGCAAAATATACAAATTGCTTAATTTTTTTATAACAATAATTTAGGCGATTTTCAAGCGGCGTTCGTGATCCCGAAACCTGGATCGTACTAATGAGTTTTCCAAGCTATTATTTGATACTATTAAGCTTAAGCAACAATCAGGTAACTTATACTATGTACATATAGTTCATTTTACTATCGAAGCACTCATAGCCTAGCGGCGCCTGCGAGTCGGAAACGATAACGCAGGTTATGCAAAGATGGCAGCGGTCAGTCTTTGTATAAATGAGCGCTTCCGTGCTTTGGAAGGCATCCCAGCTGCTGTCTATTGACAGTAGTCGTTAAGCCAAGTAATGGCCAGTTCCAATAATCAATCCAACGATAGGTTTGTGCTCAGTAGGAATCACTAAATAAAATAATAAATCAAATAAAATAGCCTTTATTGCTGAGGTTTACAATTTGCAAAAACTTATAGTACCTACCTACAGTAGGAAATTCCTACTGTAGGTACTAGGAATCACTACTTACCTTTTAAGGCGGTGCATTGGAAATTATCGCGTGCTTTGAAACGCCGTTCTGACTAGAATAAGAAACAATAAGGTCCGATTTTCAGATATATGATTCTTCACTACTTACCTTTTAAGGCGGTGCATTGGAAATTATCGCGTGCTTTGAAACACCGTTCTGACTAGATTAAGAAACAATAAGGTCCGATTTTCAGATATATGATTCTTGACTATATGATTGTTCATCTGATTTTATGGATACATGATTGCTTAAAATTTCCTCGATAGAAAAAAAATCGAAAGTTGGGTCTGTATTTTCCTTTTTTTACTCAGCCTACTCAAACGATACATTCTTTTACGACACAATTAAGTAAATACTATAGTATGTTATCTCATCTAAAATCTCACTCTATGAAATTTTAATAAACCTTCACTAAGTTAGGTATTTATCGAAATTTGTCCAAAACAGCGATTCCCGAAGAGTGTTACATCTCTTTTTCTCGTGGACAGAAGGCATCAGCGTGTCTCTGTCTAGGGGGCGTGTACGACTCAAAACAAGGCATCCCCTTAAACCTCATTCTTCTCCCAATGTCTTGAATATGCGAAAACTTTTTGAAGCAAAAACAATACCTACCGAAAAGTGAAGAAATCTGGGTCACATTAGTAAGCTCTCGGTAAAGTACGAAATACCACAAACAGATTCCGCCCCGCTTAGTGGGGAAGTGGCCTAACTTGGTTTGAATGTGAACCAATCTAGTGCTAACTTTGAACATATTCCGAAAACACTACTTTTGACTTACCATTGTTATTTACATTAATGGTCGTAGTCGAATACTAGTATAATTTACGGTAATAATTTAGGTAAACTAAAAATATCAACACAAAATATAGTTTCACAGTGTGATTATCGGGAACTTCCTGCGAGAATTTCTCCATAAATAGTTCACCGTAAAAAATCCAAGATTCTTAAAAGAGGATTTTAATTATTGGAAATATTGCGTCCGAGTAGAAAAATAATAATCTGTCATAAATATTACATAGCGATTGAAGTAAGTACCAATTCGAGATATTCAAATAAATAGACAATTAAACAATGATTTATTGTGGGCAACAAATGCCGTTTTGGTGCACAATCGAACCAGTTTGTAGTGTAATTGCTTCGGAAATTGAGTTACTGCAACCGACTATTACTTTATGATACACACTCGCTAAATGAACTTAATTGGAATGCGTTCGACCTTAGTAACTAAATTATGGTTGAACGTTTGAGCTGTCTGCGTAAGTTGGCAAGTTTTGGGTCAATTTCTGGTACCATACTCACTACCTACTAAATTAGAGAAGTTTACTATAAGTAATCAAATAATATTTTGCAAATGCCTCAAAAGCTACATAATTATATTTATACCGATATGCGCGCGCAATTATGTCTCTGACTGAACAGCCAAAACAAAATAAATAAAAAAGTATTCAATAGATATTAAGGTTCATTATTAAATATGAATAAATTATTTTACACAATGGAACCTTTGGATATCATAATAGATTAATTGAATTAAATTAAATATCCATAAATTTGAAACTTACTACAAAAAAGACTGGGTTGCACTCCGGGAGTGCCGGCAGAAGTGAAAACTTGCGAATTGCTTTAATTAACAGTATTATTTAAAAAAAAAATGTTGTTCTTGACACGTTAGAAGCCATTCCATCCCAAGGAAAAAAAACGATTGCTCCGTGTCCGCCTTTCTGCGAGGAAATGTATCTTAATATGGGGATATAAAAATTAACACCACGAATGCGGTAGTGTTATATCTAAGCTTATAATTTATAAAGCACGCGTGTTTAAGTTAAAGCCTGGATCATGAGATCCAGAGGTCGACATATTTGTTGATCGGTGGCCTAGACTTATATCTCGAAGCCTCTCTTATTGTGAGATGTGTGAGAATTTGATGGATGTGATGTGTGAATAATAATTTAATATAAGATATTGTTATTATATTACTTGTACCAATTTTGTTGTTACTAATAATCAAATTATGAATAAAGCTATTTTTATATACCTATCCTTAATGACTGCCACACTACGATCTTGCTACAAAGTCGTTACCGTTTGTTGAGATTGTATTAAGCGTGCATGCTCAAAACGCCTGACCAAGGTTCCATACTTATTTTTGCGCGGAAGACCTAAAATAGCGTGCTTTCGTGTCCGGCGCATTACCGAATAAATGGCTTCCTGAATGTGTGATGTATGGGAAGTAGCGCAAGGAGGTCGCTTGTTATGACAATCTTGACAATTATTAGCATAATATATTGTCTCCTTTATTATGTTAACTACCACAGTAGACATGACTATTGATATAAGTTCAGAATACAATTAATTATGCATTACTTATTTCACAAAAAGAGAACGGAGAACTCAAAAAAATCGAGTTTTTCCCCGACTGCGCAACGCAAAGGGTTTACCAGTGTATGTACGTATTACTTATTATGTATTTATGTATGTTTGTTCCTTTATGTTATGACACTCTAGAGATCAAACGCGTGGGTCGATTGAATGAATCATACGTCAATCGATTCGTTTTAATCTTGTCAGTGTCACTGAAGACAAGACAGTATTCACAATTCAAAATGGCGGCTACCAGACGCCGTATTGTAAAAAACCGGTCACGTGCGAGTCCGACTCGCGCTCCGAGGTACAAACTTTCTCAGAACAAACCCCGTCTTTCCTCGCCTTTTAATTTTGGAAAATCTTAACAAAGCATACTAGAAGTTACGGTTCATTTTCTTACTTACTTGCAGGAACAAAGAAAAACGGTAGGTTGGTTTTTCAGCGATTTTTTTATCACGTGAAACGATTTAATTATTTCTTAACTCATTTGAAAAAAAAGGTGCTCTCTGATTATTATAATAGTAATTGGAAGAGAGAAATATACGTACAAAGGTGATTAAATTACAAACTTAACCCAGACAATATTTTTGATGCTTGAAAGAAAAGTAATCTATTTAGTTAGAGATAGGTTATATTTTTCCTGTAATATTTATAATAGGTAATGTTAATTGTAATGTTATGTAATCATTTCATAATTTTTGCTCGGTTAACTTGGGGGAAAGGAATTTTTAGGGTTCCGTAGCCAAATGGTACAAAACGGAACCCTTATTTATGGATTCGTCATGTCTGTCTGTCTGTCTGTCCGTCCGTATGTCACAGGCATTTTACTCGAAAGCGATAAGGTGTATTTGAATAGAATTTTGAGGATAGGTGTATTTTGTTAACCGCTACATAGATTTGTAATTAAATTACAAAAAAAAAAATTTTAGGGGTGTTCTCCATACATAAAACTGAGTCAAAAAAATTTTTTTCATTGCAATCCCACGTGTGGCACAGCAATCGATAGGCCTTTCAAAATAAATATAAGGTTTCTCAGCATTTTTTTTTGATTAAGTGAATAGAGTCGGAGGTAATCGCCTCGAAAAAAATCACTAAAATTGTGTCCCCCCCCCCCCCCTCTAATTTTTGAACCGTGTATTTTACAAATATGAAAAAAATCATGGAAATCATGGCTTATTAAATTCTTTCAGCGAAAATTATTTTGAACAAGATCGGTTCTAAGGTTTTTGAGATATTTCTAAAATTAACGATGGCATTAAAGAAAAGGACGTAAGTGCCATAAGATTTTAGTAACGATACGACCTTTTTAATAGGCACGGAACCCTCGTTGTGCGTGGTCCGACACGCACTTGGCCGCTATTTTGCAAAATTTTCCTTCATAAATCAAAATGTATTGACTGTAAAAAAAAATCTTTTAGAATGTGTAAAGCTCTTTCATTTGATACCCCATTTGACCTAACAACTAGACTTTGAAACTTTGCCGCCATCCCTCCATACAAGGGCCCTGTCATATCGACCTGCAAAGTAATTGCGTAACATTTCAAACGAGCGGTAGGGCATATCAACTGTCATGTTCACCTGCAAAATATATGACAGTTGATTTGTCCTAACGCTCGAAAGGTTTCGCACTAGACCTTTTTGACTTCTCCACGCAGATTCCTTCATTCAATGATTCAATGTTTATAAATTTACTCACCTATCATTACTGCATAAGCATGGCAGCACGCCTGGCACAAACCCCGAGTGTCAGCTGTCTCGTGCCCAAACAACCCATATCTTAATGTTCAAATTAGAAGAATATATATATATACAGGGAGGAACATTTCCTTGGACTAAGCTGAAAGGACAGTGTTATATAAGTGACGTACAAACGATCTATTATAAATGTTAAGCTGGATTTAAAAGAAAAAAAAAACATAAAAATCGAAATATTTTATCTTAGCGACAACCCTAATACTATACATAGTTATTATTTTCATTTGAAATTGACACATGTCACAAGTCACAAGAATCTTGCTGACTTCATTAAATCTGCTGGATAGGGTTGAAACATACAGTTTTTTTCACCAAAGTTTAACAAGTTGTATCTCGGTAACCGTTAGAAATATTAATATGGTTACTAGGTGAGAAGTAAAGCACTAAACCTGATCTATATCCCATTTGCTTAAAAGTCCATCGATCTGTTCCACCCAGTATATAGTCTCATAAAAAGGCTCAAAGTCACCCGAAGGGCTACGGAGAGGACTATGTTGGGAGTTTCCCTGCGTGATCGCATCAGAAATGAGGCTATCCGCAGCAGAACCAAGGTAACCGATATAGCCTTCCGAATCGCCAAACTTAAGTGGCAGTGGGCACATAGCACGTAGAATCGATGGCCGTTGGGACGGAAAGGTTCTCGAGTGGCGACCACGTACCGGAAGGCGCGGCGTGGGTGGGCCCCCCGCAAGGTGGACTGATGACCTGGTAAAGGTTGCTAGAATCCGCTGGATGCGGGTGGCGCAGGATCATTTTGTCACTCTTTGGGGGAGGCCTATGTCCAGCAGTGAACGTCTTACGGCTGATATGATGATGATGATGATGATATATAGTCTGTGGTATGGTATTAGTACCGGACTGTATTCTGACTGACTTTAGACCAGGCAAAACGATTAACTATTGACTCAGCGTGAGGTTTAAAGTGTTAAATTAAATTGAAGATCTAAGTTCAATTAGTTGTCATTTACAGGCCCGAGACCGGTATTCCTTCCTCGCTATTTGACATAAGGGAACATTTTATGTTTGGTGTCTCTGTCATTCTGGTTTTCACACAAAACTGGTTGTAACAAAAAACACATGAAAGTGACGAGTAAATACTTATCGCGAATGATATAAGTAAGTACGAGTAATAGAGATGTTATTCGATTATACTTTGGAAAAAATACGAAATGCAAGAATGACCGTCTACATGCATTAACTATAATAAAAGCAGCAAGCTGTCTTGGCCACATTTTTGTTAATTGAAATAAAATAACAAATCAAGTGTTCGCACAATTATTTATTTCAAAGGTATAGAGGAGATGATTTAACAGAAAATGATTCATGTATGCATTTTTGCATAGCAAATTGCTAGTTTATATAGTTGGTATATTCAATCCAGCCTGTGTGAACTATTCTTTAGTCGTGAACCGAAGGCTGTTCAACATAATTGATTGCGCGTCGGTTAGATTGGTTGATATTGGTTTCTCTAATCTATGCATCCGTCAGGCGACGACAGTTTTGCATACATTTGCGAATAAGCGAAGTGTAAGTAATCTGTGCCTCGATGCTACGGCGGATGACGAACCTACTCGTAGGATGAAAGTAAATTCGGTTTTAGCCTATTCCTATGCACATACAAAGGATTTGTGCATACATTGTATCAGTTTATCAATTTAGAGTAAGTCAAGGCAAAAACAGACGGTAAAATTTAATAAAAATCATAGATATAGGTACTGGCTCTTAAAGTCACCATCGTCAACGATCTTTAGTTAATAAGCAGCTATCTATTTATGTACAAATAAAATACTCAAAGACCCAATACATCGTAAGACACATGAAAGATGTTGGTAAATTGTTAGTAGATTCAAAGTCTATGTACGCTTATGATTCCATCCGAGCCTAAATGTTGTTGTATTTTTGTTTTGCAGAATATTTAAAAAGGATAATATAAGTAAGTAAGTACCTACCTGCTATTAGTATTCTGTGTTGAAAGTGCGCTTTGGTGATAAACGAGCAGACATTTTTCATTCCTTTAAGTTCTCATTTTGTTAAGTTCCACTCCCTTTTAAGCCCGAAAGGGCTCTTAGAATTTGAACCCAACTAATTTTCACTTGCTAATTGAATTGAGATTGATGTTTCAACAAAGCAATATTTTACTTTTAAAGCTATCTCGAGTATGTCAATAAAATATCTGAATGACACTTCCAAATATCATAAAACTGAAAATGGCTGAACTTTGCCGCTGCGGCGCCCAGAACAAGTATCTGGAATATCGGTGTGTTTGCGAGCTCTATTATGAATCAAGTCATAAAGCGGTACGATGGTATTATCGAATTTCCCATCACAGATAAACCCTTTTGCGTAAACAGCATATAGCCTATTCAGGCATGCGGCCCCCTGTAATATCAGAGGATCGTTTTCTCCTAGTAACCTTTGAATGGAATAGATCAGGTGAGGCCCTGATGCGAGTTCAAAGTAGTTACGGTAATCACGATGCAGATCTTGGGAAGTAACTTTGTATGGGGGTGGGTACCTAACGCTGTTCGACTGCGACAGACCATTGCCATGAAACTTTCCGCGATAACGACCGGTCCGCATCGCGTCGCCGACAAACTACGAAGTTTCTCGTAAGCTGGTGAGTTACTGTATTTATAACGACTAACATAATTACGGAACATAAAAATAATGACACTTCTGAAGCTCATGCTACCTTCTATGAGAATTTATAATAGAGGGATGGATTTGTACGCAGATTATGAACGCAGTTTCTGATAATATCATACAAGTTGAACTCGGCGCAAGCAAATATGAAAAATCCTCTTTTTATTGTATAGTCTAAGTCGTAGTCTGATTAGCAATGTGCCAATCCACAAAACATCGGAACTTGTAATTATATATTTTGATTGTCAAACCCGTATGTACTTAAGTAGTAGTTATCACTTCATTTTATTGAAAAATAATCCGCCTAGTTTTCAAGACGTGCTAGCCTATTTTTAATTTCATTTCCATTATATGCAAATCGTAATAATTTTCGTAAACATTTGCCAAGCGAACCATATATCTAACCCAAAGCCTAAATGTGGCTGGCTGAATGTGGTTACATTAAAAACAAACAATTAGGCAGCTAAATATGGGTCACTTGTAACGTCACAACGACAGGTTGGCGTATCATGAGAATATTCACTTCAAGCGATGTTGAAAGTGGCATTAGATTTATTAATATCCGGATACTCAACAACAAAGCCCAGGTTATTCTTTTGGTAATTAAGAGCTTGTAGCTGGTTAAAGGCTAGGTTTACTTTTATAAACTGTCCTTTCTTTTCGTTACTTTAGTCGTACGACGCCGCTGGTATAATTTGTTTCATCCCAACAATAAAATTGTACATGATAAATAGCCAGTGCATAGAAGTAACGAATTAGGTAACTTGCGTGACGCGCACTTCTAATATTAAAAAAATGATTTTATATATTTACTAGCTTTTGCCTGCGACTTGGTTTGCGTTGACTTCTTTTTGTTGACTTTTACTGGGATTAAAATTAGGTATTGAAATTGTTCCTGATATCTAGGCTATAGTCTATTTGTACACCATAATTCATATTAATCCGTTCATCCCTTTTTGCGTAATTTAGTAACAAACATCCAAACATATATTGATTTAAACTATCACGATTCTCACTCATAATTTTTACTAAACGGTCCTTAATCGCGTTTAATTAACTTATTTATTTACCTCTCTGAGGTGTCCCGTCGTTTTGCATGTGTATTAGCAACATCCATGGTCATGGGACAACACCGTCCCGTTCAGTAAAAATAAACATCCAAACTTTCTCATTTACAATATTATAGTACTAATAACTTTTTTGTTCTTTAGGTTTAGTTCAGTTATATTTCGTTATATTATTATTATACCTATTTGTGGGATCAAATTATCTGCATGCTGATCTGAGCACAGAAAAACAAAAAACCGTCAAAAAAATAATATAACTTTATGTTAACAAAACATAAAAAAATATCTCGCTTGTTTAAATAATAAATCGCGCCTCATTTAAATGATGGTTATTCAATTGAAAACCCCCGATATTCAGTGAACCGTGCTTACGTTCCGTATGACAATTTCCCCAAATATTGGGCTATTCAAATTCGAAAGTACAAATGGAAATACAACGAAATGAATAAATTATACAAATTCTTTGAACAAACACCTACATTTTAAGGTTCACCATTTGGTTTAATTAGGGTTCCGTACCGGAACCTAAACCTATGACAACCGTCAGTATATCTGGCTGTAGGATCGTCAAAGTCTAGCAGCTTTTAATAATGTGTCCAGTAATGACATAAACATTATAATACTCTCGGCTAGGTGTATGTTAATATTGTAATTATCTTATTACCTTTGGGGAATACTTGGAACCAAGAATGGTTAAAGGTAAAAAACTAAAGTAAAGCTCCACTTTTACCAAGAGGAACCGTTTTCGAAGAGGCTTTTTGGTTTTGTTTGTGTTGCACATTTTGAATATGTAATGTCTATTCAAAAATTCGCCATGTGTATTTTGCTCTAACGAATAGTAACAAACACGTTTGGAGTAGACTGCGTGGATAAGAACGTTTAAAACTAATTTAAAAAATATTCCAATTAAGTACATTTCAGGTATTGACACCAAGAACTAATTCATTTCAGCCTAATATGCAATTTTAAATATATATTTTATTGGATATATGGATCTGAAAAACAAATAAATTTGTTGAACATACAACTCTTTGGTGGGATGCATCAGATGTATGGCTTGGAACAAAAGTAAAAAAAAATGGAACGTAAAAAGTACTAGTGCGAGAAATAAACTTTCCGCACCATATACAGCAACAAAAAGTACCACTTTTCACTTCCTAGTTGGCGGGTGTGAAGTCGGTGGGTGTCAGTAAGCTGCAATCCATACAATCTACATTACACTAACTGCTTCCTGATTAGCGTGAAATTAGTGGAAGCGGAGTGATACGCTTGCAGTATTACATGTATGCAGTACTGCATAAGTACAGCACCACTTGCGCGCAATATTATACTACTGTATACATAGTAGTATACTAAACTTCTTCGGTTCTGCAATCGAAGTTATGCTGAAGTTTATTTATGCTTACCGGTAAAAATCAAATCAAATCAAATCATTTATTTCGAGTAACAAAACTCATTATACATTTTTTCAATTAAGTTCATACAAATACAAAAGTTTAAAAATAAATAATTCAATAAAATACAATGTCAAATAAGTAATATAAAATAAATTGTCACATAAATAAAATAGGTACCTACTCAGCAGATTTATTTTGCTGGGAGATGTCTGTCACAACAATGTCGGATGTATGGGCAATATACTTTGTCGGCTATCATAGATAGAACGGCGTTTTGGCTGGCACGCACTCTGCGCACGAGCGCAGCACTGCGCGCGCGCATGCTCGCGTGGAAGCACACCACGCGCGCCTCCGCGAACATGCCCGACGCACTGCAGTAACGAGGCAGCCCCAACACCGCTCTAAATGCGTTATTGAGTTGGACCTGAAGTGCGCTGTACGCATTCACAGTGTAACACCAAAAAAAAAATGGAATGGTACGTTACGTGGTGTGGAACCCTTGGTGGACAAGTACAACTTCTAACTTACTTAATTTATACAAGTTACTTACGAATGTGGGCGTAGGAAAAAAAAGTCGAAAAATGTTCGGCCTCGTTCCGGACATTGCAAACATCGTGATTGAAGGATAAAAAAAACAGCCTAGTGCGTGTTGGGCCACGCGCTGTGTAGGGTTCCGTAGTTGCCTGTCTGTCTTTGTTATATCGACACGCGCGCGCCAAATAAATGGTGCGGATGCCGTCGGCCGAATGTGTACGAAAATTACTGTGTTTTCAATACAGTAATTTAGCTTTTAAAAACCCATAATATTTTTGAACAACGCACACATATGTACAGACAAAACCAAGCCACTAACCTCAGTGTCGCGACGCCGTCATATTGACACGTTTTCCGTGACAACTAAGAAAACAAACAATGGTCTCCTGCGTTGTCAAATGTTATAAAAACAACTCAAAATCAAAAAAATAAATCGTACGGAATAACGTTTCATTTGTATACTGAAATAATACCTTAAAACACTTAGAAAACACAAATTAATGCTTGGCTTGGAGCACAAAACCTCAACGGTTAGTTGACGTGACATCTGCCATATTAAGCACGAGTAGTGTTACCAGAGTATGATTTTTACTTACCCCAAACCCCAAACGGACAAACTATTACAGTCCGGACATGAATAGAATACACAAACCGCCATAGTGAAAGACAATTTCAATATGGCGGTTTGTTTACATAGTTAGCAAATTCTATTGACGGCGACTTTATATAAGATTTATATACGAGGTAGTAATAAAATCTGCAAATCGGTTTTGTTACATTCCATAATGTGTATCTATACTGCAGCGCGAGATTTAAAGTGCAAATATTTATCATATTGTCGGATATTTTATAAATTGAGATTCCTATTCGAGAATAAATAATTTAAGTACAAATAGCAAATTCGTAATTAAGAACATCTGACTGAAGCTCAATTTGTTAAATAGTGTTGGTTTCGGTAGCCCTTGCATTATATTATCTATGTTATTAAGTTTAAAGTACAACTACAGAACAACTACAGACCTGTGGCGCTTTTGCCTGTTATATCCAAGGTGTTTGAAAAGGCTATGTATGCGAGAATTTTAAAGTTTCTTGATAAAAATAGTGTCCTATGCTCCGAACAAAACGGATTCCGTAAAGGAAGGTCTACTACAAATGCTGCTTTTGATTTGGTTCGTAGTGTACTCGACGCATTAGATGCAAACGACATGGTGGTTGGCCTATTTTTGGACTTGAGCAAGGCATTTGATTTTGTTAATCACACAATTCTATTAAATAAAGTTGAAAAATATGGTATAAGGGGACCGGCATATAGATGGCTAAAGTTGCTGCACTTTGTAGTTCGTGACGCGGCCTCTGCCTTATTCTTTGCTCTGAGGTCATATCAGAAGGTATTTTCCCAGATCTTATGAAATATAGTAGTCATACCTCCTTTTAAATCGGGCGATTTGAATGACCTAACCAATTTCCGTCCCTTAACAAAACTACCTGTGTTAGGTAAAGTTTTTGAGAAGTATATGTTAACCGATATGATAATGCACTTCAATAGAAATAAACTGCTTACCAATAATCAGTTTGCATTCACAAAAGGACGTTCCACGACTGATGCCGCGTCTGTACTTATTAAACGTATTTACAATATTTGGGAGAATTATTGTGATGCAATGGGTATTTTTGTGACCTTTCTAAAGCATTTGATTACGTGGATCATGGAACGCTCATTTTGCAATAACAGCATTATGGTGCCATGCCAGCCATTCGCTTCGCTCATGGTTCAAAAGTACAATCCTCAGCATAGCGAGGCTTTCAAGGCAAGTGACGCCAAACAACTTTGCTGCCGAGCGAAACACACAACTTTTCTCACCACCGCGAGGAAAATTA
This sequence comes from Epinotia ramella, assembly GCA_947578815.1. Lineage (NCBI taxonomy): Eukaryota > Metazoa > Arthropoda > Insecta > Lepidoptera > Tortricidae > Epinotia > Epinotia ramella. The sequence continues at coordinate 24,324,409 of OX388204.1, read as the reverse complement.
TAAATTTAATAAAAATCACATGGACCTTTTACAAATTTTCAATAAAGGTACACACATCTCATCCAGATCAAAGCATTTTATGATTATTAAGTGTAACAAAAACATTTTTGCATCTTTAAATAACTCCACGCTTACCTACATTAAAAAAGTCAAAGTATTGTTGGGTACGCATGGATAAACTAAGGCTCAAATACTCATTTTTTCCGCTAAAATAGCAGGTATTATTCATATAATGTATATCTTCTGCACTATATCCTTATAAGTCAGTCTAATTATTAATATTTCATATGTAATTAATAAAGAATAAGTATTATTAATTTATATTGTTAACATTAAATTAATAATTGATGATTATGATTATGATGATGATGAAGAAGTATTATTAATTTAATTTTATCAAAATAATAATAATGAATTATAGGCATAACACCATAAGTTTCTGAACGCAGGATCATTGACCTCTCATTTTGTATAGAAAAAAGTTTAATCTCACGATTGACCGTCACGTTCCAAATTCAAAAACTCTTTTCACGCTAGCGGATATAATGGATTTTAGGGCGCAGATTTTGAGCGATAAAGAAGCCTTTCCGAGCCGGTGAGGTGAAAATAATTTTGCTACCGAGTAGTATCATATACACTGCATTTCACACCTTCTATGAGAATAATTTAAATTCCTCATTTGAAAGCAAAAGTTACTCTTTTTTGAATAGCAGGATGAGCAGGATTAGAGAAGAAATGTACAACTTTGATCCCTCATTCGAGGCATCCATTACTCTTTTCTGAAAAGCAGTGTGCAGGTATGAAAAAAAACAAAAAATCATGCAGTACCTACCTGCTTATTGCCAAGCTCGGATTAAAAACGTCTTAATCTTTTCAACGCTCTGTTCAACAACACGCCACGTCAATGCATATCTATAGGTGGGGGGCTTTGGTTCACCTAATTTTTTAATCCTATTATTGGAAGTCCGAAAATGTCCTTCATATATTTTACGCTATAATAATCGTTAGTCTTAATAATTCTTCGATCGTAAGTCATAATGACAATATCTATTTTTATAATTTTGAAAATACTTGCTTTGATTAACACTCTTATAACTCTTAAACCTGTTTAAAATCGTTCAATGAAGCTCTAGTAACACTTATGGAGTTATTTTTGTTTCTTTACTCTATTAGTTCCAACTGAGATAATTATAACTTTTTTATAAAGGTTAAGGTTATAATAAAACCCGTAGCTAGCACCAAAATGTTAGTTGGGAGTTGCCTGAACAAATAAATTAATTAATCAAAATAATTGATACTGGACACAAGTTTCATGTGCTCTGCCTTCCCCTTTTAAGGATAAAGTCGTGTATACTGTATGTATGTATGTATGTAAAATAAATAGTGAGCGCTCTATGAAGGGAGCCTACGCGAGTTCCTCGCACTGAAAATGTCGGAAGAAAGAGGTGGAATTTGGCGTATAAATCTGAAAAAATATTATTTTATTTGCATCAGGCAACAAGGTCTTTATTTATGTACGAACTTACTTTGATACCTTAGACACTAACATACATATCATTATAAAAAACTAAAATAACAAAAATGCTAACAAACACGCCTTCCGGCAGGCTTAAAATGTTGCAACGATATCAAATTAAACTGTAATAAGCTGCAACTCCAACAGCAAGCAAAGCAATTCAGCCCGTGTGGCTCGATCTGGATATCTGTAGCTCCGTTTTCTCCAGGGTGTAATGAAATGAGTCGACAGGGTCAGTCCAGCGGTATGCAGAATGCTGGTGTTTACTGTTTGCAGACCTGACAGTAGAGCGGTTTAGTTACTGGAAGTGCTCAAGATATTTTACTTTTGTATTTTTTTTAAATAAAATACTAATCTCTGTTGTTATTTGCTTTCGAATTATTTTCGGAAGTTTTTAAGTTATTATACGGCGTATGCATACATATATTATGTTTTAAGGTCAGATAGCTTAAACTTTAATTAACTATATTTAACTATTTTCTTTTGCAATATGTTTTGCATTAGGTAAATGCTGCTCGAGAAAACTTCAAAAACTTTTGACGCAGCCATGTTTTAAATTATTGCTTAAACTACTAACATCACGTAAATTTATTTTTGAGGTTACCTAATGGAAAAGATCCAAGCCCCTGTGTTTCAAAACTCTCAAGATAACAAATAGCAATTAGATGAGATGTAAAAATGAAATATTCACAAGCTTGAAATTCAATAATGTTTGTGAAGCTAGTAAATAAATGTAATTTGACTTTCAAAATCCGTTTATACGTTCATTTCAAATAAGCTTTAGGGTTTTATATCTTTTGTCTCTTCTGGCGCTAGAAAATAATTACTAAAGCGTGTTCATCAAGCAATACTTCAAGCACAGGTAATATATAAATTACTTTTAATATCAAAGCTCCAATTAAAATGATTTGGATACTATTATTATTAATTATATCAATGTTAGCCACAGATGCACCACAGCAATTCACTTATATGTGGAACACTGATATCAGGTTAAATAATTTACTTTAAAAACAAAGTTTTGTTTTAACCGACTTCAATTTAGTACTCCGCCAAGCCACGAAAATATTTCCACATTTCTTTTCCAATTTACCACATGAACTGATTTCCAAGAGCAAATGCGTTGATTATTATAGAAAAAAAACGAATCGTTGTATGTGGGCTGATAATATTTGAGGACTTCCGTCGATTCCACAAGGATCACCTTTGGCACTCCATTAGTTGCTATTTCAACGGAATCTTATCAGAGTCTGTGATATACTTTTGTTCTTTTAAGTACATAATTGAGGAATTCCATAAATCATCTGTGGTCTTCATCGTCAATTCCACTCCACCAAATTTATGATTTCCGGGTGTAAATACACGAGTTATAATAGAAAATACCGAAATCACTACACGCGTGCCTAATATAATTGAGGAGTTTCCTCAATTCCTCATGGATCCCATCATACAACTGAATTTTTGAAAAAAATGGGACCTACCTGGAAGCATAAATACTTACCAACGAAAAAATAAATTTACAAATCGGCTCATCAATGACGGAGTTCTGAGGTAACAAACATTGAAAAAAAAAAAAAAAAAAAAAATCAACCGAATTGAGAACCTCCTTCTCTTTTTTTGAAGTCGTTTAAAAAACGAACCGTGCTTTAGTGTTATTTTTTTTGTCAAAACACCCACTATTTTAAGGCTAGATTTAATTTCTGGAGTCATACAGATATTTAAGGTGCCTTACTACTTAAATAATTGAAGTAAGTATCATTTAATTATTGGTTACAGAAGAGACGTCCATTTTTCGTCTTGAGTTTGACTCTCTAAGTTTCTTTTGTATTTTAATTTACTTATCTATGGTGTATACAAAATTAAATGGATTTCAAATCTCGTGCAGCATGAATAAAACAAATTCCTATATACCCCTTCAAGAAACTTTGATAGCTAAATTGTAAACAAGCTTCATATGTAGTTTGGAAACAAGTTGCACTGAACCGATCACATCAAACATTTCTGGAGTTACTTCCAGTATATATTCTACAGTTGTCAAACATCCCGTCCCTAGAGTACACACGCGATACGATAAAACGACTACCCGTTAAAGCCAATCGCAATAGTACAACACGGCCCTGATTAGATAGTTCTCAAGTGGCTCTTATTTGCATACTAGACTACTTTTTAGGGTTCCGTAGTCAACAAGGAACCCTTATAGTTTCGCCATATCCGTCTGTCTGTCTGTCTGTCCGTCTTCGGCTTAGCTCAGTAACCATTACTACTAGAAAACTGTGATTCGGCATGGGTATATAAATCAATCACAGCGAACAAAACAGTACAATAAAATATTGAAAATATTTTTTTTTAGGGCTTAACTACACCTAAAGCGGGGATATATATATTTTTTGTCGTTAAACCCAAGGTGTGGGGTATCGTTGGATAGCTCGTTCAAAATAAATAAATAAATTTTTGGGGACAATGTTACACAAATCGATCTAGTCCCAAACTAAGCAAAGCTTGTACTATGGGTACTAGACGACGATAAACATACTTATATAGATAAATAAATACTTAAATACATAGAAAGAAAAATCCATGACTCAGGAACAAATATTCGTGCTCATCACACAAATAAATACCCTTACCGGGATTCGAACCCAGGACCTCTTGCTTCGTAGGCAGGGTTACTAGCAACTAGGCTAAAGCGGTCGTCAAAAAATATTATTGGTTTCCAAAAACCATTTTTCAAATCAATAATTCCTTTGCGAGATATTGGGCTTTAAAGCCCTAATTTTTGTTTGGTCAGTATTAAGAAATCGTTTACACATTGCTTTGCTGTGTTAGTTGTGTTTGTGCAAGTGTAAAGTGTAGAACAAAATGGAGGACGAACAACGATTAGAATTACGAAATATTTTAAAAAGTATAGTCTCGGTGATCGCTTCAGAAATCGAGAATGAAGTTTTAGTTGAAATCGAGAAACCTAAAAGGTTATGGCAAAGAAAATGGACCGGCAGAAGAATTCAGTATGGAGCTAGCGATAAACTTTTACAGGAACTAATTAATGAGGATCCTAACGAATTTCGTAATGCAATGCGAATGAGTGAAGATAAATTTAATGACTTATTTATTGACATATACATTTACGTGACATTACAGTAAAAACCAATGCGTCACGAAACTAAAAACAACAAATAATACTATTTAGGCGACGATATTATTGACTATTGTTGGTCCAGGCATTGTGAAATCGGATACCGTTATGAGAAGTGCACTATACACTAAGGTGACGGCTGTGCAATGGTATAGTTGGATTGTGACGAAGACGCAGATGAGTGCTGGTAGTTGTACATAGTACGTCGGAGAGTCGTTAAACGTATTTCTGATAAATAATTTTGAATAAACATTTGAGCTTCAATTGCTGTATCTAAAGGCATATTCTTTAATTGAGCAGCAATACTCTTTCCGAAAATATCAAATTCACTCTGTAAGTCTGGCTTGTTAACGGCGTTTGCAACATTTTGCACTTTTGTAAGTAAATTATCGTAGTTTTGTAGTGTTCTTTTTCTTGGTTTTTTTTTCATATTTGGGGTTTTATGTAAAGGAGTATCTTCTTTGTCTTTTTGCGAATCAGTTGCAGAACCAGCAGGACTCCTTTCTCGTTCATCTGGTTCGTTGTTTTCTAATTGGATTTCAGGTGGAGAAAGCCCCTGCAATATATAATACAAGTATTATTGTTACAGATGCCAAGCAGTCAAGAAGAATGGAAAGTTATTGAAAACGGATTTGCAACTACATGGAACTTCCCTCGTTGTTGTGGAGCTATAGACGGGAAGCACATAGTAATTAAAGCACCATGTAATTCCGTAAGCTATTATTTTAATTACAAGCATCAGAACAGTATCGTTCTTATGGCCTTAGTAGACCATGACTACTGTTTCACATACATCGATGTCGGCTGCAATGGACGAGTTAGTGATGGTGGCGTGTTCAGCAATTGCAGCCTCAGCCATGCTCTTGAAAATAATCTAAATAATAATAATCTTAATAATAATAATTTCCCTTAAAAATGTATCTTTTGAAACCATACGCAGGTAACTATTTGTCGTACAGAGAAAAAATATTTAACTATAGGTTATCAAGAGCAAGACGTATTGTAGAAAGTGCTTTTGGTATCTTAGCAGCTCGATTTCGAATTTTTGAAAAACCTATCCCATTTCTTCCCACAAAAGTTGACAAAATTGTTAAATGTTGTTGTGCTTTACACAACTGGCTGAGGAAAACGAAAAGTGCTGTACAAGTAGCAACAATTGAAGTCGAAGATTCAAATGGTAATGTAATACCTGGTTCCTGGAGAGACGTTCCATCGGCTGGTTTGGTACGCATTAGAAATATGCAAAATAGATCATCGCAACAAGCACAAGATGTACGAATTCGTTACGCAGATTATTTTTTAGGGGCAGGTTCAGTACCATGGCAAGAAAGAATGGTTCACTGACAATATTTAATAAATACTTATAAGAATACATATATAATACCCATGTAAACAAAGGACCATGGGCAGCGTTGTATGGAAAGTGGACCAAAAACCAACAGAGCTGAAAGTTATGTCATTAAATAGGTATTTATATTTATTTCATTTCATTCTATGGGCACTATGTTTAATTCCATTGCAAAACTGAGATATTCATAGTTTAGTCAGAGTAAATACGATCTAAGAGAAACTGTGATTTACTTAGAGAGTACCCGCAGAACGCCTTACTTAAATAAAATGAAAATAATACATATGAGCTAGCAGAATGGGGTATCCAGACTGAAAATGTATGTTTGATCAGAGGCCGGATACAATCGAGACACGTTAGAGCACGTCAATACTACGTCTATATTCTATTTGATAGAAACCAAGAAGGCACGGAGGCTATTCCACACTATTATTGTTCCTGTTTAACTGGCAGACGCACAATTGGATCTTGTGCACATACAATATGCCCTTCAATCATCCCGCTGGTCATCTAAACGACTTAATTGTTGACGTAATGAAAGTTAGATAACTTGATGTATATATAACATTGTAAAATAAAGGATTTGATTACCTACAAAGATACTTTATTTTACACGCCTTAGTACCTGAGTAAATCTGTCTTAACTACCCTCCAGAATTATTTAAAAAAATATAAGACGTATAGTTCATGTAAAACACAATTTCTCGAAGATTTTACTTAGACTGACTCAATTGTGTATATCTCGGTTATGCAATGGAATTCAACTTTGCACCCATAGAATGAAATAAAGTACATAAGCAGACCTTTTTAATGACATTACTCCCAGCTCTGTTGGTTTTTGGTCCATTTTGACGCATAGTCCTTTGACAATAAACACAGGTTTTTGAAAAAAAATATTTTTACTGTTGACGGTACTTCATTATTGTGTTGTATAGTCATTAAGTTACTTATAACAAATTTTAAATTAATCCAACCACTATGATTTGTTTGAGTAGGTAGTTCACTAAAGGTAAACAGACCAAACCACGTAACTTATTCACTTTAGATAATTACCCAACAGAAGTGGGTAAGATTTGTTAAATAAAAACATGTTTACTACTATATAACGTTTTAAGTCATATAGTTTATTTATTTACATACAAATGCAGGTAGTTCTTAAAACCGTGTTAAAAAATACTTACCAAATTACTAGAAGTTTCTCTACACTCGCCTGTGCTGCTCATCGATGTCAAAGCATCATACAATATTGAAAACCATTTAACGTTTGGTTTATAAATGTCGCTGGTTCCAGCTCCAGATCTTTGCGAGTTTTTTACTCGTTTTAATTCTTGTGAGTATGTCGATTTTAAACTTCTTATTTTTAAATATACCTCCTTAGGGCCAAAGTCTGGGATATGCATGGTTTTACTAATTTGTAACAAAGCTGCGTCTCTCAGTTGTTTACTTCTATATTCAGCACAATTTATGTTACAAAGGCACTCGCACTTTATGTATTCCATTACGAATTTCAACGTTTGCTCCTCAGTCCACCTCATTTTTATACCATACTATGCACTTAACAAGCAGATACTGTTTACACGGTGTTTAGAGTAGACGATGAGTGCGTGGAGTACGCGGGTGTGCGGGGGCAACTACTTAACAGGCAAAAATAGACCGTTACTTCACACTCGCACTTCGCACTCGCACTTGCCACTTAACAGCGTGACCGTTTACACGTCGTTATTACTAATCACTTTACACCTGCACTTCTCACCTGCACTTGCTACTTCACAACGTGTAAACAAGCCTTAAGTTACCGAGTAATAGTCGACCAACTTAATGTGTACTTGGAAAGGCTAATTTTCGTACAAATTCGGCCGACGCAGCCCGCCCGTCGATGTACCTAACTAAGACAGACAGGCAACTACGGAACTCTAGGTACACTGCGCGTGGCCCGACACGCACTTGGCCGGTTTTTTATTATAATACCGTCGCAAAGATAACTTAACATAATACACACTATAATTAGAAATCAAACGAACTTAACACAAGACGAACTATAAATTTGCGTTGTGACGAATTATAAGTAGACAAAATATTAAACGTTTTTTTACGTTTTCTGGAACGCGCCTTGTCATTAGCCATTCGACTTGCGCGCTGAATATCACGGTCAATTTTTTTTTGTGATATAACTAAGTCACATCAACAACGACAATCGACCAACACATTGTGACAAGGAACCAGACCCATCATAAATGATACCGGTTATAAATACAGATGGGGTAAATTAGCAAGGAACACATACTCGTATTAGAATTTCAATAAGATATAAACAATTTCTGAAATTGAGTCCCGGTAGAATATAATCTGATGTACATAATCTGTCTATTTATTATATTAAATATTTTGGTAAAACATGAGTAGGTATGATATGGCTTTGCGATCAAGTTGTTGTTGACGTTTTGATGATTAAGATTTTTTTTACAATTTACGACTGTAAGTTAATTTACGTCACTCCGGGCGGTAAGTGAGATTTACCACCCACGGGCGCAGCGGCAAATCTCCCTTCACAACCAGAAGAAGACGTAAAATTGTGTACGCACCACGGGCGGTAATTCGTAAAGCCCCAGATCGCAGGTGTTTGTGGCCCGAACCGAAAGTGAGGGCCATAAACACCTGCGATCTGGGGCATTCACGAATTCACCGCCAATTCAGGTACGTAATGTACTATTTTAGTAGCAATTTTTAGTACCTAGTAATTTTTAGTAGCAAATCTGACTAAATACCCTAGGGATGTAATATATAGTACGGTCTTCATTTACTCGTGGGTCATTGACAATTAATCTACATTTTTAAATTCTGATATCATTCAGTTGTGTCGTGTACCAGAACCCCGCAGTGGATATTTTCACGTCACGTCACATACGAACCAAAACGATGATGATCATAAAACTTGCTACAAATCTTAGTACATATTATTGAAACGGTCGTCTAAGCCGCACTGTAGCAATAGGTTGCGTCCCCTAACGGACACCGTGCAATGTCGCGAAGCCCGCTACAAGCAGGGAGATAGATTGAGCCGTACAGACCCGTTTGATAGTCTCCAATGTGTTTTATTGCAACATTTGAATCGGTAGTCCACCAATAAAAGCAGAAAGACCTTTCTCGTAATAAATCTAGATTTATTCGTCCGTCTGGGAATCAGGAGGCGTTGGCTTTGCGATACGCTTTCTTCTCTCTTTGAAAAGGACTACTATATTGAATTTAATATAGCGCATTGACTCAGTCAGTAGACTATGACTTGCACGAAGGAAGACTTTTAAAATGAAACATCAAAGTTTTATTGAATTCTTATTTGTACAGTGAGAGCTTGCTGAGGCTTAGGTTTGTTTTAATGATATTTTCGAACAATATTAAAAAACATTATTTATGTTTTATATTACTATCTCAACATGCAGATATGCCAGCATATAGATACATGAAGTATAAACGTAATTAATTGTTCATTGAAAAGATCACAAATTAAGGTTAGGGTCCTGTAGGGTAATTGAGTAACTATTCGAAGGCGCGTAACGATATATCATGTCTCATTATTTGAAAGTGAAAATGGCAGATAATTTGTTCTAAAGCTGACAGTTAGAATTAAAATTCTCTTAAACCTTTTAGCCGTAAGTGCATAATCTAATTTCCAAAAATAACCAGTTGCTAAACTAGGATATCGCCACGCCCACTTTAATTATTTACGGACTTGGCTCCAAAAATGTCCTCTTAAATCTCCGTAATTTATATAAAAGGGGTAGCAATTTGAACTGAATCTATTTTACTTAAAATTAAAATGCGTTCCATTAAGATTTATAGTCCTTTCACTGCCTTAATTGAATGTTTCAAATTTCGTAATTCAATTCCAAGTAAAACGGCACTTTAATTCAATTCAAATGCTAAATTGATGCTCTGAAACTTTCAGGTAATGTGAATACTATTCTGTAGGAATTAATCAAAGTAATCGCTATATAGCTACCCGCGAGCCTCCGCCCGCGCAGAGCAAAGAACCCAGGCGAAGACACGGAATAAACTTTTTGAATTTGTACTTGTATAAGTACGCGGGGACTTACGAGGTGATGCCAATTGTTAATGTGTGTAAAACTCTGATAGCCCTTGAGATCTGTCTAAAAATGTATTTTTAAAATTGTGAATTTTACACCCCAAAGTAACAACATGCCTTCCTATATAAAAATATTAAATAAGGTTTAAGATTAAAAACGAACTTAAGAACAAAGGCTAAAACTAACAAACCACTTTTTCTGCCCTTGTTGTAATATGAATGCTGTAAAAGCCATAAAATTCAATCTGTTTTGTAGTGTGTCAACATTCCTGCGAACAAAAACTGTTCCTGGGTCACGATTATTAAACACGAACCTGTCGAGTTGCATTTTTATACAATCCGATACATTGTTCACTTTAAACCGCAAATGGCGGCCAAACTACAAGCGGACGCGGTCGTTAGGCCCACATTTTGGTCCGTGTCTTTCACATTCTCATTTCAAGACCTGAGAAGTGATTACGTAACTTTTCGAACGCACGTTTGGTTTGGACAACTCAACTGCCATTTTTCCCATACAAAAAGTAAAATTTAGATCTACCTGACGTGCGTACAATGCGTTACGTGATCAACCAGCGCCACTACGAAGCTAGAGGTCCTGACCTTCGGAGGCGGGAGGCTTCGACTCCCGGTAAGGTAAGGGCCCGAATCCCAGTATTTCTCTGATGAGAACGAATATTTGTTGTTGTACGCAAATGAAACTACCAAATAATCCTTAAAAATTCAAAATTCTATTTATTCTGCAAGTAGGCCTCAAGGGCTCTTTTACAAGTCAGATCTTACGAATACAATTCATTAACAATGGTATCATTAAGTGACATGAATACATAGCAACAATGAAAACACAGACCTGCAAGGCTATCACAAGACGGCGCGCGACCTCTCTCGATTTTTTTCACATCATACGTCCCTTTCTAAGTTTCCTAATAAGAGAGAGACGGATAGTGCGAGAAATAGCCGTGCCGGGCACACATTTGCCGGGAGATGTATAGTCTCCGGCGTCTCATATTAAATTAAAAAAACACGTCGTCTTATGAACTAATGCTACGGTATACATATCTTGTATGTAACCAATATGTCAAACGCAAATGAAACTACAAAATTAAATTTCAAAAGCAGTCCAAAAATCACTATAAAGAAATTCCAAACAAGTTGTTAGTTATTGATTTAGTATATAACCAGTTGCATAGGTACACATCACATACGAGTATCAATGATAATTCATTACAAAGGTTCGGTTTAAAAAATATCAATTTAGTTTGTGACTTGCACTGCACTACTTCTTAAAGACGGAACTGTTGATTTCTGACGACTGCGCTGCAAAAGACAACAAGTAGCCACAAAAGGCTCTAGGCATAGCGACAATTTTTTTTAAATTTATTATTAAAAAAGAAAGATATTACATTTTAAACAAAACATAAAAACTCGTCAAACTGTGACGTTTGATGGGGCTACCCGACTGCCGAAAATAACGACGTTTGATGGCGAGAAACGCTCATGTTTTATACTGTAATACAATAACCTAATAATAGAGTTATTAAACAATTATTTAACAATTATGGCCCATATTGATGTTTTAATTAACATGTATTGTACTAAATGTATGGAAGCTGGAAACATTGAATTTTCGCATAGATCCAGTTTATTCTGTAACGTAATATTATTGAAACCGTTTGATAGAGCTCGTGATGCACTTTCAGGATCAGTAACCAGTTCTTCGATATCTTGTATAGTTTAGAAATAATCGAGTGAGATCACTTATCGTTTCCACCCTCTATAGTTTAGGTCCACATAGTTTAAGTTAATTTTGTATTAAGCAGTAACGCTGCTAACGAAATTATAAATTTAAATTAAAGGAAAAACTATTACTCGGTAACTACTTATGCTACTTGTCCGTGATAGTTTTCCTTTTAAATTCATTATTATGTACTACTATTTTTTTCATATCCCCAGTAGTAGCCATTTAGCCGGCAGGGGGCCACATGACTCGAACAAAAATTAGGGCTTTGAAGCTCAATATCTCGCAAACGAATCACTGATTTGAAAAATAGATTTAGGAAACCCATAATAGTTTTTAACAAGCTATCCAACGATACCACACTATGGGTTTAACGAGAAAAAAGAAATCATCCTCGCTTTAGGTGTAGGGGAGGTATCCTAAAAAAAACACAGTTACAGTTTTCTAGTAGAAATGCTTACTGAGCTAAGCCGAAGACGGACAGACAGACGGACGGACATGGCGAAACTATAAGGGTTCCTTGTTGACTACGGAACCCTAATTAAAAAATTGAATGCTCCGAGCCGGATTCGAACCGGCGACCACATGCAGTCAGGGCCCGTCGCTACTAACCAACTGAGCTATCGGAACAATCTATCTCGGCCACTAAATCTTGAACCGGAAGGAACTGATTGAAATAGCATCTAGCAATGTTAAGATTGAAATATCAACAAAAGTAACAACAGGCTGGCTTTAAACCTTGCCAAAATTAAGACGAATTTAATCAACATTATTTGATAATAACAACCTCGCTTCGTTGGATTTAATTTAATAAGATGGTAACCCAACGAATTGCCTCTAATCAGAAACGGAGAACAATTGGTGTAGGCTTCTGAACGGCACTAGAAAACATGGCGGACAACGTGAAATGAAAATGCGCAGATTTTTACTCGTATTTGAGCAAAAATGTGAATTTTAGGCAAGCCAGGCGGCTTAAGCGGTCGTAGTCTCGCGGGAAATCATAAGCCAATTTTAAAATTGCACTCAAATGTATGACGTCGAAATTAAAATTGAAAAGAGTTGAGTTGAGATCTCATGGTATCGCATTAAACGGGGAACAGGCGGCGTTATTAAATTGTCGTTTACATCCCTTTTTGCGGTGCACTCGGCTACACAAACACTAATGACTTGAATATTGCCCGGGAATCTTCCTAGGATTGCGGCATTTGCATGCTAACAGCCGGCCCTAGTGTTCTTTATTAATTGCCCCGTTGCCGTGCGGCGGCGAAGTTTAATTGCAGATACCGTTATAGACGGGGCGAGGCATTTAACTTATGGAAACCTAAGGAATTAAAATGCAGGGGAAAGTAATATAATACCTAGTGAATGTACCAAGGCAGTGATAACGGAACTTAGCATAAGACTATTTTTTTTTATACAAACACATACCCTTGCTAAACGGATCAGTGATGCAGCAAGTTAGATGTTTTGCTTTAGGATAACTAGCAGGCGTTTATTATTATGTAAAACTGTATGGTTAGATAACGGTTGGGATCTAAGGAATTATCGGCAAATTAAAATAATAGTTTAGAATCTCATGTAAGTTCTTGTTACGTATTTGAACGGACTACCTATTTTGTATGTGAGTACCTACGACGCCAATTAGGATTACATAATTAATTATTAGTGTATTAAACTAACTCTAATCCGCAGAAGCACTTACAAACCTATCCTATCACTGTTGTTGCACAGTGCACAACGGAATGAACAATATTGTCATTCGCTCAAAATGTATCAGAACAGCTAGAGTATCAGTAGTTTCGACTGAAACAACAAGATCTGTAATTGCACTCGCTACCTATCACCGCGTTTGTATGTCCACTCGGATCACAGGACAAAGGAGATTATTTTTATTGCACTCTGAAAGTGCAACGCACGGATTTCGCTGAAATCCATAACAGTCTTGTTATTAGGGCGTGACTCTACAAAAGCCGGCTGACGTTTCGCCTCTGTATCTGCCATAACAAAGCGCGCATAAATATCAGATACGACTCTATTTCTAGGGTCGTTAGAACAAGTCAGATATTTTTGTCTACTTTTAATCACAGATATTGATGCTGCTGATAAGTAGGTAATTATTGATTCTATAAAGAAACATACGGAGACAATATTAATTTCTCAAATGACCCCTACGCCCGGGTTGTTCGTATCCTTTCCGGTGGGATCTCGCCGGTGCGATGGACAAAGCCCGCTTACGTGGGTCGGGAGTGTCGGGACTAGTACTATTCACGCGAATTTCTGCAGAAATCCTCTCTGTCACATAAAGAGCGCCATTATTCACAGGATACTGGTTCATAACTGACAATGATCCCTGTACATATGATAAATTGATCGGTGGTAGTTTTGAGTCGTGACTATGTCTATAGTAAAGCGTTTATTATGAAATATTTTGTAAACATACCTTTTTCATGATACACGCTTTGACCGCTTTGTGTCCCTTCTTGAATTAACATAAAATTGGTAGGTTTGCCAAGCCACAAATGATATTCAATATTTATGATATAGCAAAAATTGGTAACTACAAAATATAACAATCAGTTCAGTTATTTGTAGTTACCAATTTTGACTATCTAGGTAAGTACCTATAACTATTTATACTAAACGGGACTTAATCGCGTATAACTAACTTATTTTATTTACCTCACTGAGGTCTCCCGATGTTTCGGATGCGTTGCAACATCCATGGTCACGGGACAACTGGCTTGAGCGGGTATCAACATCTTCTTGCTGCGCGGGTTTTCCGAACTACCCGCATTTGGTCTTTATTAACCACTTGTACACTAGGGTTATCACCCGGCCGACACACAACACTAATAATATCCGGTGATAACGGACGATGTTTTTTGACGCTGGCATTTACTTATGATAGGATTCCACGAAGATGAAATCTTAAAACCGTCGTCCCGGTTGAAATTACGATGTTTTCTGATTTCAACGGCTTCACGTATTTTTCTACTGTAGAAATGACGTTCCGTAGACAGACGTTTTTTTAGAGAGCGAGATGTCGCATATTCAGAAGGTCCGTAGGTGGAATGGGTATAAGTTAGACGGACGGCAACCCAGACAGAAGTCTAGAGGAAAAAATCCTGATGTTCCAAGGCAACCAGCTTTTATGCCCTACGTAAAGGGAGTAACGGACAAAGTTGGTACAATACTGCGAAGGTATTTCATTAATACCATTTACATGCCGTTATCCAAGGTCGTGGGACATCTAAGTTCACCAAAGGATGTTATCCCCTTTTAATCACCAGGAGTTTATAAGATTGACTGCAGTTGTGGAAGTTCCTACATTGGCGAGACCAAGCGAACCATCGCGGAAAGGGTCAAGGAACATATTGCGGCTGTCAAAAATCGGCAGGTGAATAAGCCTGCGATAGCCGAGCATTTGTTGGAGTCAGGACCAAACCACTGGATTGAGCTCCATAAACCGAAAGTCCTGTCTACGGAACGTCATTTCTACACTAGAAAAATACGTGAAGCCGTTGATATCAGAAAACATCGTAATTTCAACCGGGACGACCGACGGTTTTAAGATTTCATCTTCGTGGAATCCTATCATAAGTAAATGCCAGCGTCAAAAAAAATCGTCCGTTATATCACCGGATATTATTAGTGTTGTGTGTCGGCCGGGTGACAACCCTAGTGTACAAGTGGTTAATAAAGACCAAATGCGAGTAGTTCGGAAAACCACCGCAGCAAGAAGATGTTGATACCCGCTCAAGCCAGTTTGTCCCGTGACCATGGATGTTGCAACGCATCCGAAACGTCGGGAGACCTCAGTGAGGTAAATAAAATAATTTAGTTATACGCGATTAAGTCCCGTTTAGTATAAATAATGTGTGGGAATCGTGAAAGTTTAAATCAATATACCTATAACTAAACAAGACGGAGACGTCTTGTTTAGTTATAGGTACTTACCTAGATAGTTACCTTGTAGGATAACACCGCTTCATGTTCAACAGTATTAATAACTACAGTATGGTCCATAAAACACGTTTCAATTTAAACTTGGCACAGTTCACTTAAAATGAGAACGGAGCAAGATAACACATCCATGTTCAGTACGGCTCGCTTCCTAACTTAATAAAATATTATTCTCGGTTCCAGTGAATTAAATCATAACTTACCCCGGACGAACAGAAATACTCGTATATCGTCGTTGAAAAATATCTGTTCACCTTATTCTCTACAAACGAACAGGCGCGCTTTGTACGTACCATGTCTAGTGAAGGTTCTCTTATGAAACTCGTAACTAAGACAGAAATAAAAGGCAGCCATACTGCAACTTTGATTAAAAAGAGCGGGTCGCCCCGCGCCCCGGTACGAAATATTTGCTAGTACGACGAAAATTATTACCAGCGACATGTTTTTAAATTGGACTCTTTGGAAATAAAGTTGTGGGAAATTTCAAGAAGTTTAAAAATAATAAGTATTTTCATGATCCAAACTAGCATTGCGTGCAATGCGTTCATAATAAGATTCCAAATACAAAAACCGTTCGATATTTGTGTAGATATACACACTCAGAGTTCACACGCCTGAAATAGTAATGATTTCTTATGCAAGGCTGCAGTGTTTTTGTTTGGCGCAAATGCTTATATTGAAAGTCGAACTAGCGAAGGGTTTTAAGATTGAACCATGACCTATTCAAAAGTAGAATCCTTGAAAATAGCGAGGCTTCTGGCACGAGACGCCAAACAACTTTGCTGCCGAGTGAAACACACAACTTTTCACCTCACCACCGTAAGGAGTTATTCCTCCTTATAATAAATATGGTCTTTATACTCATTTTCAATAAAAGTTTAATTTTACCTCATCCAAATCAAATCATTTAATGATGCATGAAAATGTTTGCATCTTTGAATACGTAGTCTCCACGCTTACATTAAATTATTGTTGGTTACTCACGGGTAAAGTAAGGCTTTAATTAATATTACTTTTTCCGCTGACTTAGCAGGCATCTGTAAAAAACTAAATACATATGCATGCGTAACTTAAGCAAAATAGTTACTCAGACAGCCGGCCTTACAGCATATCACGCGTATGTAACTTCGACATTTTGGTACGGAATTATATTGTAGGACAACTCAAGTGGTCGAGAGATAGTTTTCATAAGTCAGAAGAAATGTATTCGTGCAGTTTGCGGTATCCCATCCACCAAAACATGTAAACCACGCTTCATTAGATTAAGTATTTTAACTTTGCCTTGCCTCTGAGTGTATTTACGAAATCTCGTGTTATGTCAAATAAAACATTAGTAAATTCCCCAGTTTTAATACATAGTTCGCGCCAACAGGGTAAAATTAACTCCATTCTATCTAAAGCTGCCTTATTCTCAAAAAGTGTATTCGGAATGGCGTCAAAGGTTTTAATAAATTACTGGCAAATATATTGAAAATTGAGAATTATGGATTATTCAAAACTTGTTTGCTATCCTGGCAGATAAGGCGTAAGTATTTCCGTTGATGAATTTAGAAGAAACTATTTTTAGGTTCCCTCACGTTGCTATTAACATTAACATAAGACTAAAGTTAAATAATTGAACATAATGTAGTTGACTAAGCATGCTGCATGTACAATTCTTCATGTCATTTGTATACCTTCTGGTAAGGCATAGTGATACATAATTTACCAAACTGTAACACACCTATTGTAACCTATGTCATTCAAATAAATTACTTTGACTTTGACTTTAAAATTACAAACTGCACTGACTGCACTATCTATAAATAATATTAATTATTTTGATTTTACTGCGGCTTTAAACAAAACGAAACTACCTTTATCACGGAACAAATTATTTAATTAAATATTTTTTGTTTTCGTGTTATTTTTAACGAGGAAGCTACCCCGATCATTTTATAAACGATATGAAGCAGAGAAAGAATATAATGGAAAAATAAACCAGACTCTTCTCTCTTTCTCCTCTCTTTCTTCTCTTCTTTCTTTCTCTGTATCATATCGTGAAAAACGAAACTAATTTAAATTCAGGGGAGTGTTATCTTAAAATAACTTTTTAAACGCGGCGTTCCAAAGATCCCGGAAGCGAAAAGTTTTAAAACAGAAAATATTTTTTTTAATTATTTATTCGTATTGTATCTCTTATAACTTATAAGTGAGTCTTATTTTTATAATTTCATTTAAGCGATAATAAGTATTATTAATAAGTTTCTGTCAAAAATGTCGTTTTTGGTACAAGCTTTTATTGCCGACTGTACTTTTCTGTATACCATCATCAACTACTCATTGAGACGATTCTAACGAACCCAAACTCAACGGGGTTGCGTCGGTTAAGTACTGAATTCCCATGGCCACCTTCTGTCTCCATCATCAGATCAGCTCGATGGTACCATAATATTGAATTGTCATCCAAACTATACTTAAACCCAAGATTTCAGCTCAACCGGTCACCGGGAAGTGGATCAAATTTAACTTGCAAGATTTGTCCCATACATACTAACATACTACCTAACAGGGCAAGTTAATATAAAGCTTGTAAAAAGGATGAACTATTATCCACGCCATTTAAGTTTCAGAACGCATGATAGTGACATCTCATTAATTTATACAAAAACGTTGGATCTCGCGATAGAGCGATTGTTCGAAATTCAAAATCACTTTACTATGTTGCCGCGACACAGCTCGCGGGCCGTCCTATGATAGCCGCGCAGCACGGCTATCACGCGACGGCGCGTGAGCTCTCGATTTTTCTCGCACTATCTGTCGCTCTCTTATTAGAACACTTAGAACAAGAAGTATAGGTAGTAAGAGAAAAATCGAGAGTATGTCGCGGTCGTCCCATTATAGACGTGGTGGTCCTCCACAGCCAGTGTATCCAACACAGTGCATCCTGGGGAACTTTACTTACTGCCAGGAATACATTAATACACGCCTGCAATGGAAGTAGTACGTCGTGTTATTACGGCTACGGTCTTCTGTTACAGGTAATCCCCTAATCGGACTGCTCCAAATATGAGCCAGATAACATTCCACTGGGCACAAGCTCTCTAAAAAAATACCAAACCTAACCTACTAACTATCTAAAGCTGCAAACGCACAGAGAGCGGTGGTGGGGCGGCGCGGTGCGGCGCGGAGGCGGTACCGGTTGTAATGTTCGAGCTAATATGAAAGGATCCGCACAGAAAACCGCGCCGCGCCGCGCCGCTCTGTGCGGATCCTTTCATATTAGCTCGAACATTACAACCGGTACCGCCTCCGCGCCGCACCGCGCCGCTCCGCCACCGCTGTCAGTGCGTTTCGGCCTTAAAACCCTACGAAACAGGCCTAGATTTGGCTATTGAGGTATTTTTGTGGTACATGCGTTCAAATACCTACGGTACATTCACATGTTCACTCAACCTGTGACTCAACTAAGAATCGAACATGTGGGATTTGGGTTGTTTTTTTTGGAAAACTTGTGAGACGGATTACGCAATTTGGTTAGTAGTTACCTCTTTACCCCATCTCTGACCCCATCGCCCAACTTAAGAGCAAACGAGGGGATTTCAAATTACAAGCTCAATTTATTTGTTGAGTATTGTAATAGTCGCGTCGAAGAAATTACTTAGTGTTATGATAATTTGAAAGCGATTATCGTTGACTTTTATGTAGTTTTTTTCCTTTCTCCTGTAAGGTTACAGTTTTCTGTTTTAAAAGGTGCCTGTACACGTAACTATCACTGAATGTATTAAAAAAAATTAGAGCTAGATATTTTTATGAACCTACCCTTTTTAAGAATACCTTAAGCGAGTACACACTTGAGCACGTACTAAATATTTTTATACTCGAACTGCTTGTTTTTCTTTGAAAGTTACTTAATTGACTGAGAAGTCCTTAAACCGGAACCAAATGTAGATTTAACGAATATTTATTAGGTACTTAATTAATGTGTACAAATGTACAAAGGTTTAAAAGTTAACATGTACACGACATGACCGCGACTATATCCATTTAATAAATGTGATACCAAGAACGAAACCTTTATGAACTTTATGCCCCATAGCGCGTAACGAAACGCAATAACTGCCTTAAAGTTACATTTCCTGTATTAGTACATCACATGTTTTAGCCATCAGTGGGGTCCGAGTAAAGGACGCCGTGATTTACAGTTCACCGTGCCGAGTCGATCCCCCAGCTCTCCATACATTCGCCCGTGCAGATCGGTCAGCGTCCGGGCGCGGGCGGCAAACGGTGATAACCGTCAATGTCGCCTGAGATTTGAATAATTAAGCGGCGAAATATGTGATCGTGATGAACTTTTTTATTTATTTGCGTTACATAATATGCTCTGTGAGGTGTACCTACCTACCTACCGCGGGTCATCCAATCTGCACGAATAATTTCACTGACTAGTTTTCCTCTAACCTAAAGAACCTCTTTGTGGTTAAATATTATTTAATTCAATATGAAAATGAAATGGAGTGGACGTTTTCATTTGCTCATCGCTATGTAGCCTGAGGCAAGAATTTCTCATGCAGAGTTTCAAGGAAACAACTGTGATATTACTACAAGAGTTACTGCTGCTATGGGAAATTGGATTATGTACCTCCAGGTCAGGAGTCAGGTCGTATCGTGTGCGTGCATAATATTATGACTAACCGACTGCCTAGGAAGGAGGAGGGTTATGTGCAATGACCTCACTATGATTTAAACGAATATTTTTTGGAGACAAATTTTCGTTTCTAGTCACTGATATATAAACTCCGCTTAACCACGACTTAAAATAGCTGCTAACATATCCGTTGCAATTTGATTTGGAACAGCTGCGAATAGAACTGATGAAATGACTTGTCTAGCTCACTATCAATCTAAAACGAACCCAGATGAAATGCCGGCTATTTTGAAGTCTGAATAGACTTAGGTACATCGGTCTTCTATGATTTTGTGGCTTAGCTTCGTAATTGATCTAAGGATCAATTTTCAAATTAACATAAAGTCAAAACATTGTACTTTTGATCGTTACTGTCATAACAGCACTTTAAAAAAATGAGCGAGAGAGAGAAGATGATTTTACCGGTATCCGGTCACTCAGCGTTGTTATAACTAAATCGTTGTGAATACAACCATTCGAAGCTACGAAAACGAGCACTATAACCTTTCACTGTCGTACAAAAGGCGCATTCAGCCGCGAACGGACTAAATTGATTTCTACTCACATACGGACCGCGCGCCGCGGCTGCGCCCGATAGAACGATGAAACAAAAGAAACGCAATTTGCGTGTTGTTTGAAAAGATAGTTTCATTTTCGATGGCGGGTTTAGACCAAGCGGACGATGCAGTTTGACATGATATGTATTTTAGAACTAAATAGACAAGACAATTACCAATTTTCAGCAGGGTCTGTTACGGTCAAATATATTATTTAATAAGTACGCAACGTTTCATTGATAATTTACGTTTTAAATTCCAGTTACTTTGTATCAATGAAAATAATAGCTTAAAGTGCCAAAATTCTTGGTCGTGTTTGTTTTGATCTAAACCCACCTTATCTTAACTGAACCGCTATGTCATCAAAAACTTGCGGGTATTTATTTTATCGGTTGAATAATCAAATTAAAATGCTAGTTTTAAATATTTTACAATGTTGGTAATTTTATACTACTGTTAACACAGCTCCCATCACCACCAAAATTAATACGAAGAACTTATTCATATTTTTTTCATTGTCTACATACAAATACTTAAGTTGAACACTTGTGGTTCTGCTACTGGTCAATGAGTTATGCCATGTTGTGTACATAGCGTAACACATTGATTACATGATCTGGTGTGTAGGACAGCAATCTGGTGACTCCCCTCGCCACAAACTCAGGCATGTCGTCTTTATTCTTCCTCAGAACACCTAGCGCCGACGGCGCCGATCCCAACGGACTGGTACGAACGAAGGACTGATAATAAAGAGTTAACAACCAATGCGATTTCGAATTATTGTTTGTCAATCGGCTTATAACGAAATATCAAAGAAAAACTTTTATTTCCATTTGATTAACCAGTTTAATTAAGAGCTTTAATCTTCTCACAGACTGGCCCCGGTTTGTTGCAGGCTATAGGCCTGAATCACGCTTTTCCGAGAATATTGCACAGAAATAATATAATACACGTCCCATGTTAATAGGGATCAATCAACATACGCTTGATACGACAGTAAGCTTACATGAATACAAATTTAATAAATACAAAAATTAAATATTATTTTGTAAAGACCAATGAGATTCATTATACAGAACGCACAATACCGAATATCGAATCGAAACGCAATTTCAAAATTCATAATGTCGTTACACGGTTTTTCCATATTCAATCGCGAGTTTTCATTACCATACATTTTGTTTTGACGATGTAAATCAAGTGTGCAATGAACGAGTATTGATTTACAAGTGAATAAGCAATCAAGCGTGAAACGCAATATTGTCGTGATAAAGTCAGTTGAATCTGATTTCGGAACTCAGCGACCAGATTATCACTCAATTTATTCGCAAAGGAAGACTGTCTGTGTTTTTGAATCGGGCATCTGTATCAAATCACAGTATATACAATTACAATTTATTTATCGCTTACCAGATCATTTATTTAAAATATAATAGTATACTAAGTATGGTACACAAGATGGTAACGCTAACAGAGTTTATGTTATTATTTTTTATAACAGGTATGCACTTTTGCACCTCGAGGTAAAAATAACGTGTACGGTGGAATGAGGGTACTTTGATTCGAGGGGTGACTTTGATCAAATAGGTTTTTCTCCGAAATCATTGTGTTTACTTGTGGGTGAACTGTGGCAGTGAATATATTAGTACTAGCTTCTGCCCGCAACTCCGTCCGCGTGGTACTCGTTTAAATTTTACCCCCCCATTTCACCCCCTTAGGGGATGATTACGGGGATAGAAACTGTCCTATGTTACTATCCATCCCTTCAACTATCTCCACTTAAAAAATCACGTCATTTCGTCGCTCCGTTTTGCCGTGAAAGACGGACAAACAAACAAACACACACATACACTTTCGCATTTATAATATTATTAGTATTCGTCAATTAGTAATTAGTATATTAGTATGGATTCTATCTTGCTGTACACTCGATTAAATCTTCTTATTTTCAAATAGTTCTGCTTTTATCCCTTTCAGACCCGTAAAACAAGACCCTGCTACCGCAAAATGAAGTATATTGACATATGATTTTGATTTGTCAATTAAATGTAATCAACCCGCACGATTGTATTGGCCGGGTCTGAAATGGATTAGGTACTACATTCGAAACGATCAAAGTAGCCCCATTTTTTTCTAAAGTTACCCCATTCCACGTATCGTATTATAATTTGAATGAATAACGATCTACCTAATTATATAGAACACGTTATGTATGGTAAAATAATTTTATTTGGAATACGTAATATTACGTAATAATTATGTATTTACCAATATTCACAAAAAGCACATTTCAAACCTGGTTAAAACTGTTAAAAGGACTTGGCTATGGCCGTCTACCAAGCAAGATAATTTATTATGACCATTAGGGGATTTTACTTTAATTTACGAATATGTGTGCCTCAAATCAATCAATCAGCAAAAGAAATTATTTTTTGTAGTTGTCAGTTTTTGCATAAACTCATTAATATTGAATACTAGACGGACCTTGAATTGAGCCAGTAATAAATGGATGGATTTGATTTGAAAAACCTTAAAATTTTAATAATTTTTCCGTGGCAACATTAAAAAAGTTTATTAGACAAAAAATAAATACAACTTGCTTATCACGACCCTTGTGTCCTGAGCTAGGAAACCCTGTGTTACAGGACCCAGTTTCGTGTCAAAGTTTTTACACAAGTATATTATATTTAGGTTGTACAGAGCACCAGTATTTTAAATGAAATCTACTTTACTTAATTTAATATCCTTTACAATTTTAGATTAGCATTTTGTTTGAATTGTGTGTGTGTTTAGCACTTAAAATGTTTAAGTATCTACTTGTTTCTCTGATTGCATGTGTCTCTTGTGCGCTAAATAAATAACTTCTTCTTTTTCTTCTTCTTCAATATTAATAGCATATGCATATTGAAGATCATAATTTTATCACATAATATACTGTATAGAATAAAGAACTATTAATGTATTTATTACGTCCATTCAATGTTTGATTTTAATGAAGTAGGGGTGGGACTTCTGTTCCTTAAATATAAATAGTTTTTAAGTATAGGAACTTTTTGGTTCACTAATGTTTGACCAAAAAATCAAAAATGTTTCATTTGACAAAAGTTTCATTTGACCTAATGCATTTTTTTCTTAAATAGAAAGCTTTATAGGATTATTATAAAACAAACCTAACCTAACCTAATGACTTCTATTTGATTATATTCAAAGAATACCCGAAAGTACCACTGTTTTGACGAAAAATGCATTAGGTCAAATGAAACATTTGTCAAATGATACATTTGGCAAATGATACATTTGGCAAACATTTTTTTGGTCAAGAGACAGGACCACCAACTTTTTACATCAGCGGCCTGTACAGCTGACAGTTTTATATCCAACGATCCCTCCGACCTACTTTAATTCATATCAGAAGAAATATTAACAATAAATTCACAAAACGAGCTAACCAATTGACTCCCATTTTCCTATATACCCTTCGTTCTAACTTTCATGTGCCCATCCACGATTGGCAAACTTATAGTTATTGCCCTTACGAGTTTCGACCCTTTTCCATTTCAATTTACAGACGTGTTTTCAATACTCTAGGGAACTATGGAAGTGTCCCTTGAAAAACGCAATAACTGAAAGGGTTGAAACATCGCTAAAGTAAAATGGCGCTGGTAAAAACATTTACCTGACCTAATAGAACTTATCTGATTATTTTGCTAAGGAGAAACTGGGGAAAACTTGTTTTTCTTGTAATTTTAAGGGAGAGTGAACAGTAAAGGCCAGTTCTCCACCACTGGGAGTTTTGACATGAATTTGATCGACAATGACGCTCTCGCTCCCACTCACATGATACCAAGTGCTCGGGAAGAGGACGCACGTTTCCAACCCAAATAATATTCAACGTTAATTTTGTATGAGTAGAATGGACAAGTTGTTCTAATTTTCGTGATTGTTTATTTTGGCATTCGGCCTAGAAATTACTTTGCTTTGAAGTATATATATATATATATATATATTTACGTTAAGTATAATAATTTAAAGCAACAATAAAAACAGTAAAGGCAAAAACATTGTATTATTGTAAGTTGTATCAATATTTTACATAATTGATCCAACAATTTCTACAGAATGCGAAATATTTCCTTACATTCTAAACGTCGATATTTACGACCATAGAGATTTCCAATTGCGATATTAATTCAATTCCTTATCTAAAGTCGTGAATAAAGACATTTGGAAGGAAGTTGAGTTTGGAACAGGGTCTATTGTGAAACTTCAGTAATATTCGACGAAATAAATTTATTCCGACATTTGGAAGTAAACCAAAACTTTTCAATAAAATTGAAATGTTCAGAAATCTAACATTATATTTACTAACGTGAAATATAACAGCGGAACTTTAACAATCCACCCTCGGAGATTTACGAGAAAAAAACAGCCAACTTTTTTGTTTATAGTGACTGTTTCTGTTTGATATGAAATATAAATTACACGAAAAACGAATACTAGGTAATCTGTGAGAGGTCGAAGTTTATTAAAGTTCTTCTTCCTGTTAGATTGTGAATACCCGTAAGCCTCCATCATCCTTCTAGCGTTATTCCCGGTTGTGCCCCTAAAGGAGCCCGGGGTCTGCTTTGACACCTAATCCCAAGTTTTGGCATAGGCACTAGTTTTACGAAAGCGACTGCCATCTGACCTTCCAACCCAGACGGAAAACTAGACCTTATTGGGATTAGACCGGTTTCCTCGCGATGTTTAATTCCTTCACCGAAAAGCTAACGATAAATAATCCGTACATAAGTTCCGAAAAACTCATTGGTACGAGCCGGGATTCGAACCCACGACCGCCGCCGGTCGGGGCTGGTTATACCGTAAGCCTCCATTTGGCAATAAATTATTTTGTTCAGAACCCATCACCATTTCTGTGCATCCCTATTACACTAACACAATCATCAAATGACGTCAATAGTACCTATATCATAACGGCACAAAATGGAACTCCTAGGCACTTACCTAGACCGAATTCACTCTCTCTTCATGCCTGGTAAACAATGCAATTGTCTTTCATTGTTAAGTGGTAAACAAAACGATTGTCTTTTATTGTTAACTAGCGACCCGCCCCGGCTTCGCACGGGTACTATACTGCCGTCCTATATAAGCAAAAAGGTCGCATCTGACTATGAGACTCGTAGTCAGATGCGTCCTTTTGCCTTAGAACGGCAGTATATTATACATATAAACCTCCCTCTTGAATCACTCTATCTATTAAAAAAACCGCATCAAAACCCGTTGCGTATTTTTAAAGATCTAAGCATACATAGGGACAGACAGCGGGAAGCGACTTTGTTTTATACTATGTAGTGATTGTAACAATTACAAATTGTCATATCTTGAAATTAAACTCTCTAATTAATTAATGAGGTTTATTTAAGTACACACGAGTTACACACAACGTCAACCATCCGCCATCTTGGGCAAGAGAGACGGAGGTGAGTGAGCGAGACAGACACATGGCATGCAGGGTTACCACACTCTCCCCACCTAAATCCTTGCAGCTCCCCTTGAGATTTTTATTTCTCTCTCTCTGTCTCTCCTCATAATAATAACAATATATATGATACTTAGTTACATTTACGGATCTGAAAATGCAAAATGAGATGCACATCCTAATTTGTGTTACAAACAGTCATGCTACTTGTAACCGCAAATTACTACTGTAAAATTAACGAAGTATAATAAACATGAACACTTTTTCAACCAAGAGGCAGCTTTGTGTATAAGGATACGAGGTCCACATTAAAAATACTAGGTAATTAGCAATATTTACCATTTAGTATTAAATGATAGACTACTTTAACAATAGAGCCGCTATTTGGGTATTTTATTGTATGTGGTACGTGGCTATTATGGCTAAACAATTGCTTTGTTGGACTTATGGGTCTTAACATAAGATCCGGTCTAGAGAAAGAATCCGCACTATACATACGTATGGAGCTAGCTCTATTTGATAAGTGTTTAGCATGATTACGTTTACATGTGACTAAGTATCTATATACATTGCTACTTATGACTCTGTAATCAGGCTGGGTAATTCGTTGACGAATATGTAAATGTAACCATGGAAGCGTCATTATGCCGCTGATGTCGCTCTAAAACTCTACCATAATTAGGCTTTTTAAGCGATACACAATTAGGTATATAACACCGAGGAAATTGCAAAAGTTGCCTAATATTAAAACCCCTATATTCAGCTCGGGTCTAGACGCGAGCTTAATTTACCTTAACAGAGTACATCCTAAACGTGGAACGGTGAGACTGCCTTCTATTTTTAAAATGACATAACCGAGGTTGTAGTGCTCTAAAAATACGCCATTTAGATAGCAATGCCCAAGAGTGATTACTACAATATGCATTTACCGTGCACTTACGAGCACACGTTCATAGTTTCACAACTTTTAGTATCTTGGATGCTATTATTTTTGGTTAACGTGTTACGTGATTACCCCTCTGCTATAAATGTCATAGGATATAATAATCAAAATCTAAATTTATAATATAATGAATATAAATTAATCTAATTTAAACTTTCGTGAGACATGTTGAAATAATGCTAATATGTATTAGGACGATCCCTGACGGTGTAATCGTCAGGGATCGTCCTAATACAACGCGACAACGCGATTTTATCGCAAGTTCGCGCGAATTTTAATCGCATGAACGCGCGATCAAACATATTGGACTCGAATAGGTGTCCTAATAGATCGCGCGATTGTCAATTAGGACACCTTTCGAGTCCAAGCTGAAGTTAGTGGCAACCGTTTTCTCCCGAGATGGAAATTTCAACAGAAAAGTACCTATTGTCAGTCGCGAGCAGCTGCTAGCTGCTGCAAAGCTATTCCTTCTCTTAACGTTGTGACAGTCAGACAGAGTCACATCATAAGGGTTCCTTTTTAGGGTCCCGTAGTCAACAAGGAACCCTTATAGTTTCGCCATGTCCGTCTGGTCGGGCCGTCCGTCCGTCCGTCCGTCTGTCCGTCCGTCTTCGGCTTAGCTCAGTAACCATTACTAGTAGAAAACTGTAATTCGGCATGGGTATATAAATCAATCACGCCGACAAAACAGATGAATTAAATCTTGAAAGATTTTTTTTTGGGGTACCTTCCCTACACCAAAGTGTGGATGTGGCTGACGCCATACTACCATTTAGTTGGCGCGCGCGTGTCGATGTAACGAAGAAAGACAGGCAATTACGGAACCCTGCTCTGCGCGTGGCCCGACATGCACTTGGCCGATTTTTAGCTTTTTGGTGCGGAACCTTATAAAGATTGGTGGTGGCTGCTATATAATGACGCAAGTCACCCTCACCAGCACACCACTCAGCATAATGCTCTGGCATTAAAAAATGCCACTGTACAGCGCTGGTCTTCCGTGGAGCCCAAGGGCTGTAACATATTTCAGGACAGCAAAAAGGTTGGAAAACTTCGTATATTTAGTACCTATTAGTGGCAACATCCAAAAAAATCGTGAGGTTAAGCCTTGGTCGCGCTGTAGAGAGCCAAAACGTCGTTGTTAAAATAAATGCAAAAAAGCTGTGTGTATTTAAAGATAATCCAAAGTATACTTAAGCGATAAGACCGCCTGTTGTTACTATTACAAATTTTACCCTATCTTGTAAAAATATCTGTTATCTGTGGTGTAATGAAGATTATTATTATTATACTTATAAAAGGCCTTTCAGATACTAACATTCCGCATTCGAATTTGGTAGGTCTGTATGTTTCGTACACTCGTTTTAATAGGCACGGGAGTGAGCGCGCAAAATACATTGATTCAATATGACCCTGGAATGAGATATATCGAGTGTCAGATTAACCTCTTGATGGTGATATTTATTGGGGTTTCAGGGACTTTAAACAAACCCAAAAACCTCAGGGCGGTTCGCTGGGGAAAGTATTTATGATCATTGCAGCTGGCTCACCCAATTACCGCTCTCTCGCAAAAAATGACTTTGTTATACCTAATTCACTGTTTAACCGTAATGGGGTCAATTTGCGGCAGGCACTTATTTCAAAAATAATGTTGTTTGATCATATTTTGAATCTATAGACGTAGAGTGAAAAAAGGTGTGGCATAGAAAAATAAGAGGTACGTAATTGCGGGAACAGGGAATTGCGTATACAGGTAGTGGAATTTATGCATTAATGGGTTTATAAATATTTCTTGTACCTTCTAGAAGAAAAATGTTGAGGTTTGTACGGATTGGAAAAGTTGACTTATATTAATAATGTACCATCATTTTACAAAGTAAAATTATGTAAGTACATATATAAACAAACATAGATTCACGCCTTCATTCCCTAAAGGGGTAGCAGAGCACATGAACTTATGGGTACAAAAGATCGACAAAATATTATAGCAGTGTGTGTTATGTTCACAGTGATAGGTTGCTAGCCCATCGCCCACATCACACTTCAACCCTTAGTACGCCTTTTACGACACCCATAGGCAGGCACCGTGATGGTGCTTTTCTAACCCGACACCACACGGGTTTTGTAAATATGTCATAACAAAGTAGATCAGTTATTATTTAATACTATTTTAATACACAAATGCAATTCTCTGGTCTCGTTAATTTGTTCGTGAATGTTTCAACGTTTATTATGGTAAAATACTAAGAGCTTACAGATGCCGCCTAGACTTCCCAACTTGTTGTACCGTATAGTAAGCGCGTTATTATATTGCGTGGGTCCCGTTACTGCGCATCCCGCGTCAATTAGGAGGCACTCATTGAAATGTAGGAGCGCAGTAATAAATCTGTACTGACTTGACACTGGCAGATGATACCGCACCGACTCCGCATCGCCAAATGCGCCAGGGGCCTAACACTACCACACAAAGATATCAATATATATGTCGCAGGGAAATGGCCAAAACAGAGATTTGAACAAATCTCTAAGGGATATGATCAAATCACGCAGGATGTTAAAATGGCGAATCCATTTTATCATTTGCCTAGAAAAAATCAGTCATTTGATCAAATCTCTGAATCTGTTTAGTGAAATGACGAAATCGGCCAAAAAAGGCAACTCGTTTTTTCATTTCACTAGATTTGTTTAGTGATTTGATGAAATCCCTGAAACGCGTCAGTGAGTTGACGAAACAAACTCGCAGAGTCAACTCGTTTTATCGTTTCACTAGACACGTTTAGTGAAATGATAAAGTCTTTACTGTAACATGGTGTAGGTGATTTGGTCAAATCTCTGAACTGGTTCAGAGTTACTCTACAATTAAGTTTGATCAAATCTCTCTCATAATGTTTCAGGGATTTTATCAAATCACTGAACAATTCTCGTGAAATGAAAAAAAAACGAGTTGCCTTTTTTGGCTGATGTCGTCATTTCACTAAATAGATTAAGGGATTTGATCTAATAACTGTTTCTTTCTAGGCAAATGGTAAATTGGAATGGCCATTTTCACATCCTGCGTGATTTGGTCATATCTCTTAGAGATTTGTTGAAATCTCTGACATGATTTAGTGAAATGGTAAAATAAAATGTCGAAAGTGGGTAACAAAATTGTTTGTTAAATCAGCTTTTTTAATCGAGTACAAGAATAGGTGGTCGTAAACCGGAATATAATCATTTTAAGGTGGTTCCCTTTCCATACAAAACGTTATTTGACATTCGCAGGGTAACGGCGTGATATTTTAAGAAACTTATGTAACTAACTTTCACAAATTACGTCTAAGCCGGCTGGTGCCCAACGGTAAGGTGCAGGAGGGAGGTAACACGACCGCACGAGCGACTTAATCTGTACTAGAGTTGAGATTTTTATCATTTCACTAAACGTGTCTAGTGAAATGATAAAACGAGTTGACTCTACGAGTTAGTTTCGTCAACTTACTGCCGCGTATCAGGGATTTCATCAAATCACTAAACAAATCTAGTGAAATGAAAAAACGAGTTGCCTTTTTTGGCCGATTTCGTCATTTCACTAAACAGATTCAGAGATTTGACCAAATGACTGATTTTTTCTAGGCAAATGATGAAATGGATTCGCCATTTTAACATCCTGCGTGATTTGATCATATCCCTTAGAGGTTTGTTCAAATCTCTGTTTTGGCCATTTCCCTACGACATATATATGTGTACGTATGCATACTACTAACTGCCCTAACACTTAACTACACCATAGTGAGACTCACTGATCGTGACGTCGCGATCTGCGAGCGTCATAGTAAATGACAATTGTTTCATATGAAGGTGCATTTTGCGGAAAAGGGACAGAATATACCTCCTCTTAAAACTTAGAGGACTAAAGTAAAGTTTTTCTCTCTATCAAGCAATATTAAAACAGTTGTCGCTTCGTAATTTTTTTAGATATCTAAAAGGGATTGTCGTCCCATACGCCAATGACCTTCGATCTGAATCCCTTAGTTTTCTAATGTTTTTTGTAGCTTATTATATTAACAACAACGGTTTTAAGCAATATAGTATCCCATATTTACTTTACATACTTATTTACATACTTCAAAGTTCATTGTTTTCGAGATATTTGGCATCAAAGTTGAACAATTTTAGGCCAAAAAACTGGTTTTCTGGCCATAACTTTTGTGTTAATTGGTTTAAAATGAAAACCCTGGACCAATTTTTAGAGACGTCACAGACAAACCCAAATATGTAAATTTTGTACATGTTGGATCTTTCACGTCAATAGAGATACGAAATAAGTGTTTTTTAAACAATGTTTAAAAAAATCGTACAAAATTAAGAATTCATTTGTTTCAAAATCCGGTGCACCAAAATGGAGGTAAAAGATTGGAGAACCGATAACCGTTTGATTTATAATTCTATCTGTAGTGCAAAAATAGGAGATACGATTCAAAACTTGTCAAAAATGGATGAAAACCTCGGGTAGCCCCTTAAGGCATATTATTTTGCCATATTTCTTATGGAGTAATAATCAATTTTGAGTCTACACCCGTATTTTATACTACTATACTTTTCCTAAAATCCCTATCATTTTCATATACACAAAAGCATATTTAACAGGCCATGAGTACATTGGGCATACATGCTCTTCGAACTATCCTATTACGTCTCTGTATTTTGTTTGCCACATTTATACTTCACGCATTAAAAGCACAGTTTCGATAACATCCATTACGTCACGCAAACATACGCCCCGTCAACGAGACAAAAACCCAGCCCCTCTATCAATGTCAGTCCCAACTTTTCATACCCACTCATTCGCGTTAAACGGTGTTACGGCCGCCTATCAATTACACTTGCTGTGTAAACGCACAATGTCAACAGTAAGGGAAGAGCTCGCAGCCTTTGACATCCACATCAATCATGTGAGCTTTGAATTATTTTTTTCTATTTTTCGCTTTAGTTTGCGAAGTGTAATTTGCCAGAGTTTGGACGAAACGTAGGGCTTCAGTGTAGGAGCGGATTCATTTACGCTTACTGAGGCAAATCTTACTGTGTAATGAGGCTTATATTTTTTACAAGAGTAACATTTTAGGCTTATTTGCAAGAATCAGATGCAACTTAATTATTTATATCATGATAATCCTAGTTTACTAATATTATTTTTCAGTGCTGGTGTTATGAAAATCTATGTTATGTTTTTTAAGTATTTTTATACATGCGTTTGGATTCTCTTTTTCTTGTATTCTTATTAATATAATATGTAATGGTAGGTGCAGGTTAAGTATATGAGTTAACATGAAATCTGAGGTAAATTTGCCAATATATATACTTAAAAATCAAAAAATAAGAACACGCAGTAAACATCTAAGAGAACTGGCATACTTATCACCTTACCTTACCTTATATATTGGCAAATAAACCTCAGATTTCATGTTAACTCATATACTTAACCACCTACGTAAATAGCTGTATCCCAACCTCATCGTACCCTGATGAGCTCGAGGTGGGCATGGTTCCCTTCATTGAGGTGACTATTAACAATATCTACAAAATTTAATAACAGCTGGGAAGTACTTATTTTATTTTTGAAATGCATATTGATGTGAGTTAATTATATGGTCTTGTGTTAAGAACTTATTTATTTCCATGCCGAAGTGCCTCTCAATTATTTTTTAATGCGTGGCAGAATAGTCATGGGCACTGTTGCTGTTGGTATCAGTGTGTGAACCACTTTTAAATATAGGCCTGACCACGCCCACCTTGAGCTCATCAGGGTACGATGAGGTTGAGATACAGCTATTTATTAGATGTGTCATTATGGTATATATGTTATGGTAGCGTTAATGTATTTAAGGTCTGATGCACGAATTTTTCAATTGATGCTTTTCAACTCACAGTGTAACCGATCACTATCTAACCGCTTAACATATTTGTATGCTACTCCACTGTTTTGTCGGTTCAGCTATTGTAAAACCAGTTATGTAGTGGTCGGCAAGTGCTGTGGTGATTGCAGCTGATTGTAGTAGTAGTGAGTTAATGGGGTTTTCAGATCAGA
The DNA here is from genome assembly GCA_947578815.1 of Epinotia ramella. NCBI lineage: Eukaryota > Metazoa > Arthropoda > Insecta > Lepidoptera > Tortricidae > Epinotia > Epinotia ramella. The sequence continues at coordinate 24,290,930 of OX388204.1, read as the reverse complement.
GCTCTGAAAACTGCCCATTAACACTTATAATATTCAAGTGATATTTGAAAACCTCCGTCGGGTATTTGTTTTCGAGCCAGAACAAGACGGTCCTTCTAGAATATAACTACTGATTGTCTTATTAATCCACATTATTCAAGATAAAACTTTCCTGCTAGTAACACGTCTTCTTTTGCAGAAATATGAAATTTCGAAAACAATCTCACAGCATGAAATTGGATGTGGTTTGTGCTGTTGGTAAAAAACGCAACTTTCGTCATGGTAAACTTTTACCTGACACTATCCGTTGTATAATTTGTGGACCCTCTAACTGTGGAAAAACGAATTTAATAATTGGACTTCTTCTTCACGAGCATGGACCGCGTTTTGAAAATGTTTATGTTTATTCTAAAACTCTTTTCCAACCCATGTACCAGTATTTAGAAAAAGTATTAACATTAGTTCCATCAGTCACTTATCAAAAGTACACTGAAAATGATCAAGTAATTAGCCCTCATGAAGCTATTATTAATTCAATTATAATATTTGATGACGTAGCGTGTGAGAATCAAAATAACATTCGGGATTATTTTGCTATGGGAAGGCACAAATGTATTGATAGCTTCTACTTGAATCAAACGTACAGTAAAATACCTAAACAGTTAATTAGAGACAACGCAAATTTAATAATTATTTTCAAACAAGATGACGTTAATTTACGTCATGTATATGATGAACATGTAGGATGCGATATGACATGGTTACAGTTTCGAGAAATGTGTGCAAAAGTATGGAGCATGCCTTTTAAATATTTGGTTATAAATAAAGATTGTCCTAAAAATTCAGGATGTTATAGGATGGGTTTTGATACCTTTATTGTATTTGATTAATACATCATTTAAAGCAATGTATATAAATATAGCGCTTATTGTTATCAAAGAAACCATTGAGATCAGACATGAGCAGCAATATGAGTGAAGAGAAAAATGTTAAAGGAAAGATACTCAAGTCTACCGAGGCTGTTAAAAGAAAAGTCAAACTTATTCGAGACCTACAAAATAACAATAACATGATTTTAGAGTCTGTTTTCAAACCAATTACAGAACCCCTTAATAATATGGTTAATCGTAAAGTCAATGCTAATTTAAATTCTGAAGATGATGAATTGAAATGGGATAAAAATACAATTAAAAAATTAAAATTCAGTCCAGATAGTGCAAAAAAAAGCGATAGAAGCGTGACCGATAAAACTGTTTTGCATAAATCATTTGATTCAAATATTTCTGATGACAATCTATCGAAAGTAAGTGATGATACTAATGATGATGATGACGACAATCTATCGAAAGTAAGTAATGATTCTGATGACGATGATGGCGATGATGATGACATTCTATCAAATGAAAGTCAAGACATTGAAGGTCACAATAAGACGTTTGAAAGCGTTAATAGTAATGTAACGGATAACACTAACGATACAACATTTTATTCTCCACGCAATGATCCAGAATTTGCTAAAAAGTCAAGTACCTTTGATAATGTTCCTTTTGGTGTTCGAACAGAACGTGGTAGGCTTATGCTTGGATCTTCTTCAGTTCGTGTTGCTAATAAGAAACTCAAAGTCAGTGGACGTATACTAAATATGACACCAGGATTAAAAGAATTATTATTTAAGAAAGTACCTGATATGGGTGTTATAACAGAAGAAGATAAGCGCAATTATAAAATACTTTTACTAGAAACTAATGCCCACAGGCGTGACTTTAATCCAAACAAACCAATCAAAAGTAACAAAGGCATGAAGTATTTACACATTATAAAACCGCTTTTTAAGTTAGCAAAAGAGCGAACGACTAGCACTGAAAGCTGTACTATGGGTGAAGGATTACCTACATTAAAAAACGTTAAAAAGGATACAAACTATGTTTATTGGGATGATCCTAACGAGCTTGTAGATAGGTTGAAACTGTTAATTGCTTCTCGCGATGCTGGTAATACGGGTTTGGATAACGAAATTATATCTATTATTGAAGAGTTACGAGAAGTTGGTCACGTGAATAATATATAACTTTGAAATTCATTCTTTACCAGACAGTTAATGAGAGGCTTTTCAGTTAATAACAACTAACAAAATATAAATGAATATCGATAAGTTTGGTCATCACGTACATAAGCGTTTACGTTTGATGACAGTTTCTGATAAAGCACTTTTGAGATCAGAGAATGGAGATTATGATTTACAATTTTCAAGATTGAAAGGCGTTACAAAACCACTGACAGGTGATGATGCAGTTAACAAGCAGTATGTCGATCAATCTTTCTCGAATTTTTACGACAAAAAAGAACTTGATCAATTATTAAACACTATAAAGGTTCAGATTCATAATCTCAATGCGCAGTTAAGAGTTAACTTTTATACCAAACAGGAAGTAGAGACTATCGTCAAACATACTAATAATGACAAAGGAACAAATCGTTAATGAAATTCATCGAGCAGCTCGTAAAAATTTCAAACGCAGACCAGTTATTTTAAAGGGAATTGATCATTTATGGCAAGCAGATTTATTGGATTTACAAAAATTTCACACGCTCAACAAAGGATATAAATATATTCTAGTTGTAATTGACGCGTTTTCTAAATATGCGTGGTGTGTTCCATCAAAATCTAAAACTAAAACTGAGATCAAAAACGCATTTGAAAAAATTATAAAATCATATCAAAGAATTCCAGTTCATTTACAAACAGACTTCGGTACGGAGTTTTATAATACTGAATTTGAGCGTTTTTTAAAATCCTTACACATTAACCATTATTCTACGTATTCGGTCAAAAAGGCTTCTATTGTTGAACGGCTGATAAAAACGCTCAAAGGAAAACTATTCAGATATTTTAGTTTTATAGGAAACTATAAATGGGTGGGAAGACCTTTAGCCGATATTGTTCAGTCTTATAATCATACTGTACATCGTACAACTAAATTTATGCCTGATGCCGTGAATTCTAAAAATGAAAATGAAGTTAAGGAAAACATAGTCAAATCACGAAATTATTTACATCAAAAATCCAATAAATTTAAGGTTGGAGATAGAGTTCGCATCAGCAAATACAAAAGTGTCTTTCATAAGGGGTATACGCCAAATTGGTCGACTGAGCTCTTTACTATAAAAAAAGTGAACAATACTAACCCTTTCACTTACCATATAGAAGATCTACGGAAAAACCCTATACTTGGTACATTTTATGAACAAGAATTGCATAAAACTCAGTGTCCAAACATATATCTTATAGAAAAGGTTATCAGAAGAAAGGGTAGAAAAATGTATGTTAAGTGGTTAGGACTTGATGATAGTGAAAATAGTTGGATTAATAGAGATGATATTGTTTAATAATATTTATACACTTCGTCTTACGAAAATTTATCATTAACTTAATGGTAATGAGAGGAAGCGGACTTGTAAATAGTGTAATTAATCACTTACCGTTTGAACTGCACCTGCCTGGGTATAATTATTGTGGACCAGGTACAAAATTACATAAACGGTTGCAAAGAGGTGATAAAGGAATCAATCCGTTGGATAACGCGTGCATGCAGCACGACATAGCTTACGACAATCATTCTAATTTAAGTGATCGTCACAGTGCAGATTTGGAACTGTATAAAATGGCTAAACAAAGATTACGGTCAAAAACTTCCGGGAAAGGAGAAAAACTAGCCTCATGGTTAGTTAGCAAAGTGATGAAGTCTAAATTAAAGGCTGGTGCAGGAATTAAATCATTCAAACATTTTGTTAAAAAAATACGTACGGAATTAAAAAAAAAAAAATCGAAAAATAAATCCGTTGCAATCAGTCAAGCATTGGATGCAGCAAAAAGAATAATCTCTGTTCACAATACGAGTAAACTGCGTGTACCACGCTTACTACCCATTCCGAAGTCTGGAGGATTCCTTCCACTCATTCCTATATTTGCGGGTCTCTCTGCATTAGGATCATTGGCTGGTGGAGCTGCTGGAATCGCAAAAGCTGTCCACGATTACAAAACTGCTAGAAAAAACTTTGCTGAATCTGAACGTCATAACAAGATGATGGAATCTATCGCGTTGGGAAAAGGGTTACATATTAAGCCGTATAAAAGTGGAAAAGGATTATGTATCAAAGCTTCAAAAAACTGAATGATCGGTTACCCAGGCGAGCACTCACTAATTTCGACATTTTAAAACACTCGACGGACATTCCTCACTTTAGAGGTGTTTTTATGAGGGATAATTTACCAAGACGGTCGAAAAGAGTAGAATGTGCAATCGTAAATTTAGATAGTTCTGAAAACCAAGGAACTCACTGGGTAGCCTACGTCAAAGTAAACAAATATTGTGAATATTTTAATAGTTATGGTGATCTTCAACCACCGTTGGAATTAATACATTATTTAAAAGACTGTAACATTTCATACAATTATGCAACTTACCAAAAGTTAAATACTGTGAATTGTGGACATTTGTGTATACAATTCTTGAAACAGTTTTGGTGTAACCATTTAAATGTGGATGACATATAAATAAAATTACATTCACACAATGTCTTTCACTCTGTCTATAACTGGATGCTCCTCCTCTCTTATAACAAATCACTCACCTGCTCTAGAACTAGATGACGATTATGAATGCGGTTTGCTATATATGTCAACTTTTAATTCAATACCGAATATAGACAAGAGAAATAATAAGTTTTATTACGGTGAAAATGAAGTAGTAGAAATACCTGAAGGCTCATATGAACTGCAAGATATTGATGATTACCTTAAAAGTCGTCTCCGAGATTGTTCTTTCACAATGACATGCAACAACAACACGTTGAAAACCTCTATATTGTGTTCTAAAACCGTTCACTTTAATAAAGAAGACTCTATTGGTAAGCTTCTGGGTTTTGGGAAAGAAACTGTTCCAGCGAATATATTAACCGAGTCCGCTTTGCCAGTATCCATTCTGTCTACAACCATAGTCAGAGTTGAATGTGACATCGTGAGCGGATCTTTTGTGAATGGGAAATCTTGTCATATAATCCACGAGTTTGTACCTAATGTACCGCCTGGTTACCGAATCATAGAAACACCAAAAAACGTTATCTATTTTCCTGTTACTCAAAAAAGTTTGAACTCTCTTAAAATAAGAATTTTAGATGAAAAAGATCATTTGGTTAATTTACGTGGTGAAGAAATTCAAATATATTTACACCTTCGAAAAAAATGATAGACTTTAATAAAAACGTGAACCTATACAAGAAAGCTACTAGTACTCTTTGTGCTACTAAGAAAAGAACACCTAAAGGACAACTTACGAAGGAAAATAAACAGTTTTTAAAAATAATAGGTTTATTAAAATGAGTATATTATCAGTAACAGATAATTTCAGCTTCGACAACTCTATAGAAAGTTTCGAATATCATTCTTATAAGCCGTACGTTACAAGTTTTAATTTAAATGATGAAATTCGTATACCTATTAATCAACAAGATCTGTATGTGCTACCGTCGGAAAGTACTTTATACGTAGAGGGTTCAATTGCAGTATTCAACAGAGAAACGAAACAGCGAGTGAACAGTGTTCTTTTCACAAACAACTCAATTCTTCATTTATTTCAAGATATTAGGTACGAGCTGAACGGTATTGAAATTGACAGAATTAAGAATGCTGGGGTCACAACAACAATGAAATCTCTCATATCCATGAATGAACTTGAATCGTCGATGTCAAAACAGTGGGGCTGGGATATCAAAGGCATAAAAAACTCACACGGATCATTTTCAGTGTCTATACCGTTAAAAAAGATTCTCGGTTTCGCTGAAGACTATGGCAAGATTATAATAGCATGCAAGCATGAACTGGTTCTCTTGCGATCAAATACTACTTTGAACTGCGTAAAACTGAATACAAATGAATATGTAGATAACCTAACTATATCTAAAATAGTCTGGCGTATGCCTCATATTAAGGTTTCTGATCGAGAAAGATTGAGGTTACTGAAATATTTGGAAAAAGATCACGTTATTCAAATGGCCTTTAGAAATTGGGACTTGTACGAGTATCCACTTTTACCTCAAACATCAAAACACTCGTGGGCCATCAAAACATCATCTCAAATTGAAAAACCTCGATTTGTTATAATTGGATTCAAAACGAACAGAAAAAATGATACTCTCAAAGATATAACTGGCTTCGATCACTGTAATTTGAAAGACGTAAAAGTGTTTTTAAATTGCACCTATTTTCCATACGAAAACTTGAATGTTAGTTTTTCATCAGAAAAGTTTGCTTTATTATACGAACAGTACGCAAAATTCCAACAGTCTTATTACAACCGTAGCCAAGCGCCGTTGCTTTCTCCACAAGAATTTAAAGACGTTGCACCTCTATTCGTTATCGACTGTTCACGACAAAACGAAACCTTAAAAACAGGGTCAGTAGATGTTAGAGTTGAATTTGAATGTGAATCAGATTTACCTGACCATACTTCAGCGTATTGTCTTATTTTAAATGACAGTATTGTAGAATATAAACCCTTAAGCAATATTACCCGTAAAATTTCGTAAATGGCGGACTATTTGTTTGTAGACCTCCAGGGTTTTAAATCCTCTGAAAATGAGTTTATTGTTAAAGAATTTGGATACAGTACAAATAATTACACGCAATCATTTTTAATAAAACCTCCATACGCATTCTTTACTCTATCGGAATTGGAAAAAAGACGTGTGAAGTGGATAGAAAAGAATCTGGGTATTTTGTGGCGTGAAGGTTATGTTGATTTTAGAGAGTTCAAACGAATTATTGTCATTCATTTACAGCACAAGAAAATATTTGTTAAAGGCAACGAAAAGATTAAATGGGTTAAAGATTTGTGTGCTGACTGTGATGTAATTGATATAGGAGAGATGAATGCTCCCTCGTTTGGTGACCTATATAAAAAGTATTGTTTAAATGGTAATGTGAATTGTGTTGATCATAAAAAGAAATGTGTGTTAAAAAACATTATATGTATTAAAACATGGTATTTAGATAATGTGTGCAAAAAATGATTTTTATGGTTTAATAAATTGTATTTTCAATACCTTCGAATTTTTATTTTACTTACTATCCACTAAACCAAGTGACGAGTGAGGTCATAAAAGTCGGTACCTATTTTTGTTGCACGGCTCGCTCCATAATGCAGTGCAGGTGTGAAAGAGATAACATGATTCCTATAATTTATGACCTAACTCACCACTTGGTTTTAAGGATAGTTATAACCAAGTGAACCTGCCCTAATACACACAGGATAGCTATAGAAATTAAATAAAACACCTAGTTACGAAATATATGTTTATTAGAAACTGGCACAAAAACATTTTTACATATTTATTCATAATATTTATACCTTAAAACTAACTAATTAAATAACATAACATCTATGATGCCTAATTTTGCTATAGCAAATTTTATAGGCGTTACAAATGCGTAGCTAGTGAAGTTAATTTACAATATCAAAACATAGACTCATGACCCCAAGATAAGGTCGATATTCGGTCCTTCAGCAAGATACGTTTGTCATCATTAGACGACAGTGCAACTTTTTTGACGGATTGCGTGAAAATAACATGTTTTAATGATTTAAATACAATGTTTGTCTTTCTCAACCTTTCATTATTTAACAATACCTTTTTATATTTCTCAAAATCTAAATGACGCAAGACATGTTTCTTTGTACCCTTGGCTTTTTTCAGTTGCTTTTTTTCTGTTTTGATACAGTATAATTTGGACCTGAGACCTACAAACTCATGTATTATTTCGCCTCCCAGTTCATCTTTGAAAAGGCCCGGTACTTTATTATGTTGACGAGTAATGCCATAAACATTATTAGCAGGATAATTACTAGTGTCAAAATAATGCTGAAAATTCAATTTAATGTCTGCGTATACATCTTCTGTGCTTATAGCGTATAAAAACGAGTCCGTATCAGAGTAACATAAATTTATATTAGGCCCGTAAAATGTTTTCATCGAAGAATAATGAAAATTATACATATGAGACTTAGATGTTTCCAAAACAGTAAAACCAATATAAATGGGTCTATCGAGTTTAACAGACTCGGGTTTCATTTGTACAGCAACGAAATTTTCAGAAAAAATTGTTGAGCTATGATAATTCGGTCTAGATATCAGGCATTCGGCTCCATATTTCTTTTTTGTTTTATTTTTAGTATCATTCCATATGTTAACCAACATAACTTTTAACCTCTTCTCAGGGTCTTCTAATGTCTTTCCAAAAATAGCATTGTTAAATAATTTAAACAAGTTTTGTTCGAATACAGATGTAGCTTTTTGTCGTAACTGAGTGTTTAAATCTATGTACTGTTTTAAAAATTGACTCTGCTTAAATTTTATTACTCTATGAATTTTTTTAAGTACTAAGCCATGTTTCAAGCATGTTTTTAAATGTACATAATGAATAACGTACTCGTATTTATCATATAAATTCGGAATCAGTTTAGGTTGCTTTGAACCAGGAGGTACGAATTTTTGAGGACAGAACGGAATGTCGTTGTGCAAGTCATGTAAGTATTCTGGATAGTGTAAATCCACTTCCAAAATATAACCAAAATCAGAATCATCTGGTACTAAGCGAACATCTAGGTCTTTAATTTCACCTTGCTGCAATAATTCGAAGTCGCCATAAGGCAAACTGGCACACATCGCATACCCGTACAGATTATTACAGTCTATATAAAGTAAATAATTATTTGGTATACTAGGATCATAATCGTGCATGTATTTGTTATTTGCCTTGACATACCGTGTTGAACATAAGCAAACTCCCCCCCGGATACCCTTTTGTATCATTCTAATTATTTCTAGGTCGTTAATAAGCTGTAATTTTACGTTGGTTATTCGTAACATAGCATCAAAACTTAAACTTGGCGCGGTCAGATAAAAAGCAGGATCTAGCCTATAGTTAACTTTACAAGTTTGACGGAATTTTTCAAATATGTCGGCCAATAACAATACATCAGATTTAAGGTAAATATCTGTGTATTCCCCTAAATTCTCGACTCCAAATGATTTCCAAACAAGTTTCGCATGCTCGTAATCATATTTCGATATCGTTTCATTAGTTAATGAGCTGTAAAAACAATGTTGCTGAGGTAAGCTTTGCTCTTCGTAGCGAGCCCAATTATTCATATACTCATAAGGGTAAATACCTTTACGTTTCAGTAGGTCGAAATGTACCTTTAGTGGAAAAAAATGCGCAAGGTTAACAAAATCTCCGTCGTCTAAAGTGCTTACAAGTTCCTCTAAACTAGCTCCTAAAAATTTAAATGAATCCACAAACCGAACCGGCATCACTTGATCAGGATTTTTGATAAAATACTTTGTGAATGATATGTAATTTTCTTTATTTTTAGCAATAACTTTAATTTGACCGGGCATTTCCCCTAATTCACGTAAAAATAAATGGGAATCATAACCAGACAAATTGTGAAAAAACACGGGCACGAATTCAGGTAAACGGAAGCGTAAGTTGCAAAAACTGTGGCTGGCCCCCCGAAATTTTCCAGTCACATGCGAATGATCTCGAACTGAGTCCCCAAGCAATAAATTGCCACAAAGAAAACAATGTTGAGCATTTAAAAAATCCTTTTCTTCAGTCTCAGTAATAACCATAGGCTTAGGATTCGAATAAATATTGTTTATTGTGGATATATCCCTTTGCAAATACTTGAGAAATTTAGCAACGCAATCTTCTCCACGATATGTAACGAACTTGTTGAGAGAACTATCGTACGAACATACAACATAGTACGCAAAGGCAGCAGGCACGTGCTCCTGTAGTTGAATAGTATTTTCTGATCCCGTTTTTCCATTTGTGTTAGGCACCAATAAGGATTCAAAGTCTGCATATATTACGAAAGGCATATCTTGCATACGTTCGAAATTTTTAAACTGTATTTCCTCATTTTGATTTGGTAAAACTGTTTTTACACCACCACATATATGAGCATCCCTCTTTGTTTCGTTATTGAAAAATATCAAACATTCTTCACAAAGATAAAGTTTACCCTTGTGTTTTGTTAATTGATGTTTAAGCAGACGACCTAAATCTTTAATCAGACAGTAATGAGTTTGCCGACCGTTTTCTAACATTAATAAGTTAACATGATGCTGCTTACGGCATGCGGTTTTGTACAGCGGACCTACGACTTCCAATTTATTATTTATCGAATATACATTAACACTTATATGTTGATTATTTTTCTCAAATATTTTGATATCTTTTAAACCGACGGGAAAAGTCATGTTTTTGATATTGAGAACGTCCTCATAATGAGGATACGAAGATACTCTTTGAACATTATTTTTAGCCGGAAATAAATAAGCCATTACACACCACAGAAAGCAAAACGCGTCATTATTTTTTATATTGATACACGCGCGTTTTAGTTTTATACTTTTAGGCAAATCTATGAATCCAGACGCTCTCAGAGGATTGTACTTGCAGATATTAATTTCTAGGTATAAATTTTTCATAAACGACCACCCGCTGTCTTTGGTTTGAAATTCGTCAATTTTTCGACAAATCGTCTGCAAAACATTTAAAAATATTTCGTTGAAATCGAAATTTGGATGTATTACAATATTCTGCGTTGCAAACGACTTAATGCCACACGTATCGTTTTTTAGCAAAGAAAACTCTGCAAATAATTCGAAATTCACTTTGACACTACCGAAAGCTGATTGCCTTGCTTCACAAATACGACGGACGCGGGCGCGTATGTTGCGTATAAACTGAATAGGAGGGCACGCACAGTCAAGGTCATCTTGGCTTCCCCGCACTCGGTATGATGCAAGCCTACTACGAAAAGCGCTACCAATTTTTTCAATGCCTTCAATATTGTATATAGAGTTGTTATTTTTGTGGGCTGTGCTACGTAAATGGGCGGAAAATGTACGACTCGGTACAGCTATTTCGCAAACGGAACAGAAAACCGACCGGCTACTCATATTCGATAGATAATTGATTAAGAGTAAGTGAAGTATTAGAATAAAAGGTATAGTAAGAATAATTAATATGACTCACGGTAAATGTTCTTTTTCGGTGCAATGCTTTATCCTATAAATCTTTCGATGCAATTGGTATTACATCAGCAACATTATATAATTTCAACTCAACAAAAATAATAAGGTCAAATATTACAAATAAAGGTATAGTAAGAATAATTATTAATTATTCACGGTAAAATGTTCCTTCTTCGGTGAAATGCTCCTTACATATTTGTAATGCGTTTTTGATATGCGAAACCTCTGGTGAATTAGAGTCTACCTGAATTTTGAGGCTAACAAGTGCTTTCTCCCATCTGCCTTTCGAAGCGATTGATGCTATATCAGCAACTTTATACAATTTTAAATCTAAAAAAAGATCACCGGACAACTGACCGTAGCGATACACCTTTCCGCCGGGGACTTGTCGTTTTAGTACAGACCGCAACCCTGCAACATGTTTTTCGGCACAGAAGTCGTCATCACTATCGTCGTCAAGAGCCCAGCCTGAAGAAACGCTGCTTTGTTGATCCGACAATGGCTTCGGACCGGCTTTTGACCTGTAAACCATAAATAAGTTTGTTAAAAATAAACAAACGAACTTACATATAAGACAAAACTAACGACATCTTTGTAGGTAAAAAATATTATATATTATATATAATTAGTAAATTACTTACCGTTGAGACGAAACTTTGGACTTCAATTTAGTAGATCTAAAAAGAAAAAATAATATATATTAATACAGGTAACAAAACAAAATTAATTTCATTTTCTACAAGAACTACATAAGCAAAATTAAAATATATACCGTGGTATCGGTGCGTCATCGGATTCATATAGTTCAGTACACTTTTTAGACGCCTTTTGCTTCTTATACCTGAAACAAAATAATGTTATATTTAGTATACCTTATTTTTATTTTTATTATTATTTTTTATTTTTGGAAATTTAAAACAAAATAAAATATAAATTACTGCAACTCACCGTGTTAGCTCCTGCGTTCCAACATCGGATTCACAAAGCGCCCTCTTCTTACTCGCTATTTTTTTCGACCTATAAAAGAAACAAAACTAAAATTAAATACACGTCTTTAAAAATTAAATCGCTTACTAAATAAAACAAAACAAATTAGTATAAAGTGATGTTTACCTCGAATTTGGTGTTGGTTTCCTGGCCTCGATTTCGGTAAAGGACTCGGAATCAGACCTGCAATAAAAAGGTTATTTTATATATTTGCTATTGTTGTTTGTTGAACTTATATTGGTTCTATTTATTAGTCACGTAGAAACGATAAAAAATAAAATTTATAAAAACTTACGCACATAATTTCAATGCAGTGTTCCTTCGCTTGTGAAAACCCGTGAGAAAGTGATGAAGTGTAAATCGAAGTCTGGTTTGCATGAATATCGCTTCACAGTAGTTGTCAACCTTCGTTAAGTTGATTAATCAATAAAACTTAATAACAGTAATGGTAGAAAACATGCAGAAGACAAGTTTTCACAGGTTTAATACCTCAGATACCTATTTCGAAACATCAGCAATTATTCAACAAACAAAAGTATCATATTTATTTTAAATCATATACGGTTCTATCAAAGCGATCGCTCTAATTGCAAAGAACGCCGACATTCTGTTCCCTTCAAAATAATGGAATACGACTTTCGTCTCCTTTCAACACATTATGCTACAAAGAGTGCAAGTAAGAAGAAACGAGTATAGGTAACCATATGAACGGAAAGAATTGCTCCACTGAATGCGATAATTTGCAAGGATGTAACTTTTAAAATCTATTATTAGGTATATGAAACCTGTAATTATAACATTCGTACATAATTCTACTTTATGAAACACATGTGTTAACATGTTCTATCTTGTACTGATTGCATCCACGTTTCTCGATATAAACAGTTTACATACCTAACAATTAAAAACGCAATTGTAGAAAATCATTCTGACTGGAAAACTTGTCATAAACGGACGTCGTCCGAGATCGATAAATCGTATACCTCATACTTCAGTGAAAATGGTGAGTTGATTGAATTTCTAATTTAATATTTACATTTATTTATTTATATTGCGGTTACAGTATTTAAAATGTTTTGTGCTTATTTTCAGAGTAAATCCAGTTCGCAGCCATTACCCATCTCCAAAAGTGTTTATGAGCCGAATATCTCCACTTTTTATTCACAAGCAACATTCGATGACGTGTTACCATGCTCACAAGATGTAAATGGATACCTAGAGTACCAACAGGATTGTATGAATAGACTGAATAACGTTCAAGAGGTAAAAAAGCCTTCGAAAATATCGAAGAAATCCTCGAAGAAAAAGGCGAACAGCGGAAAAAACAAAGCCTGCGGCAGTGGATTTAATTCCTATATAATTAAACAAAGTAAAAAAGGTCAGCGTCTTATTAAAATAAGCATATCCAATCTTGAACTGGACAACGAGTCTGAAGACGTCGCCGTGCAGTATGTCGTCGAGAGTGAATGTGATGACGTATTGAATTCCACAGAAGGACTAGTTGATAAAATTGTTAAAAGATTAAGCAATGCAAATTATTAGATTTAACCTAGATTTATTTTCGTATAATTTAAGATGATGTATGATACCTACTAAAAAGTGAAAGTTTCTTTATTATTAAAAAATATTGTGATAAGTATACAAATAGAATATTAAATATACCTACAGATTTGTTTTATTTTAAGCTTACATACTTGCTTTCATTATTTGTAAGATTATTTAAAAATATTGGATAGTTATAAACGAACCAAGTTTTAAATAGCGTTATCATCCTCCCCTCCCAGGAGGTAAATAATTTGTTTGCAAATGCATACTAAATTCTAACGCATACATGGGTCAGCGGGAGAGAAGTTGTTGATTAGTATGTTTTAATGCTCCTTTGACAACGAGCGGACACGTAGAATGACTCAAGTTACAACAAAATGCATGATGACAAGTTAGTTACGTCGATCAACTTTGCTATGTAATTAAAAGCAATATGAACCAATTGTTCAATTCTAATATGAATCTAATAGCTTTGTTATAGCCTCTATTTTGCAATAAATTGGTCTAGAATATAGGTCATCAAACGGTTTACAATTGAAAGCAAAGAAATATTATTTTTAATTTGCCTTATTTTAAAGTCTAGATTACTAACAGCTTTGTAACACATGACGCACGAGCACGTCATGAGTTATAGCCAATGAATAAACAGGACCTGCATCGCGCTATTAAAGTTTTTAACATTTGTTCATATAAATAAAAAATCAGACCTAAGTCTGTCGGGAAGTTGCGACCGGACGACCCCAGCACGTAATTCAGATACATTGGACTGGCCACCCTCTGTGTGTGTTGTGTTGAATACAGAACCTTGAAAACTAGGGTTTTCTATACCTAGGCGGTCGATAGGTATGGATACCCACACCCGGAGGGGGTCAAACTCAACACATGTAAAACCGTAGCCTTATGCCAGGGACCTGCTTCCTGGGGGTTGCGACCATGTCTGACGAGCCTGATCAACTTGTTAGATGTGTTATGTGCAAACGCCATAGCCGTTCTGCGCTATGAGGGTTTATGCCAGGGACCGGCTTCCTGGGACCCTTGCATGCAACTGAGGGTTGGCCTCCTTAGACTGCATGTTGTGTTAAGCTTTTGCTATTTGAAATAATGTCCATTATTTTACGACTTCAAAACAATACCCGATTGGGACTTTGAAATATCACTTGAATAATTAGTAAGTAAGTATTAATGGGTAGATTTCAGATGGCTGATTTTATTGAATGTTAAATATAAAAATGATTATGCATTCGTTTCATTGATATTTTACATACGGATCCCTAAGTAGTAAGCGTGCATTGCAATATGAATAAGTGACGACTTGAAGGGTTCATATTTCTACTCAGTCACAAGTGCATTGTGCATAACTTTTAATTTAGATTTTAATATGATATGATTATGATTCAAGTTATCGAACTACTTTCATGAGTGATCTTTAAATACTTGAGTAATATTCTGCATTATAAAATCCTCTGTACGTCATTTGCACGCCGGATGAATCGACCAATCAGAAAATCTGGTCTGCATCGCGCTATTAAAGTTTTTGAATCCGTTTGTATAAATAGAAGTTATAAGGTTTTCGAACGAAGCAAATACCCGACAGCGGTTTTCAAATATCACTTGAATATTATAAGTGTTAATGGGCAGTTTTCAGAGCTCTGATCTGAAAACCCCATTAACTCACTACTGATAC